>JAWNLM010000015.1:4185000-5385000 GCA_035042345.1 Drosophila fungiperda | reverse complement strand
TTGGCCATTTATGCATTGACAGCAACGAGCAGAAGAGTCCTGTTGACGAGTGGGCCTTCCGGGGACTGAAATGCCTTATAAGGGCCAATGATAGAGCCCAGAAATCCAAATCAGCTGCAAAGGCTCATTAAATTCAATAAATGTGTGTTTTGTGCTCGCACGCAAACTCGTTGACGGAAAGTTTATTATTATTGTTATGATTATTATTATATTAAGTTATTTTTGAAGGGCAA
The DNA here is from genome assembly GCA_035042345.1 of Drosophila fungiperda. NCBI lineage: Eukaryota > Metazoa > Arthropoda > Insecta > Diptera > Drosophilidae > Drosophila > Drosophila fungiperda. The sequence continues at coordinate 5,384,767 of JAWNLM010000015.1, read as the reverse complement.
CAGATTTCGACTAGTAGTTTGTGTGCATTGAGCTATGTTTTTATGTTTTGCTGTGTGGCTACTGAGCAAGCGATTCTCTAAAAGATTTAGGCATCGCCACCTTCGGATATGGTCTTCATATGCTCCTCAAGCGGTTGGCTGCTGTCCAGCGCCGGGTTGCGGAAACTCTCCAGGAAATAGCAGGTGCCATTGCCATTCGAATTGGGGAACTCCTTGGGCAAACAGGATGGATCGCGTGGCTTCAGATCAAAGGCAAAGCCTTCGTGCTTGGTTAGCCAACTGCAAAAATTAATAAATTCTTAGTCAAAGAAGCACATAATAAAAGCAATAATTTAGTGGTAAATTTAAAGAAAATCAGCTGACATTAAAATAAGTGTGACGATTTTCTTTTGGCTGATTCTCGTTGTAAAATTATAATTTTAAATTTTAATTTGATTTGATTTAATTGTATTTTTCGAAAGCCTTTTTACGAGGTATTTAAAATACTTTAATTTAGATCTTAACAAGCATTTCTTTTGCCCACTTTCTCATTTTGATTTTAGAACGTTTTTTTTTATAGTATTTTGAGTGCAACTTACTTTTTAGTTGTGGGACTGACATTGATCTTCAAGGCTTCGCTGCCCGACTCGAACTTATTGGCTATGGTAACGTTGTGGCCAAATAAACAGTATCTGGGCATCTTGCGACCGACGACACCCGCCAGCACCGTGCCCGTGTGGAGGCCGATGCGCATTTTGATTTGTTCGCCGTCGTGAGTGATGCGCTTGGAGCAAGCGCTGAGCATCTTGAGGGCCATCCAGGCGACTTTGTGGGCATCGTAGATGGATGCACGATGCAACCCGCTGGCGACGCAGTAAGCATCGCCAATGGTCTCCACGTTGTAGACGTCAAAGAAGTCGCAGAATTCATCAAAGTCCTTGTACAGGCCTTCCAGCATGCTGATGACCATAAACGGAGTGGCCCGGGAGCAAATGCTGGTGAAGCCGACAATATCGCTGAACAGTATTGTCACATCCGGATAGATCTTGGCATCGATGGATGAGCCCAGCCTCAATTTCTCGGCTATCTCAGCCGGAAAGATCAAATGCAAGAGGCTGACGTTCTTTTTGCGCTCCTTGGTAACCGCCGAATTGGCCTCCTCAATGCTGCTCTTCAGTTTATCCATGCGCCGTCGCAGGCTATCCTGGGCACGGGCCTGCTCACCCACCAGGATCACCTCGCGTGTTGCAGCGTGCAATGGAATGTCAGAGATGAAAAGCACATTGCATGTCAAGCCATCCAGACCATCCAAAAATGGCGAACCAATAAAAAGCAATGAATTCGATTCCGGGCACCATTTAACCCTTGATCTCCAGTCCAATTGCCGGGAAGTCGGATACGCCAGGCGGGCAATTCAGGCCAATCAAAAAGGGAGTGTAGGTGCGACGGACAATGTCGCGAAACTTCATGGTCAAACCCTTGGGGCGCTTGAAATCAAAATAGGTACTGGCCAGGCAACCAAAGTCCGCCAGATAAGGCTTGTAGAGCTTGCTAAAGCCACGTCCCAGCTGCACCAGTTCCAGCTGCTCGTTCATAATGAAATGCCAGGGAAACATCTTGCAGAAACTGGCCGAATTCATTTGCAGATCCGAGGCATTAGCCGAGTTGCTGCGTTGCACCGTCTCCGGCAGCTTGGCAGCGACATCCGGACGACCCAGCTGTAGTGTCTGGGAGCTGTCTTTGACAAGTGAGAACAAATAACGATAGCGACGTGCATCACCCTCGACAGGTTCGATTTTGATATTAACATCGACCTTGTAGAGCATTCGAGTGAGTGCCTTGAGGGATCCAAGAAGCAGCCAGGCTATAACCGGACGCTCCGACGTGAAGATCAGTTCTCCATCACCGGCACACACAAAGCCAGTGTCGGTCACATCGTCCTGGGTACAAAGATGTTAATTAAAAATTTCATTTATTTCATCATCATCGTTCATCACTCACATCCTGCAATTTCAGCACATCGTATACGCCGTCCAAGGAGCCGAGAAACTCCTGTAGATCAGTGCCCAGGCAAGGGAAGGCGCGCTCAATGATCCCAGTGCAGCAGCATGGGATCAGTTCCTCACCCTGCACCCTGTTCCTTTCACTAGCACTGGCCTCGTCCATTTTCAGCAGTAATTCCTGAATGTCCGCCAGATATAGTTGGCAGTTTACTGTGTGTTAAATATACTCATATTTATTTCCATTAGCAGCAACTGCTGATCCCCTTTGTCACTTTGTTGCTCCCATCCTGATATTCCTTTCTGATCATAATTTTGTTTATTTAGAGTCCCTTTTTATCTGGAGTCTAACTCCGAAGCAAGCAATTTCTGGTTATCAACTACCTAACTTACGATGCGAGAAGCGCGACAGCTTCGTTGGTGTTGGTTAATGGTATCGGGGTGCTAGCTGTTGTTTGCCTCGAGAAAGCGCTCTGTACCCACAAATCCAATTGGACCTCCTGCGCTGCATGGTTGATTCGGAAAGTCCCAAAAAGCAAATCCGTTGCTCACTTACACACATTTTCCTTAAGTTTATATAGTTCATAATTTCATTTTTGAAAATTCATCCTTCCGAAAAACAAGTTTTATCAACACACTGTTGTATTAATATTAAAATACTAGATTTATCTATTTGACTTCCGAAACAAGTTTTTTTTTTTAAACTAAACTTAAACTTATAGAAGTTTACAATATTTATTATTTTGTCTAATGCTTCATTTTTTCAAATGTCTTAATCTAGTACTTAACTATGCAAAAAAATTGTTTGTAGCATACGTGTATTGATATTTAACAATTGGGTTTCTTAAAATTATCTTTCCTCTTTTTATTGCATACTCTTAGGCAGCATTAAATGATTCTACGTTCAACACAACCTCAAAAGATTTAAGTGGGTAAAGTGTATATTTCTTGTATATTTCATAAAAAATCGTATTCCTTACAATGTGTGGAAAACATTACTAAAGCAAATGTATATGTATATGGAATTTGATTATGTCTCCTTTCTTGTTTTTCCTCTTTGTTTTCTCTTTGGTTTTTTTTTCTCATTGCATAACTACCGACAATTAACACATTGAAACTTTGTGACTTACTTGATTATCCAGCGAAGAAATGCCTTTCGACGTCGATAGGGTCTTGCATTTGAGTTTATGCAACCCATAAATATATATAAATTTTTTGATCTTCTGTTGAAGGATTTAATTTAACTGCCAATAATTATGCATAGCAAAAAATTCAACAAAAAAAATATTCACAACAAAAAAAAATAAGTTAATATACTTTTAGGAACTTCTTTAAACAATTTTTTTCCCATACATTTTGATGGGGTACGAACATCAAATGTTGTTAATATTTGTAATATTTTTTTTTTACATTTTCTAATTTTTTCTATTTTTTTTTTCAACAAAACTTTACCACACTTGCCATTTTTTCATGGAGATTTGTTTAACAAATTTTATAAGACAAAATAAAAAAATATATATATATGTAAACATAAAAATTAGATTTGGATAATGAAGAGACGTCTGCAGTGCGCCGGTACACGTTGGTGATGAGGGGGCGATGATGGCGCTCCACCGGACACGTGCGAATCCTCTCAAAAATGCGTTCTTGGTTTTGTTTTTTTTTTTGTTTTTCTTTTTGTTTTCTCTTTTAGTTTAAATTTGGTTATTTTTAAATTATTATTGTTTTTTTCCGTTTTTTTTTTCGCCATCTGCTTGATCTTGGGCATCTTTTACGCCGACTTTTCATCCATCAACGATGGAGTTGCGGTTGTTGCGGAATTATTTTTTTTTTATTTTCTTTGGTTAGAAAAATTGTAATTTTTTCCTTTCAAATTGTTTCGCGTTTATTTAATTTTTTCACATTGGTTAACTCTGGTTATATAAAAAACGTCCGCGATGGATTTATGGTTTGTATGTAGCCGCAAGGGGGCTTATAGGTTATTTTGAACTTTGTTCATTTTGATGCACGTGTTTAATCAAATTTTTCACCGGCGATCTGCACTTTTACTTCGACTTGCTTTATGACCCGAGCGAATAGAAAAGAGAGGGCAAGCTCTTGCCTTCAGGAAATATTCAGCGCTTATCCGCAGTAAAGCTTTCACCTTGAGCAGGGCTTGCTTCCCACAACGTTTTGGTAGCTGCCAAACGTATGCAACGATTTTTTCCTTCGTGCACCCAAAAGTCTGCGATGTAAACATAACCAAAGCTTCAGAGCACCGACCATTACATGCATCATTTTGTTACTCTCTAACGAGAATGTCACAGAAAAAAGTGACAAATTTTCAAATAAATATATTTGATCACTATAAATGGTTCAAATTGCATTTTTTTTTGGAGATATAGCAGGAGCACAAACCAGTTATAGGTTGCTGTATCGACTAATGTGAAATCAGTTAAAGATTAAGCGCACTTTAAGGGGAATTTAAGCTTCGGTCACTTAGAATCGCACGGATCAGTTAATTGCTAGCTGAGTAGCGTTCCCCTGCGCTGTCTTAAACTACTCAACGCACAAGCTAGCACTTGGACTCAGATCGCTGGCTTTATAACTTTAGTTAACGACAATTATTTTGATTATCAACAATTTCATCTGCGCCTTTCCAAAAATTCCTACTTTTTATGAAACTAAAGAGATTTAGCCAACACTACCTATTTACCTGCACATATAGCTCTCGAGACCCAATATAAATTTAACATTTGCTGTTGTGTTAAATGAGTACACTGATTTAGTCCTGCATAAAATTTAGTTGCACATTACTGAGTTTCACATAAGAAATCCAAAACCATATGCACGGGATGGGAAAAGATAAATTCGAATTATAATTTCTTATAATTATAAATCATATCCACATATTGCCTCTTATAAATAATACCGTGCCAAAACAGTGTCATAAAGAACAGCTGTCGCATAAATTAAATTTCTATAAAATATAAGCATCTGTCAAGGTCTGACCCGTATTTGTGATTATATTGGGTCTAAGCAATAGGACATTATCGTCTTTAAAGCAGTCTTATCGCATATTAAATATGTTATACATATGAATAGTCTAGCCTTCATGAAATCGAGGTTATCGCTGAATTTTTGGCACATTTCAAGCTGTCGAGCATGAGAGCATTGCTTCGGGGATCAGCTATAAAAACAGACAACATCAGCGCAGCAATTCAGTTAAAATCTTCTGCTGTGTCTCGAAGGTATTAAAAATGTTCAAGTATCTGATCGTTTGCCTGGCGCTCTGCTCGTTGGTCAGTAAATAAATTGAAAAATAGTTTTATTAGCTTATTAGCCTAAAACCCTCAACTCTGATTGATCAAATACAGGTCGCTGCTGATGTAGCTTGGGTGTCGAAGGACGAGGAGCAAATACACGCTGAGTGTTTGACAGAGCATCCTCTGAGCGCCGAACAGATCTCCAAAATGAACAAGATGGAGTTCCCCGATGAGAGCGAGGTGCGTCAGTATCTGTTGTGCTTTGTAATGAAAGCGGGCATATTCCGCACCCATGACGGCTATGATGTTGATCGCTGGGCCAAGCGTTTCCAGGTGGATTTAAGCGAGGAGGTGCTGCTAACTATTGGCCATTTATGCATTGACAGCAACGAGCAGAAGAGTCCTGTTGACGAGTGGGCCTTCCGGGGACTGAAATGCCTTATAAGGGCCAATGATAGAGCCCAGAAATCCAAATCAGCTGCAAAGGCTCATTAAATTCAATAAATGTGTGTTTTGTGCTTGCACGCAAACTCGTTGACGGAAAGTTTATTATTATTGTTATGATTATTATTATATTAAGTTATTTTTGAAGGGCAACAGATTTCGACTAGTAGTTTGTGTGCATTGAGCTATGTTTTTATGTTTTGCTGTGTGGCTACTGAGCAAGCGATTCTCTAAAAGATTTAGGCATCGCCACCTTCGGATATGGTCTTCATAGCGGCATTAATATGCTCCTCAAGCGGTTGGCTGCTGTCCAGCGCCGGGTTGCGGAAACTCTCCAGGAAATAGCAGGTGCCATTGCCATTCGAATTGGGGAACTCCTTGGGCAAACAGGATGGATCGCGTGGCTTCAGATCAAAGGCAAAGCCTTCGTGCTTGGTTAGCCAACTGCAAAAATAAATAAATTCTTAGTCAAAGAAGCACATAATAAAAGCAATAATTTAGTGGTAAATTTAAAGAAAATCAGCTGACATTAAAATAAGTGTGACGATTTTCTTTTGGCTGATTCTCGTTGTAAAATTATAATTTTAAATTTTAATTTGATTTGATTTTATTGCATTTTTCGGAAGCCTTTTTACGAGGTATTTAAAATACTTTAATTTGGATTTCAACAAGCATTTCTTTTGCCCACTTTCTCATTTTGATTTTAGAACGTTTTTTGTAGTATTTTGAGTGCAACTTACTTTTTAGTTGTGGGACTGACATTGATCTTCAAGGCTTCGCTGCCCGACTCGAACTTATTGGCTATGGTAACGTTGTGGCCAAATAGACAGTATCTGGGCATCTTGCGACCGACGACACCCGCCAGCACCGTGCCCGTGTGGAGGCCGATGCGCATTTTGATTTGTTCGCCGTCGTGAGTGATGCGCTTGGAGCAAGCGCTGAGCATCTTGAGGGCCATCCAGGCGACTTTGTGGGCATCGTAGATGGATGCACGATGCAACCCGCTGGCGACGCAGTAAGCATCGCCAATGGTCTCCACCTTGTAGACGTCAAAGAAGTCGCAGAATTCATCAAAGTCCTTGTACAGGCCTTCCAGCATGCTGATGACCATAAACGGAGTGGCCCGGGAGCAAATGCTGGTGAAGCCGACAATATCGCTGAACAGTATTGTCACATCCGGATAGATCTTGGCATCGATGGATGAGCCCAGCCACAATTTCTCGGCTATCTCAGCCGGAAAGATCAAATGCAAGAGGCTGACGTTCTTTTTACGCTCCTTGGTAACCGCCGAATTGGCCTCCTCAATGCTGCTCTTCAGTTTATCCATGCGCCGTCGCAGGCCATCCTGAGCACGGGCCTGCTCACCCACCAGGATCACCTCGCGTGTTGCATCGTGCAATGGAATGTCAGAGATGAAAAGCCCATTGCATGTCAAGCCATCCAGACCATCCAAAAATGGCGAACCAATAAAAAGCAAGGAATTCGATTCCGGGCAGTGCACCATTTGACCCTTGATCTCCAGTCCAATTGCCGGGAAGTCGGATACGCCAGGCGGGCAATTCAGGCCAATCAAAAAGGGAGTGTAGGTGCGACGGACAATGTCGCGAAACTTCATGGTCAAACCCTTGGGGCGCTTGAAATCAAAATAGGTACTGGCCAGGCAACCAAAGTCCGCCAGATAAGGCTTGTAGAGCTTGCTAAAGCCACGTCCCAGCTGCACTAGTTCCAGCTGCTCGTTCATAATGAAATGCCAGGGAAACATCTTGCAGAAACTGGCCGAATTCATTTGCAGATCCGAGGCATTAGCCGAGTTGCTGCGTTGCACCGTCTCCGGCAGCTTGGCAGCGATATCCGGACGACCCACCTGTAGTGTCTGGGAGCTGTCTTTGACAAGTGAGAACAAATAACGATAGCGACGTGCATCACCCTCGACAGGTTCGATTTTGATATTAACATCGACCTTGTAGAGCATTCGAGTGAGTGCCTTGAGGGATCCAAGAAGCAGCCAGGCTATAACCGGACGCTCCGACGTGAAGATCAGTTCTCCGTCACCGGTGTCAGCCAGTGTCGGTCACATCGTCCTGGGTACAAAGATGTTAATTAAAAATTTCGTTTATTTGATCATCATCGTTCATCACTCACCTCCTGCAATTTCAGCACATCGTACACGCCGTCCAAGGAGCCGAGAAACTCCTGTAGATCAGTGCCCAGGCAACGGAAGGCTCGCTCAATGATCCCAGTGCAGCAGCATGTGATCAGCTCCTCACCCAGAAGCACAAGAATTTCACTAGCACTGGCCTCGTCCATTTTCAGCAGTAATTCCTGAATGTCCGCCAGATAGTCATAGTTGGCACATGACTTAAAGAACTTTGGATCCAGTTTACTGTGTGTTAAATATACTCATATTTATTTCCATTGGCATCAACTGCTGATCCCCTTTGTCACTTACAGCTTGTGGATGTTGGGCCAGCTCTGGCGATACTTGGCCACCAGTGAGTTGACGGCTGTATTCAGATCATCATTCGACGGGGCCGTCAGCAGCCACCAGAGACAGCTCCTCATCCTCCAAATTCCAGTGTGCACCCGGCTCCGCTGTGACCGATGGCTGACGCACCAACGAGTCGGCGCGACGAAATAAGGACTATTTGATTAGGTCAACTTGTACATAGATATCATAACTTAAGCCCAAATTGCTTTATTTAGCGATTGATGCTTCATTTTGTTACTGGTACATGAACCGGGAGCATACAAAAAATTTCTCTGCCGAATGGTCCAGTAAAATTATCTTCCTTCTAAAAAGGGCTTTAGTAGTTGTAGATTCCTGTTTTCAGTTTTTGTTAATTATACAGTTGTTTCTCTAACGAGAATGTCACAGAAAAAAGTGACACATTTTCAAATAAACATATTTGATCACTATAAATCGTTTAAATTGAAGATTTTTTTGGAGAGATAGCAGGAGCACAAACCAGTTAAAGGTTGCTGTATCGACTAATTTGAAATCATTTAAAGATGAAGCGTACTTTAAGGGGAATTCTCCAATTCGGACAAATCCTTACCGTTTTTTTTAAGATTCGGTCACTTAGAATCGCACGGATTGGTTGGTTGCTAGCTGAGTAGCATTCCCCTGCGCTGTCTTAAACGCACAAGCTAGCACTGGGACTCATATCTTCACATCGCTGGTCTTATAACTTTAGTTTGCTACAATTATTTTGATTATCAACAATTTCATCTGCGCCTTTCCTGTCAAAAATTCCTACTTTTTATGGAACTAAAGAGATTTAGCCAACACTACCTATTTACCTGCACATATAATTCTCGGCACCCAAATAAATTTAACATTTGCTGTTGTGTTAAATGAGTACACTGATTTAGTCCTGCATAAAATTTAGTTGCACATTACCGAGTTTCACATAAGAAATCCAAAACCATATGCATAATAATTATAAATATAATTATAAATCATATCCACATATTGCCTCTTATAAATAATACCGTGCCAAATCAGTGTCATAAAGAACATCTGTCGCATAACATTTCTGTTGTTTAATGGGTTAAATTTCTATAAAATAAAAGCATTTGTGTCAGCGCAGCAAGTGTGACCGTTCTTGGATAGTATCGTGGTCTTGTCGATAACAATAAAATAATCGAGCAAAGTTTAGCGGCATATTCGAACATAAGGTACAGTATTCAAGGAGTAAAAGAATGCTTCAGAAAATATTCAAACAATAAAACGCAACTAAAAATCAAAACCATTTAGTTGAGATGGTTTCTACAAATATGGTGTTTTATTGCGATTATTACTTACATTTATTAAATTGTTGTGTGTGCGGAAGTGAAAATATGCAATGTAATCGCTTGCATTAAATCGAATCAACAGCAATTATCTGAAATCAGCAATTTATTTATATTCCTCCAATATACATCTGTGTGGGGCTCGTAATCTGCAATAAAAAATATATTTAAATGCCAAACAATGTTTTTGAAATATGTATGAATCATGCCCGCCTAGTATTCCTGGAATCGAGATTATCGCTGAATTTTTGGCACATTTCAAGCTGTCGAGCATGAGAGCATTGCTTCGGGAATCAGTATAAATACAGACAACATCAGCGCAGCAATTTTTATAAGTTAATATACTTTTAGGAACTTCTTTAAACAATTTTTTTCCCATACATTTTGATGGGGTACGAACATCAAATGTTGTTAATATTTGTAATATTTTTTTTTTACATTTTCTAATTTTTTCTATTTTTTTTTTCAACAAAACTTTACCACACTTGCCATTTTTTCATGGAGATTTGTTTAACAAATTTTATAAGACAAAATAAAAAAATATATATATATGTAAACATAAAAATTAGATTTGGATAATGAAGAGACGTCTGCAGTGCGCCGGTACACGTTGGTGATGAGGGGGCGATGATGGCGCTCCACCGGACACGTGCGAATCCTCTCAAAAATGCGTTCTTGGTTTTGTTTTTTTTTTTGTTTTTCTTTTTGTTTTCTCTTTTAGTTTAAATTTGGTTATTTTTAAATTATTATTGTTTTTTTCCGTTTTTTTTTTCGCCATCTGCTTGATCTTGGGCATCTTTTACGCCGACTTTTCATCCATCAACGATGGAGTTGCGGTTGTTGCGGAATTATTTTTTTTTTATTTTCTTTGGTTAGGAAAATTGTAATTTTTTCCTTTCAAATTGTTTCGCGTTTATTTAATTTTTTCACATTGGTTAACTCTGGTTATATAAAAAACGTCCGCGATGGATTTATGGTTTGTATGTAGCCGCAAGGGGGCTTATAGGTTATTTTGAACTTTGTTCATTTTGATGCACGTGTTTAATCAAATTTTTCACCGGCGATCTGCACTTTTACTTCGACTTGCTTTATGACCCGAGCGAATAGAAAAGAGAGGGCAAGCTCTTGCCTTCAGGAAATATTCAGCGCTTATCCGCAGTAAAGCTTTCACCTTGAGCAGGGCTTGCTTCCCACAACGTTTTGGTAGCTGCCAAACGTATGCAACGATTTTTTCCTTCGTGCACCCAAAAGTCTGCGATGTAAACATAACCAAAGCTTCAGAGCACCGACCATTACATGCATCATTTTGTTACTCTCTAACGAGAATGTCACAGAAAAAAGTGACAAATTTTCAAATAAATATATTTGATCACTATAAATGGTTCAAATTGCATTTTTTTTTGGAGATATAGCAGGAGCACAAACCAGTTATAGGTTGCTGTATCGACTAATGTGAAATCAGTTAAAGATTAAGCGCACTTTAAGGGGAATTTAAGCTTCGGTCACTTAGAATCGCACGGATCAGTTAATTGCTAGCTGAGTAGCGTTCCCCTGCGCTGTCTTAAACTACTCAACGCACAAGCTAGCACTTGGACTCAGATCGCTGGCTTTATAACTTTAGTTAACGACAATTATTTTGATTATCAACAATTTCATCTGCGCCTTTCCAAAAATTCCTACTTTTTATGAAACTAAAGAGATTTAGCCAACACTACCTATTTACCTGCACATATAGCTCTCGAGACCCAATATAAATTTAACATTTGCTGTTGTGTTAAATGAGTACACTGATTTAGTCCTGCATAAAATTTAGTTGCACATTACTGAGTTTCACATAAGAAATCCAAAACCATATGCACGGGATGGGAAAAGATAAATTCGAATTATAATTTCTTATAATTATAAATCATATCCACATATTGCCTCTTATAAATAATACCGTGCCAAAACAGTGTCATAAAGAACAGCTGTCGCATAAATTAAATTTCTATAAAATATAAGCATCTGTCAAGGTCTGACCCGTATTTGTGATTATATTGGGTCTAAGCAATAGGACATTATCGTCTTTAAAGCAGTCTTATCGCATATTAAATATGTTATACATATGAATAGTCTAGCCTTCATGAAATCGAGGTTATCGCTGAATTTTTGGCACATTTCAAGCTGTCGAGCATGAGAGCATTGCTTCGGGGATCAGCTATAAAAACAGACAACATCAGCGCAGCAATTCAGTTAAAATCTTCTGCTGTGTCTCGAAGGTATTAAAAATGTTCAAGTATCTGATCGTTTGCCTGGCGCTCTGCTCGTTGGTCAGTAAATAAATTGAAAAATAGTTTTATTAGCTTATTAGCCTAAAACCCTCAACTCTGATTGATCAAATACAGGTCGCTGCTGATGTAGCTTGGGTGTCGAAGGACGAGGAGCAAATACACGCTGAGTGTTTGACAGAGCATCCTCTGAGCGCCGAACAGATCTCCAAAATGAACAAGATGGAGTTCCCCGATGAGAGCGAGGTGCGTCAGTATCTGTTGTGCTTTGTAATGAAAGCGGGCATATTCCGCACCCATGACGGCTATGATGTTGATCGCTGGGCCAAGCGTTTCCAGGTGGATTTAAGCGAGGAGGTGCTGCTAACTATTGGCCATTTATGCATTGACAGCAACGAGCAGAAGAGTCCTGTTGACGAGTGGGCCTTCCGGGGACTGAAATGCCTTATAAGGGCCAATGATAGAGCCCAGAAATCCAAATCAGCTGCAAAGGCTCATTAAATTCAATAAATGTGTGTTTTGTGCTTGCACGCAAACTCGTTGACGGAAAGTTTATTATTATTGTTATGATTATTATTATATTAAGTTATTTTTGAAGGGCAACAGATTTCGACTAGTAGTTTGTGTGCATTGAGCTATGTTTTTATGTTTTGCTGTGTGGCTACTGAGCAAGCGATTCTCTAAAAGATTTAGGCATCGCCACCTTCGGATATGGTCTTCATAGCGGCATTAATATGCTCCTCAAGCGGTTGGCTGCTGTCCAGCGCCGGGTTGCGGAAACTCTCCAGGAAATAGCAGGTGCCATTGCCATTCGAATTGGGGAACTCCTTGGGCAAACAGGATGGATCGCGTGGCTTCAGATCAAAGGCAAAGCCTTCGTGCTTGGTTAGCCAACTGCAAAAATAAATAAATTCTTAGTCAAAGAAGCACATAATAAAAGCAATAATTTAGTGGTAAATTTAAAGAAAATCAGCTGACATTAAAATAAGTGTGACGATTTTCTTTTGGCTGATTCTCGTTGTAAAATTATAATTTTAAATTTTAATTTGATTTGATTTAATTGCATTTTTCGGAAGCCTTTTTACGAGGTATTTAAAATACTTTAATTTGGATTTCAACAAGCATTTCTTTTGCCCACTTTCTCATTTTGATTTTAGAACGTTTTTTGTAGTATTTTGAGTGCAACTTACTTTTTAGTTGTGGGACTGACATTGATCTTCAAGGCTTCGCTGCCCGACTCGAACTTATTGGCTATGGTAACGTTGTGGCCAAATAGACAGTATCTGGGCATCTTGCGACCGACGACACCCGCCAGCACCGTGCCCGTGTGGAGGCCGATGCGCATTTTGATTTGTTCGCCGTCGTGAGTGATGCGCTTGGAGCAAGCGCTGAGCATCTTGAGGGCCATCCAGGCGACTTTGTGGGCATCGTAGATGGATGCACGATGCAACCCGCTGGCGACGCAGTAAGCATCGCCAATGGTCTCCACCTTGTAGACGTCAAAGAAGTCGCAGAATTCATCAAAGTCCTTGTATAGGCCTTCCAGCATGCTGATGACCATAAACGGAGTGGCCCGGGAGCAAATGCTGGTGAAGCCGACAATATCGCTGAACAGTATTGTCACATCCGGATAGGTCTTGGCATCGATGGATGAGCCCAGCCACAATTTCTCGGCTATCTCAGCCGGAAAGATCAAATGCAAGAGGCTGACGTTCTTTTTACGCTCCTTGGTAACCGCCGAATTGGCCTCCTCAATGCTGCTCTTCAGTTTATCCATGCGCCGTCGCAGGCCATCCTGAGCACGGGCCTGCTCACCCACCAGGATCACCTCGCGTGTTGCATCGTGCAATGGAATGTCAGAGATGAAAAGCCCATTGCATGTCAAGCCATCCAGACCATCCAAAAATGGCGAACCAATAAAAAGCAAGGAATTCGATTCCGGGCAGTGCACCATTTGACCCTTGATCTCCAGTCCAATTGCCGGGAAGTCGGATACGCCAGGCGGGCAATTCAGGCCAATCAAAAAGGGAGTGTAGGTGCGACGGACAATGTCGCGAAACTTCATGGTCAAACCCTTGGGGCGCTTGAAATCAAAATAGGTACTGGCCAGGCAACCAAAGTCCGCCAGATAAGGCTTGTAGAGCTTGCTAAAGCCACGTCCCAGCTGCACCAGTTCCAGCTGCTCGTTCATAATGAAATGCCAGGGAAACATCTTGCAGAAACTGGCCGAATTCATTTGCAGATCCGAGGCATTAGCCGAGTTGCTGCGTTGCACCGTCTCCGGCAGCTTGGCAGCGATATCCGGACGACCCACCTGTAGTGTCTGGGAGCTGTCTTTGACAAGTGAGAACAAATAACGATAGCGACGTGCATCACCCTCGACAGGTTCGATTTTGATATTAACATCGACCTTGTAGAGCATTCGAGTGAGTGCCTTGAGGGATCCAAGAAGCAGCCAGGCTATAACCGGACGCTCCGACGTGAAGATCAGTTCTCCGTCACCGGTGTCAGCCAGTGTCGGTCACATCGTCCTGGGTACAAAGATGTTAATTAAAAATTTCGTTTATTTGATCATCATCGTTTATCACTCACCTCCTGCAATTTCAGCACATCGTACACGCCGTCCAAGGAGCCGAGAAACTCCTGTAGATCAGTGCCCAGGCAACGGAAGGCTCGCTCAATGATCCCAGTGCAGCAGCATGTGATCAGCTCCTCACCCAGAAGCACAAGAATTTCACTAGCACTGGCCTCGTCTATTTTCAGCAGTAATTCCTGAATGTCCGCCAGATAGTCATAGTTGGCACATGACTTAAAGAACTTTGGATCCAGTTTACTGTGTGTTAAATATACTCATATTTATTTCCATTGGCATCAACTGCTGATCCCCTTTGTCACTTACAGCTTGTGGATGTTGGCCCAGCTCTGGCGATACTTGGCCACCAGTGAGTTGACGGCTGTATTCAGATCATCATTCGACGGGGCCGTCAGCAGCCACCAGAGACAGCTCCTCATCCTCCAAATTCCAGTGTGCACCCGGCTCCGCTGTGACCGATGGCTGACGCACCAACGAGTCGGCGCGACGAAATAAGGACTATTTGATTAGGTCAACTTGTACATAGATATCATAACTTAAGCCCAAATTGCTTTATTTAGCGATTGATGCTTCATTTTGTTACTGGTACATGAACCGGGAGCATACAAAAAATTTCTCTGCCGAATGGTCCAGTAAAATTATCTTCCTTCTAAAAAGGGCTTTAGTAGTTGTAGATTCCTGTTTTCAGTTTTTGTTAATTATACAGTTGTTTCTCTAACGAGAATGTCACAGAAAAAAGTGACACATTTTCAAATAAACATATTTGATCACTATAAATCGTTTAAATTGAAGATTTTTTTGGAGAGATAGCAGGAGCACAAACCAGTTAAAGGTTGCTGTATCGACTAATTTGAAATCATTTAAAGATGAAGCGTACTTTAAGGGGAATTCTCCAATTCGGACAAATCCTTACCGTTTTTTTTAAGATTCGGTCACTTAGAATCGCACGGATTGGTTGGTTGCTAGCTGAGTAGCATTCCCCTGCGCTGTCTTAAACGCACAAGCTAGCACTGGGACTCATATCTTCACATCGCTGGTCTTATAACTTTAGTTTGCTACAATTATTTTGATTATCAACAATTTCATCTGCGCCTTTCCTGTCAAAAATTCCTACTTTTT
This sequence comes from Drosophila fungiperda, assembly GCA_035042345.1. Lineage (NCBI taxonomy): Eukaryota > Metazoa > Arthropoda > Insecta > Diptera > Drosophilidae > Drosophila > Drosophila fungiperda. The sequence continues at coordinate 5,369,328 of JAWNLM010000015.1, read as the reverse complement.
ATGGAACTAAAGAGATTTAGCCAACACTACCTATTTACCTGCACATATAATTCTCGGCACCCAAATAAATTTAACATTTGCTGTTGTGTTAAATGAGTACACTGATTTAGTCCTGCATAAAATTTAGTTGCACATTACCGAGTTTCACATAAGAAATCCAAAACCATATGCATAATAATTATAAATATAATTATAAATCATATCCACATATTGCCTCTTATAAATAATACCGTGCCAAATCAGTGTCATAAAGAACATCTGTCGCATAACATTTCTGTTGTTTAATGGGTTAAATTTCTATAAAATAAAAGCATTTGTGTCAGCGCAGCAAGTGTGACCGTTCTTGGATAGTATCGTGGTCTTGTCGATAACAATAAAATAATCGAGCAAAGTTTAGCGGCATATTCGAACATAAGGTACAGTATTCAAGGAGTAAAAGAATGCTTCAGAAAATATTCAAACAATAAAACGCAACTAAAAATCAAAACCATTTAGTTGAGATGGTTTCTACAAATATGGTGTTTTATTGCGATTATTACTTACATTTATTAAATTGTTGTGTGTGCGGAAGTGAAAATATGCAATGTAATCGCTTGCATTAAATCGAATCAACAGCAATTATCTGAAATCAGCAATTTATTTATATTCCTCCAATATACATCTGTGTGGGGCTCGTAATCTGCAATAAAAAATATATTTAAATGCCAAACAATGTTTTTGAAATATGTATGAATCATGCCCGCCTAGTATTCCTGGAATCGAGATTATCGCTGAATTTTTGGCACATTTCAAGCTGTCGAGCATGAGAGCATTGCTTCGGGAATCAGTATAAATACAGACAACATCAGCGCAGCAATTCAGTTAAAATCTTCTGCTGTGTCTCGAAGGTATTAAAAATGTTCAAGTATCTGATCGTTTGCCTGGCGCTCTGCTCGTTGGTCAGTAAATAAATTGAAAAATAGTTTTATTAGCTTATTAGCCTAAAACCCTCAACTCTGATTGATCAAATACAGGTCGCTGCTGATGTAGCTTGGGTGTCGAAGGACGAGGAGCAAATACACGCTGAGTGTTTGACAGAGCATCCTCTGAGCGCCGAACAGATCTCCAAAATGAACAAGATGGAGTTCCCCGATGAGAGCGAGGTGCGTCAGTATCTGTTGTGCTTTGTAATGAAAGCGGGCATATTCCGCACCCATGACGGCTATGATGTTGATCGCTGGGCCAAGCGCTTCCAGGTGGATTTAAGCGAGGAGGTGGTGCTAGGTATTGCCCAGGAATGCTTTGACACCAACGAGAAGAAGAGTCCTGTTGACGAGTGGGCCTTCCGGAGACTGAAATGCCTTATGAGGGCCAATATAAGGGCCCATGAGGCCGAGGCAGCTGCAAAGGCAAAGGCTCAGTATATTCAATAAATGTGTGTTTTGTGCTCGAACGCAAACTCGTTGACGGAAAGTTTATTATTATTGTTATGATTATTATTATATTAAGTTATTTTTGAAGGGCAACAGATTTCGACTAGTAGTTTGTGTGCATTGAACTATGTTTTTATGTTTTGCTGTGTAGCAAGCGATTCTCTAAAAGATTTAGGCATCGCCACCTTCGGATATGGTCTTCATAGCGGCATTAATATGCTCCTCAAGCGGTTGGCTGCTGTCCAGCGCCGGGTTGCGGAAACTCTCCAGGAAATAGCAGGTGCCATTGCCATTCGAATTGGGGAACTCCTTGGGCAAACAGGATGGATCGCGTGGCTTCAGATCAAAGGCAAAGCCTTCGTGCTTGGTTAGCCAACTGCAAAAATTAATAAATTCTTAGTCAAAGAAGCACATAATAAAAGCAATAATTTAGTGGTAAATTTAAAGAAAATCACCTGACATTAAAATAAGTGTGACGATTTTCTTTTGGCTGATTCTCGTTGTAAAATTATAATTTTAAATTTTAATTTGATTTGATTTAATTGCATTTTTCGAAAGCCTTTTTACGAGGTATTTAAAATACTTTAATTTAGATCTTAACAAGCATTTCTTTTGCCCACTTTCTCATTTTGATTTTAGAACGTTTTTTTTATAGTATTTTGAGTGCAACTTACTTTTTAGTTGTGGGACTGACATTGATCTTCAAGGCTTCGCTGCCCGACTCGAACTTATTGGCTATGGTAACGTTGTGGCCAAATAGACAGTATCTGGGCATCTTGCGACCGACGACACCCGCCAGCACCGTGCCCGTGTGGAGGCCGATGCGCATTTTGATTTGTTCGCCGTCGTGAGTGATGCGCTTGGAGCAAGCGCTGAGCATCTTGAGGGCCATCCAGGCGACTTTGTGGGCATCGTAGATGGATGCACGATGCAACCCGCTGGCGACGCAGTAAGCATCGCCAATGGTCTCCACCTTGTAGACGTCAAAGAAGTCGCAGAATTCATCAAAGTCCTTGTATAGGCCTTCCAGCATGCTGATGACCATAAACGGAGTGGCCCGGGAGCAAATGCTGGTGAAGCCGACAATATCGCTGAACAGTATTGTCACATCCGGATAGGTCTTGGCATCGATGGATGAGCCCAGCCACAATTTCTCGGCTATCTCAGCCGGAAAGATCAAATGCAAGAGGCTGACGTTCTTTTTACGCTCCTTGGTAACCGCCGAATTGGCCTCCTCAATGCTGCTCTTCAGTTTATCCATGCGCCGTCGCAGGCCATCCTGAGCACGGGCCTGCTCACCCACCAGGATCACCTCGCGTGTTGCATCGTGCAATGGAATGTCAGAGATGAAAAGCCCATTGCATGTCAAGCCATCCAGACCATCCAAAAATGGCGAACCAATAAAAAGCAAGGAATTCGATTCCGGGCAGTGCACCATTTGACCCTTGATCTCCAGTCCAATTGCCGGGAAGTCGGATACGCCAGGCGGGCAATTCAGGCCAATCAAAAAGGGAGTGTAGGTGCGACGGACAATGTCGCGAAACTTCATGGTCAAACCCTTGGGGCGCTTGAAATCAAAATAGGTACTGGCCAGGCAACCAAAGTCCGCCAGATAAGGCTTGTAGAGCTTGCTAAAGCCACGTCCCAGCTGCACCAGTTCCAGCTGCTCGTTCATAATGAAATGCCAGGGAAACATCTTGCAGAAACTGGCCGAATTCATTTGCAGATCCGAGGCATTAGCCGAGTTGCTGCGTTGCACCGTCTCCGGCAGCTTGGCAGCGATATCCGGACGACCCACCTGTAGTGTCTGGGAGCTGTCTTTGACAAGTGAGAACAAATAACGATAGCGACGTGCATCACCCTCGACAGGTTCGATTTTGATATTAACATCGACCTTGTAGAGCATTCGAGTGAGTGCCTTGAGGGATCCAAGAAGCAGCCAGGCTATAACCGGACGCTCCGACGTGAAGATCAGTTCTCCGTCACCGGCACACACAAAGCCAGTGTCGGTCACATCGTCCTGGGTACAAAGATGTTAATTAAAAATTTCGTTTATTTTATAATCATCGTTCATCACTCACCTCCTGCAATTTCAGCACATCGTACACGCCGTCCAAGGAGCCGAGAAACTCCTGTAGATCAGTGCCCAGGCAACGGAAGGCTCGCTCAATGATCCCAGTGCAGCAGCATGTGATCAGCTCCTCACCCAGAAGCACAAGAATTTCACTAGCACTGGCCTCGTCCATTTTCAGCAGTAATTCCTGAATGTCCGCCAGATAGTCATAGTTGGCACATGACTTAAAGAACTTTGGATCCAGTTTACTGTGTGTTAAATATACTCATATTTATTTCCATTGGCATCAACTGCTGATCCCCTTTGTCACTTACAGCTTGTGGATGTTGGGCCAGCTCTGGCGATACTTGGCCACCAGTGAGGTGACGGCTGTATTCAGATCATCATTCGACGGGGCCGTCAGCAGCTGTATAGCCATCTGCAGATGAGTCAATGTCAGTGCATCATCCGCCAGAGACAGCTCCTCATCCTCCAAATTCCAGTGTGCACCCGGCTCCGCTGTGACCGATGGCTGACGCACCAACGAGTCGGCGCGACGAAAGAAAGGACACGCCATGTTGCGTGCAATCGCCAATTGATAGCTGTCTCAAAGGATGATGAATTGAGTGCTAGTCGAACCTATTAAGGATTTAGAAAGTTCGATTATTGTGAAGTTCCGGCAAATTATTTTACTATGAATAAATGGAATAGTTGAAATTAATATTTAAGTATTTAGTCGGGTTAATAGTTGTTGATGAGTTTTATTTATTCACATCAGACCCAATACAATTTATAATATTTATTTGTAAGCGCATCGATAAGGACTATTTGCTTAGGTCATATTGTACATAGATATCATAACTTAATCCCAAATTGCTTTATTTAGCGATTGATGCTTCATTTTGTTACTGGTACATGAACAGGGAGCATACAAAAAACTTCTCTGCCGAATTAATTATACAGTTTTATCTCTAACGAGAATGTCACAGAAAAAAGTGACAAATTTTCAAAAAAAATATTTGATCACTATAAATCGTTTAAATTGCAGATTTTTTTTGGAGAGATAGCAGAAGCACAAACCAGTTATAGGTTGCTGTATCAACTAATTTGGAATCAATAAAAGATGAAGCATACTTAAATTCTCTAATTCGGACAAATCCTTACTGGATTGGTTGGTTGAATCACCAAATGTTTTTTTTTTATACTGTTTTTTTGTATAGATTTTTACAGTTATCCTGAAATGTAATTCAATAACATTGGGTGACTTTGTACTGTTTAATGCAATACAAAAATCTGTTCAAGTTCAACGTGCACTTATGTAAATAACCATGCATATGTATGCATTAATGTAGGTTGACTGTCTGTTACTGTTGTTGATGCTGTGTGTGTTGTTGTATGCGTGTGTGTCACCACCCAGTGGCCCAAAAAAGCATGGCCTCTACTCATTTCTTAAGTGGCTGCAGGATTTGATGTCTCGCTCACTTCCCCGGAGGTCGTCGAATGTTTTCACTCAGCATGTGCCGAGGCTTGCATTTACTTCCATTATGGAAATTAGCAATAGTTTTCAAGTATTACTTTTAGACGTGTGCTTTATTTAAGTCACCCACTTCGCCAGCTAGCGTGTAATTAAAACTATTTTTTTTTTCAATTATTTCATTGCTTTCAAGATGTATGGAAAAAAAATAAAGCCTCATACAATTGTATATAATCATTTATAATTAAAATAAATATTGTGGCTCACTAAAACAAATTTAAGAACTTTTTTTTTAAGATTATTACAGTTTTTCGAGAGGATCACAGTGAATTAAATATGTTTTAATAAATTATAGCCTAGTTTGCTTCGAAAAAATGTGTTAAACAACGAGAACAGCCCCTCACAATGGATACACAATTTTTCAGCAAAGGGGCAAACACTTTGCATTGCACGCACAATATTTTAACTGCTCCTTCATTGGTTAATTATTGTCAAGCAAGTTTTCTCAATGCTTAGTCCACTTTTTCTTACGTTTGCTTCTAAGTTAATTATATGAATTTATTAATTTTTTCCGGAACAAACTTAATATTTCGTACGCCTGAAAAATGCCACAGCTTAAAACGTAATGAGCTTTGGCGCAAGCCAAACAGAAAAAGTTTGAAGAAAGCTTAAAGCTTTCGTATTGCAGTGAAAGTGTGCAGAAATTGTTGCATTGTTTTGAATTCGCTATCAGTATTTGAGTGAAAGAATGAATGAGAGAGAGAGAACGCTACAACGTGCTAATATGACTTGAGCGACTATGCGCATGACTTTCTCCGAATGTATTGACTGGTGAAGCTGAAATTAGTGCTTATATGCCGTACGCTGTAGCGCATTGTTACACGCAAATTAACCTGTTGCGGGAGAACGAACTCTTGCGGTAATTGTCACTCTCTCTTTGTCAGTCTCTCGTTTATTTTGCATGTGTGCTTTTTGGCGCTCTTGCTCTCCACTTAGGTGAAATGCATGTAAGAAAGGTATACACAATAAAAGCAAGCAATCTTGCAGTTGTTTGTGTATCTGGCAGAATGCTGATTATGCTGCATTGCTCTCTAAAGCACAAGGGGGTGCTTAAGGGAGCTAGGTAGAGAATTGCAATCGCAATCAAAGTCGGGGCCGGCCTAGCTTCCAGCAAGCAGCCTAGCAGAAATGTATACGCTTCAAAATCAGTATATTGACGTTGGTCAAAAAGTGCGCAACGTGTTTGCCTGTGTGTGTTCCGCCGTGCATAAAATTTGTATTTATTAATTTCTGTCTGTCAACTCCATCGTGCGAAACGGCAGCTTGTTGGAGCAATCACAATTAAAAGTTCAAACATTAAGTTTGAACACCACAGAATGCAGGGCGTACGTTATTTTTATTTTTAATCAATGTAGACTTCGCTTTACATGCACTTGCATAAAAACACAAATATGTGTATATATAAGAAATGTGATATTTTTTGTCTGGTTGGTATGGTCTGCTTTGTGTTCTGTTCCAGTAGCGTCGCTGTTATTTTTGTTTGTTTTTGTGAACGCAAATGTTTTGTAAGCGTGCGTTTGTGTGCGGGTGTGGGTGTGTTTCATACGTTTTGTCCACAGCGGATGCTTTATCTAACAGCAACAACAACATTACACACAAGCACTCACAAAGAGTGTGGGGCTTTTGTCCTTGACCTTGCACGCTACATCTCTCGTGCTGGTATCTCCCTCTCTCTCTTTCTCTCTCTCTCTCTATCTCATGTACAAACTCTCTTGCTGCAAAAAGCTCGTAATTTAAGAGTAAAAGTCTCTAGTTATTTAAATGGAAATACATATTATGCAAAATGTAAAAAATGCGAATGAATAGTTAGTAACGAGCTCTTTTATATTTAATCTAATCATCTGAAATACGGCTGCCGCTTGTTGAAGCCTTATCATTGCTAATGCTGGTTTATTTAAGGTTTCATCGTCCATCGATTAACTCTAATCGTCTAATACCCATTTCTGTTTTAATTTACCAACGTATCTTTTAGGCCACATTCCATGCCGTGAAACTATTACCGTTTCTCTCAAGTTTGTTGCTCTACTTTGCACTGGTCCGCGATGATCCACAGGGTGAATTATGGACCACATTGCTCAAATGCCTGCCAATTGTGGCGTTGATGTTTTATGTCCTGATCAAAGGATTCTCTTTTAATAAAGAGTAAGATCGTATTAAATTTAACATAATCGTTTGTTCTGTATCTTGTCTATTATTAGCTATCGTCGCTCACAGTGGATCGTACTGGGTTTGGTGTTCTCCTGCGGCGGAGATGCATTGCTCAATATTGATTTGTTTCCCTGGGGCATGATATCCTTTGGCGTGGCGCATACCTTCTATATTTGCGCATTTGGCTGGCATCCACTCAAGTGTCTAATTGGAGTCAGCTTATATATACCTGTAGTGATTTGTAAGTGAATCGAATGCCTAAAAGTTGGGGGTTTTTTAATTCAATATACGCTTTGCAGTTGTTGTGTTCGTGCACAAGCATTTAGATGAGGTGCTTGCGATCGGTGTGCCCATATATTGTGTGCTCATCACAACAATGTTGTGGCGCTCTGTGGTGCAAACCGTTCATGCACAGAGTTTCCTCACAATATTCTGTGCTGTGGGCGCTGCTCTTTTTGTAATATCCGATGCACTAATCGCTGTAACGATGTTCTTGGGGGTTGACTTACCGTGCCCCCGATTGCAGATCATGATTACGTATTACGCGGCACAGTTCGCGATTGCGTTGAGCACTGCCGATGATGGACCGGAGACAAAACGCAAGAATAAATCCAATTAATGCCGTTAATTGCTCAAATATATCATATATGTATAACACACCACCAAGATATGTACTTCCAAAAAGAAATTAGCGTAATAATAGTTCAAGCTATTTAGTTGTGATAGTAATTGTTTGTTAATAATAAAATGCCAATATTACATGAAATGTATAATCTAATGGACATTTATTTCCTAACTACAGTGCAGTAAAAGCTGACAGAATAGCAATTATTATTTTTATAAGTAATGAGAAAACTTAAACCTAACAGACTTTTAATGTTCAGTTTCAGAGCAGTCAGAGTTTTGCAACGCTCTGCACAACAGAGTTGATTGCGAAAATTTGGGTGACCATGCTTAGCATTTAATTTAGGTTTTTTGTACGGCTTGGTTTGTTAACGCTTTAGAACAGCGACCGCAATTTGTAATTTGTAATTTGTTAATTGTCACTTAAAATAAACAGAAATGGGTCCGCCCGAGTTTAAATTGAACAATCCACCCGAGGATCTTATATCGGCCGTTAAATTTGGTTCCAAATCCAATCAGTATATGGCCGCATCGTCGTGGGACGGGACGCTTCGATTCTACGATGTGGCGGCAAACTCAATGCGCCAAAAATTTGTACAGGAGGCGCCCATCTTAGACTGTGCCTTTATGGTTTGTAATCACTACATAATTTTCTCCAATTAAATCAACAAATCCTGTTTTCAACAGAACATAGTGCATGTGGTCAGTGGTGGACTTGACAATCAACTGCACCTTTACGATGTGAACACACAAGCGGAATCCTTAATAGGCTCCCACGACGAGCCTATTCGGTGTGTGGAACATGCAGAATATGTGAATGGTATACTAACGGGCAGTTGGGACCGGACAGTCAAGCTGTGGGACATGCGCGAGAAGCGCTGCGTTGGCTCCTTTGAACAGAACAATGGCAAGGTGTACTCCATGTCTGTGATTGATGAAAAGATTGTTGTCGCCACTTCGGACCGTAAGGTGCTCATATGGGATTTGAGAAAAACGGATAGCTACATCATGAAACGTGAATCGTCGCTCAAGTATCAGACACGCTGTATTCGCCTCTTTCCCAACAAGGAGGGCTATGTGATGTCATCGATTGAGGGCCGTGTGGCTGTTGAATATCTTGATCATGATCCGGAGGTTCAGAGACGGAAATTTGCATTCAAATGCCATCGCAATAAGGATAACAACATTGAGCAAATCTATCCGGTTAATGCCGTCAGCTTCCATAATATTTATCACACGTTTGCCACTGGCGGCTCAGATTGCATTGTGAACATTTGGGATGGATTCAACAAGAAGCGTTTGTGCCAGTTTCACGAATACGACACTTCCATATCGACGCTTAACTTCAGTGCCGATGGCAGCGTCCTCGCCATCGGCTGCTCCTACTTGGATCAATTCTTGGAGACGCCTGCCGCAGTGCCTGTTCCGGCTATATATATACGCTACCCGACTGACCAGGAAACGAAGCAGAAATAAGTTATCTTCCAGTAACATATTTATTTTTAATACTGAGGATTGACAAATTAAATATTATTTACTCGTAACTTGTTTTTCTTTATTGTAGCGCGCAAATCGTTTAGCAGCGACCACAGCAGTTGGCCAAGAACATGGGCCAGCTCGGCAATGCTGAGTGCCGATGCACCCACATAGAGACTAAGAATGCCACCAAAACTTGCAACCCAATCTTGAAAGGTGTACCTCAGCCGCGTCACTATCTTCTTCATCACCCGTCTGCCATAATAGATTTCGGCACGGATGCGTGTTTGGTTGCGCTCTGTCGAATTTGTTCTGCGTTTCGAGATGAATTAGAGAGCTATAGCTAACACGATAGATTGTTGCCACTTACTGAATAAATCGACGCACATTTAGATATGTGGTGTAGTACTGACTGTTGCAATTGCGGGCACAGCTGCAGAACTGGCCACGACGGGAATCATTTATATGCGACTCCTGATAACCAATCTTCACATAGCTAAACACATCAGTGTGATTATAGAGGCACGGAAAGTCCAACACGCAGCACTCGCGAGTGCCAACTGCAAAGGAAAGGTATTTTAAGGGTCAAGGACATCAAAGATATATAGTGGCTAACTGCTACCTACCGATGTTTGGCAAATACAGTGGCATCGTGCATTTGCAGTAGTAAAGCAACGACGATTGGAGGCAGGCTGCAATGCAATTGTTTCGACTATATGGCATGTCCGTATACGGAAAACTGGGATTCCTCTCGTGCTGCAATAAGACAAATGGTCAAGGGACTGTGGACTATGTTCAACCTACACACTGACATCGAAATAGCAGTGTCTCTTTTTGGGATGCATTTCGTAAGTGTTTGTGGATGTTTGCACCACCAAGGGATCAATGGACACAAAGTTTTGCGTGTTCGAATAGAGCTGGTAGAGCTTGTTCGGTGACCATTCCGTGGGCGCCTTGATCATCAACTATGGGGAAAACAGTGACTTGGTGTCTTGGTGATTGCTTTATTGGAAATGCTAACTCACATCCATGGCGAATGGCACTTCGGTGCCCGCTCGCAGAAATGATTCGTTCATGCGCAGCACAAACTGCAGTCCAGATCCTTCGCCTGATGTGCTCAACTTGTACGGATAGAACTCATTGACCAGCTGCTTCTTGCGCGAATCGTCCGAAATGAGCGAGTTAAAGACCAAACAATAACCGTTCTCAGTGCGCTCCTGGACAAACAGATCGCAGCAGTTGTAGCTGGTCTCATCGAAAAAGCACGAGCCCGGCTCGAAGAGCTCGTCGCAGCGATGGGCCAAATAGCTGAAAACCTTACTCAGACTGAGGTTGGACAGTGAGGATATATTACGTTTGGATACCTCGGCCAGTGACTCGAATTTGCCAAAGTTCATCTGTTCCATGCTAATGAGCAGTTGGTGGAATGCTTCACTCTCACTCGCATCCTTGTTGTGAGGCAGAAAGCGTTCCGCTGCTGTTGAGGCGCGCAGCCAATTGACGTGAATCCTCGGACAGATCGCGACGGCCGGAAAATTAACTTCGTAAACGGGCAACTGTGTGGTATCCACCACACTGACCAGCTGTTGCTCATTGTGAAGATGTTCCAGCATGGCAACAATGGCCAGAAAACAGATTGTGTACAGCAGCACGACCATTAGCCAGAAGTAGCGCACACTCGGACGCTGCTCCGCGGACACATTTTGCATGCCGTGAAACGTTGAGTTGGCAAACAATTGACGCACCATTCTTCCGTACTTTTCACGCACTGGATGGCGCCTGAAGCGAAGCAATCCCCGCCGGAATTTGACTTGCGGCGCGACAAGTTCCTTGGTATACAGCAACATGACGAATGATTGTGCCTCCAATCAAGCACTCGAACTTTTATTCGAGTCAATTATGGGCTAAGTGGCGACGTGAAGGAAATTATTGAGTACTCTCCAAATGCCAATCAGTCTTTACTTTTTGTTTTTATTAAGGGGAAATGCGTAGACAAAATTATTGGTTATGTACACTTAGGTGTAATTTAGGAAGTCTCGACCAGACTCTGCTGAATTTGCGGCAAATGATTCTTCACCAGGCAGGTGGCACCGCGCCAAGCCCACTCGCAGGCATTCGAACCCTGTTCGTTCTTGTCAAGACAGGCGGCAATCTGGCCGTGCATCTCGTCATCGTGGCTGGCAGCGCCGCGGACCAATTGGGTGTGAATGTTCTCGACGTTGAAACCGGACTGAACATCGAAGAGGTCGAACTTGGTGAAGACGCATTTCAGATAGCATTGGGTCTTCTCATCGTTGGGATACTGCCATTTCTGATACTGCTCGACAAGCTCGGCGGGCACATCCAGTTCCTTGACGCACTCCTCGCGATAGCTCAACATATTCTCCTTGTTCTTGACAACATACTCGGCGGTGGCCTATGTATATGAAAGAGCATTACTCAAGGACTAACTTACTCACACATTCCCAATGCTTACCAAGCCGATCAGCATGCAGATGGCAACGAAGGATTTCATTGTGCGTGGTTCAACGTTCAAAATTGGACTGTAAATGTTTAGATTTATACAGCCGATATTTATACTGTGTCTGCTGGTCTGCTGAGATCGTTCTCGTAAAGGTTCTGCTACCTGCTTGCACTCTAAAAACAGGGAGACAAAAATATAAGCGGAAAGACAGCTAGAATGGTTTTTAAATCTGATTACTAAGCCTAAATTTACAAAAAAAAAAAAAAAAAAAAAAACACTGAAGAGATTAAATTGACATGAATTTATGAATACATATTGTGGTTAATTAATATTTAATGTTTATAATATTGTTGTTATTGTTTGAGCGTATTTTTTATGTATATTTATAGGGTTTGTTAGGGTATGTGTGAGTTGTCCAGAATAAGTGCTCTTTTGTGGTGTGATCAGGTTCAAAGTACTTCTGCTGACCTGCTGATAAGCCCACGCTGTTTGTTGAGCATTGAATAGAGACCCTAATGAGGGTTTTGATTTAAATCTTTATGCCTGACCATGTCTGTACATATATATGTATAACTACAATATGTATTTTATTATACTACATACCCCACACACAAATTTTGAAGGTATTTGCGTTCGTTTGAAACGGAGCAATGTTAATTAAACAATATTATCAGTTCAACGGGCTGTAATCGAAAATCTGAAATGAACTTTTATATGCTTTATTTGTATGCACAAATTTTTGACAAATATGCAAGCGGAACGGTTCTATCTCGAAGTCAATAATATGTACCTTATGGTTCACAGATTAATTTTGTACACTCAACTTGAGGTTCATTATACCCATTAAGGAGTGGAATCATCGATGCTTTACTGTCGTCACATCTCTTGGAAATTTTCCATAGAGACAGCAGGTAGTTGAAATCTGAAGAGTTATCAAGGCAGCAGGTATTTCTGTATTCTTTTGTTTTCAATTTATTTTTGTCCTCTGCTTTGAAAGCAGTTAAACAATCATTGGATTTTCATACAGGTACAAAAACGTGAGATCCTTTAAGGTTCGTGATCAGGTTTGACGGGTTTGGGTTCAAGCAGGGGTTCGTGTTTCTTGCAGCAGGAAATGCGATTAAGTATAGCATTAATGGCTCCGAGCACAGATATGCCAAGGAACAAGCCAGCAATGCCACCATAAGAAACTGGAAAAAACAATGAAAAACTATTTTAGCTTGTGAAATGTGCTGGAAATTCTATTTGAAAACCCACCCATTAAATCAAGAATTGTAATGTACAGCGTAGAGCGATAAGAAAACAGAGTCTCCTCCTGAAAGTGGACATCGATTTTTATATAATTTTCCTTGCCTTCCAAGATGTTCCATTGGTCCGTGAAGGTAACTGCATGATACTGGGTATGAGTACAGCTGCGAAAACACTCGCAATCCGTTGTGTTGAAGATGTTGTCCATGGACTCCTTTATTATGTTGCTCATATAAAAGAGCGCGACTTTTGGGAAAAGCGTTGATTCATTCGTAAATCACGTTTAAATAGAGTACTCTTCAGGTTCCTTACCGCCATAAGACTGCAAACACGGCAAATCCTTCACTTTACATCTGTTAGTTGGTTCCTCGTTTCTGAGATCCAGTTTGACTGGCATGGGAAGTTCATAGGAGCAGTTGCACTTCTCCCACATGTAGTTCAAATGACAATCGATTATACATTCGGAGTATGATTGGGTCAGCTCCTCCGGAAAGTAGCAGTGACGCATATCCACCGGACGTGACCTGACACCTGGCTCAGCTGTAAAATGCAACGGCTGCAGTGCAAGCACAATCCGATCATCTGAGGTGTAAGTGACGCTAGAACCTATCAACTCATAGGGCTCCTGCACAATGACCTTAAAAATATGAATTAATATTATTTTTATAGAGATATCCGAAAATTAGATACACTTTCACCATATAGCTATTGAGATTAAATTTAAACTGAATGTAAAAGACGTTTTGAAGGTATATATATATGATACATCTTTTTGAATTAGATAAGATTTGAAAAATAAAAATTCATATTTATAATTGAGCTGAAAACATTGCTTAGAAGAAGTTTACAAAAAGCTCTTGGTGATACTGTCAATATATGAATCTTTTCACAAACAAAACATCTAAGCCAAGTTCATGAAAAATTTAATGCTGGCTCATTCATGTTCCAAATTTCAAGACTTACCCCTATTGCCTCAAGTCTTCTGCCATTTAGAGATCGATTTAACTGGATATTCAGTGCGCTTCTTATACCATAATCGGCGACCGACCAGGGCCACGTGGGATCGGGATTCTCGGCATGTATCGAGTTAAATGTGTGACAGGAACTAAAAGTCAGACGTCTGAACAGAACCCTGCAGCAATCCACAACTTTACGTCGCCAGGTGCACCGTACAAACAGATCCCTGCACTTGTAGCCGTAGTTAAAGATGCCGTCGGTAAGATGCAACGATTGGTTACTAAACTCCTTGAATTCCTTGAGGTCTCGCTCTGTTTCCTGCAGACTGGCAGCTGTCCGCCAATGAACACTCTGCACCAAATTAAATAGCTTAAAAATGCGATTTTCTCTGTCGTCTGTCTCCCGGCTATGCTGACCTATGTGTGTGGGGCAAATGGTAATCGCTGGGAAGGGAATCATCGAAACGTGGACATCGGTGCGATCGATTGTGGTCTGAACCCAGTACTTGAAATACTGATCAGAGGATAGAATACAAACATATATAGTCATGCATGCTCCGAACAGCAGTAGTATAAGTCGTGTGAGGCTGACAAATCAATTGAGGAAGTGTTAAGTAGCTTATAATTGAACTGAATTAGGCACTTACCGCCTGGGGCAGAAGAAGTTGGATTCGTCATGTGGCAGAACCTTTTTCGGCTTGTCAACATCATCATTATCGAAATTGAGCTGCTTAATCACAGTGCTCATATTGACGAACTGATTGGTAGGCGAGACAGCTAATCAATGATTTGGCGGCAGATTGAAGAGCTAATATCAATTTCCCCCAGAGTTTATTGCTAGATAATTGTCAACAAACAACAGAGTTATCAATGCCACCGAAACATAACAATTCGATCACTAAAGTTGTTTTGGCATAATGAATATGCATATCAATTAAGTGATATGGTTCCACAATTTGTGGCATATAAAACTGGAGCACTTTCATTGCTTGCAGCGCATTGGCAAAATGGTTAACGAACCGATGTCTGCCAAGTTGGCCAAAGAAGAGGAAAAGTGTTTTATTAATTTGGTGCGCGAATACTTTCGCTGCTACTGTGAACGATCCACCATACATGGTGTGCGCTATCTCTACGATCCCAAGCTGCATAATGTCGAGAGGTGTTCTGCATCAGCATCAACTCAACTGTCAATTTCTTCTAATTCCTTTTTTTTTCTTTTATAATGAAGACTCATTTGGTGCGTGTTACTCATCATCAGCTTTACTCTTTGCTGCTACTTCTATTCGCTTCTCTCGGATCGTTATGGCGCCCAGAACTTGCAAACGGTTATTGAGAATCCACAGTATCCTGTCTTCCATGTGCACTTTCCCTCTGTGGGGGTCTGCACGGACAATCGTATTAATTGGAACAAGCTAGACGCAGCGAAGGCACAATTTCTGCCCTTAAATTCTAGCCAAGAGCTTGTCGAAGGATTTACCAAACTAATTACATACCTGGAAACGCTGCGCTTCGATAACTTTAAGTATAGTGTTTCCGAATTGGATGATCAAAATCTGGAGGCTCTCGATTTCATAGACCTCCAATCCTTGGTGCGCTTCATGACGCTGAATTGTGAGGATATTTTTGTGCCCAGTTCCTGTATGTGGCGAAAAAGGAATTTCAATTGCTGCGACTATTTTGTGCTGGAGAAGACAGAGTTTGGAATGTGTTTGGTATTCAATTCGGACGTATCGAATAGATCCCGTGAGATTCAGAAACGCAATGGAGATGCCTATTATCCATTCCATAATGCCAAGGCGGGTCAAACTACGGGTCTCATTTTCAACCTACTGTTAAATGACAGTTTCAAGCGACCACAATCGAAGGCCACGGATAATGTCTATGTGAATAGCTCGGAGTACGTTTAGAAGCATTTAATGTTTAACCCATTCATCCATTTGCAGCTGATGGTGAAGAAAACCAATGAGATGAATAATGATGCCAACTCCATAATACCGAATACGGAGACACATGTCACAATTAGTCCTACGCAGACACGCACCGATTTCAGCACTCGCGGTATTCCGGCATCCCGCCGCAATTGCCATTTTGATGACGAGTACGTGGACTTTGGCATCACCGATAGCCCGGAACGCTTTAGCAAGAGTTTTCTACTCCTGAACTGCCAAACCAACTGTCATGAGTACTATTTGGTCAAACTGTGCAATTGTACGCTGCCCGTTTTCTTTCCGGTAAACCGAAAAGGTTAGTTTGCCAGAATTCCTATTTGACAAATTATGGATTAATTTGGAATCTCTTACTGTTTTCTGTACTTCAGTAAAGAACTGCACTGCGTCTAGTCTGCGCTGCCTATCACGTCATAATGGCAAGTCAAGTGTTTTGTAGCTCTCGTCATCAGCATATTGAATGAATCTTTGCAGATATTTTCGGTTATACCAAGCAACTGGAGGAGGATAATTATAGTGGTGCCAAGCAGGGCATGTCTTGTCCTTGCAGGGTCAGCTGTAATCTGCTGGAATACTTTACGTCCATCACAACGCATCCATTGTTGCCCAAAGAATTGTAAATTACCCTGTCTGAAATATTTTAACATAATTTTTCAAAGACGAAGTTTTGTAGTCCCTCAACTCCAGCTCTGAAGGTCTTCAAAGTGGATGTGCACTATTCCACAGAAATGATGATAACCTATCGCACTAGTATCGAGTTTAGCAGCATTGATTTGATAGGTGCACAATTAAAGAGATTTCTAATTCAGTTTTATAAGTATTGAAATATGTCCGTTTCCATAGCTAATCTTGGCGGCATATTTGGACTCTGTCTGGGCGCCTCAATGGTCAGTGCCGTTGAGCTGATTTACTTCCTGACTGTGGGCTTTTCACTTCACCTTTATGACAACAAATACTACGTTATCTTCTGCCAGAATCTCAAGCGGATGTGGGTCAAGTGCCTCCGTTATTTACAGAACGACGTCAGTCAAGTCCATCACGAGTCGGGGAAAGAGAAGGCAACGCCCAAACGCAAACTACGACATCCGCTTAATAAAAGGACGAACGCCTGGTGAATATTTTAAAATATACACCTATATATATATATATATATATACATACATCACATATAAAAAAAAAAATAAAACTGGTTATTTGAATTTTGATTTGGTTGTACAAATATCAGGCATAGATTTGATTGCTCCTTGGAGTGATGATTGTGTTTAAGATTAGGTTTGATTTTCTGGATTATTTATTCTATTATAAAAGTTGTTTGTTTTATTAAGCGAACAAAGTGAGTTTAGTTTTAGCACATCTATGTTATTAACTATTTATTTAATTTGTATGTAAACAAGCAAAATATACAATATTGAGTGCTGTTCGGAGTAATAATTGCGTTTAATATCAATTTTTGGATTTTATTTAATCTAACTAATAACATATATATAATAATGCAATACTTTTTCATTTGCTACATTTTTCTTTAACATTATCATACAACACACAAAATTGTCCAGTTAACATATCATTTATCCATTTATTTATTTCGTTCAATACTTAACTTTACTTGGATGAATCTTGCGTGGAAAATAAATTGTGACGGGTTGTGCTGGTGATGGCTGTTTGGACTTCCCTTTGCCACCAAAAATATATAAATAAAGTCCAATGGTAAAGTAGTAGACCAACTCGAAGGCGCTGAGAAGCGAGGCACCGAGAAATAGACCAGCGACGCCACCCAAGTTGGCTACAATTGTTATGGACATAATTAAGTAAATAATGCTGATTTTGAACTATGGATAATACCCACCGAGCAGTTCCACAAAAGTGAATCGCATATGTGTTTGATATTTGATGAACCAAGGTGATTGAAAGAACACGTCCAAATGTATGCTGTACGCATCGGGATTCATTTCATAAGATCTTTACGGGTTGATAGTTATGGCCAATTGTAGATTAGGATTAGGATTAATGTACTCACTCTAAGGCATTGCTGCTGAAGAAGGTGTCGTAAACCAGCTGCGAACAGCTGTTTAGGCAGTTACATGTCATGCTATCCTTGAACACATTATCCACGTACTCCTCCTCCAGAGGAGCGCGTTCCATGCCAAATGTCACTAGGAATTGAGCAGTTTTAATTGTATTTTAATCTATGCTGCTATATACTCACATCTATGATCATATAAGCATCGAAAATCAGATGGCTTGCAGTCTACAAAATTGTCTAAATTTCGATGAAATAGTTACCCAAATCAATTAAAGCCAGACAAAAGTTTTTACTCACCATCTTTTCTGCGGGGAAAGAATAGATCCGCAGAGCAATTGCACAATTTAATAGAATATTCCTGATGGCATTTGGTGCGACAATTACCCCGCCAGTAGGTGAAGCCGGGCAAGTTCTTGTAGTACGGATTGTGGATCTCATCGGGAAAGATGCAGCGCCTTTGGCTTACATCCAGAGTTCGGGTTCTTTCCTCATAATTTGTGTATCGAGGCATTATGCTAACCCTATGGACCGAGTTTGTGGGAAACTTTCGGGCTGAATCGGTGTACTGCTGTGGCTGCTTAATAATAATGTATATGCCAGGAGTGCCAGGTGTGGCCAGCGTTTTGTTTAAGCGCAGAAATACATCCAGTCCAGTGCCTGGTCCTGCCTGTGCAGTGCGGAGCGGATAGTATTTGTCGACCTTCTGCAAATATGTGAATACACTCAGCAAAAAAAATGTTTCCTTTAATATATACTCATTTATAAAATAGAGACTCCAAAAATGTAGCGTTTGATAAGTAATTTGTTATACTTACCGCACGTTGTTGCATCTGTGCACTGACTGCCGAATTGAAGATCCAACAGATGCCCAACTCGGTGGTCTGCAACTCGAACATCTTGCAGCAGTTCTGCCGCCTGCCCCTCCAATTGCATTCCACAAACATTTCACTGCAATCAAAAAGCGCATATCGCAACACCTTCCACACATCGAAGCCATCCAGTTGGTGAACACTCGCGGCGAGGGTTTGGTTCTCAAAAATCTTTTTCAGATTGTTCATATCTTCAAATTGTATACTCGAAACAGCAGTAAAGAATTGTATAAAGACATCTTTCTGCTCCTGGGTTGCATTGGGGCCCAAAAAATGGTCGGGCACCTCGTGCTGCATTCTCCGCCAACTGATGCGACTGCGTGGACAAATGCCCACACTTGGGAATGGGATTCGGAATATGGGCTGCATGGTGTTTTCAATGGTGGTCTGAACCCGATTCGAGGAGTACAGATTGCTTAGATCAACATACACAAAAATAGTGCAAATGAAGGTGGCCACCAGAATAAATAGCCAAATGAACCTGAAGTGTCAAAAACTAGTTAAAAAAAACTTATATGCGACTATTTTATTAAGTTTGCTCTAAATAATCGATAATCGACAGCACGATTAAAATTGTAATTAAAATCCAAATAGCTTAAGATTTATTTGCTTAATGTTGTTCCATTGATTTTGTAATTCCCGTTTGCTTTAAACAAATATATGAAAATGTACAATCCCAAGTGAGTTTTTTATAGGGAATGAATTTTTACTTAACTCTAATAAAAAATAATTTTTCTGGTGAGAATTTGTAATTGACTTTCAAAATATTTCTTATTGTAAATGGTCTGTTATTATATTATTATTATTATATGTTTGAGTTTACCTTTCAAAGTGCGTTTTAGAGCCCGTCAAATATCGAATTCCATGCAGCGACGAAGTATCACAGTATCCCTTGACATAAGTTAGGAGCGGTCCCAAATTCCTTCTATTCCTGTGGCAGCAAGGCGACTTGAAACAACGAGTCCCAGTTTCATCAATGTAATTCCCATAAAGCGGAGGACGATTTCTTGGACCAGTCGGCTTTTGCGAAGTGTACATTTTGAAGCGAGAGCTGCTGAACGAATGGAGCATTTTGTAGCATTCAAGTTGAACTTAAAAGCCCCCATAATGTCCCATCATGAACATTGGACTCAATCAAAAAGCAATTATTCTTGCCGTCCAGAATGGGCTGGTGCTGTTAAATCACGAACACAATTAACACTTGAATGCTGTCCGGGGAGGCGATGGACACAGGGACGGACAGCTACAAGTGGACAAGGACGCGAGAATGTTTACTCAACATTTCTTGTGGAAGAGGTGGGCTCCTCCACGGGCGCTGTCCAATGGCAGCATAATCTCCTGTTTGCTCAACTGTTTGCACGTTCATTAAGCAATCGTCCTTCCGCCCCCCCACTGTGTTAAGTAGTTGGGAGAATTTCAAGTTGTGCGTCCTCCAGCGAGGACCAGAAATGCAGTAGCTGTCGTGCGACAGATTTTCTTACCCGACTTGCGCTTGGTCAACATGGTCGGCTGAGTGCTTTGTGTAAGCAAGTAAAAATATTTTCGATTTATCATTGCGCGCTTTCGTCCCTACGATTGAGTTGCTCTTTAGTTGCTTTTGGCAGTATGATTTATTTGCTCTGCTCACAACATTCCCTTCATACATATTTTGACTGTGCCCAGAAATCCTATAAATTTGACTAAAGTATGGGAGGGGGGGGGGGGGGAACTGGAAACATTCTGCTGTGATTCGTTTGCGTTCAAGTCAATTCATATTATCAATAACCGAAAGACTAAAATCTGTAATGGACTACATGGCATGTGTTGTTGTGTGTGTGTGTGTGTGTGTGTGTATTTGTGTGTGTCATTGGGGCACACATGTATGCCACTCACTAATCCAGCTTATCTTGGCTTAACTGTCTGAGGACTGTTAGTTATTCCTATAAGCTTACAACTCACTGTCAAATAGCCAGATTTCAAAATCAACTGATATTTGGGCACTTTCCAAATCGTTGAGTAAGTGAAAAATCGATTATTACTGAGACTTAAACATTTAAATCCCATTTGTACCTAATAGTTTTATGCAGTTTTAAAAAGAACAGAAATAAATTAAAAAAGTTTAAAATTGAAATTAGTTTATGTGATGACGAGCATCAATTTAATTTGCTATCTCAATGGCAATGTGACATAAGCAATATCAAATACACACACACATACACCCACACACACATACACATATATGAATAAGAAGTCTTAAAGCATCGTTGGTTAATAAACTGCGGTAGGATCAAAAACTTTCGATTTGACTTTCACCACATGAGTATGTGCAACAATTTGGGCCAGTCTGAGAGCGAACAATTTCGACTTCATCTTTGTCGAGGGTTCAAGTTCATTTGGCCCATTAAGTGCTGACAGCACCACAGTCATGTAAACTTTGTGGTTAGACATGCAAAGCCAGCTCCAGCTCCAGCTCCAGCTCTAGCATCCACCTAACGCCAGTCACGAAATCGCCCCAAATCCAAAGCCGTAGCTTAGCCCCCAAAAAACCCCTTTCCACAACCAGAAATTCAGTCGTTTGTCGTTTGTCGTGCGACCGCTCAAAATTCAATCTCACTTTTATGAGGCATGAGAAACGTGACAAGAAGACGCTGACAGGGCACAAGATGAGCTTCTGCATGTTAGCCAGCCAACAGGCGAGCAGAGAGTGCCAAGTGCCGCATTTAAGCCAGTTAAATATGCAAATTTGGCTTAAAACGAACTTTAACTCCTTCGCGGTGCTCGTCAGTGTCAAACTTTTGCACGCTAATTTGCATGTTTAGCACCGCGGCATTGTCTAAATTTGCCCTCCCCCCCCCCCCCCCCTGACATTCCTCTTCTAACTGCGATATAATTGTGTTTATCTTTTGATGACTGAATCTTGGTAAAACTTAATAAATACTCGTTGCTCTGTTCTTGTCAGAATCATAAACAAGCCTCGAAATGCGTGTTAATTATTAAATAATATTAAAGGATTATCATGCCATGAAGCCAAAAGCTTATGATTGATCACCGTCGCCGTCAAATGCTGGCTAATATATATATATATATATATATATATATATATACATCCATATTTGGGACTGTTTGAGTTGGCTCTTACCAAAGATTTACCCATTTAACTGATGAGCTGCAAAGAGGCCAAGGCTGTACTTGTCACATACTTCATGCTACATGCTACATGCGACATGCTGCATGCTAAAGTTTTGTTAAAGTCGACGCCATTTTGTGTTTATGTCTGCTTCCGCTTGCATTGATTTCAGCTGTGCCCTTACTCTTTGCAAAGAAATAATTTGAATAATTTTGTGAAGAAATGCAACATTTACATATAAAATGCGAGCATTTTTTGCCATTTTGGAACCTAGATGCCAGTTGCAACATCATCAAGATGTAGGCGAAAACCGGAGAAAGGACACGCAGGCGACAGGCACAATATTATACAAAATGTACAGTGACGGTGATGCAAGGACTCAAATAAGTGAGTGTGTGTGTGTGTATGTGTGTGTGCATGTGTGTTGGTGTGTGTGTGTATGTTGATGTGTGTATGTGTATGCTAGAAAGCAGGCTCTGGCGCTGGAGACGATGCTTTTAGCAAGTGTTTTGCAAATGCAAATGTTTGTACGCAATCGAGGAATAAACAAATGCAAACTTATATATATATACAAATATATGCATATATATATATATATATACGTGTGTGTCTGTTTTCGCAAATTTTCGCCTTTTGTTTCTGATGTCGTTTGACAGCGCCTGTATGCGTATAAACCTCAATTTGAATTATGAACTTTGGAAAATAAGAAAACTTTTTTATAATTGAAGTTATGCATTTAAAATACATTTCATTTGGGCCTCACACAGCTCTGCTGATTTCATTTTACCCAGTTCTGATTTTACATATTTATTTTTCAGTCTGTTGCAGATGCTTTTCACCAATTTCAACTCTTTTATGTGCTAAGGCAGGTTAAAATATTAAATGCATACATTTATTGGGCTTGTGAGCACTTACCAAAATTTATGATTTTTTTCAAAATAAAAAAATTTGTAAATTGTGTTTTAGTTTCAAGCAACATAAAACGATGCGCACAATAAAAACTACGTAGATATTTTCTTAAACAATTTGCAGATATATTTGGCTACATCAATGGGAATTTGGCCTGCCAACTAATGTAATGAATTTTTAGTTATTCTTTTAAAAATAAGTGTAAACATTGAATGTGAATCACAGATCCGCAATCCAATGCTACTCCTTGTAGACCCCAACAGCCTCGAAATTAACTATATATTCTTAGGAAAAAAAAACCATTTAAATGGAGCTGGCAAGAAATTTACTTGATATTATTTGGTTGGTGAACTCTTTTTTAATTTAAATATGTTTTTTGCTGGCTCCAGTTTATGTGTTTTTCAAACTTTATTGCTGTCATATATTTTAAATCCTGTAAAACAGTAAACTATAAGAAGCAACATTTGGCAGACACGTTGGCAAAATAATAAATAAATCTTAACATTTAAACTCTCACAATAAAAGTTAAGAATGGCAAAATATGATATTCAGTTAAGTTAATTTAATTGAATAATAAGAAACAGTTTGATATTAATTGAACTCTTGTAATATCTGTATATCTATATTTTCAGTGCCTAAAAAACACACAACATGTTTAAATTTTATTATATATTCACACAGTAAACTAAGTGAAATATGGAAAACTCAAACCGATATTGAATAATTTTCAGAGTAGTTTGTTGTTGATAATTTTGATTCAACTCAAATCATACTCAGTTGTCGATGAAAACGCACATCTTACATTTTCGATATATATTCATACATACATTCGATACATATTTCAAAAAAGGATTAAAAGTGGCATTCAGTGAAATAAATAAACAAAACAAATTATTTTCAGATGGAAGATCGTCGACTTGAACAACAGCGTCGATTCTCGGCCAAAAGCAATGCGGTTCACACGTTGCCATCGACGCAGGACGAGAAGTTCACTTTACGGCTGATCGATCTATATAGGAAGAGACCGTGCTTGTGGGATAATTCACTTATGGAGTTTCAAGATGTACAGCTGAAGCGTAAAGCCTGGGAGGATTTGGCAGCCGAAATGGGAGCCCATCTGACGTCCTACTTCGTGCGCAATCGTTTGCTCGAATTGAAACACAAACTCAACATGTACAAGCTCAAAATGATTGAGTATAAAATGTATCCCGATGTCGGCAGGCAGCCGGAAAAACTTTATTACTTTGATGCCCTAGCTTCGATTGAGGATGAAAGCGATAGACACGAGCCAGTTATGAGCAATCGGACATACGATGACAAAGATTTGGGCGCGAAGAAAGGCAATCTTAGCATTGCTGACACTTTCAAGCAGCGTATTCAGCAACCAAATAATATGAGTATTACTAGAAACATGATGAAGCGTCTAGATTTCAGCGATGATGAGAAACCCAACAAGGCACAGCAGTCGGAACAGGTGATTAATGCAAAAATGAAGTCCAGATTAGATATTGACAATATGATAACGAAGCGTCTGCAGGACATGGAGATGTCGGTTGACAGCGTAGACAGCAGCACATTGGATGGTCAAGAAGCGCTCATGTACATTCCCAGTGTGGTCAAGAAGCGATCGCGACAGAATTTTATGAGCGGCATTCGACGCAAATTGGACGAGGAGATGAATTCTCAAACAAGAGCAGCACCAAAGAAAAATCTGACAACATCATTGTTATCCATAAGGCCTGCAGTGCCGGGCGAATCCGTTTCAAAGACCAGACTAGCCCATAAGGTGGGTCAGCCTAAGCCGACTAAATCGGACGAATCGGACAATTTATCAGAAGATGAGGAGCTCCATCGACTGCATTGGAGTGTGCGCCAGCAGCGAGGCAGCCATCGTAAATCCGTCGTAAATGCCCACAACTACAATCTGCAGCCGCCCCCCTTGTTTCAGGGAATGTCGGCAACTTTCAACAACTGGGACTAATCCTCAATTTAAAATTATAAATCAGGAAACTAGCTTGAAACAGCTTCAATGCTGTGATTTTCCATTACGTTAAGCAGTTGATTAAATAAGTAAATTGATCAGAGTAAATTAGTATTTAAAAAGAATCTGAAGTGCAAACCAAATTATAAATTGTTAGATATATAAGTAGACGTAAATGCTTTAATGAAGCAAACTGCATATTTCATAAGAAATTAATTCTTCAACAAATTGCTCTGAGTTGCATATTAATTTGGGGCCCTTTACACATCCGCAGAAACATGAAAATGATAATGAAACTGGAATTAGCATGTGTAAAATGCAATAAACGCTGAACGAAGCACGGAAAACAACCCGTTAACAGCTAAGCTACACACGTCAACACACTTCAGTCCCAAGGGCAGCTGGTTTCATCTAAGAAGAACTTTTCGCTGAAAATGTGCTCTCTTCGAAGTTTCGATGGCTTTTTAATTGAAGTTCTTCAATCTATTCGGTTTAGTAGAATTTTGCATACTATCTGAATAAATACCTGAGTAAGCTGATTTTAAGAGAATAATCCCCGAATAATCAACAAAGATACGTTTTTAGCTGACATAATATTTGCCATTAACAAATGTTTGTATATTAAAAAACAGCTCTGCAGCTCTGAGGGGTATCGAATTGGTGTGTGTGTGTGTGTGTGTGTGGATGTGTGCCAGCTTATGCTTAAATGTGTGTGTACGTGTGTGTGCATGTGTGAAAGGTATTTTTGCAATTTACGCACCTGAATATTTTATTTGAAAGTTTGTCTAGCAACTTTTTAAATACCGTTCAGCGGGCTATGTCATGTCAAATACTTTTCAGCACAAAGTTTCTTGTCGTTAAATTATTAAACTGCAATTTAATATAATAAAAGCACTTAAACGGTTAACTTTTTATTTATGAAACTTCTTTGGTTATGTTTATTTGAATACGTGTGCAGCGCAAAGCAGAAAGCATTTAATATTCGAAAATTAATTATTTTGTTTGTGTGCTCTATTAATGAATGCAGTATACACTTTGGCATTTAAGATGTGTATGTATATATATATATATACTGTTGCCAACCGTTATGTTAATTGAGTCTGTAAAACTTTCTCATTCGAACATACCAGAAGTGCTTACCTAAAGCTAAAATGTAAAAATTAATTACAATAAATAAAAGTTTGAAATTACTGTATTACCTTCCTGTTGAATAGTTTAGACTTAAATAATTATCTAAACTTATTCGAATAATGACCTGGATTAAAACAATAAATACAAAAATACTGGTAATTTCTATGAGATTGTAGAATAATTCTTCTCAATATGAGGTTTTAATTATTAAACTTATTTAAAGAATCTTTCTATATTTAGATATTTGCTAATATTGTAAGCAGATAATAATACCATATTTCATGAAATATTTACATTTAGTAGGTGTCCAAGGTTAACTCAACAATTCAATTACAAATAGACGCATATAAAAATCTGGTCTGGGCGCATTTCATTACTGAAGCGCTACTGGTTATAACTGTGCTACACAGTGCCTGCAGCAAGCGTATAACAGTTTAGCGCCTGCGCGCAGCCAATCAGAATTTTGGCGCCAATTCGTCAGCTGTGCGCTTTGCCGCTGCTGCCGAGCGCAGCGCACAAATGTATGCTTTTATAAGCTAGGAACTGGGAGAGGGGGTCGCTGCATGTATAGGTGTGTGTGTGAGTGCGTGCTGTGAACTTACGAACTGTGCGATGGTAGCTTCTTGCAGGCTTGAGCCGCCATCATCGTCCTCGTGTCTGTTTCGGGTTTCGTAGTTTGAGTGGGTTCTTGAATGCCAGCAAATGTTTGGGCTCGTCATTCAGTGGCAAGCACGAAGCCGAACACTGTCGTTGTTGTCGTTGCGCTCGCTGCTGCTATCGGCACCGTTAGACATTGTCGTGGCAAGTCCTGTCTCCGCCGCTTTTGCCAAGTTTAGCGTTCTTTTCGAAGCTATTCACTCGCGTTAGTTATCTCAGTGACGTACGTTTAGAACGCGTCGGTTCTTCGTGGGCAATTGCCAAAATATTTGTGAATGAATTCCCATCACAGCCGAGTGAATTTTGACCATTAAAGCGAATCGGACTGCAGTGCAATAGATACAAATTGGAGACAAGTGTCAATTATTTTTAAAAAAAAATATGAAATAATTAATTAAATACAATTTGGAAAATACTACATTAAATATGTTAAAAGACTTTTCTTTTTTTTAAAACAACACATTTGAAAAAAAAAAATATAATAACTTAATAAAATTATCAATATTTTAAAGCCTCGGTAAAAAAATAATTCTAGATTTTGCACTTCAATTTTTTTTTTTATTTTTTCTACTTTACTACTACTTTAATATTTGAGTACTACTTTAATTTTTAAACTGTTAATACTAAATAATCCATACTACTTTTTTTTTTTGTTAACCTCAATAATCGAAGACACTTTAAGCCATAGTCGAAACCATTGTTATAAAAAGAAAAAGACAAAAAAAGGGAAAACAATTAATTAAATTATGCATGTGTGAAAAGCCACTTATTTTTCGAATTCAATGGAATGGATAAATATGAGGTTTACGATTGTAAAAAAGTGACAAATTGAAGTGTGTAATTAACAAGGAAATCCTTGTTAATGATTTCCTATAAATTTATAAAACAAAGAGGTCTGGCCAAGGACACTTAACTTAATGCTGGCCCAGTGTGGATGCCTTTTCGTGAATGAGTCTGAATGTGAAAAGTATTTAAACTTGAGATAATTTTCTTAAATTTAGATTACTTGTTGTGCTTAGCATTTAATATGTTATAATCTTTCATGCATTGTTAAATACAGTGACCATTGCTAGTTTTGCCTTATAGCAAAGATTGCTTGATAATTTTATGAAATTTATATATACAATTAAATTTTTATTTTTATTTATTTATTTATTTTTTTGTATTTTCCTGAATGGCGACTACTATCCATTAAAGAAAATAAAATATATATGTATATTGACTTGAAATAATATTATTTTCTACTTGCTTTTAGCTCATATCAAAGACTATTGAGATTTAACTCTAAAATCTTTTGCTAATCTTTCACTAATAACAATATAATTAGCAGCTGCCACTACAAAGTTCAAGCTTGGCAAACGAAGGCCAAAATATTTTTTGAATAAGCAAAATTAATTTTCTTGTCAAATACTTTCCATACGAATTAGTCATTACTCTCAAAACGCTTTTAAAATCCATGATTTAAAGAGGTAAAATAATCGTAATCTAGATCATTTATTGAAAAATAATAAAATAACAAAATCAATTTAAAGTTAAACTCAGAGACTTCTTTCACTACACAAATTTATCACCCACCTAATAAATATCTTCAATTAAAAAATAAGGTAAATCTTATTTGTATGGAATGTAAATATTAATGATTTAATAGCAAATCTACAGCTTAAGCTCAAATTATTTTTTCTTCTCATATTCGACTTTAATAATCATATTATTTACGTTTACGATTGTAAAAAAAAGTGACAAATTGAAGTGTGTAATTAAATCAGCAATTAACAAGGATTTCCTATAAATTTATAAAAAAGAGGTCTGGCCAAGGAGACTTAACTTAATGCTGGCAGTGTGGTTGCTATCCAGATGCCTTTTCGTGAATGAGTCTGCTTCGTTAAGTGATTAATTATGCTAATAAATTTGCCAAGTGTAATTCAATTTCAACCGCAACGTGAGTAACAAGCACCATATGAGACCAAGCTACAGGATACAATGTAATATGCAAGGGAATTTATCCAAAAATACCAACTAAAATTTAAATACAACAACAAAATAACAGCAGCACGCAGTGAAACGGGAAATTGCATTGTTGCTGCAGCTGCTGGTGTTGCAGCAGGGACCCTAACAAGGAAGCAGCCACATCCTGCGAAGGGTACGTTTTAAAGTTATGAAGATGAATACGGATTAAATAGTTGAGAATAGTTTCCGTTTATAGGAAATTTAATTAGTGTGCACCTGTGTTACTTATTCAAATTAGGCTATAGTGGTAAGCAAAAAGTGTAAACAACAATAATATCGAAGGCACTTGGGAACATTTTGACATGTCTTTTATTTAGGGTTTTTGTGTTTTTTCCAAGCAAATTAGTTGCCCTCTTGTATGGGCCAAATAAACAAACACCCAAGGACACACCGAGGACCTTTTTTCCGGCCATTCTAAGCCCTAAGCTTTATTTTTTAGTTTTAGCATTTTAAATGTAAAACGCTGAAAGGACTGACGAGACGGCAAGTCGACCACGACGACGACGACAACGACAAGTATAACATTTAGGTTAATCATACGCCATGTAAAACGGCACTGGCTTCCTTGCTAACTTTTTAGCATAAATTAGTAAGTTTTCTGTGTTGGTGTCAGTCGAAGCAAACGTTGCGGCCCTGAGCTCACTTTCTGACATTGACAGAAATAAAACTCTTTAATAGGGAAAAACAAGCGAATAATCGTGACTCAAAAGCAGTAAATTGGATGACGGAGATCTGGCTTGTCGTCGGCCCGTCAGTTGAAGTGCTGCTAGTTGTCAGCGGCAGCATCCGCCGCTGCGGCACTTCCTTATTATTTAAATCAATTTCAATTTAATCATTTTATCGATCTAATAAATCATTCACCAGGCGCCTGTCAGCCACAAGACACCACAACGCCTTGGTCAGCAGTTCTTAGACTGCCTTGGTTCTTGTTAACAATATGCAAGCATATAGGGAGGCACTGAGCTGTAGACAAAACAAAATTTAAATAGAAAATTAAAGCGTTGGCGACAGTGACAGCGATGTTGTTGAAAATGAAGATGAAGATGATGGAGACAATGACGATGACGACGACGTCGGCGATGACGATGCCGGAAACAAAAGAAAAAAGTTTCTTCATTAAAATTTTTAATGACTTTCTCTCTATTTGCACAAGGTAATGAAAGTCAACAGCGTAACTATGTTTTTGCGCAATTTCAGTACACCTAGCTCATATTCACTCATATTTACTTTTGATGCAAATGCATAATTTTGACGAGCTTTGCGCATAATAATTTCTATCTGAACATCATGTTTGTTCAAATTACTGCAGGCAAATGGACAGTTTGCGTACTGGAACATCTAGTGAAAAGTGTTTAAACTTGAGATAATTTTCTTAAATTTAGATTACTTATTGTGTTTAGCATTCAATTTGTTATAATCTTTCATGCATTGTTAAATACAGTGACCATTGCTAGTTTTGCCTTATATCAAAGATTGCTTGCTAATTTTATGTAATTTAAATATACAATTAAATTTTTATTTTTATTTATTTATTTATTTTTTTTATTTTCCTGTATCGAATATTGTAGTCGCCATTAAAGAAAATAAAACATATATGTATATTGACTTGAAATAATATTATTTTATACTTGCTGTTTGCTCATATCAAAGACTATTGAGATTTAACTCTAAAATCTTTTGCTAATCTTTCACTAATAACAATATAAATCGCAGCTGCCACTACAAAGTTCAAGCTTGGCAAACGAAGGCCAAAATATTTTTTGAATATGCAAAATTAATTTTCTTGTCAAATACTTTCCATAAGATTTAGTCATTACTCTCAAAACGCTTTCAAAATCCATGATTAAAAGAGGTAAAATAATCCTAATCTAGATCATTTACTGAAAAATAATAAAATAACAATATCAATTTCAAGTTAAACTCAGAGACTTCGTTCACTACACAAATTTATCACCCACCTAATAAATATCTTCAATTTAAAATCTTATTAAAAAATAAGGTAAATCTTATTTGTATGAAATGTAAACATAAATGATTTAATAGCAAATCTACAGCTTAAGCTCAAATTCAAATTATTTTTTGTTCTTATATTCGACTTTAATTCCTTTAAGTATTCGTAATCACTAACTTTTCAAATTTTGATTGATTGGCGACAAAGTTCACTTTTAAGACTACATTCAAATAATATGTCACACTGGGGAATTTTATTTACACTGTAAATTATCCTTAACGATAATTGTTTTATAGGATTACAGTTCATCAATTGGGAAGTTTAACTGCTTAAATTGTTTTACTTGTTTTTAATATAACTTAGGAATATATTTGTATTGTAATTTGGGCTTCTGAAAATTGAATTACTCGTTAATTGAAAATTTTAGATAAGCTTAAGCTTATAACTGGTAAATAATTCCAGGAGCATTATATATATATATATATATAGATAATGGAGCCTAATATCTCTTTGGCGTTTATTGATTTTGTAATAATGCTCACACGCAATTAGCTTCAGATATCTTGGTACCTAGTTAAAGCGAATAAGCTAGTAATATTACATGGCCTTTCGCAATTTACAACTGATTATCTGCTTATTTTATTAACCATGTTCGTATTCCAAATTACTGCAATAGCTTAACAATTAAATGCCACGCACAATTAACGCGTATTAATATTATATGCCGGGTATTGTCTTTCACCGGGTGTGTGCGTGTGAGGGTGTTTTTCGAGTGTGTTTTACGACTTAGCTATGGGCACGCCCACTCATGATGCGCCTCTAAATAACACACACACACACAATTACCTATGTGCGTATACATTACGCTGAATGACAACGCAGCCAAAGCTGAGAGCCTGCTAAACTATTTATTTGCATATAAATATTTCAATGCAGGGCCAAAGGCAAAAGCCTTAGCTGAGCCACACACACAAACACACACACACACAGAGCAGTCATTTGCTATTGGAATAACTTGTGACTGCTGTTGGAGTGTGACAGGCAGACAGAGCGAGACAGATATACAGGGTGGTAGATAGAGAGTGTGAGAGGTGTGGAGAAAAATGTAAGTGCGTGGTAAGTTGAAGGTGGTTTCGCCTAGTTGAACTGTCAACTGCCATGCATTCTATGGGGGGTTCTGAACGGAGCCGCATGGCTGTAATTGAAATAGTTTGCCAACGTACAATGTGTGGCACACATGTGGTGTGCGTGTTCAAATGAGGTGAGTGTGGTGTGTGCGAATGTGTGTGTGTGTGTGTATTTGGGCTGAACATGGTTTCAATAAAACAAAAGAATATCCATTTGTCACAAATGTAATTGCTTACACACAGCGCTGCTGAGGTCGATGCACAAACGTAATGAGACGGTTATACATACGTTTACGCACAAACACACACACACACACCCTCGCATAAACACACACATTCACTTAAGCATAGAGTACCCCCTTTCGCCGCATTGCTTTGTTGTTTTAAATGGCAAATGTGATTTCAATTTAGTTTAGTGTACACTTTCAACAGTAGGCGTCAAGAACAATGAAACACAAACATCAAGTACACATTTCCGCTAACTCTGCACACACACACACACACACACACACCCACACATACAATCGGAAATGTATATGTATGCAATATTTGTTGCTTTTGTTTTCCATTTAAAAAAAAAACCAAAAAAAAATGTCACAGAGCTCGACTAACAAGCGTTGCAATTGAAAACATTTTGTGATTTGAAGAAAGAGTATGTCAGTCAGGGGTTGATGACGTATGCTGTGCAAAGTATGTGGCCACACCCAAAAAATTGAACACTAAACTGTGCAACTGCTGATAGTTGAAAAGCGGGGGCAGCATCAGGCAGCAGGATATATTTAAGTACCAACATGATGTACATAACGTTTTACGAGTGTTTCGCTCATAAAGCAACGAAAGTGCAATTACCACTACAAAAATAACAATAACAAAAACAACAAACACAACATTGGGGTAAAGTGCAACAATGTTTCAGTATGTTGCGAGTGTGTGTGTTGCAGGAAGGCACTTAAAATGTAACACCCACTGCCGGGGCAGTAAAGTTAACTTACCCCAATGTTGTCGCCACACATTGTTTTAATTTCCAAATGTTATAATATAATATGCATAGTGTCATTAAACTAGTTGACAACTACTATAATTTAGTTCATTTTAAATGAAGTAACTAAAATATCTCTTTATATATGAATTATATACTGTCTGCTCATCAAACATGAATTAAACCGAGTAATCCAAAATGCAAGAAACAACAAAATTCCATTATACTTCTTAGTAATCGGCTTCTTATCCCCAATTTATATTCAAAGCTGACTTTATTGATTGAATAAATATTGTTTGAACTGGCATTGATGACAACACAATAAACTTTAAGTTGATTCGTAAGATGCTTTCGCTGAAGAATATCCATTCAAAATAATCCGAGTAAATTAATTAAAGTGTTTCTGTCGTCCTTCTAGTTGCAAAATAGTACGCAAGGTTGGCTATGCTAGAAAAAGCCAGAAAAGGGCAGTCGTCCAAAACTGATGTTGGATGCGTGTGTGTCCATTAGTGTTTTGCCAAAGGTCAGCAGCTACATCGCGACACGTCTCATTGGTCGTCATTGTCGACTCGATGGCGGCACAGTTGCAACACAAATGAAAATTCCAATGAACTGTCCGTGGAGGCGCCGGGGTAACGCTGGCGTCCTTGGCTCAGTGCCAGCCACCAAATTGCGTCCAAGTTATAATTTAGGGTGCGACAGCGAACTTGAAATTTCTGCCAGCAGCAACTACAAATGTAACTGTAAGCAAAGTGTATTCCAAATCGAAAATCCGATATGCACCAAACATGTTCGTAATTCAAGGAGCTGGAGAAGGTACTTTGTGAATTGGCTTACCAGGCCACCTAGGCTGCAGCCACCTCCTGTTAATAAGTTATGACAGCTTGGCAGGCGGGCATACCAACAACCAGGCTCCTTGACACAGTCAGCGGTGGTCTCTGCTCTCAGTTGGAAATGATTAATGTATTGGTTTTGTAATGGGCAATTTGCCAAAAAAAAAAAAGGCTTGGGACAGAGATTTGGTAACTGAAATGAAATACAACAGCTGGCAAAGAGTTTCAATCGAATCTGTCAAATCATTTTGAAGAAAAATATTTGCTTGCCACATTGCTGCCAAGTTATGAATTATTCATAAGAGTTGTATTTGAACTAAGTTTTGAGCTTATACTAGCTCCCCCTATCCCCAGGGCTCACTTGCGATGTTGTTGCCAATTATCAATCGGGAAGCCTGCTTGACATGTCCAGACATGTTTCAATATTTTGACACTAAATCCCAGCACGTGCCGACTTTTAACAATTTGCCGGGCTTATGCTGCAGCCGTTGCGAAGCCAATAAATAATTTGGAAAGTTTCGCATTTCCAGGAATTTGCAGTTCAATTGAGCTAATTGACTTCAAGTCGGGCGCCGAATAAATAAAAAAAAAGAAATCAGAAACTGTCCCAACAGACATCAAGTTTCTGACACCAACAACTTCAGACAAATATAAAAAAAAAAAATAAATTAAAATAAAATCAGAATTTACATGTAATAATCAAAGTGACGGCGAGGCTGAAAGTTTAAAACTCTACTTGAGGGCGTTTTGCTAAAGTGTGAACAGCGAAAATATTGAATGAAAATCATAATAAATTTGAATATTTACGAAAATTGGCTGGCACAACGAAAATCAGACATACACACACACACACATACACTTACAGCCTTAACAGTAGCTGCAAAAAGTTTGTGAATTGAAAAATTGAAAATAATGAATGAGACGCACACACACACACACACACACACAGCTGTAAGACGCAAATCGCTCAAAATTGGTGTCGCAAATACAATTTTTGCGACGAGCAACGAACTGTGACGCTCAGCCCCAAATCCACACCCTGCCAGCTCTTAAATTCCCAACGCCCAACCACCGCCTGGAATTTGCTGCGGGCAACACAACGACAGCTCCAAATGACAATCTACAAACAGAGGCTGAAGGATGGGTAAACAACTCAAGCCGCTTGCTTGTGGCTTACAATGCGTGTTGCTGGTGGTGGTGCTGGTGGTGTTGTTGGCATGTTATAATGTTGTTGTCACTCTTTATGTATATATGTGAACAGAGAAAAAAATATATAGGCCTCAATAGGTGAACAGTGCGACAAACATCTTTTACCAAGAATATATTCAACGATTGAGTTTTTTGCCTATGCCTTAAAAAGAAAAAATTCGCAATAGAATATTTTTAATTACTGTGACTCGCAAAATTGTCTTTAAATTATAATGAAAATAACTTAAATATTTATGTTAATGATCAGACTTATTACTTATTACTTTAATTTAAATTTGAACATTTCTATCTCTGAAAAAAATGACTTTAAATCAGTAAATGGCAATAATCTTAACCCAAGAATTTATCACAGACATAAGTAATTTTGTAACTAAAATATAGATTTTCACTTCGTTAGAAAGCTTTTTCAAAAATTGATGTCCATACGTCAAACCTTTCAGTAAACCTTGAAATAATTGGGGTGTATTTTACGGTTATAACGTGGCTAATACAAAAAAAAGTATTTAAAAAAATATAAACTGTTTAACTATAAAAATATTTCAACCCAATTTCAATATCTAATATTTCTTAAATAATTAAATAGAAGACAAATTCGTTATAATTTTTTTTATATAAGGAATTAAATTTCACACTTAACCATACATTTTTTTTCCTCTCTGCATGAGTGTGTGGCATATAAATTTAGGTGGCGCCGCAAGCGGTGCACCCACATTGAGGCCACGGCGCACAGGTATTTGAATTCATTACATTCTGGCCAGGATTTCAAAACTCACATTTCGCATTTGGCTGCTTGGGCGCCACGCTGCTTGGGAAATTATGTTTTTACTGCAAATTATAGCAGCAAAATTAAAATCATATTTTCATGATCGCAAATAGGCTCAGAAAGAAGTTTTTTTTTTTTTTTTTTTTGCTTGCTACGACTTTTTATTATTTGTGTTGTGCTTTTGGCCATCACTTTCATCCGTCTATTTATATTTCTAATTTTCACCTTTTGGGTAAGCTCTTTTTTTTCATCGTTTCCTTTATGGCCTGCACTTGCTTTTGTGGGCCACATTTGGAATTTTTTGCGTTTGAAGCTGGCTGAAATAATGTGTTGTTCTGTGCGTTTTCTGTTGCCTGAAATTTGTTTTTACTTTTTGACTTGTACGCACCGCAGCAATTTAAAGCATAAATAAAGAGTGCTTAAGTCGGCATCAAATAAAATTTGCTGCGAATCAACAAAATTGCTTGCTTTGCTTAAATTTTATTTGCCAGCACAAGCAAAATGAGCAACCAAATGATGAACATTGTTTCCTGCTTTTTGTGCCCGACCTTTTGGCAGACTTATAATAGAGGTGTTCGTGTAAGAGTGTGTGTGTGTGTGTGCGCGTGTGCCGTCTTCACATGGCTAATTAAGCTGGAATGGAAATTTCCTATCACCTTTCGCCTGAGAGTTAAGCGATTCAACGCTTTTCCGCCGGTTTATCTACAAGTGATGAGTGCTCGCGAAAATGTAGTTTGGCAATATGACAGTCAAGGCTGCAATGGGTGCACTCTCGTGTCAGATTGCCTTTTAATGTTAATTTTGTGACTTAATTAGCCATAAAATTGTAAGCGGGGGAAAAAACAACAACTACTTCCATGCGGCAACGCGATAAATGAAACTTTAATCAAGTGCAGGCATCCAGGCATTGAGGTAGTCAAGTAGTCATGTAGTCACGAGGCATGAAGCATGAAAATTAGTTGCATGTTGGCCCATTTCAACATGCTAATATGCAGTTGATTAGAATGTCACTCGAAGCGCTTCTAAAAGCGTCAAGAGCACACATACACGCACACACACACACACACACACAAATGCCGTCAACTCCCACAAGTCAGTTACCCACTCTGTTCAGCTGTCACACATAGTCTAGATTTTGAAATAAAAAAAAAAAGAAAAAAAGAAATGTCATAAATGCGATAAACTTGAGCACAGAGATTGCGGGCCAGAATGGTCCTCTCCTTTTGGCCCTTAAACTGCATTATTACAACATTATGTGGCAGAGACTTGCGTGTGCAGTAGAATGATGTTGCCAAGATTTTTAACATGGCATTTGTTGTGTAAATCATATTAGTCACAGGGCCACAATGGAATAGGGGCACATACGACACGCACACATGGCGTATGCGTAATTTAAACAAAATATATTTCAACTGCGGAAATTGTTGTGGCATAGGAAAGTAAATCAAAATTGATATGGGCATATTACTAATAAAAATATATAAGTGGCCATTTACTGATATCGTTAGAGGCCCGTCAGCGACGAATGGACCAATCTTTGGCTTTCGGCTCGACTTCTGCCCTTTGTCCGACGTTAATGGAATCCTTGTAATCGCCTGGGGTACATTTTGGCTTGTTTTCTTTCATTTCTTGTCTGTAGCGATGTATTTGTGGCTTGGATCTGTATCAATATTGGTTCGCTGATGAATTTGCCTTCTATTCTCGGCGACGTGACTTTGTCAGCTGCCATTATATCAAAATTATTTTGTCTGCTAGTTGAATTGTTTCGCAATGGAATTATTGCGTTTCCACGTGCTGAGGCGCCGGCGGAAACAGTGCGGAAGCTTGGCCAATTTGTAATTTACTCATGTTTTAACATGGCGCCTGGTTATATTTTTTTTCATTTTCCATTTTTTGTAATAAATTTATATATATATATAAAATACCCTATACAAATTTTTTTTAGCAAAAGTGAGTATGATAATCTGCCTATCATGATTTAGAATTTATAAAATCTTTAACTATTAATTCAAAGAAACGCGATAAATCAAAACTGAGAGTTAGAGACTTACTTAACAATTGCTTCTGATTCGCTTTGATACTTAACGTTGACTTAGATTTCATATATAGTTGTCTAAAAAGGGTAACTTTTAACAAAACCTATTCGACTAGAGCCATTTTGCTTGTTTTGTTATCATATTAGGCTGACTGGCAGTCATTTTGGCTAAGCATGTGACTGGAATTTATTTGCTAGCAAAAATTGTTGATGCAAAGTCAAAAATGTTTTGCGAAATTGTTTATGAAGCAGGAAGGGTAATTTAAGACGCAGCCAGAAAGCAAATGATACGAGACACTTTAATTTATTGCTGTTGACATTTATTAACGCTGAGCAAACTTGGTCATCAAGCCAGGGATTGGGGCCACAGGACCAGTCGTTGACACGCAGCTAATAAAACATATGCGAACTCATCAAAAAACTTTAAATATGTACGGTCGTTCGTCCTCCTCCGGGCATCAAATGAGATGAGTGCGTGCGTGCCTCAAATAAAAGCACAGCAAAGCCAAGTCGATTCGAGCAGAGAAAAGCGAAAGGATATTTTCTATATTTAGCGAGTGAATCGAGCTGACAGCAGTGCGTGGTTCACTGGAGCAGAAATGGAATAGTGGGTGAATCGCACAGGGGACACACATGAAAGCAGCTATTTGCGTGGCACACAACCTATGAACAATTATAATAATAATTGGATGCTGTTTGTGACTAAATTCATGTTTATAATGCCATGGCTATTATCCACTAATGACTTTTATTTTAAAAGTTGAACTATACCATTTATTCACAATTTTCTAGTGCAGCCGCAAAATATAACGCATATTTATAACTTATTTATCTCATTCACAGACTGTTTGTTTTGTGGTTTTAAAACTATAATTTGAGAGACAAAATATTTATTTTTTATTTCATTTTTATTTTTGCTGCTTCGATGTATAACATGAGATATGCTTGAAGTGCAGATTATATAAGACTACCTATGCGATGGGAAGTTAGTTCAGCATCGTATCTTATAGTAATCTTATGGGCGTTACTTGGAAACAATACATATAGTAGAACACTCAAATGAGACACAACATTTGTTTTATCTATTGAGTTGGTTAGAACATACGAAACTTGAGGCATGGGTAATTGCCAACATTTGCGTGTCATCTTATCATATTTCCCATAAAAGAACTGACACAATCTGCTGTCCATTATGAATTCACTTGAATAAGTTGTATAAAAGTGTTTGTGTTTATTCATTTGAGATGTGCCCAATCCAGAATTCGAGGAATATCCGTGTTGTGCTGGGGCACATCCAGCATTTGGACAGAGCATCTGTTCACATCGCACTTCACACCTCACGGTTCACAGTTCACAGTGGCACATTAACAACAGTATTTAATTATTAAACACGGCACTCGCTGGAAACATCTGTCACGGCAAACGCGTGTTTGTTTGGGAAGAACATGTCCTATGAGCAATATGCCACTTAAACGACGCTCGATTGGACCACTGACAGGAGGCAGACGTTGATTGCTCTGAGTGCTGTTGTTGTTGTTGTTGTTGTTGACGTTACTGCCCAATCATTATTCATTGCGTGACAAGCGTTCCAAATGTGTCCCCATGTGTGTCTGAGCCAGCGTTATCCTGTGTCCTGTAGCATTCGCCTCGCTGGTGTTGTCAATAAATTTTAACATGCCAGAGGTATGTGTTCAACAAATAAGGACACGCAAGCGAAAAACATCAGCGAACAGTCAGAAAGTGCAAAGCCAGACGGAATTCTAACAAATGAGATCATTCTAATAAATAATCTGAAAAGAAAACTTGCCTGCAGTTCCTAATTAATTCTCACAATTGATAAGTGGTTAAATGATGATGATCTCTCTTTAATCTGTTGCTTTTTTTTTATATTTAAATTGTTTCAGTTTCTGTCTCAAATGCAGAGTGCGCTCTTTGAAAAATGCCAATGGAATAAATCGTATTAGTATAGGGCTAAAATTAATGTCTGCCATTATCACGAAATCTACTTTTGTAAAGCCATCGGTTGTCCTTGTTGGAGCTGCTGCTGTTGCTGCTTCTGCTGCTGGCGTCCTTATTCGTCCTTGATTGCTGCAAGAATGCGAAGCGCTCTCGGCTTCCGCTTGTTGGGTTGGAGTTAGCCTCATTTAATTTGATTTTGGCTTGTATTGTTGATTTCTTCAACTGATTGTTGTTGTCGTTGTTGTTGTTGCCGTTTGTTTGTTTTCTCCGGATTCCTTGCGTGCCATGACACTGAAGGCGCAAAAGGTCCTTCGGTTTTTTGGTGTAAATATTTGTGACATAATTAAGCAGCGCTCAGCGTGATACCGCCAGGGACCCAACATCGACAACGGCAGCGCATTATCAAATCCGAGAGCAAAAAAAACGTAATAAAAGGACAAGTTGCAAAGGCGAATATATAAAGCAAATATCGGATTGTGTGGATAGCTCGACGCACGCGTGATTAAATTCCATTTGTAGACACACAGCTCAACTAGTCGACTCAAAATATATATATTTACCGACGTTTTAGTGCCTAACCGGAGAGTCTTTTGGCTCCGTGTTTGAGTGCCTGCCACACATAAAGATTGCGAAGATTTCCCATTGCCAATTCCATTGCTTTTCTTGGGGCTTTGTCGACATGCCTTGCCTGACATTTGTGCGTTTACTGAAAAACGCTTGGGGAGCAATTTTCGAGATTTAAGGCAACGATTTATCGTTGTACAACTCTAAGTGAGTAACGCTGATAGGCATTGATAGCGCCTCTGTCCGCTTACATTGTTGTCAATGTTAATTTGCATGTGAACGTCACTCGGGAATGGTTGTTGTTCAACGTCAAATTTCTTTTCGGCTAGATACCTGCTATCGAACTGCTTGAAGATTCCAATTTTAATATAAGTGCACAAAATTAATGGTTGTACTCGCAATAACCAAAAATTCGACAACCCAAAGTGCCCTTATCACAAAATTTATGGGTTCAAAGCAGCTTAGGCATTTCATTTGAGAATGTCCTTGGATCGTTATAAAAATAACTTTGCCTACCTTATTCCGACCCTTCAGATAGTTGTTGACGCCTTGTCGACTGGAAGCCACTTTGCATGTTGTTGGAATAATAGAAATAACATATAAATAGAATTCTTATAAATTGAATTGTTGTCCTACAAATGCGACAAGTGAAATCGATTCATGTAATTTCAATTCACTGTGAAAATTCGACAAATGGTCAAGTGTATAAGGGGAGCTGGATCAGGAGGACCACATCCGACCCAAAAGTGCGCTTGTTGATATTGAATCATTTGAATTGAATAAATATTTTTTCAGCTGACGTTAAATTGCCCTCATTTGCAATTGTTGTCGAATTGAAATCAGAACTGTTGCAACTGAATGAATTTCAATTGGATATTTGTTTCACACCGAATTGATTGAGTTTTGTATCGAAACACAATTTTGCTGAAATGTAATTTTAGTTTTAATCCCAAATTAATCTGAACAATTTCAATTGATTAGTGAACTCAACCTTGTTTTACATTTTCATTTCGCTTTTATTTAACTGCCACTTTTTATTTTCTTTTACCAGCAACAGTTCAAAGTGCTTGCATAAATTTTTCGGGCCACTGAATTAGTTTTTCAAATACGAAAGAAAACATTTTTATTTGTTTGGTACAAATTGCAGCAATTTCCCTGTTTTACTACTGTTGTCACTGTTTACTTTCGGAAGGGACAAAATTAGTGGTCGCAAAACAAAAGATTACTTACAAATTAAAATCTCTGGCGCACTGCCAAGTAGGAAGACAGGTAATCACAAACAATACCCAAAGGACATAAGATGAACTGTTGTCCTGTTTGCTCGAGTCACAAAAGTAATCAGAATACGAGCCTGACTTAAGGAAATACTACAAAACTTAATCGATAGCACTTAATACGGAATTTATTATTATTATTTTTTGTACTTTGTGCTCAATTGAAATGACAATTACTTATCTCAAGTTGATTCCATATAGCGAGGCACGGTGCTTGTCCTAATTGTAGTATCCTTTGGAAGTGTGAACAAATGGTTCGCAATCAGTGCGTATAAATGGATGGCTGCCGGCATTTCGGTTAACTTTCATTTGGCTATTCAATGACTTAACCATTTTCAGGCCTTTTGCAGATATAAACGCTGGGCGGGGCAAAGGGGTCGAAAGGGTTTCAGCACATGTACAAATTGCTACCGTGGCTGACGCCATTTGCATAGAGATGATTGTAAAAGGGACCAACTTGGCATGTTGCCAAGTGGAGGTCAGCTTTAAGGCTGCTTCAATTAAATTGTTGAGCAGACTCACACACACACACCCGCACACCCACACATGTATAAGGGCTCTCTTTTTATCTATGCCATATGAATTTTGTTTTATATGTTTTTTTGTTTGGTTGTTGATCTTTTTTTATTTTGTTTACTTTGGTATTTTATGTGGCTGACTGTTTTTGTGCTTGTGGGTACAGTTTTCCTTCGGCTACTTCAAGAGTCAACACTTTTGGCCACCCACACACACACACACACACACGCACACAGAGGGCTCACATTTTGACTTACTGCACATCAACAGCCCCATCATGCTCAGCGTAAGTGAAAAAAAAAATGGTCGCCGTATTTTTTGTTGTTGGGCTGCTTGAGAAATGCGCCAGGAAATTGTTCTAAACAGCAGAAAAACCCACAAAGTAAGGACGAAAAACGTTGTGAGGAAGAAGGCAACCATAACGACACCGAGACCTGTTTGTGGGGCTAGTGTGCGGGGTGAAGGGACAGATAAGCGAACAACAGCAGGCAGGCAGGAAAATTTTCCTCTCATGCAGGCGACGCAAATCCGGCGGAAATGAGGAACAAAATTCTGGCGTCCTGGCTGTCTGGCTGGTTGACTGGTTGGGAGTGGAAAGTGGGCACGTGCATCCATTTGGGTTGTCAATAACGCCTTATCACCGTGGCCTTAGACTGGCAGGTGATAATCTCACGCAGACGTGAAATGAATAGCTCGCATGAGCAGCTGACAGCCAAAACGGTGACTCAAAGGACACAAAAATCCTGCTAAGCAAAAAAAAAAAACTAACTTATCGCCCAGCCAGCCAAAAATATCTCAATTTCAATCTTAACGTCAGCAGTTTCTATGACCGTTTTCTTAACATATTTGACAGAAGGGATTCAAATACTTTTATACACATTTGCTTAATATATTTAATATTATTAATTGATTTTATTCATTTGTTGAAATGGGAGCTTTGTATTTACTAAATTTACCAAATCAAAAACAGTGCAATAATAGCTCGAATATTTTATAAAATGCTGAGAACAAATCTCAAATTTGTTGATGCAATTAAGTATATATTTTCCTAACAATATGGTTTATTTTTTGACAGTAGTTTAATAAAATTAATGAATTAAATTAAATGTACTTTTTTTTTTTAGTTTGGACAGTAAATGTTCGATTGAGAAGCAACATGTGGTGAATCAATGCAATTAATTTTGATTGTGAATTTGTTGAATATTGCCTGCAGCTGAAAAAATAAAAGTGCTACTATATTTTTTTACAATAAAAAAAACGTTGATTTATTAACAAATCTACCAATGGGTTCAATCAACAGAGTGCAGCGTCCAACAGTTGTTTAAAAGCTGTGCAATTATTGACTTCCGCTTTTGAGAACCGGTTGACCCACACAAAGTGGCTTATGTGCAACATCCGGTTATTTTTGGCACTCGACATGTAATTAGATTTGATTATTTGCATGGCCCTCCAACTCTCCGTGTAAATGAATTTTACACCTGGTGGGGCGTGGGCAGGGGCAGGGGCAGGGGCAGGGACAGCTAAATGGCTAACGGAAACACTCTGACAGACTCCAGACTCCGGTCTGACGGTATCGTTTTTCGAGGCCAGGCCAAAGGAAAATAAACAAAGACGAGCAACTCCCTAATTTATATGTTTGTTTAGCTTTTAAATTTGTACCTCGGCGAGTCAACATTTTAATTGGATTTAACTTAATTTAAGGTGTACATAATTTACTGCTTATGCGGAAATTTGAGAGAATACGAACATAATTAGCCAGATTTACTGCATAATCTAATTATCCTCGAGTAATTGGTAAACAAACACAGCTCGTAAAGAATGTTAAAATTTTCTAGTAAAATTTAAACACATTTTTTTTTTAAAATGGAAACTTTATTTTAATTGTTATTTTGCAGACGTTAGAATGCGACTCAATAATTGGCTTGGCTGGCTCCGATGTTACGGAGTGAAACAGGAACAACAACAGAAACTGGGTATTGTCTCAGCTGCAGTGACAACGTATTAGGCTGGTGCTGGTGCTGGTGCCGGTGCCACGGACATGGCTGACTTCAATGACGAGCCACGACAATTGGCAGCACCGGAAACGGATGCTGCAGCAGCAGCGTCGGAGTTGGTGGATCCGGTGCTGGCGTTGTTGCGCGGCGAGGTGCTCAATCAGACGCGTGTTCCGGTCTTCTACAACAGCTACAACATCTCCGAGGATGTATACTACTACTTCAATAACTTCAATGCGGCGCAAACCAGCACAGAGCTCGCATTGAGTCTGAATACGACAGCAGGAATGCCCAGCAGCACCACCAGGGAGCCGGATCTGTCAGAGTTTATGGAGGCGCTGCCCAACGATCGGGTCGGTCTGCTCGCCTTTCTCTTCCTCTTCTCGTTCGCAACGGTGTTTGGCAACTCACTGGTCATCCTGGCCGTCATCAGGGAACGTTACCTGCACACGGCCACCAACTATTTTATCACCAGCCTGGCGGTGGCTGACTGTCTGGTGGGTCTGGTGGTAATGCCCTTCTCGGCGCTATACGAGGTGCTGGAGAACACGTGGTTCTTTGGCACCGACTGGTGCGATATTTGGCGCTCACTGGACGTACTCTTCAGCACCGCATCGATATTGAATCTGTGCGTCATCTCGCTGGATCGCTACTGGGCCATCACGGACCCCTTCAGCTATCCCATGCGGATGACTGTGAAGCGAGCAGCTGGCC
This sequence comes from Drosophila fungiperda, assembly GCA_035042345.1. Taxonomy (NCBI): domain Eukaryota; kingdom Metazoa; phylum Arthropoda; class Insecta; order Diptera; family Drosophilidae; genus Drosophila; species Drosophila fungiperda. Next base: position 5,324,866 of record JAWNLM010000015.1, on the reverse strand, counting down.
TAATAGCAGCCGTTTGGATTTGCTCCAGTGCAATTAGTTTTCCGGCTATTGTCTGGTGGCGAGCTGCGAGGGATGGGGAGATGCCCGCCTACAAGTGCACCTTCACCGAGCATCTGGGCTATTTGGTGTTCTCGTCCACCATATCATTCTATCTGCCGCTGCTGGTAATGGTCTTCACATATTGCCGCATCTATCGGGCGGCGGTCATTCAGACGCGATCCCTGAAGATTGGCACCAAGCAGGTGCTGATGGCATCCGGGGAACTGCAGCTGACGTTGCGCATTCATCGTGGCGGCACCACACGGGAGCCAACCACCAACACCCACCAGGTATCGAGCGGTGGTGGTGGTGGTGGCTCCCTTAGCCACTCTCACTCGCATTCGCATCATCATCATCATAATCACAGCGGCGGCACAACGACATCCACGCCCGAGGAACCGGACGATGAGCCGCTATCGGCTCTGCACAATAATGGCCTGGCCAGACATCGACATATGGGCAAGAACTTTTCACTCTCACGCAAGCTGGCCAAGTTTGCCAAGGAGAAGAAGGCGGCCAAGACTCTGGGCATTGTGATGGGCGTGTTCATTGTGTGTTGGCTGCCGTTCTTTGTGGTGAATCTCTTGTCTGGCTTCTGCGTCGAGTGCATTGAGCACGAGGAGATTGTCTCGGCAATTGTGACATGGCTGGGCTGGATCAACTCCTGCATGAATCCTGTGATCTATGCCTGCTGGAGCAGAGACTTTCGCAGGTAAAATAATGCTGCAGCATTTCAATTTCCATTTTAAATCGATAATTCAATAATTTTCAAATTCATTTTATACATTTCTAAGAAGTAAAAATGTTTTTCCTTAAGCAACAATTTCAAAAAAATATAGTTTTTGAAAGTATAATTTCATTCCTCCATTAAAACAGTTTCAGTCTTTAGTTGTTTTGTTAATTAAAATATATTTTAAAAATCGACTTATTTATTAAGAAACAATAAAACTGATATTCTCATGACACTCCGAGAAATCACTCTGAAATTAAGTAAACCGCTCTGAGAACTAAAAGAAGATTCCTTAGTTTACGACCTGAACGAAACCGAGCAAAAAAGAAAGTTAACAAGACAAAAATTCTTCAAATAAAACTACTTTTTAAAGAGTTAAAATGCAAACAGTTAAATGCAGAAAAGCTCCATTCAAAACTAATTCGCGGATCTGTTAAAATGTATCGTTTGTCTGCCAAAAGTCTATTTTGTACCTATTTATATATATATATATTTTTTTTAAGTGGAGTAGACTTAGAGCACGTATAAACAATATATTTTTCGACCATTAACAAACGCTTTCAATTTAAATCCGTTTCAGAGCCTTTGTGCGCCTCCTGTGCATGTGTTGCCCCCGCAAGATTCGACGCAAATATCAGCCGACAATGCGCTCCAAATCACAGGTTAGTTGTTGTCCGGCTTATGGACTTGTACATGCTGAGCTGCATTTTTTTCTTTTTCTATTTAGTTCCTCATTGCTGGGATTTACCTTGCAAGCGCGTCTCTTTTAAATCTCTCGCTTTGTCTATCTGCCGGCTTGTGTGGCTGTCAGTCTGTCAGTCTGTCAGTCGCGTTGTCAAAAGTTGGCGACACATTTTATTTCTATATATTTATTTCATCAGAATTATGTCTTCTTGGAGTGCGTCGTGCTGAGTGACGCTGAATAACTGTTTATGAATTATGCACCACTTTGACACCGTCTGCCGCCATTTTCCCCGCTTACCCCACTTATCTACTTTTTTATGCTTCAAATGGAAACTCAACGTACGCCAACATTTATTTACAAATTTAATGAATATGAGCAAATAAAACACAAAAATGCGCTGCCAGTTTTTAGCCATACACAGCTTCTGTCCACTCCCCCCCCATCCGCCTACCCCTCGGCGCTCTCGTCATTAACATTCACACATGTCTGTCAGCACAAGCTTGGCAGAGTCATCTCCACATCCCCATATTTCATCATAAATAAATAACTTGGCGCATCAGTCAACGTCATCGGCAAACTGTGCCTCTCGTCGCCACTTTCAGCCCCAATCCCACCTAAGCCTTGTCGGGATTTTAATGAATAATTTCTTAATTTGTGTGTCTGACTGCGCCTCGCTCAAAGTGGGCCTGTCAGAGCCTAGTTGGCAGTGATTCTCCCCACGTTTGTCACAGTTTATTTAACGACTGTGATAATTATTGTCACATTAAAAGAAGTTTGATTTTATCTTTGAGCTTACAATTGAATAAAGACTGCTTTTGATATTCGATCAACAAAGTTTTTCAACTGTTGTTTTAATTAATGATAAATGTTTCATTCAGTCACTTTTATATATTGCATTCTCAGTCCCAAAAAAAAGAAACAAATTTAATCCATCATTTAAATTGGTTCTTATCGACATAATTTATATAAGCAGATATATATTCATTTGTGTCATCAATCGCGTCATATCGAGAGTATGTGTATAAGGGGCATCGACAATGTTCATAACTCTTAAGGGGCATGCGACGTGAGGCGAGGCGTGGCGAGCCGCGTTTCCATAGATGCTAGTGCGACTGCTGATTATGATTCTGGTGATGTTTTTACAGAGATTTGCAACACGACGCTGCTACTCAACATGCTCGCTGCACGGCATTCAGCACGTGCGACACAATTCCTGTGAGCAGACTTATATATAGTTTAGCATAGATTTTGTTGCTACCCCAGAGGCAACCCAGACTCTCAAGTTTGTCAATGTCAGTGGCAAGGTAAGCGACTTGTCTAACATATTTTGGTACTAACGTGTTCGTCCTGCACTCCAGCAATTGATGTGAGATGTTTTATATATATATATGCTTGACCAAATCACATACATATATTATACTAACTACTGCACATTGTTGCCACACGCGTCACTCTCTCTCTCTCTCTCTCGCTATGTGCATCTCTATCTCGATCTGTCTCAATCTCTGTGTGTGTCTCTGTCCTTTTATCAATGTGTCTCTGTTTAATTCTCTCTCTGACTCCACATAAATGTCTCACTCGTCGATACGCCGATTTGTGCTCGTTCGCCCCGCCTGTCACATTGTTGTTGTTTGTTTCATTTCTTTTTTTTAAGTGTATACAAAGAAGGCGAAAGAAAAACTCGTCATGAAATGTGATTTCACTTGTTGAATGCATTGCACCTGAACCCACCATGTCACACGCGCACAACCAGATCCAAACACACACACACACAAACATACACACACACACATGCACACACACACACACAGTACACAGCACACAGTACACAGCACACGTCCACAATCAACTGTGTCCAGGTCCTGCCAGGTTCTCGGTTGGCTTTATGTCTCTGTTTGAACAATTCCCCCTGGCATGGCTGCTGTCGTTCATCGCTTTTATTGTTGTTGTTGTTGTTGTTATTGTTGTTAAATGTGCTGCGAAAAGATAAACCTGATCGTCTCTCAGATACCACGTGTTTTAAAAAATTAATCTGAATGTCGCCTAAAAGTATGCAACATTTTTATTAATTACCTGCTTACTCTCTTTAAATAAAATTACCATCTAATTGTGAACATTTTCCACATTGTTTTATTGATGGGGAAATGTGAATAAATTTTCTCGATTCACAAATTGAGTGAAAAGGTTAATACGCTGGCCAAGAACGAGTTGTCTGCGCTGCGTTCCTGTCATTGCTGTCGCTGCTATTATTATTGCTTTTTTCCAACCATTCAACACAAATCTTTATAATAACATAAAAACATACACACACCGGTACACACATATATATATATATACTGCTTATCGTGTTATTTTCTGACTTGCCCTCAACCTCTCCTTTACACACACTCTCTCTCTCTCTCTCTCCCTCTCTGCCTCTCTGCCTCTCTACTTTTTACTCTTTCTCTGTTGCGCTCACTGTAAGTATATAAGTTTTCCGTGTTCGCTTTGCAATTTTTATTTACTTTTGTTGTTGTTCTTTTTAATGTTGTTGTTGCCACTTTATCTTGTTGGCCTTTTGACTCGACTCACACACATTCACACACATACACACAAATTCAAAGAGCAACTGCATCCATCGATAAATATGTCTGACCATATTCGAAAATCAACTCGCAAAGAGAAAAACATTCGACTTTTTGTGAAATGCTATCAAGCGAACCGTAAATACTTTTAGCACTCTAAATTTCCAACTCAATTTTCAACAAATATCAAACATCATACAAATACACACATAGAAGCACACGCACACACACACACATATATGCACAACATATACCTACTTGTTTTAATGATGAAAATGTTATTTACAGCTTTCAACAGTAACTGAACGAACACCCAGAGGGGCTCCGGATTCGGATTCGATATCCGTTTTCGTTTCCATTTTGGATTATGGGGTTTGCTATCGGATGGCTAACATGATATCAATTACGGCCATAGCAAACCAATTTCTCTTACTTATACAATTGTGTAACAATACAAGCATTGTAACCAACATAATAAAAAAGGTCAGCAGCAGAAGTTGAGTTATTTGAAGGAGCCAGGCACTTAAAAAACACCGGAAGAAAATAAGAGCATATCGGATTTAATTTCTTTCGTTATGTTAATCAATGGCTAAGAATCAATTTGATTTACATTTCCATGGGGTTTTTTAAGCTTTTTATTTTAACAATTTAAGCATATTGCAGGGGTAATCGATATTTTCATGCGCTAAAAGAGTTCGCTAAACTCTTCTTGATTATTAATTTATAAATTTTAGTATTAAGCTGAAATGAAGATTTCTGACTCAAACAAATTAGACAAATTGTCAAAATATTAATGTTTTTCGGTGCAGTAGCCTTTTAATTGCTTAATTATATTGATGTGTACAAATTGTTGGTAGCAGACACTCAAATGACAATAAACAACTTCCCTTGGAGGCCGCAAATTGGCGGCAAATGAGGCAACTTCCGTTGGCCATTTGTTGAAGATGGGTTGCATTAACCAGTGTCCCGTTGTCAAGTGCATAAGAGTGTGTGTGTGTGTGTGTGTGTGTGTGTTTACTAGTCTGTGTGTTTGTGAGCCAGACTTGTATAATTTGCGTATCTTGAACTTGACTCGTAGTCTAAGCCTCAGCCCCCGTTTTAGTAGTCAACTTTTGTCCCAAGTCCGTTGTTTGTTCTCTGTCCACTCACTTATCCTGAAGCACATTGCGGTCAGCCTCAAGCTAAGTGCGTCCTTGCGTGTGTGTGTGTGTGTGTGTGTGTATGTGCGTGTCTCTGTATTGTCACTTGAAAATTAACTTCTTTGACGTTCAATGCTCTTTGACTAGAGTTCTGCTAGTTATTTGGCTCGTCCAGTGACTTGTTGCCCCTACCAAGCAAACGCACACACACACACACGCACACAGACACACACACATTACACAAGCAATGTAGTTCAGCTTACACTGAGCGCAATTGTGAAAGTTTTCATATTCTTTCCATGTTTATAATTTAACAAAAGACAATCGCACAAGGCAGCTATTCATTTCATAAAATTAAGTCTAGTCTGAACTGTTGCATTGGCTTGTGTAAACTATTTTATTAAAGTTAACCTAATAAACTCTCAGTGTACTCTTGAAATGCTCAACAGAAGCGGCCAGGTAGCATCCAAGATGGGCTATAAATTTGCATACCATTGTATATATTAGATGTGCCTTTGGTCAGCATTCAACGGAAATACTCACAAAAACACATTCACACACGCTCACACACACACACACACACACCCACATACACTCAACAACATTTACACACACATTTAAATTGCTTTGAGCTTGGGCATTTGATATATGTAAATTTATTGCACAAATAATATGAATTTGTTATTCTAAATGTTTGCAGAAGAACTCTTTGGCCAGTTTGAGGTCGGCTCCCACAACGGATTTGCTGCGCTTCGGCGCCTTCGAGTAGAGGAGAGGAACACACACACACACACACGCACACACCTGAGCTAACACACATGTTCTAGATACAGGCAATTATCTTGTTTCCTATATTATGCGAAATTCTGTTGAAATTCTGTGCTAAACGCTGCTAATTGCATTCATTTTTTTGCAGACGCCTTTTGCCATTTGGTACAACCTGGCCAATAAGCCCGGCCAAATTTCTGTTAAGACAATCAATCAAAATAATTCGTGACTGCTTCCAGAAATGACGCTTAAGTTTAAGCGATGTCGTGCAAGCCAAAATTTGTCATTAGTTATTTATTTTTTTTGGTTTGTATATTTTCTGGAGAATATTTTAATTTTTAGCTCAAATGTGAAATGCTTTGAAGGAGACAACTTTGAAGTCATCAATCATATTTGTATATATATATATATAGGAAACCTACATAAATATAAACAATATTTGGAAAACCGAAGAAAAATGTATATCTCCGCAGATTAAATTCATACTCAAGGGTATCTAATCCTCGACGTGCCTTTTTTTATTTATTTTATTTTTTGCTGTATTTTCTCCATCGTGCTTTTGGAATATATTTTGGCCCCTGTAGCCAGGCAGGGCAACATAATGTAATGTACCACAAATGTTGCAAAAACATCAATTATCCTTAATGGACTGTGAACGTGAAATTAACTTTTATAATTATGTGACACAGACGCCAAAAGCGACCACAGCGTGGTGCTGCTTTGTGGCCAAAAACTCTTGGCCTGCTTCTTGTCTAACACCCTGCTGTCAGGGGTATACGTATATATATATATATACAAAGATATGTAGAATAAGTCCAATTAATAATGAATATTAAGAAGTATACATTTGCTTAAGTGCAGCCAAACTTATCAAACTTGAGACCGTTTCGAAATAAAAAGAAATTTTGTGTTTTGGCTAAATGATATATTTGAGTTATTAATGCGAAATTTTACAGAATTTGTACTCTTAACTTTCTTAGGAAATAATTTAAGCTGCTTTTGAAATGCTTTTAGAATTTTATGTTTGTGTGCTTATTATTATTATTTTTATACAGAACATCTGTTAGTCGCAAAAAGAGACTTGTATAAGCCATGTCTGAAATGGCCTCAACTTATCGATGTGGTTGCCCTTTTGGCAGGCAGCTTGATCCACGGTTGAAGCCTGTCTGCTGGTCGTAGAATGTCAAGTAATAAATTAGGAGAAAAGGGCGTGGTCGTGACTAATTTGTTCGCGAAAAAAACAGGGATTTTTAGGGCCTTCGGGGTTTGTTGAACTTGGCCCGTAGCACGCCAATTTGCGAGGGCTTGGCCCACCCATTATCTGAAGGGCGGGCATGCTTTGAGTCATAAATCGGCAAAGAACTTAAAGTCCGAGAATCGCAGTAAAGAAATTTATTTTATTGCCAGTATTAGAATTGGATTTTGTAATAAAAATGTGTGTAAATAAAGATAAATGAGACAATTTTGAGACAAAGCCATCCTCAAGTTCAACAATATTTAAGTTGAAGTTTCAATGAAATGCAGAGTGCCATTCAACGTGAGATTTTAATTATGTCCAGGCGAAATTGAAAAGTTGAAGCCATTTAAGGTAGGTAATCAAATAGTGGCAGAATACCAACGACCGGCAACACACTGCGTATGCGTAATAAAAGTCATTCACTTTGATATTAGAATAAGCCACAATTGCTTGTCAGATTATAATCGAATTGAGGGTCCAATCTTGCTCAAAAACCAACTTACAACTGCAATATGCAACTTCTAAGGATTCACACACACACACACCCACTTCCACACAACTGGGGTAAGCCACATGCCCGGCTTGGTTTTGGTAACTGGTTTTGGCCATTATGTCTTTTAAGGTTGATCAAAATCAGCAAGAAGAAGATGAGTATTTTTGTTGTTATATCTTGGTTTTTGGGGTGCTGTCGGTTCCACTGGATGCCACAATGTGAAAAGCTGCCCATGTGGCATGTGAGCTTCAGCTTGTGGAAGCTAATATTCGGAAATTGTGTTTTGTGTTGTATTGCATCAGCCATCAGCTCTCCCCATTCCCCTCATGTTATCCAGCAACGCCGCCATAAAATGCTTTTCTTTTATTGTGTTGCATTTGCTTTGCTTATTGTAATGTTTTTGTTGCTCTTTTTGCTGTTGTTGTTATTGTTGTTTTTCAATCACGCATCTCGCTTTGACTTCTTACTGAACCTCGGAAAGTGCACCAAAAACAAAAAACCAAAAAAAAATCATTAAACTCAAAGCAAAACCCGCAACATTTCCAAGTTGTTGTCATTGTTCTTGTTGTTGTTGTTGTTGTTCGACTTGTTACCGTTTTATGAACAGCTTTGGTTGCCGCTGTGCTTAAAATGGCAAATTGTTTTTGCCATACCCACAAAACACACACTGACACACACACACACGACATACACATCTCAACACTGCCTGTAAATTGTATGCAAAAAAAAAACCAACAAATTGATATTTGACTAAAAATTTTTCATTACTTCTCTTTTTACATCTTCTTTTCTCTCTTTCCCTTTATCTCTGTCTCTCTCTCTTTCTATTTCCATCTATCTGCTCTCTTTTTGGCTCCTTTTCATCCACAGTGCCATGTGGCCGCTGCTATGGTGGCCGCCTCCACTTCCTTTGGCTACCACTCCGTCAATCAGCTGGACCGCACCCTCATGTGACGTCAGCCCAGCAGCTGCAGCACTTGCAGCGGCAGCAGCAACTGCGGCGGCGGCGGCCGCAACTCTCATCAATATCATTCATCGGCGGCAGCAACGCCGTCGTCGTCGCAACGCTCGTGCACACGCTGCCAGAGCTTCCATCGGCATCATCATCGTGCGCGGCGTCGCAGCTCGGGCATGCAGCTGAGGGGGGATTACAACTCGACGTCGGCGGTAAACAGTGCGGCGAAGACGATTGTGACAATTACTGAGCCGCCAGCAGCGGCGGCATCGGTCAGCTCATTACATTTGGGCGCGGGGAGACCATCGTCTGTGTCCACATTGACATTGGCGTCGGTGCCGCCTTCCATGCTGCTGGAAGCTTCGATGGGCGGCTTGAAAGGAGGATCCGTCAGTGCGACAAATACGCCAATAGCGCCAGCGATGAAGCACATCAGCTTTGCCATGACCCCGGGCACGAGCACTGCATCGTGTTCGGGATCGGGACATCATGTCTCCTTTATGCCCGTGCCGCTGCCCATGATGGGTGTGAAGCGCTTTCGCGAATCCAACACATCGATTAGTTCCCCAACGGCGGCAACAACAGTGGCCACCAACTCGGCTCCATCTCTGATAGAGCCTGAAGCGAAATCGCCCGCGCCAGTTCATCATGCGGCGCTCGAGCTACGCCAGAGTGTGCAGAGTCAGATCACAACGCTGGAGGATGTGGACGATGTGGAGCACAGTGACGACGACAGCAGCGGCAGTGAGAGTGTGGGTCTGGCCCTGGTGCAGACGACGCCACAGCTGGAGTACCAGGCGGGCATGGCGTCGAGTTCCTCAAGCGCTTCGGTTAAGTAAACTCGTCCAAGGCACCCAACCATCTTAGGATTAAGATATGTATTCCCATATATATTTGTATATAGCGATAGATCTCTTGTATTGGCCAGTTTTGTTGACGATCTGGTCAATAGTTGTTTTTTATTTATTGCATAAGATTTACAATTATCCATCATATCTTAGCTCTTCCATGAATATATATTAGTTCTTTAGATAACCATCCATCCATCTTGTAAATGTAAATCCATCTTTCAATTTCTGTATTAATGAAAGCTACGTCTTCAACCTGTCCATGTACCTGACACAAACTATCTCGCTCCTCTTAAATAGTGCTCCTTCTGCGAGTATATTTAAACAATTACATAACAGTAATAATCTCTTCTTAAACTAACTCAAAACTGTACAATATTACGGGTGCAAATGAATTTAAATCTATCTATATAAATTTAAACAATCTATTTGCAAAAGGCGTCAAAAAATTAGTCCATCTTTTTATGACAAGTTGATTCCAACTTTTGCATCTCTTTGGCATATTTTATTCAAATGATAAAATCTAGCTTTTTATACTTTGCAACTTTAACTTGACGATAAACTAAACTCACATTTTAACAAATATAATTGCATTTTACAGAATCAACACAAGTTAAACTGAGAGAAAATCTTCTATGTAAAGAACCAAACAGTAAAAGTAACTAATTTATTTTGTCCATGTAAATTTCGAATTTAATAAATTTCCGTAAAAGTTTTTGTTAGGTAAAAAAAAAGTAAAACCGATGCTAGTTAAAATGTGTAGATGTAAAATGCAAAAAAAAAAAAATGCATAATATAAGTTAAGTTAAACAACAATATGAATTTAGCGTATAAAGTAAGCAGCTTAAAACTAAAAGTAAGATAATTATAATTTTTTCTATGAGTTTTGTTTTCAATTATTTAGTTTGCAGTTATCAGAGAGCGTAAATTTTTCTAAACTGGTAGCACCGGCATACTAAATAATCACTGGACACAACACCAATGTTAAATAACTAATAGTGTGGCATGTAAAAGCTCATTATAGTAGAATAAGTAATTACTTGTTTAAGTATGATTATGATTTAATTATGAAGTTGGACTCGTTGCAACAATCAACTAAGCGAGCAGAATTTAAAAAAAAAAGAATAACATTGACAGAAACTGCTTCGTAATGTATTCAATCAGAAATGACAACAAAGAAAAAAAGAAAAACTATAACTAAAAAATGGAAATGATGCAATTTTAATGAATCATGCTCATTGTTTAAAAAACAAACAAATCTGAATAGAAAGAAGCAGAGTAAAGTAAACCAGAAGAAAAACAAGAGGCAATTATTAATATTCAATATGTGTAGCATTTAAGCTCATAGCTCATAGAGTAATATGTGTAATGTGTATGTGTGTGTGTGTGTGTGTGTGTGCGTTAAATAAATAGCACTAAGTGTACACTTAAGCTTGTGTGTATGTCTATAGTATGTGTGTAGTATCTATATATATGTGTGAAATTTACCCACTTAAGCGCTGCTAAATCAAGCACAATCATCCGATGAATGCGCAGCAGCAAGAATTTATAATATATATCTATATATATATATATATATATATATATAACGAACTACATCCATGTGTAATTACTTAGAGCCAAGCAATCCACTAGCAACATATAAAATAATGGATCCACATCTACAATAGTCATTGGCGCCACAATATTCAAATGCATTAAGCTAAGCAGCAACACAGATTTGTATTCCATATGTATATACTTAAATGTATTGAGATTAAAACATATATACTGAAACAGTAACAGCTGCCTGACCAATTATTATTTAAATCTCAGCTGGCCAAACAACTGAATGGTTTATATCTATTTTTAGCTTTTTTTTTTTTGTGGTAGTGGAACACTTTATGTTTGCGATGAACTAGCAAGAAGATAAACACAGTAACTCGGACGTTGGAGGAGCTGAGTGCAACAAGAAAGGAAGGACAAACTACGAACATAAACTTTACACTTTGCAGTTAACATTCGGATGCAAGGAGTAGAGTTACAATTGCCAAGTGCCAGCAGCAAAACTTATGGATTGCATTGTGCAGCTGTCGCTCAAGCAGACACTCACACACAGTCGGTCCGTCAGTCAGTCAGTCAGTCAGTCAGTTAGTCGGGCCGTCGGTCCATAGATGAGATAGGGGCCAAAACGAATGCAGTCAGCAAAGCGCGAAATGCAAGCAACGCATCTGAAACAACTCGCTGAAGAAAAACACACAACAGCTGCAAGGATTCCCTTTCATTTTGAGCTCCATAAAGTTTAAGCTGTTTGTGTGTGCTCCGACCAAAGCTGGTACGTTTCGCTAACATTGTGGGGACAAATCGCGTAACGTGCATCAACTAACTAATGAGAAATTAAGCCAGCCAGCAGTAACCACCAGCCATGCCCACTAGCGTTAAAACTACACAACACAACAACGCACTAATGACCCACAAAGGCGTCTAAGGTTAATGCAGAGTTCCCCAAAAACCACACTATGCTACATAAGCACGATACAAAAATGAGAGGGTATATATTTCAAAAATGGAATCAAAGCAACTAAATTCATGAAGGATATATAATTTGAAAAGGGTGCATTTAAGAGAATTAGACAAGGGTAACTCACATACAATAATTTAATTTAAAAAATATACTTAACAAGTGAAAGCTTAAAATGAGTTTTTCTTTTTTTTTTTAATTAAAAAAAATATATATCTAGTTCCTATGATCTTTTTTATGCGAGTACACAGAACTTTTAAACATTGCAAATTTGTATTCAAATTATTATTGCATAATGATAATTTAAATGTTCACATATACAAATATTTAAAATAGTTTCAAACTGACTGAACGGACGTAATGCTGATGATATTCGAAATATGCCACAGTATTTACATAAAAAATACTGCAAGTGAAAAACTTATTTAAGTTTTAAGTTCATTTAATTTATTTTTTCATATTATTGAGCTACTTGGTCTCTAAGCCAGACAATTGCTGGCCGAAAGGAAGGATGCAAAGTTCCCACACCCAAACAATATATTTCTAAAAACTAAAAAAAAAACGTTGATTAAGATATTTTATATATATACGTATATATTTATTTATAAATAATTTCTTTTTTTATATATGTTTTAATATTTGGAAAATATAGTTTTAAATGCATTTTTTTAAAATCCGTGCCGACATTTTTTCTGAGCCTATCTACTGAATATTTTAATATATATTAAACATAACGCAGCTGCTCAATGTTGATGTATAGTGTATTTGTAGGGGCTACCTACACAGGGATAGCCTGGCCATTGTCCTTGTTGTAATCAGCCGAATAACGACTGTCAAAATGGCGGATGAGCGCAGAACTAATAAAATAAGAAACGTTGTATAGCACAGGGGGGCCATCAAATCGCAAACTGCACAGATCTTAAGCTTTGCGGTGGAATAAGGGCTAGAGGAATAAGGGAGGAAGGTGGAGATTGAGATTACTTATCGCCCCAAAAACTAAATTTGAAGCAGCGTCAAACCCTCAAACACATTTTATTTGCTTGCTGGTAATTTGGTTTCCCTTTTGCTGCTAGTTCCCTGAACAGTTTCTCTCTCTTTCATTCACTCTTTCTCTCTGTCTCTCTCTCTCTCTCTCTCAATCTATTTTGTTGTTTTGGTCGTTTTTTTCTTCTTCTTTTTTAACTTCTTTTGTTGAGTTGGTTAATGAACCGAAACGCGTGTTTGTCTCTGAGTTCTGGTATTGGCATTGGACGGGTTCGCTGCGCTTTCTCAGCTGTTCAGCGAATTTGTTTGCCAATATACATATAAAAACACACACACAAACACATACACGCACACACACACACACACACACATAAGGCAAGAGCAATCATTGTCCTGATGACTTTGTTGCTGGCTCGGGGAAAATGCGCGGTCGTTATTCCAAAGACCCCTGGGGCATAGCAATTGTGAATTTGTGCGCGTGTGTGTGTGTGTGCGTGGGTGTGTGTGTGTGTGTGTGTGTGCGTGTGTGTGCGTGCGTGTGCCTTAAGTTATGAGTGTGTGTTGGTATGGGGATTAGGGTTACTCAGTCGGATGTTTTGATTAGTGTGTGTTGCTGGTGCTGTGTGTATTCTATGTAGTTTATCATATCAGAAGCACACTTTTCTCTGTTATAACGCTTTTAATGATAAACATATAGCGAGTTAACTGTTTTGTCACCTTTGGTAAACAAGGTGAATAATGTTTGAAACAAATGATAAGATTTGGGCATATTTTGTCGTTTTAATGGCTTAGTTGGTTTGTTTAATTTTTGACTTATTTCTATGCGTAACAAAATGAATAATTTTGACAGGCATTTTAATCCAATTTAAGCCCCCCTTTGATCAAATGGCTCTAAGACTCGTTGACTTGGGAAACTTATCAGCACATCTGCAGAGAACAGCTCCAACTGGTTGGCTTTAATTTAATTATGTTTGTGCCATTTATCTTCTCAATTGTATCTCTGAAAGGCATCCAAAATTGTTTTTGACAGTGCGTCTGGTAAATGTTGTAGTCATTTATTGATATCCGGCCATAATTGATAAAGGCTATCATTAATTAAATAAGCTTAAATAATGTTGCTCTCATACAGATTTTATTAATAAACGTTCTTTAAATGACAGTCAGAAAGATTTTAATGAAGCCAACAACATTATAATTATGACTGAAAAGTTTTTAATTGGTTTAATAATTACATGACAATTTCAACTGCTGCTCACCATAAATTAAATTATTATCAAAAATTAAATATTATCAGAAATATTAACAGAGTCCAAGAAAATCAATTTAAAATTTAAATTTAATTGATGCAGTATTTGAATTATTAATTAATATGCCTTCGCTAGTTGTTAAACTTTAAGGAAATCGTATCTGACAAGTCGAACATAAAAATGCTATTAGAGTTTACAATGGCGAAAGCGCAATCCAATTGAAAATGCATATAGACGAAGTGACCATGGCTGAAAGTGCTGAAAGACGGTATTTTTTTTACTGCCAATTAAGAGTCGTTAATTAAATTAATTTAGCTCGTTTTAAACAATTTTCGACCTTTCAAAGCGCATAAAAATGCTAAATAAATTGATAAACTGCGGCACAGAAGGATGACAAGGAGTTATTGGCGTCTTCTGGTCGTAAACGAAAGCTAAGCTGTAAAAACCTATCGACCCGCTCATGGATGCCTCGAGGAGTGAGCACAAAGGATGCTGGCTAAAGCCACAAAGCGCCACTTGCACTTGGCAATGGCTCTTGGTGAAGCGGGCCTAAATTGTATAAATATAAACGGCATTAAAGCGCGTCTGGAAATAAAACAAACAACAAGTCCAACTCAATGAACTGTGTTGTGGAGATGAATCCCTGTTGCAGCTCCTCCCTTTTGAAGTCTAGTTGCCATTGAGTTGCTCTTGCTGGATGCTATTGACTGTGCTGCCTTCTGTCTGTGAGTGCTGTTCCTGCTCTTCCTGCTCGGGATAGATGGGCCAATTGAGGGGCAGCCATTTTGTGTGCTCTCTGCTGATTTTCCATATCCATACACAATGCTCTGCTATTTTTG
The DNA here is from genome assembly GCA_035042345.1 of Drosophila fungiperda. Taxonomy (NCBI): domain Eukaryota; kingdom Metazoa; phylum Arthropoda; class Insecta; order Diptera; family Drosophilidae; genus Drosophila; species Drosophila fungiperda. The sequence goes on along the minus strand of JAWNLM010000015.1, from coordinate 5,309,838 downwards.
TTGGATGCCTCCACAATTTCTATTATGCTCGGCAACATTGGTTTATATTTAACAATTTATAAATATGAACGCCCACCACAATTTTATTAGAAGCCATTCGAATGACTACCAAACGGCCAAATATATACATAAAATCGAAAGTAAGAAAAATAACATGCAAAAGGAAAAAAAAACGAACTTTTATCATAGAGATGCCGAAATCATAATACCCTTTTAATGAAATTGAGTAGTAAACATAATATTTGTATAATTAATTAACAAAATTGCAAAAATAATAACTACAAATACTTTAATATATTTTTTTAATTGTCTTTAATTTTAAAAATCAAAGTCGACCAACAGATCGAATCTATGACACAGTAGTATAAAAGAAGGCACCAAAAAAGCATCCTTGTATCAATATGTGAAGAGTTGATGTGTTATTATTATGGGAGTTGGCCTTTTCTTTTTTTGGTAACTGCTGCGATGGCAACACATTTTCCTGAGTAGCACGCACGCAATTTTCAATTGAAGCGTGAATTTCGCTCTGCGTCAGTAAACAATTCACACAGCTTCAAGCTGTTAATAAAGGTATAAGGTTTATAAGGTCTGGCGTGGTCTGGCCAATACCAGATAGTATGGATGGATGGCTGCATTGGCGAGGGGCAGGGAACTGGTGTTGGACGCAGCGAGCTAAATAAATGACATCAGTGGATTATCGCCAGCATCAGGACAAACACAAAAATGCAACATTTCCTTGTGTTTAAAATTAAAAAAAATAACAACAAAAAAACACACACAAGCATAATTAACAGATAAACGCGTACACATTCACAGTGTGTGTATGTGTGTGTGTTTGTGTTTGAGGCAGGAAAACAAAAGCATGAAATATGACATGGAGCATCTCGCCAAAGTGTCGACGTTTGTTGATTTAACACGTAAATATGCGTTATCCTTGGGCCGACCTTGAACAGGAAGCAAGCCAATTTTTTGTCTCAGGCCCGACATTTTCTGCGTATTTTTGTGGAATAACTTCACGCACTGTCATATGAAGGGGTCGGCGGGGGGGGGGGGGGGGCGAGAGAGGGAGACACGCTTGTTCATGAGTGCAAGTACAAATTAAAGGTCCATTCAGCAGCCGGAGTTGTGACCCGTAGCGAAACAGAAGGACCGCCCACTGTTGCACTGGTTTCCCTGGTAATCACGTACACGGATTGTCCTGTTGTGCGAACAGCGGCAGCAGCATTCACAACTAAAGCAAGGGGCAGCTGCAACTTTAGTGCCGACATTGACACTGCCACTGACTATTGTTGGTCGTTGTTGCTTTTGTTGTTTGTTTTTCTCGTAAAGCTCCCCGGTTTGACGCTAAATTACAAGTCTTAAGTTTAATGCTTTAATAAATCCGAGTCAGGCCAAAAAAAAAAGAGGATAAAAAGAGAGGAAAGCACACACAAAGTCAGACTCATTCGCAATTCGTGACAAATTGAATTCAATTAAATAAATTAAAGTGCATTTTACATAAACGACGTTGCAGTGTAATAAAAATAAATGAAATCACTTTTAAATGTCACAAGGCTGAAGAGCAAAAGCACCATGAGCACCATGAGCAGCAAAAGCGTCTGAAAAGACAGGAGCAGTAGCTCCACTTGTACTTAAATATATATTTGGGGAATATAGAGTGAGAAGGTTTCCTATTTTTTAATTTAGTTGAAAGTCAATGTGGGTGCGCTGTAAAATCAAAGCAAAAGTTGAAACAATGTGAATTGAAAGTGAAAGGGCAAATGAAAAAAGGTAATATTTAGCTAAATAAGGATTCGGGGACGCATTAATAAAAAATTGCGAGTTTTGAAAAGTTTGTCAGTTAATAAAAAGTTCATTTGCTATCGGGTAAAAGTTGGTTCTATATTTGATGTTAGTAACGACTGCTATTCAACTTGATAAATGATATAACTGTGTGAACTCAGACACCAACACACATGCCGGTTAACCTTTAGACAGACGAGTCTCATTTTGTGGCACCAATAACGAGTTGCAAAAACTCAAATAAAAAACCAATAAAAAAGGCTACATAGTACGTAAAGCGGGTACTTTTAAAAGTTGCATTTCATATCGGTTTAATTATTTACACATGAATAAATTCATTTCCATTTCAGATAAAATATTTTAAAGAGAATTTATCATCGCTCTAAAAAAGTATTTAAAACTGGTCATATTTCCGCTTGTTTGAAATGACAATAAGTCTGATAATATATTATCGAAGACTTTTAATACGCTTTAGAATTACTTACGATGAATTTTAATGTGTAATAAAATACTTGAAAGCGTTAAAAACTTAAGGCAACACTCTGATCAGTGGTGTGGCCCAGTTCTGAGTAAATGACCGAATATTAACTATCTCCTCTGTGTCTCATTATACTTACTAATGCTGTTCCCAACATAAATGAATTTGAGAGACGACATCTATAGATATCCCCTATATATTACAACTTTTACAACGGAAAATGAAACAAGTAGAAGGCTGTGGTCGAGTGAGCTCGACTACGATATACCCTGAAGCCCGCACTGAAAATTCTGCCTTTAAAATTGTCGCAATTTGCTTTCGGAAATCTATATGTATCAATATACGAGAAACGGGGACAGAAATCGATCAAACTTGATCTGCGCACGATATATGAAAACCAATATTCAAAATTTAAAATATCTAGCTAAAATAGTCTCTAACATCCGACTGATATCAACTAGTCTGTTGAGCCTGATCAAGAATATATATATTTTATGAGGTCGGAGGCGCTTCCTTCTGCATGTTACAAACATTTGCAATAAACCATTATTCCCTTTTTACACATTTAAATAGATTCATGGTATACAAAATCATTAAACATGTTCTGGGTACGAGCACTTTGTACAAGGATGGCTAATTGAAATACAGCCACTTGTCTGCCAATGGGTGGGACTCGATAAGGCAGCTCTACTTAGCAGACAGTAATCAATTTAAAAGTTTCCACTAGCGCAAAGTTTTGGAGCATGCTCATGTCTTCTTTCAAGTTTTGCTCAACTAAATCTCGAACGCTAGTTAAACGTTATGTACACGACTAATGGGCAAAACTGAAACGGCTAACGAAATTTAGCTTGCGCTCTTGGGTTGCCTGGTACAAAAAAACAAAAATGAAGAAAAAAAAACCAAGACAAATAAAACAAAACTCGGGGCAGACAACAAGCGGCGACAAACAGGAGAACACAAACAGCACAAGAGACGAACAACAAAGTAGTTGCTCTGCATTTCCGTTTCCGCTTCTGGCTGCCGCCATGGTACGTATGTTGCCCAGCCCCTGCTGTCCCATAAGTTGGCTGGCAGGAAAATTGCATTGCTGATGCTCGTGACGAATCCATGTAATATAATATTTTGTGGCATGCCATGGAGTATAGCGCTATTACTAAACACATACATAAAATTTAAATAAAAAAAAAGTTTCGCGTTCGAAACATTCTGCAAAGCAATTAGTTTTCCGCCCAGGGCCACTGAGCATCGCATTGCAATTAACGTTACAAAAGGGAGCACCAGAAAAAAACAATACAGCGCCAAATGGGCAGCCTGGTAACTCAGTGGATAACCAGCAACAGAACTCGACGACCGACCAACCAAACAATCTACCCACAAAAACCGAACCAGCAACAAATCAACTAACCAGCTAACTGAATGTTATGAATTATGAGTTAGGACCGGGAACCCGACGCCAACACCAAAACATCTGCGGCCTTCATCATTTGAGCTGGATTCAGCAGACAACCCCCTATTGATGTTTCAGCTCGTTTTACTTTTGCATTAATACCCAATATCAATTGGAACAAACACAGCAGCGAAATCAGCGCCAATATGCTCTGTAAGCCAATTAAAATAAATACTAAAATTATTACAAGCATTTTGGTGATTAGTTGCAATTATTAAAGTTCAAATTTAAGTGCAGAACAATTATCATATCATAACAAGCAATAATATTTACACTCAATTTAAAACTTTTTAGCAGATGGTTGCTAAAAATTAATATACATATTAAAGAACCAAAAAAAGATGTTACATTTTATAAGGATAATTAATCGCATATATATCAAATTAACAGATTTATGAGGATTCGAATTATCTGATCAGCTGCTGTCTCTTTACCGATGTTTTAAAAACTTTTAATGTTTGAAGCTAATTCAACTATATTCGTGGTTTTGCGATTTCTTTGTATGGTTGTCGGAGCTATTCAGTAAATGTTATTACAAAATGGACTATGTGCAAGTGCTAAAAGTGCAACGAGTGCTATTAAAGTGCATCTTCATCGCCTAATGGTTCAACGGGGACTATTTCGAAACCAAAAGGCGCAAGAGTGCTTCAAAAGAGTTTAATTACCCACAAGTTTGCATCAAGTTAAACCAAACTTGAGCACAGCCGAATGGACAGCATCTTCTGAATTTTAAATGAGCGCTAAGGAAAAAAAAAACAAGTGTTTCGTTTAACTGTGCCCCGCTGGCAATGGGCTTTTTATTTTCATTTATTTATGAGATAAACTTTTGATTTGTTATAGCCCAAGAGGTTTGCGGGCAAACCTACTCACACCCAAGCTGCGCCAGCTAAAAATTTTATTAAGCAAATAGTATTCAACACCCAAACCAGTCCAAGCAGCTATCTCCTCCAACCAACTGGGTGTATTTATAATGCGATGTTTGCTTGTGGCCAACGATGGTTCACTTTACTTTCAACTTGGGGCATATTTCTGCGAATTTTAACGCTTCAGTTAACAAATTTATCAAAACATACAACATGAACTTCTTATACCCTTCAATACTGAACTGGCTGATTAGAATTATTACATTATAATATTTTTGACACATGAATTATTTGTTAAATCTTGTTTTCAATTCATATTTCTCTATTTCTCACCCTTAAGACTCTATTTTCAATTTTAACTCAATTTCTCTCGTGAATAAAACTTTAACTTATTTATTATATTTTTTATTTCTAATCGGATTGGTATTTCTGAGGAGAGGATCTCCTTTAATTAAAAAAAACCCAATTAAATCAATATGCATTCTATTAAACCTATTATAGTTGATATTATAGTATGCATAATATTTGGCTTACAAAGTTCAAATACCATAAATAAGAGCGTATAAAACTTTTTACATAAATTTTATCCGATTTTTTTTATGGTCTGTGTGTCATAAACATAACACTTTATATTTAAACATATTAATGAGCGATAAAAATTTAGTTCTAGTTTGCGTTTTAGGTTTTTTTTTTATGTTTAAACAGACTATCAATACAATAACAGATTCCTTCTAATTTTTATTCAATCTATCATATTATAGATTCTATGCTTATTATTTAAATTATATGGGTTAAGTTTCTATAGCCCGTATTAAGTATAGATAAGCATATGTCATAACCCCAAGGTTTGTTATCAATGAAAGCAAAAACAATAAAAATTTAAGAGGTATATACAATATTTTAATATTTTCAACTTTGCATCGTAGTAATTACAGCAGCGTTAGTGATTACGTTTATAATGGAAACTAGCAAAAACTAATTAAATTGAAATTCTAATTGAACAGCGAGATAAGAACATATTAGGAATAATGCCAATCAGATGGGTCTAGTATATATTATTAAATTCAAATACTTTGGGTTATGCTTTAATTATTGTGCTTTATTGATAATCGACTTTTTACCTATAGTTTTGTTTTTTTTTATAAAAGAAAGCTGCATTTACAGACACATATAATTTCGTAATATTGTCACCGGAATTTGCGACACTTAAATGCCTCACGTTTGATCGTAAAAAGATATATATATATATATATATATATATATTTATAAGTATGTATATATTGTATAAATCGCTAATTTCATCCCATCATTTGTATTGTCCATAGTTTGATTCATCGTTCGAGGAGGTGTTTGGAATATATTGGCTAGCACTGTACAACAGATTAAACTTTAACAACAAGGCCACACCGCTCGCTACAGTTGCGTCCCTTTGGCCCAGCTTATATGCCGGAGTCGCGCTTCTCCGTGCCTAGCACGTACTTGTTGAAGGCACCGTTCAGCTGCTCCATCAGTATGAATGTTAGCACCGTGTGCGGACCAAGGCGGAAATAGTATGGTGTGAAGCCCTTCCACAGCGATAAGACGCCCTCGTGACGTGCTACCCGGAGCAGCACATCCATGGTGCCCTTGTATTCGGCCTTGCCGTCGACCATCTTCATGTTCTGTATGCGCGTCTTGGCAATGTCTAGCGGCATCGATGTGATTGTGGTTAGCAGGCCGCTCAGCATGCTGGCGAAGAAGTGCAGTTTGATGCCCTCCTCCATTTTGAGCGGTCCGTTGCGGAAGTACGTCTTAAACTGGGAGTAGCTGGCCAGTTGGGTCATGTTTACGACCATGGCACGACCCACAGTGGGTAGACAGCCGCGCCAGAGTGCTGTCACACCCTCCTCGCGTGTTATCCGGGCCAGGGCATTGCCTACGTTCTTGTAGTTGCGTCGCTCCTCCACAGGCAGGCGTCCATCGGAAGTCATGCGGATGAGAGCCACCTCTGCCGGGGTGCCAATGAATGCACCAGAGGCGCCCGCTATCATGCCCATGACCATGCTGGCGACCACATTGGGCGATCGATCGAAACGCGTCCGATACTCTTCGTTCAGGTAAGTGTACATACCCAAACGTCCCGTGGTGTAAGTCGCCTGTCTCAATAGCGCTGCTGAAATGCCCTGGTAGAGAGCAAGAGGTCCCTCGCGCTTGATAACCGTCTGAATGCAGTGGAAGGAATTACGGTATTCCTTCTTACCGCTACCGGCACCCGCTATCTGCATTCGATTCTTGACGAGATCCAGGGGCTGGACGCACATTGTAGCACCCATGCCGCTGGCACCACCAATCAAATATTTCGAAAAAGCGGGCGGCGTCACTCTTTTGCTGGTCTCTTTCTGCTCTGACATGGCTGCAAATTTTCTCGTTCACTTTGCTGATTACACAACACAATTTGTTTTGATTAAATGCACTACGTTCCAGGCCCAGTTATTGCCGCTACAGCTTGCAATGTTGTTGTGCTGTTAACTCCACTCTGGTCGATGCTTTTGCTGGGAATGTGTTTGCCGTTTTATTATAATCCTATAGCTTTGTGCCTTCCTGCCCAGATATTAATTATTGCTTATGGCCAGAGCGAGCAGCTGATACTGGCCGTGGCGTTGGCGGCTACGAACAAACGTTCACACACTTCCTCGATATATTTTTGCTTTAGCTCGCTGGCTACAGCTGCTCTTCCTCTCTGCCACTTTCCGAATGTGAGCCAATGTCAATGGCGTGCTTGTGTCGTCGTCACCGTCGTGCTGCTAATTTTAGGCGCCACGTTCTTCTCACGTGTGACAATATTGCCTGCCCCAAATGGCGAATTGTTGTGCAACACAAAACTACACAAATTAAATAGTCTCAGCTGCTTGTAATGGAAATGAGAACAGTGCCACAGCGCAACAAAAACAATTTGCAGTTTTGTATTTTTGTCGCTCAGCTGATGACGTGTACAGCGACGGCGCATAGGCAGGCAGGGTTGTCAGCTGCATGCGCGCTGGCGGAACTTATTTTGTTGAATGCTTTAAATGTGTACATACTTAATTAGATTAGATACTGCAACTTATGACATTCATATGATTCACGTAAAAATATTGATAGACCACAGTTCCGCAATAAAAATTTAATATGACTAAGTAGGAGACTAGAAACTTAAAACAATCATCGGAAATGCTGACAGCCCTGCTTGCTCGAACGTTAGCTCGCTGTTAGCCGTTGTTGCACTCTTTCTCTTTCTCTCTCTCTCTGTCTGTGTCTCTCCGGTCAAGACATTGCTGTTAAACACTGAATAGCAGTGTCGTATTGCTCAAATTATATTCTGCCCGATACTTTTTAACATAGCTTTACATATACTATATGTTATTAATTTTCTGATAACGCATGTAGGTTTATTTTTGTATGTTCTTATCTAGTTTGTTGCCGTATTGTTTTTTAAGCAGTCTTTGTCGACTTCTTATCGAAACTTGTGTTAAAAATGTTTGTCAAATTTGTATTATAATTGTTCTAATTAACTATGTAAACTAAATATGTGATTACTGATTCGAATTTAAGATATTATCGACTTTTTTATACAACCTGTTGCTAATTAGACACACACAGTTTTTTGTGAGAGAATCAAAACATTTGTTCAACTCTAGGTAAAAAAAAATGCATCCATTTGCATGTAGGAAAATTAGCAGATATATATCAATTAATGTATGAACTTGAGTTTCAGCTAAGTAAAATAGATGTGATTAGTATTAACTGATATAAGAAAACAGTGTAATCATTAATTCAGGGTATGTATGTGATTACTACGATGTTTTTTATGGTGCCTATCTTTTCCAATAAAAGTTTTGTCAAACGAAAATGTCAAGGCCGAATTTAATAAAAGATTGTAATATATTGAATATAAATATGTACTTGACACATGCCAACTAACTGATAGCAATCAATGTAGCGACATATGCAATCTCGATTTTAATGTCATTATCATTATGCGAAATGTGCCGAGTGTTTGTTGTGAGTGTATATTGGATCGCATTGCTTGGCGACATTCAATCATGGAGCATCTCAGAATTTATTCAGTGAAGCGCATGCAATTCGCTCATTCGTGCTTCATTCAATCAAAGGGGCTCAACAGATTGCCCCTACGTCCGTCCGCCCGCCTCTCCTGTCCATCAAGTTGAAGCAATTTGAATTGAATTTAAGCGACAACAGCGTTTTTCTGCCTGTGTGCGAGCGAGGGATTTTCGTATTTTAAAGAATGAAATCGAGAACGAAATAAAACAACAATTGAGAAATGAAATGAGAGTACACAGACGAAGTGGCAGCAGCAGCATCATCAACACGAAATGCACCAAAGGATGACACAAAACGAAAAAGTGGACTGTCAAGCGAACTTGGTTCTATAGATACAACTACTCATACTACATACATCTACCGTGGTCGTAACCATAGGTGGGGACAGACATATCCACTGTCCCAGTGCCCCAAGAGCAATGGCAGTTAATATGCTCGCGAAGGCGGCAACTTCTGCCACAAACATACACAGGCACACACACACACCACACACACACACACACATACACACAAGCAAACACACACACACTTATACATATATGCATTCACTGTGAAGGACATTGTGAGTGAAATTGAATGCTTGGACGTTTTTCATAGCCAGCCATAGCAAAGCGAATGCTTCAAATCGGCCAAAACCAAAGTATCGTTGACTAGCTGGCAACCCTTGTGACACGGAATATAATAATACTCACTTGCGGGGAGCAAATCTAAACGGGGTTGGGAGCACTTGCTTGTGAAACTTTAATAGATAAGAGATAATAAAAGATAAAAGAATAACTCTGATGTAAAATTATTATGAATAACTCAACCGCTTCGACCTCAGCCTATATAAGTATAAAAATAGTTGACTTCAATAATGATTAAAAAATAACACAAGTTTCACATATTATTTGAAAATGAATTCAGAAATATTCTTAGATTTCTAAAGAGCATTGTGTAGTTGAGCTAAAGATAGATGTTATTAGTTTATTTAGAGTTTCGCTGTTAGCATTACTTTCAATACCGGCCACTTGCCATTATTTACCTAAGGGATCGGATCGCCCGTTTGGGCGGTAAATGCCGCATCATTTATGCGACGTTAGCTGGCCAATCAATAAAATTTCACGCTACTGTAATCAAAGCATGTGATATTAGCGTCAAGTTGAATGAATCCATGTGCGGCAGCATCCCTGCCAGGCCAGATCAGAGCAAGCCGATGCCAACAGCAAAAGCAACGGCAACGGCAAGCGATAACAACAACGACAACCAGGGCCAAAACCAAACCAAAACCAAACTCAGCCAGCCAGACATACAGCCTCACATCAGCTATAGAGCCCGGGAGCTTTGTGTGGCTTTTGTGTGCAAATGCTTAAGCGATAAGGTCGCTCGTTATATGTGGACTCTATTGTCGCTGAGCGTACAAGCCGGGAGTTGATTCAACAGTTTGGCGTCGACACCCGCGTCACTTGCTAATTTTAACACAGTGACGAGGCTGGCTGGGAGAGAAGTGGGCAAGAAAAACTCATAGAAATACCAGAAGCGAGTTTCATTTGCAACTTAGGAAATTTATTTTTGTGCAGCCCGTTTAGTGATGCGTTATGAGGCATATGGCAGTATCTCAGAACCGTATCTGCCAGGTAATTTCATGCTTTTGAGATGAGTTTTTGGCAAACGACAAATCGGCTGGAAGATGTTAGTGCGTTGGCTAACGATAATAAGCTTGCATTGCAGCCAAAAACAATATTCAGTTCAAGCTCAGACCGTATTCAGTTATTATTCTTGGCGTACAAGTATAATAAACAAAGTCAGCCTTGAGTTTCCCACAAAGGTCACAATTCTCAGACGCATGATGCCATTTCCTACTTGGCACCAGCTCCGACTTTGGAATCGTTGATGCCAAGTGCTGGAGAATTGAAAATTCCACACGATTCACAATAGAGTTGCATAAGAGTTGTGTGGAGCTTAAATATATTTTTGTTTAAATTTTATACTAGCTATAATCGAAATAATAGTTCATTTTATATAAGCTTTAAAGTAGCTATTCTAAATCTGAATAGTAAATGGAAGTGGACTTTGCAGAAAGTAGATTTATAACAAAACTGAAAGTGGTTAAGCATTTAAAACTCAAATATAGTGCACAAAGTTACCTTTCTAGTCTAAAAGCAAAAATTGATTTATGACATAAGTCATGTATTCTATTTATTTATTAATGGCTTTAGTATAAAATTTTTTAAAATGAATATATAAAAATAAGAGTGAAAATAGTTTACCAAAAAATAAATAAAAGAAAAAAAAGTGTAAAATAAAGAATATAATAAGTCTAGGGCAAAATGCAAAATGGTCCAACATATATTAGAAAAATTGAAGAAATCCTCGAAAATTATCAATCAAACCAAAAAATAGAAAAATATTCCAATAATATGAACTAATAAGTATTTGTATACTAATACTGACTTAAAGTTAAGTTAACGAAACCCAATCAATTTAATCGATTAGATAAAATCGTTAAATAGCATTAAAATATGGATTTATATTACATTGTACTAAATTTACAGCTATATTTTATTAAAATATAATATTAGATAATAAGATATCTCTCTGTGTCGCACAAGAAGCTCTATTTTATTTGAATTATTATCATCATTGTAGTCTTCTGTCCTTCCTGTGCAACCTTGTTCTCTGTGATATATTATAATTATTTATGTGAGCTTCCTTGTGTGTACTTAATCAAATTTCTCGACAATTTGAATTTTAGAAGATATTAAATCTGTCTCTCTGCGTTTGTGTTGCCTGTTGCTTAATTTAGAGCTGCATGCAAAGTGATTGCAGTTTCCTGTAATGGAATTGACTTTGCGAGACACAAAAAAATTAGTTGCCCTTAACTGGGATGGATGATAGCGGGGCGCCGCGTGGCATAGCGGCGCGGTGCACGTTGAACGGCCATTTGCAATATGCAAAATGCGACAAAATAGTTGAGGGGGCCAGTGCCAACTCAATTCGGAAGCAGACGTCTTGTTACCTAAAACCACTTTGCAACATGAACAACAACAATCTTAAACCGACAGAAATTTGTTCTTGACTTCAAGTATTTCTGTGCCTTTCAAAACCGGTGTCTATAGGATTACTCGCACATTTGTATTTATATAACATGATTAAAGTGAACTGCAAGTTATTTAAAATATATAGAATTTGTAAAATAACAATAGTTAATGTTATTCTTATTACAATTATTTCTATTGAATATATGTGAATACTGAAATATATATACTGTTTATTTTGCATTTGCTCCCATTAGTTCCCCATCAACTTAACTAGAGAATCTCAGAATTTTTCTTTTCATAAATTCAATTTATTAATATACGTATTTCGAAGTTGAGCAATTGACTTAGCTTCAAATTTGAACCAGGTTCTAAATCAACACAGACCTTTGCTGTCGTCATTTCCATTCGGTGATTTATTAAGCAAGTTGGGCATATTCATGCAATTCAGTTAAAGATAGTACAATAAGTTGGCAGCTGAACTATGTTGTATTCTGTTCAATGTAGGAACTATGGCAAATAAACGATTGACTGGAAAAATATGAGAATATAAAATTCCCCACTCATAATCGGTTTGCTGATATTTCCCGCATTTCTTACTTGTGCTCTCTATCTATAGAGGCATTAATAGGGGTATTTGAGGAATTATAAATAGTTCTCAGACTGGGCAAATTAAGTCAGTTCATTACGATCGCGAGATGTTTAACAAGCTGCTTTTACTTTCGTTTGCACTGCTGGGTAAATATGATTAACTCAATCTTTGAGTGCGACTCAACGCTCCTTTCTGTGTTTAGTGGGATCAGCTCAGGTTCGAGGCCAATGTACGATCACCCGACAGAATATCGAGAGTGCGAATGGTGTCTACACCTTTACCGATGGCTCTAACAATATCCAGCTATTAAGAACGCAAACTGTTGGCAATGGAGCTATAATCACCTTGCGTTGCCAACAAGATGAAGTCTATCAGACGACGTGCCAAGCAAACAGACATTTTGTTCCGGCACTGCCTGTAACTTGCCGTAACCCACTGACTGTGCCTGGAATTCAGGCTGTGCAACATTCTGATCCCTCCTGCCCGACTAATATGTATGTCGTTGGCCACATTTTTAACAATCACATATTGGAGCTATATCGTACCTGCTACAATCCCCGGGCTGTGCGCGCCTACTTCTCGGATGTGACGCTCTATCCGAAATATATCTGTAAGTTGGAGGGTTTGTTTACGATGGGTTTGTATATAATCGCTGTTTTTTATATTGTAGTTCCAGCTCGTCCAAATGTGCGGTTCACATCCGATCAACTTATTTCGCCCGCACAAGAATCGTCATACTTAACAAGAAATATTTTCAAGGCCTTCAGTAACATTTATGGTCAAGATCAACAGTATATAAGAGACAATACGCATTTGGTTATCAATCGTGGTCATTTAACCGCTTCGTCCGACTTTCTATTCGGCGACCAATCTACTGGCACCTTCAAGTATTTAAATGTGGTGCCCCAGTTCCAATCTATTAATGATGGCAACTGGAAAAGCATTGAGCAGTGGGTCCAAACCCGAATTCCCACCAACTCTGTACTGTTTGTTCGCACAGGCGCTCTGGGTGTATTGAGCCTACCCGACACCAGTCGGAGACGTACTCTGAGAGAAGCCTATCTCGCAGGCCAAGGCCAGAATCCTGTTCCAATGTGGATGTATAAACTTGTGCGAGACAGCAGCAGGCGCCCAGTGTACGCCTTCATCACGTATAACAATGTTTTCGCACCATCACGCCCAGCCGCACCGGACAACTGCCGAACCCCGATCACATGTCCGGTGAACCTAGTTAATACCGCTGAAATGGGCTACACCTATTGTTGTGATCCGACTACCTTTGTTGTCTAAACTGAACTGATTACGTTCAGCAGCTGATCACTGAAAAGCATTCCATTGAAAATTATGTGCCCAAAAAATGAATAATAAAATGAATAAATAATTTTTTAACAATATATGTTATTATTTATTGGGGGTTTGTGCACTGCGACCTAATAGATCTATTGTGCCCCCTTCTGAGCTTATATCTCTTCTATCAACCCCAGTTCCTGAACGAATGTGAGGATCTTTGATGGGTCGAGGGCTACTATGTCATTGACATTCATAACATCGCACATGGGTGCCAAAGTTTAACCTGCTGTCAAATGTGACGCCGAGGTATTTTACCTCCTTGCTTATCTCTAATAGGCTTTCTAAAAGCCGTATTTGTTTCATCCTCTGTAGCTTATACCGTCTAGTAAAGGGGACAACGACTGTTTTAGTAGGGTTCTGGTTGAGTCCAACCTCCCTACATCAGTCACTCGTTATCTTCAATCCTAACTGGACTATGTCACAGAGTGCTTCTTCATATTTGCCTCTTGCTATTATTACAATGTCGTCGGCGTAGTCTTGACATTGAATGCCTCTGTCAGAAAGTCTGTTAAGAAGCTCGTCTACTAACAGACTCCAGAGTAGCAGAGGCAGTACTCCCCCCTGGGGACAGCCTTTAGTGGTTAAGACTGTTACCGTGCTGTCATGCGTCGATGCGGTGGCCTGTCTGGACCGCAACAATGCAAGTATCCACCTGCTGGTGGTTGGGTCCAGGCCCCTCCTCGAGAGAGTGGCCTTAATCGCCTCGTGCGATGTATTATCAAACGCGCCTTCTATGTCTAGAAAGGCGCATATTGCTACTTCTTTGTTGTCAACTGCCACACCTAAGGCACGCCGCAGCTGATAAAGTGCTGTATCAGTTGACCTGCCTACTCTATATGCATGCTGCGTTGGATGCAGCGGATTTTGCTTCAGCAGAGTGCTTCTGAAGTTGTAGTCCACCACATTTTCCAAAGTTTTCAGTAAAAACGATGTTAAGCTGATGGGTCTGAAGGACTTTGGGTAAATGATATCTTTCTTCCCTGCCTTGGGGATGAATACCACCCTAGCTCTACTCCAAGCGATTGGTCCGAGCGCAACGCTACTTAGTAGCGTTTTCCTAATACGAGAGAGGAGCAAGTCCTGACCCGTTTGAAGAAAAATTGGTAATATGCCGTCTATTCTTAGAGATTTATAGGGTTGAAATGTACCTGTTGCCCATTTCAATCTCTCCACGGTGACTGTCGACTTGGCACATGCCCGGTCGTCAGTCTACGGTCTATACCAACTTCCATTGTTGACCGCGTCATTTTGAAAGGGTTTCAAACAGGAGCTATAGCTTTTGCATATCGTTGCTCGTAAATGAGTCATATTTACGTTTCAATAATATGTTAGCTTCCGGCGCCCGCTTGGCAAGCGCTCTGTGAAGCTTAGCACCTTCGCTAGTGCTTATAATGCTTTCACAGAAATTCCTATAGTTCATCCGTTTAGCCTTCCTGATCTCCTTGTTGTAGGTGGTCAGACTTTCACGGTATAGTGCCCAGTCTCCGTCTCTTTTAGCTGTGTTAAAGAGATGACGTGTAGTTCGACGCAACCTCTCAAGACTGACGTTCCACCAGGGGGCATCCTTTTCCATTTTCTTCCTCCCCACCGGGCAATTTACTTCAAAAGCATAAATTATGCTTTTGTTCAAATTCCTTATAGCTCTCTCGAGTTCCAGTGAATTTTTTTGGAATACCATATGTTTCTCTGGATAAGTTGAGCTCTTGAATTGTTCCCAGTTTGTTTTTCTGGGGTTACGACTTGGTACATTACTATTCGTATTTAGTTGTAACCTAAATAGGATAGTTTTATGGTCCGACATGGATTCCTCTGATGAGACGTGCCAGTCTCTTAGGTAAGGTTTTAGGGACCGACTAATAAGGGTGATGTCTAAGACTTCTTCCCTGATTCTGCTTATAAATGTCGGTGTGGATCCGACATTGCCAAGTTCTAAATTATATTTAAATATAAATTCTGTGTGGCTCTCACCTCGTAGATTGATGTCGCTGCTGCCCCATATGGTGTGGTGCGCATTGGCATCGCAACCGATTAACACCCGCATCTTATTTTTTGTGCAATATTCCACCAGTCTCTCCACCTCCGGCGGCGGGCAGGCTACGTCTCCTGCGAAGTATGCAGACTCCGCTACCATAGAGACCACACCACCACTTGTTTGTAGTAGTATCGGAACACAGTCTCTGGTGAGGAACTCTAAAAGGATAGTATAGTTAATACTCCGTCTCACCATAATGTATGCTCTGCGTGCTGGGTCTCTTTGATCCCAGATTACCTTTGAGTCGGCCGTGTACAGGCCTTTCACTCCGTCGTGCACCCATAGCTCCTGTACCAGGACTAGCCCAAGGTGCTGTTTGGTGAACGTCCTGGCTAAGATTGCCGAAGCCGCCTTAGCGTGATGGATATTCACCTGGGCTAGCCTAGTGTTGATGACTTCAGTCATCTATTGGGTGGTATGTCCCAGTGTGTCCGGAGATTGGGGCCTGGGGTTGCCACCATCACCGTCACTCGTTAAAGTAACGTCGGCCTTGGCCGCGTCTATTTGCAGTTCCTCTGCCAGCTCCTGCGAGGACATTATGGTGTCCTCCTCCCCTACCTCTGGTTCCTCACAGAGTGTGCTGTCTGCCAACTCCTCGTCTTCCGCAAGGTCTTCGATCAAGTCGTAGGCTTGAATCGAGTGTTGGCTCTGCTCTGCGACAGTGGTAACTGTGGTGAGAGCTTCTGCTGCATCACACTCTTCTTTCGATGGAGCGGGTGCTAACCTTGCTCCACCTTTCTTCTTGAGTCTGCTTACCGGGATGTTCCCAAATCGGAAGCTGACTTGGTGACTGCGTTCTATTATCGCGTCTCTGGATAGCTCATCTATCTATCATCTATCACGATAACTAGGAGGGGTCCTTCACCCTCATTTCTCCTGGATATCACCTTCCACGCGTCTACCTCTATCCCATTCTGGCTTCTTAGCAAAGCCAGTAGGGATTCAAAGGTTCTGTGGGGTGATGGTATTTCATCGCCCACTTTGCAGTCGAGGGGTACGCCCATCCATGTGTGGAATGTCGGCGCAAAGGTTATCAGCCAATTCGCTGAGTTCTAATCGAAGCATTCTACGACCAGAAATCCGGCCAAAAGTGATTTCCCGCAAATAAGATCGCTTTATCACATCGGTACGCAATGAGCTCATCAATGATTACCTCTTCCAGCTTAGAGAGCTCTCCGCCGGTAGCACGGCCACGTTCACCTTCTTTGTCATATCTTCATATGACATTCGTGGTACGGTGGATGTATTCGAGGTGGGCTTCATGGCGGCTGCACGTGATGTACTCGGATGTGGGCCCAGGTCTGCCGTTGTATTTCCCACCCTTGCCGCTGATGGTCCGCAGGCCGCACTTCTGGCCACCTGGCACACTCTCTTAGGAGTGGACACCGAAGCGTTAGGGTGCTGGTGTGTCATTTGACAGCTGGTGCTGCTACTGCTTGGTCTCTCGGCTCCTTCGCCTTCTTTATGGCTTCCTCTGGAGTAAGTCATTGCAGGAGGTATCTTAGATACCACTTGGCCCTAGAGCCTGTTGCTACCATCCTGGTATTCCTTTCTGAACATAATTTTATTTTATTTAGAGTCCCTTTTTATTTGGAGTCTAACTCCGAAGCAAACAATTTCTGGTAATTAAATACATAACTTAAGATGCGAGAAGCGCGACAGCTTCGTTGGTTAATGGTATCGGGGTGCTAGCTGTTGTTTGTCCCGATAAAGCGCCCATCCAATTGGACTTCCTGTGCTGCATGGTTAATTCGGAAAGTCCCCAAAAGCAAATCCGATGCTCACCTAAGATAACATTTCGGCCAGTAGGAAATAATAACTCAAATTACGTATCCATGTTTCTTAAGTATACTAATTATTCAAAAAATTTCAATTTGTTGTACATTAATCTTAACAAGCTAGTTATACGTATAAAAAAATTCTGTATTAATACTACATGAAAGTTGTCTATTTTACTTTCGTAAAAAATTTTTCTCATTAGACGTGTGGAATTTTTACAATGTTTCGTATGTTAATGCTTCATTGATTTCTTTGTAGATACAAGTGGTAAACGCAGTAATTATCACTTACGTGGGCATCCAGCGAAGAAAAACCTTTCGACGTCGAGGGTGTCTTGCACACACTTTTGTTTTTTTCTATTGAACAGTTCATTTAAATTTTCGATATTATGCATGGCCAACAGAAAACAAACTTTTAGCACTAAATTGTTCAAATTGAAATTTAACAAGAAAAAAAAATTAACAAAAATAACAAAAAATAGGTAATTTATTTTAGGAACTTTTTAAAAAAGGAAAAATTTTTGTTTTTCTTCATACACCTTGATTCGGTACCAACATCAAATGTTGTATAAATTTTTTTTTAATTATTTTTTTTTTCCCAATTCATATATTTTTTTTTAATTTTAAAATTTTAAAAATTTTAACTTTACCACACTTGCCCTTTTGTTATGATGGTGCTCCAGTTGCCACGTACTGATGATCTAAAAGATTCTTGTCTTTCGTATGATTCCAATCCTTCTTGGATTTATGGTTTCACGTTTTTATTGGTGTATTTTTAGGAGAACAGTTTTTTATGAGGTTAAATCGGTTTTCGCTGCGGAGGTTTTTTTATTTCTTTGCGGTTAAATGTGGTAGTCATTTTTCTCATACCAATTTTTCTGGGATAGTTTCCCAAAGTTATGATTTTTATGCAGAAAAACGTCCGCTGGTTTTTAATGGAAGTCCCTCACTCGGGCTTATAATTTATTTAAACTTTTCACCAGCCGAATCACGTGGTTTTCGATCATTTTTGCACCGGCGATGTGCACTTTGATCTTCGACGTGCCTTGACACCCGAAACAATAGAAAAAAGACCTGCTCAGAGCAGATCTGGGCTTATATAGGTCTGTGGGGCAAGCTCTTGCCTTCAGGAAATATTCAGCGCTTATCCGCAGTAAAGCTTTCACCTTGAGCAAGGCTTGCTTCCCACAACGTTTTGATAGCGGCCAAACGTATGCAACGGTTTTTCCCTTCATGCACGACGAAAAAAATCATTGCCTACCCTAGATCTACTTTTACATCGCACCCAAAAGTCTGCGATGTAAACATCACAAAAATTTCCGAGCACCGACCGTTACAATTTATTGAATAACCCTGTCAGACCCAATTCATAAGAACAGATATAATTCTAATGTAGTGCTTATAGTAAGTGCTAATGATAAATAGTCAATAAAATTTGATCTGAATCTTAATGGGTCTAGTGCTTCATTATGGCTATCATTAGACATGGTCAACAATAGTATTTATAGTTGAGCAAACTTAAGCTACTGGGACTTATGGGCATGACAATATCATAAAGTGATACCAAGCCAGAAAGCGGATGATCTTAAGGTCACCGGGATAATGGACGAGAGGCAGATGCAAACAATGGTATTTTAAAAGGCAAGATCAAGAAAAAAATAAAAAAAATTTGGTACGGAGGATAAGGACTTTTTATTGGTTCCCGATTATTATATTGTATGTTAATGAAACTCAATGGCTACTCTTTTAAAAATGTATCTTGTGGGAATTTGTCATGAATATTCTTCTCACAGCTTCCGATATTTTCCTGTAAATTTTTAAGTATATAAATTTAATTGTATATTGAACAAATATTTCGCTTTTGTTCGTTCAGGTCCTTGGTAGACAACACGATGAGACGACGTTTAGAATGGATCTGGTCTGGTCTGACGATCATTTCTTTATATTATAGAAAAATCTTAAACTCATGTTATGTTTACTATCTTATTATCATTGTAGTCTGTCCTTCCGTGGCATAGCGGCGCGATGCAGCAAAAGTGTTGCCTGTCAGCGTTGAACGGCCATTTGCAATATGCAAAATGCGACAAAATAGTTGAGAGGGCCCGTTCCACACCCAGTCACTTGGCATCCCTTGCTGCGTAAATAAACATTTAGCATTCCATTAGAATTTGCATGGCATTGACAGAAGCTGGTCCTGAAAGCAAAGAGGATAGAGACTGCTTAGTCCTGCCCGGATGAGCGCGACAGCAGCCAATTTGTGTTGAGGGCAAGCGGCATTGGCTAAATCAGATTGTGGACTAAACACGCTAATGGCATTATAATTACCCCTGGGGCCCAACCAGCCACCCAACCGCCCAACTACACCTGCCGGGCACATTCTAAAATGCAAATTAAAACTTTGCACTAAACTTTTCGACGACACTTAAAGGCGAGCAGCTGCAAAGCAGCCGACTAAATTGCATTGCCATTGTCAACCGCCGCAACCCCCCCTTTCTCCTGATGATGCCGTACCCCGTTGGGACAACATCGCGGAGTTGGCCAGTTGGTTGAGATCCTTTACATTAACGTATAATCAACATTAATGGAGATGACAATGCGCTTCCGGAGACAGGGACACAATACAGAAAAACCACACAGCGGCCAACTGTGGAGCATATTCTTTACAGTGTTATTGTGTTTGCTGACCAGCCAAGTGAAAGTGGCCCTCCGCTCCACTTAGTCCAACATGGGGATTACATTCGCATCAGCTCAATGAGAAATTATGTGTATGAGTATTCCTTTTGTATTTGTGCATTGTTCCTTAGGCACCCACCCGGTAGTCCTCTTGCTGTCGTCCCTTATTGGCTTGTTATGTTTGAAGTAACTCCATTTATTTAGTAACTTAACATTTTTATTTTCAGCTCAAAATTATATATTGTTCTTGTATTGTATGTATTTCTTTGTTGTCGGCCCTTACTCAAGCACAATTCAGATGTGTGTCAGCAGGGTTTTCAGTTGTCCATGTATATTGATAAATCCTACGCCCAAAGGTAGCATTACGTATACGCCACATATACTTAATGGCATGACAGCGCTCTGAATGAGTAAGAAAATTTATGGCTGCCATTGTGTGCTGTTTGTATGTATGTGTGCATGTGCATTTGTGTGTAAAACACATTTTTTGGTCAAATAAATTAAAAGCAGCTCTATCATGAGCCAAACACCAAAGCCACTTTCTGCTGAAATATCTATCTGTGGCTTTAACTTGTAACTTAAGCCAGATTCAGATAAAAGGTTGAAATTTGCTGCGGCTGCAACTTGTTGTGGCACTCGCTCTATAAATGTAGCCAACTAGACCGCCATCTATCTGATGCTTGCAACTGAAACACTTTTACTTTGCCACTTCTCCAGTCTGCCTGCTGCCAATCTACTGCCACACAAACAAAATAAAACTACAAAACAAACAGCCAGAAAACATTCTGAAATGGAGAAATGCCGGCAAAGTGGAACCTACAAAATTAATGGTGCTAATGTTAAGTCTGTGTGTGTGTGTGAGTGTGTGTGTTCCTTCAGGGCTTTGGTCAACTCAATTCGGAAGCAGACGTCTTGTTACCTAAAACCACTTTGCAACATGAGCAACAACAATCTTAAACCGACAGAAATATGTTCTAGACTTCAAGTATTTCTGTGCCTTCCAAAACCGGTGTCTATAGGATTACTCGCACATTTGTATTTTTATAACATGATTAAAGTGAACTGCAAATTATTTAAAATATATAGAATTTGTAAAATAACAATAGTTAATGTTATTCTTATTACAATTATTTCTATTGAATATATGTGAATACTTATATATATATACTGTTTACTTATTGCAATACAGCTATAAATTATTACATTGCTCCCATTAGTACCCCATCAACTTAACTAGAGAATCTTAGAATTTTTCTTTTCATAAATTCAATTTATTAAAATACGTATTTCGTAGTTGAGCAGTTGACTTAGCTTAAAAAGTGACCCAGGTTCTGAATCAATACAGACCTTTGCTGTCGTCATTTCCATTCGGTGATTTATTAAGCAGTAAGCTTTTCCACATTCCGGTTGGGCTTTGCTCTATAAGATGAAATTTGCCAGTGGAAATTTGCCGGATCACAAGACACAATACTTGATTGATAGCCTCTTAAATAACCAACTAGCAACTGGCAACGGATGCGTTGGTTAATGTTTTTCACTACGGGTATTTCAACGATTTAAATATTTGAGTCCGAGGCCTTGATTATCATTAATCATACAAATTGACACCAACTTAAATTGAAGATAAATAAATTAGGCAGCAAGAAAACAATCAATACTTCTCCTTGGAACATGACAACTTATGACTTATGACTTATGCAATTAACATGTCATAAGTGTTATTCATTTAAAGATAGAACAATAAATTGGCAGCTGAACTATGTTGTATTCTGTACAATGTAGGAAATATGGCAAACAAACGATTGACTGGAAAAATATGAGAATACAAAATTCCCCACTCATAATCGGTTTGCTGATATTTCCCGCATTTCTTACTTGTGCTCTCTATCTATAGAGGCATTAATAGGGGTATTTGAGAAATTATAAATAGTTCTCAGACTGGGCAAATTAAGTCCCTCCTGCCCGGCTGAAATGTATGTCGTTGGCCATACTTTTAACGATCAAATATTGGAGCTATATCGTGCCTGTTACTCTAAATCCAAATTGCGCGCCTACTTCTCGAAAGTGACGCTTTATCCGAAGACAATCTGTAAGTTTGAGGGTTTGTTCCCGATGGGTTTGTATATAATCGCTGTTTTTTATATTGTAGTTCCAGCTCGTCCAAATGTGCGGTTCACATCCGATCAACTTATTTCGCCCGCACAAGAATCGTCATACTTAACAAGAAATATTTTCAAGGCCTTCAGTAACATTTATGGTCAAGATCAACAGTATATAAGAGACAATACGCATCTGGTTATCAATCGTGGTCATCTAACCGCTTCGTCCGACTTTCAATTCCGCGACCAATCTTTTGGCACCTTCAAGTATTTAAATGTGGTGCCCCTGTTCAAATCGATCAATGATGGCAACTGGAAAACAATTGAGGAGTGGGTCCGGACAAAAATTCCCGAAAACTCTGTATTGAACGTTTGCACCGGCGCTCTGGGTGTATTGAGCCTAAAAGACACCAGTGGTAATCTCAAAGAAGCATATCTCTTTGGCAAATACCAGATCCCTGTACCAGAATGGATGTACAAAGTTGTGAATGATGTCAACAATACGCCGTTGTATGCCTTCATCACGTACAACAATGTTTTCGACGAAGAAAACCTCCCGCACCGGGGAACTGCCCAGACCCGGTCACGTGTCCGATGGACCTGAACATAAAGAATACATATATAAAGGGCTTCACCTTTTGTTGCAATGTAGCTAAATTTAATGTAAATCACGTGCCCAAAAAAATGAATAAATAATTTTTAAACAACATATACGTTTATTATATGACGCTTTAAGGTGAGGTAACATAGCAGACTGCTAAGAATATAATTATAACTGGAATTTAGTTAGATAAGTTTATACTTTTTGCCGTTTGGTCTGAATTGTGCGTTAATAAAACTCATTAGGTAAGCAGGATAAGGAACTTTTTATTGAGTCCAGATTAATATATTGTATGGTAATAAAACTCAATAGCTATATAACTCTCATAAAAAAATGTATCTTTTGGGCATTCGTCATGAATACACTTATTTGCCAGCAATATTGCTGATAAAGTCACACAATTTCGGATTTTTTTTATAAAAAATAAAAAAATGATAATTACTTCTGTCTCAGTTTGTTTATGTTCTTTCAGTTTATTGGTCACCTCAATTTTGAAACAGACGTCTTGTTACGTAAATCCAATTTGCAATATAAACAACAACAATTTTAAACCAACCGAGCAAAGTTGCTAAGAACAAAACACTGTGTATAAAAGTACAAAATGTGTGTTTTAATGTGTTTCAGCAAAAAACGTCATGATTGAAGTGAGCAAGAAACTATTGAGTATAAATATAATATAATAATTTATTTTAAATATATCTATAACTATTTACTTATTGCAATATAAATTCCATAAAAAGAATTAACGTTTTTGGATAGCCATAAATTTTTTACCCTTAGGTTTAAATATAGCTTTAATTTAACGATTTAAAAACAATTGTACAGGATTTTGGCTTTAGTTGAAATTAATTATCTCAGATTTTTTGTAAAAATTAATTTTAGTAATACACGTAGTTGGACTTGGCTCTATAAGATAAAATTATACCAAATGGCACCAACCGGCAAACATAACCTTAAATTGAAGATAAATAAATTAGGCAGCGAGAAAACAATCAATACTTCTCCTTGGAATATGACAACTTATGACAGAATTTAGTTATTGTTCTCGAAATTACTGCAATTAACATGTCATAAGTGTTATTCATTAATTCAATTAAAGATAGAACAATAAATTGGCAGCTGATTTTCATTAGAATTTTTGGCAAACAAACAACCGAATGGAAAAATTTGAGAATACAAATTATGATATTTTCAGTCCTATTAATAGAATATTCTTTTTTTAAAGGCATTAATAATATATGTTTAACAAGCTGCTTTCACTTTCGTTTGCACTGCTGGGTAAATATAAATAACGCAAATTTTGACTGTGACTCATCGCTTCTCTCTGTGTTTAGTGGGAGCAACCCAGGTTCGAGGCCAATGTACGATCACCCGACAGAAAATCGAGAGTGCGAATGGTCTGTACCCCTTTCCCGATAACTAATATCTTCCGACACTGCCTGTAACTTGCCGTAACACAATTTCTGTGCCTGGAATTAGGGCGGTGGCACATAATAATCCCTCCTGTCCGATTTTAATGGCAAACGATCAATGTTGGCAACTGGAGATGCATCATCAACCCCGATCACATGTCCGGTGAACCTACTTAATACCGCTGAAATGGGCTACACCTATTGTTGCGATCCGACTACCTTTGTTGTCAAAACTGAACTGATTACGATCAGCAGCTGATCACTGATAAACATTCCATGGAAAATATATATATAAGTTGAAGTAATTGTTTATTATAAGACGCTTTAAGGTGAGGAAATATAGCAGAATATAATTATAACTGGGATTTGGTTAGACAAGGCTGTGCATTAATGAAACTCATTAGGTACGGAGGATAAGGAGCTTTACTTATTGCAGTATAAATTTCATAAAAGGTAATCATATTCTAGTATAGCCATAAATTTTTCGGTTGCTCTGGTTTTTCCTCATAAACTAAACTAGAGCATTACAAATAAACGCTTTAGAAAAAATTGTATGGCCTTTTAACGGCAAACATAAGCTTAAATTATAGATAAGTAAATTAGACAGCGAACAACAATCAAAATTTCGCTTCCGAAAATTACAATTTATGACTGAATTTCGTTATTGTTTTCGAAATGAATGCAATAAACGTGTCATATGTATCCTATTCATGCAATTCAATTAAAGATAGCACAATAAGTTGGCAGCTGAATTATGTTGTATTGTCATCTTCTTTACAATGTATAGCAAAAAATTATGAGAATACAAAATTATGATACTTCCAGTCTTTTTATTAATATAATATTCTTTTTATGAAGAACATTATAAATAGTTACCAGTCTTGTCAGGTTAAATCAGTTCATTACGATCGCGAGATGTTTAACAAGCTGTTTTTACTTTCGTTTGCACTGCTGGGTAAATATGATTAACTCAAACTAGGAGTGCGACTCAACGCTCCTTTCTGTGTTTAGTGGGATCAGCTCAGGTTCGAGGTCAATGTACGATCAACCGACAGAATATCGAGAGAGCGAATGGTGTGTACACCTTTACTGATAGGTCCAACAATATCCAGTTGTTAAGAACACAAACTGTTGGCAATGGAGCTATAATCACCTTGCGTTGCCAACAAAATGAAGTCTATCAGACAACGTGCCAAGCAAACAGACAGTTTTTTCCGGCACTGCCTGTAACTTGCCGTAACCCACTGACTGTGCCTGGAATTCAGGCTGTGCGACATAATGATCGCTCCTGCCCGTCTAATATGTATGTCGTTGGCCACATTTTTAATAATCGCATGTTGGAGCTATATCGTACCTGCTACAATCCACGGGATGTGCGCGCCTTCTTCTCGGATGTGACGCTTTATCCGAAGACAATCTGTAAGTTTGAGGGTTTGTTTACGATGGATTTGTATATAATTGGATTCTTTTGTTATTGTAGTTCCAGCTCGTCCAAATGTGCGGTTCACAACCGATAATCTTATTTCGCCCGCACAAGAAAACTCTTACTTAACAAGAAATATTTTCACGGTCTTCCGTAACATTTATGGTCAAACTCAACAGTATATAAGAAACAATATGCATTTGGTTATCAATCGTGGTCATCTAACCGCTTCGTCCGACTTTCTATTTGGGGACCAATCTACTGGCACCTTCAAGTATTTAAATGTGGTGCCCCAGTTCCAAACGATCAATGATGGCAACTGGAGACGCATCGAGCAGTGGGTCCAAACTCGAATTCCCCCGAACTCTGTACTGTTTGTTCGCACTGGCGCTCTGGGTGTATTGAGCCTACCCGACACCAGTCCGAGACGTACTCTGAGACAAGCCTTTCTCGCAGGCCAAGGCCAGAATCCTGTTCCAATGTGGATGTATAAACTTGTGCGAGACAGCAGCAGGCGCCCGGTGTACGCTTTCATCACGTATAACAATGTTTTCGCACCATCACGCCCAGCCCCACCGGTCAACTGCCGAGCCCCGATCACGTGTCCTGTAAACCTAATTAATTCCGCTGCGATGGGCTACACCTATTGCTGTAATGCAACACGCTTTGCTGTCTAAGCTGATAAACATTTTATGGAAAATTACCAAAAAATAAATATTATTTTTAAAGTCATATTACATTTTTTAAAAATATATATGTTGAAGTACATATTTTCTATAAGACGCTTGAAGATAAGGAAATGTCTCGGACAGCTCAAAATATAATTATTTGTTAGTTAAAAAAGAGATTAGTATGTATCTATGGCATTTATTGATTAACCCTGTCAGACTCAATTCATAAGAACAGATTTAATTCTAATATGTAGTGCTTATAGTAAGTACTAATGATAAATAGTCAATAAAATTTGATCTGAATCTTAATGGGTCTAGTGCTTCATTATGGCTATCATTAGACATGGTCAACAATAGTATTTATAGTTGAGCAAATTTAATCTAGTGGGACTTATGGGCATGACAATATCATAAAGTGATACCAAGCCAGACAGCCAGCCAGCTATACAGCTTTAACTGCTGGCCAAAATGATGATCTTAAGGTCACCGGGACAAGAGGCAGTCAAGCGCAGCTGCAAACAATGGTATTTTAAAAGGCAAGGGCAAAAAAAAAGAGAAAACATCAGGTACGGAGGATAAGGAACTTTTTATTGGGTTATTATATTGTATGTTAATGAAACTTAATGGCTACCAACTTAAAAAAGTAGCGTTTGGGCATTTGTCATGAATATTCTTCTTACACTTATTTGCCAATAATATTGCTGATAAAGACACACAGCTTCCGATATTTAAATAAATACGTATGCAGCCGCTTGTAAGGCGAAATCATGTTATGTTTAATTATCTTAATGGAGTCGCTTATAAGGCTATATGGATATCAAAAAGCGTCTTATGTTCATACTTGAACAAACGACATGACATATTTAAAATAACAATAACTTTACTATTCTTATTATAATTTTTTTTTGTTAATTTTTAAATATACATATAAATTTTTACTTATTGCAATATTAATTCTATAAAAGGAATTCATATTTTTGTATAGCCATAAATTATTCGGTTGCTCTCATTTTTTCCCCTTAAACTTAAATAGAGCATTCAAAAATTAACGCTTTAGAAACAATTGTATAGGCTTATCGGAAAACATAAACTTAAATTGAAGATAAGTAAATTAGACAGCGAACAACAATCAGAACTTCGCTTCGGAAAATTAAAATTTATGACTGAATTTCGTTATTGTTTTCGAAATTAATGCAATAAACGTGTCATAATTGTCTTATTCATTCATTAAAGATAGTACAATAAGTTGGCAGCTGAATTATGTTGTATTGTCATCTTTACAATGTATGGAAAAAAATATGAGAATACAAAATTATGATACTTCCAGTCTTTTTATTAATATAATATTCTTTTTATAAAGAACATTATAAATAGTTACCAGTCTTGTCAGGTTAAATCAGTTCATTACGATCGCGAGATGTTTAACAAGCTGCTTTTACTTTCGTTTGCACTGCTGGGTAAATATGATTAACTCAATCTTCGAGTGCGACTCAACGCTCCTTTCTGTGTTTAGTAGGATCAGCTCAGGTTCGAGGTCAATGTACGATCAACCGACGGAGTATCGAGAGGGCGAACGGTGTCTACACCGCTACGGATAGCGCCAACAATGTCGTGCTGTTAAGAACGCAAACTGTTGTCATTGGAGTTCGGGTCACCTTGCGTTGTCAACCACCTGAAGTCCATCAGACGACGTGCCAACCGATCGGGCAGTTTTCTCCGGCACTGCCTGTAACTTGCCGTAACCCACTGACTGTGCCTGGAGTTCAGGCTGTACCACATACTGATCTCTCCTGCCCGACTGATATGTATGTCGTTGGCCATACTTTTAACAATCAAATGTTGGAGCTGTATCGTGCCTGTTACAATCGACACGATGTGCGCGCCTTCTTCTCGGATGTGACGCTTTATCCGAAGACAATCTGTAAGTTTGAGAGTTTGTTCACGATGGGTTTGAATATAATTGCTGTTTTTTATATTGTAGTTCCAGCTCGTCCAAATGTGCGGTTCACAGGCGATAATCTTATTACGCGCGCACAAGAATCGTCATACTTAACAAGAAATATTTTCACGACCTTCCGTAGAATTTATGGTCAAACTCAACATTATATAAGAAACAATACGCATTTGGTTATCAATCGTGGTCATCTAACCGCTTCGTCCGACTTTCTATTCGGCGACCAATCTACTGGCACCTTCAAGTATTTAAATGTGGTGCCCCAGTTCCAATCGATCAATGATGGCAACTGGAAACTCATCGAGCAGTGGGTCCAAAGTATAATTCCCCCCAACTCTTTACTGTTCGTTCGTACCGGCGCTCTGGGTATATTGCGCCTACCCGACACCAATCGGAGAAGCGTTCTTAGACAAGCCTTTCTCTCAGGCCGCAACGCGAATCCTGTTCCAGAGTGGACGTACAAAGTTGTGCGAAACATCGCCAGAACGCCGATTTACGCTTTCATCACATACAACAATATTTTCGCCCAAACACAGCCTCCCCCACCGGTCAACTGCCCAGGCCCGATTGCGTGTGCTGTGAATCTTCATAATTCTGCTGCGATGGGCTTCACCTATTGCTGTAATGCGACTACCTTTGTTGTCTAAACTGAAGAGATTTTTATGAAAAATTGCGACCAAAAAAATAAATAATATATACACAGTCATAATAACGTTTTTGTTTTTCAATATGTATGTTGAAGTACATATTTTTTTATATGACGCCTTAAGTTAAGAAAATGTCACGGACAGCTCAAAATATAATTATGTCTATGATATGGCTAATCAAGTTTATCCTATTAAGAAAGTAAGTTAGTTACCTTTAATATAATTTAAAGTTGCCACAGGATTAATACAAAAAGTAAAGAAACCAGAAGCATTGATTTTTGAATAAATAAAATTTTATATTTAAGTTTTAATCGAATTGAATAATGAAATTTAATGGCAGTTCTGTGACATTCGGTAAACAATTTAAAACAATATACTCATATATTCCAGTCTCACTAAAATTGAATTCTAATTAAACACTATTTTCTCTCTGTCACTTTGTTGCACACTTAACCCTGTCAGACACTATTCATAAGGACAGAAATAATTCGAATATGTAGTGCTTATATTAAGTACTAATGATAATTAGTCAATAAAATTTTATCTGGATTTTCAGACTGAATCGTAATGGGTCTAGTGCATCATTATGGCTATCATTGGACATGGTCAACGAGAGTATTTATTGTTGAGCAAATTTAATCTAGTGGGACTTATGGGCATGACAATATCATAAAGTGATACCAAGCCAGACAGCCAGCCAGCTATTCAGCTTTAACTGCTGGCCAAAAGGATGATCTTAAGGTCACCGGGTGGATGGCAGGGGTGTGGACAAGAGGCAGTCAAGCGCAGCTGCAAACAATGGTATTTTAAAAGGCAAGGGCAAAAAAAAAAAAGAGAAAACATCAGCGAGTTTGAGGATATAGGGCAGGACTTGAAGACAAGCATGATGTTGTCGGCACATACGCAAACACATACATACACACACACACACACATACACTGAGGAGCACACATAGCCACGCACAAGGCATATTTATAATAACATTTTGCGTTACATTTGCTTTTTATTGCATACCGCAAGGCGCTTTGACTGCCTCTGCCTCTGCCTCTGCCTCTGCCTCTGCGTCCGGTTCTTCTACTTGTTCTTTATATATCCGCTGTGAGCATTAAGTCGCTGTCGCTGTCCCTGTTGTTGTTTTTATTTTACTTTGCTTGCGTTGCCCTTTGTATGCCGCAATTTCCGCGCCATGTGGCACAGCGAATATAAATGCGAAAACTTTAAACTGCCCAACATCTGGGAATCAGCCCATACTTTAATATGTTTGTCCCTCTGTCTCTGTTTTGTTGGCATTATCGCACATAATAATTCCATAAGTCATACGTAAGAGGCATAACTCAGCTCATATGCCTCGGGCCCTTTGGCTAAATGGCGCTCGCAGAAGTTGGTCAAAATTGTTTAAGGGATTTTGAATACGCTGCTAAACTCCTTTGATCTAAGCACATGAACATAATCATATATATATTAAAGAATTCGAGTACCATTTCAATAGTCAAATGCCGCAGAAATGTAGGGCGCCAAAGTGACAGCAATCAGCCAAGCGACAGACACAAATAACGCCAACAGCAGCGACAATTTGAGTCATTTTCATTTATTTGCAAATGTTGTGGAACTGGGGATGTATCTGTATCTGTAGCTGTATCTGTAACTGTATCTGTATTTAGATCTATGAGTTTGCAGTGCTGCTCTAACTCCATTGAATATAACTACGAGCTGAGCAACTGAGCAAATCCGCGTACTCTGCGTACTCCGCAGAGGATGCCAATAAAACGAAAGCCGCGATTAAATACAAATAAGACATTAAGTGCAAAGGCGCTGAGCCCCATAATACAAATTGCGATGATTGCCAAGGAAGCGAATGGTTGTTGTGCTGAGGGACGCCTACGGCCTGAATGGGAGGGGGGGGGGGGGGCGATAATAGAGTAGAAAACAGGATCGCCGGCGGACATATTGAGATTGTCCCACAAAACTAAAATACGCCATTGTAGATTATCATCAGATGGCAGTTATTGAGAAAGGGGCATATTCACTTTTGCAAGTCGAAGGCTTAATTTAGTTAAAGTGGTAAATAATTATGCTTAGTATTTATGGAAAATGAATAATAAATACGTCGTTGTATATTGTCAAATGGCAGTTATTCATTTTTGTTTCTCATAAGGCACAAATAGATAAACCTTTTAATATATAAAAGATATATTATATATTTTCTTCACTTAATAATTATAATATATATATAATTTTTCTCATCTGACTTCGTCTTCGAAGACTTTGTAATTGAATATTTTGTGTAGCTCTGTGAACTCATCCAGAGAATGCAATGTGCATTGCAGCCCGAAGAGTGGGTTTCCTCAGCTCTGCCCACAACTGCTCAGCTCAGCCTGTAAGTAGGCAATGCTTTTATTTTGCAGTCGGCAAACTTTTTATTTGGATAAGCACAAAAGGGGAGAGCAAATGGAGGCTGTGTGGACTATAATATTGCGGCTGGACGCGCTTTCTATGGCTAATATAAAAAAGCTGGCAATGGAAAGTTTTGCCTTAAGTGAGCATTAGCATAGACACGGAGAAGTGATAGATAAAAATTGGGTTTAATGGACTTTGGCCATTACAAAGTGTATGAATGTGTGTGTGTTTGTGTCTGTATTTGTGTGTGTATGTGCATGACTGTCAACCAATTTTGAGATATCCAAGGCCAGCTTTGGTATCATATTCTATCCTTATATTTAGATATTCATCTCGAGCAAATTTGACCTGCGCTTCTCTGTTTTGTTTTTGTTGTTGTTGTTGTTATTATTTGGATAGCTGCACAATTTTGCGGTTCATTTAATAATTTTGCGTCTTGTTTACCTTGAGAGCCAATTTTATGTGTCGGCTTTGAAGGGTCGCTCAATGGGACAAGTGGCCGTTTAACCTGCGGCCAATGGCATTAGCCAAACTGCGGCTCAGCTTGGCTCGGCTCGGCACTTCAGGCTAACGAGCTGCCATGGTAATTAGAGGGGGTTTTGCCCACGATTTCGAACTGTGCATAGAAAATCACATGACTGCCATTTTTTCCCATTTCAGTTCTATTTTGGCGTTCCAGTTGATTTTTTTTGCACAAATTTATTTGATTAGCAAAAAATAAGAAAGTGCGATATCAAAGTTCTGTTCATTCATCGTTATATGAATGAGTCCATGTTTGATGGGATTTCTTGTTGTTGCAGACAATGAAGAGGATGATGATGATGATGATGATGATGATGACGAACATCAAATTGGCTTTATTCAGGTATCTACGTCTGTATTTGTATATTCATATATATATACTTATATATATATATATTTAGGTATGTGTGTGTCTGTGTGTGTGCTGTTAGTGTCAAGTGCCTTGACACGGCTCAACTCAATTCTTGCTTGCCTGCTTCCAATAATATTTATGCAGTCGGCTTGTATGCGAATTCAACAGGGCATACATTTCCAATTAAACTGAAGCATTCAACTACAGTTGGAGTGAAAATGCAAGAGCAAAAATACAATCAGACCCTCACACAAACATTTCTATGTTTTCTTTCCTATTATTTTGTTTTTTTTTTTTTTGTTGCGATATTACGGCAATAGTCAGAAAATTGTAAAAATAAGTTTTGGATAAGTATCCGTCCTGGATGGGATATATAAAAACATGTTAGAACGATAGAAACGCTAGAAGCTTAACATCCCAAAGAAGAACTAAGCTTAACTAAATTATAAATTAGTTGAGAAACGAATGCGATATACTTGGAACAAATCATTGGGCTTATTGACTAAACTGCAATTCATCAAAGTAAAAATAGGTTAAATTAACTAATGAGTAAACACAGGTTAGATTAACTTTATTGTTGTGAATTAAAATAAATCTATGTTGGATTTATTTAAGTGCGGATTACCATACTTGTTATTTGGTTTATTCCTATTGGGGACACTAATCTCAACACACACGCGAAACGATTGACGCAACAAACAATATCGATGCCTGAATCAACGATTATGCTGAGACACACATTAATATTAGCAGATGGGGCAGAATCCACATTGCCAGAAGCTCGAATTGGAAATGTACGATTCGGATGCCGACCTTAGGGCAGTGAGCTGCGCAAAATGCATGAACTACAAACAGCTGCCGCAATTGGATGGGCGGGAGCTGAGGGTTATCCTAATGACAGACACACTGACAGCTGAAAGCTGACTGTTGACTGTTGACTGTCGACTGTGCAACTGGTAACGGTAAACAAAAAGTAAAGGGGCAAACTGCGGTTGCAGCAGCTGTTGCCACTGTTTATATCGTTGTTGTTGCTGGAAATCGCTCAGTTTGAATTGATTAAAATTGGCAGCGGAAACAAAACAGAAACTGACTATGAAATGCTTAGACATGGAAGAATCAAACAGCTGATGGATACTCGACTGGTTCAAGCATTTCATTTTACTGTTTTCCAACTCGACTATCCACGCAATATACTCAATACATATGGATGTGATTGTGCTGTGCACGGGCTCTGGTTGGAAAAAAACAGATTTTTCGGCTAAATGAAAAATGCCAGGACAGGGTCAGGGCAAATACTGGCTTATGGCTGCCAGAGGGAGAATACACATTGAATCAAACACACACACACACATCCAAATAGAGATATGCACACATATTCAGTGAACACCTGCCAAACGTATTCGTTGTTTCATGAGACGCACAGGAAACTGAGTTTTGCAGCATTGCAACATGCAACAGTTCACTTAAGTGCTGCAAATGAAGTTGACAGTTGTGAAACGTGCGAAAAGCCAAACACAGTTTGAATTTCAAAAAAAAAAAGATAACTCGATCGGAATAAAGTCCCACAGTTGAAACACCTGCAACCCGGTTGCAGTCTAAAAACTTATTTTGCAAATCGAACAAACTTTTAAACTGAACTTGAAGTTTTTATTTTTAACGTATTGAAAATGTAATAACCTGGCTCGTTACTGCCAAATTTCGTAGTTGCTTGGCTCATATAAAATGCCATTAGTAAAATGAAACACAAAATAAATAAATGGCAAAATGTTATTTAAATATTTATAAGGAATTATCTTTTAATTTTGAAATATATTTTCTTGTTTGCTCCATTTTATAACTTGCTTGCAGGGTGCAATTGGCCATGTTGTCCACAAGCTGTCAACTGCTGACTGTCAGCTTGGGGCAACTAGTTTAGTACGAATCCGATAAAAAAAAAGAGGAAAAAAACCACTAAAAAGATACTTTTGCTTCGCGTTCTTAATCCAGGCGAGTTGCAATGATGTTTTTTTTTTTTTATAAAGCAATTTGCATATTAAGGGAACCTTGTTTTTTCCGATTTTATTTTATGTATGTATTTTATTTTTCGATTTTCTATTTTTTTGTGTTTTTTTTTTTTCTTTGGGCTGATTGCTGTTCCAGATTCTAACAGGGCACAGCAAGTGGCCTGTCCAATGCCCTCGCACGTTTTTATGCGTGTGTGTGTGTGGGTGTGCGTGTGAGTGTGTGGATGCCTTACTCGCTGAAATCTGTCCAAATCCTGGCACATAAATCCGTGTGAGGTCCTTGCTCGTTGCTCGGCCAATGGCTGCATACAAAGTTCAGGGCACACATAACGCACATAAACAAATGCATGTGGACATAAAACACGAGAGCACGCACAGAATCAGAGTCACACACACGCACACACACACGCACGCACACACACACACACCCACAAACACTCATACACACCGTCAAACACACATGCTAACGTTTGCTCTCAACGAGTTACGTAAAAAAGCAAAATGTAGGCACTGATTACATTTGCATATTATAAGCAACCGCAACAGCCCACACCCCACATATATTGATGAGGTTGCAGCGACACATGGGGTAAGACGGGCGATCAAGTCCTGCCACAAGCAACGGGAGTCAGCTGCAGCAAGCGTCTCTATGAGTTTGAGTATGTGTTTGTGTATTCGTCCAAGGAATTTAATTTCCAACTTTTACGTTTGGCATGTGGCACACACAACTTTGGCAGTGGCAAAGTTTACTCCAGCGCCACAGACTGTGCTGATCTAATAAAAAAGGTGTGTCAGCGCATATGAGATTGTGACGCAGTGGGGAGTGGGAAATGAGGAGGCACAAGGTGGACAGGGGACGGTTTGTGGGGTGGCGTGGGCACTTGTTGAAGCAGCTGCAATCTCAGGCAAGCATTGTGCAGCTGCAAAAACTTTAAATTATGTAATTCAACACGTTGCCACGGGACAACAGGGCCAACAGGCAGCCAGCAGGCAGCCACACATTCACACACACACACACCAAAAGCCGCACACTTAAGTGTACTTACACGGAGGTGTGCTCAAATGCAAGCCCAAACTTTAGTCCTATCTCGTCGATGCTTAAATGTCGGCCACCTGGCAGCCCCACCTGGCAGCCACAAATTTCAATTAACGTGCCAGGATAAGAGAGAGAGAGAGAGTTGTGCGTTGCTGCCGCAAGTTTGCGCCCTAAGCGCTCGTCTGCTCGTCGTTTTGCCCATATTTGATGATGCAACATTAATATGCAACACCAAGCTCCACAGAGGGAAACCAAATCGGCACGTATTTAACAAATAGATAATGGATTGTTGAAATGTATACTAAGCAAATACTGGCAGCATATTAGCCCAATCACAAATATCCTTAGCAAAATACATTTCTTTTTTAAAGCTACGTTGATTTTATTAATTATTGCAAATCAACCTATTATTAAATAGGATGCAAATTCTGCTAACGAATATTTGAAAATAGATTAGTATTTATTTATTTAGCAATGTACCCTTTTTCCAATAAAGGCAAGTTGATTTAACCAATTATTTGCAAATTAAATTGTAACGTGATATTAAAAATTGTATATTTTTAGCAAACAATTAAAAGCAAAATACAAATAAATTGAAAATATTTGTTGATTTTTGATTTTAAGTGTAATAAACTGTAAAAAACGAATTTTTGATTCAAAACAACCAACCAAATTTTTTTGTAAATAAAGAACGCTGCAGGGACATGTATATGTATATAGAGTATTTTTATAAAAAATACAGATAAATATATATATATATGTGTATATTTGCATTTTTGTGGAAAACTGTGAAAGGTAGTGCAACAAACAACTTGTTTGCTTGCCACGTTTGTGCATGTCTATTTTATTTTTGCCACCACAACTTTCACGTCCTTTTGTCCTTTTGGTAGACAAAATATTCAGTCGCAAAACTTTTTGTTTGGCTTTTTATGGCAAGCTATTAAAATGCGCCTGTGTGAATATGTGGCATGGCCAACACAATGCCACAACCACCATTCAAACAGACGCGTCCCAGTATCGAAAATAAAAGTGTATATGTTTTTTTTACCTTCCCATTAATGCTGCTTTTTGTTAAAAAGAGTAATCGTTTTCTAAGCACGATTTCAACGGAATATAAATCACAGTTAGCAGTTGTGGCTTAGAATGTGGTGCCAACAATTTCACGATTTGGATTTGGATTTGGTTTGTTTGAATTCAGCTGCCGATTTGAGAATCCTATTTATACATAAATCTACTGCCAAATTTTAAATCTACACTTATTCATTTAAAATACCCTAAAAATATATTCAAGCCAAAATCTGGTTGCAAGATTGATTGAAATGTGAGACTAAAAACGTAAGCATTACAAAGACTTTAACAACATATCTGAACAATTGAGGTATACTTGAACATTCGATATGTGTGTCCAAAAGATACACATAATTTGGTAGAAATATTCTAGTTGGGTGTTAAGAGGCTATCACGACATGTTCCTATGCCCTATGAAATTATACATTATTATTTTTTTTATTACTTTTTATAGCGGCTTTTGAAAAAGATTTACTTGGTTGGCTGGCTTGGGGCGCCATTCGCGTGGTTTCGTGTTGCATGAACCCAAAAAGGCAATGCGCGAGTGCTAAGCAAACAGCTTGAATCACACACATACACACACACACCCCAGCACACACTCACACACATACGTTTAGTTAAGCTTATTATGCACACAAGTGCCGCAGGCTGACTTAAAAGTAAGCTGAATAGGTGAAGCCGACAACCGAGATGAGCCGCGAATAAACACACCAGCTTCCTCTACTTCCCCTCTCTCTCTCTTTTCCTCTGCCTATCTCTGTCTCTGTCTCTGTCTGTCTTACTTTGACTTTGCATTTGTGCGCGTGCAGCATCATTGGATTAGTGCGATTATCTTCTTCAAATATCATTTCGCACGAAAGCCAACAATGTCTACATTTCGCCCCTAAACATGAATTTTGCTGTACATATTCCTAAATGTAGACATTTGTTATGTAATTGGCATGGCTGCTAGAGTCTTTTAAGAGAAGGGGCGGAGTGACCACCATACCCGTATGCCAACATGTTCAGGTGTGCAGCGTTTTGTTGGTTGCTGCTGCGGTTTGCTGCTCAGCCAGATTAGAGGAGGAGCTGAGCAGCAGAAACAACTCAGTTGTCGTTTGGCTATTTACTTTTATGGGTTGTTTGGCAGCTCGTGAAAACTTTTCGACCAACTCCACCTTCTGCCCCAAGTGACCCATTAAACAAATTGAAAATAAACCGGAGCCGTTTCAGCAGCTCGACTTTGTTTGGTTCGTGGATGTGGCCACCTCCAGTGTTGTACAACGGCTCGTATGTGTAATAAATTTTAATTGACTTGC
Organism: Drosophila fungiperda; assembly: GCA_035042345.1. Lineage (NCBI taxonomy): Eukaryota > Metazoa > Arthropoda > Insecta > Diptera > Drosophilidae > Drosophila > Drosophila fungiperda. Next base: position 5,272,263 of record JAWNLM010000015.1, on the reverse strand, counting down.
ATTGCATTGCAGCGGAAAAAAGTAGCAGCAACATTCGCAACAAACAGCAGCAGTGGCATTGTTGGCAAAGTTTATTGCAGTTGGGGAGATTTCATTGAATCACGCGTCAGAAATCTCAAGTTCTTCATATTTTGGTAGCCTGGTAAAAGTTTTCGCCTTTTCGCCAAAGCAAAAATTTTGGTCATAAACACAAGTGTGCAAAACTCGTGGCAGCAATAATAGCGTCAACATCAAAAACACACAAACAACAACAACAACAACAGCAGCAGCAATAACAACGTTTTGGCCATTGCGTATACGTAATATGCAGTTTACTGGACAATTTTACTTGGCTACGCTCGGCGGCGCAGGTGCTAACAAGAAATATGCGGGCAATTAATGTTAATTAAATTCATATTTTAGCTATACAAATTTATATTGCCAAAGTCCTGCGAGGCGAGAAGGCGCACTTCAGTTCCGGCTGCCTACTTGGCTGCCTGCAAACCAGCCATAAAAGTCCAGTTTGCCATTGAATTTTGCTAAGTATCGCAGCAAAAAAGTTAAAACAAATAAATCAGTTTCGTAGCTGGCAAAATTAATGCAATTGGAACAACGAACTCAATATTGTTTACGCTTAGTCTGTTGATTTCATTTAATTTATGGCGGTTTTGGAGCCAAACACACAGATCTAACCACAACAAAACTCATTCACACAACCACACACCACTGACACATACACACACAGCTGCACATACATCAAAGCATGCCCAATTAGTCAAATTTTGTATATTATCAAGGCAAATCGTTGATACCCTTTGCTAAAAATAATGTTTTGCTTAACAAAATTAGCTTAAAATTAAAGCTGTTAAAAACAAATTGCTTTAAGCTGTCTACAAAATTTATTGACTATCTTTCTGCTTGTGATTTATTGTATTAAATTAATAATTTCAAATTAAATTATTCACATTTCATGCTCCTTAATTTTGTACTTTTGTTAACTAATTGCTTATGGTTTACTTTAATTGATTGATGGTCTTTAATTTTGTCATATTTATAAATTTATATTGACTATGAATTGTGAATATATAATTGGAAAGTTTTTCTTATTTATTTTCCTTTCAAAGTCAACAACTGCCTAAAGGAATTTCTAATTCGTGCAGGATAATGCAAAAAGCATTTGTGTATTTAGAGTACCCTTTCTATTACCGCCCAAAACACATCTCCATTGGAACTAGCCACAAACTAACACACACACACACTTGCACAGATGATTGCATGTATGGGGCACCCATACACGGATGACTGTATCCATTATGTTTGCCATTTGTTTGTGGACAAGTGTGCACATTAAGTTGGCTTTTAATGGATGCAATCACTTTGCAAACATTATGAATGTGTCGTGTATTTAAACCAGTTGACATTTTAGAAACAGGTTAAATCAATAATTTGCGATTTTAAAATTATTGAATTATAGTCAAAATTATCAATTTACCACAAGCCCAACTGTGTATAAAATTTGTATTGGTTATGCGCTGTAGATAAATAAAAAGAAAAAACGTATAAATACAATAAAAGAAAACCGATGGAGTACTAAAGTATTATGCATATTTATATGTATATTCCACAAAACAATCTCAGATAAGCGCTCAATATAATTCTCACAACTTAGCATGCCATTTCAGACAGATAGAAGCAACAATCTGTGGCATAATGTGCGACCAATCGGCTCAGGTATTGCCATAAATATATAATAACACCGGCAACGCATAATTCATTTTAAGCACCACTTAAAGTTATGGCGAGCTGCCGGTGCGCAATTTAAGACAGAGTTTAATGCATTTAATACGTCATTGGGCATGTTGTGAGCGGTTTGCTCGGTCGTTGCTCTGATTTATGGTGCGTATACTTGATGTGGCCGCAAAGCCGCACAGAATGTTTCTGCCGCAGCGCCGGCTTCCTTTGTGCTGCTACTTCTGCTGCGGATGCTGCTGCTCTTCCCAGTTAATAATGCTCAAAACAAACCCAAAGTTACACAAACACACACACACACACACACACAGAGACACACACTTAGCCGTTTCGCGCTGGTTGTGAATGTATTCGATTGTGAGTCTTACTTTGAGACTGATATTGTTAAATTTAATAACATTTCGATGCGTCTGCATTTCATTTGACCATAAACGGCTTTAGAGCCCTCAGCTTAAAACTTTCCCTTGAACCATAGTAGGCGTACAAATGTCTGTGTGTGTGTGTGTGTTTGTGTATATATATTAATACGCTCTTTATGTACATGTATTTGTATGCAGACGGCCGTGCCCAATTTAATTTATCAAAGTCATAAACTTTTAAACGACTATACTGTATGAATGATGGGCTCTGAATGTCGGGTTACAATCCGCCAACAACAGATTCGTGTCAATTCGAGAAAAAAAACACACACATTGTAAACTTTTTGATATATGCTGTGTATGGAAACTACACAGTTAAATTTATTTGCTAAGGGAAGTTGTCTCAAATATGATGTAACTTTATAAATGATTAAAAATTATACATTCTGTGCTTCATTGAGTTTCTTAACATTTCCAAGTTTAAACTTACCCAAGAGAAACACTCTATTGTAAGTTGTTCCTAAAAGGAAACCACTAAACTCAGTTGACGGGTGATTAATCAAATTCCTTCTCAGATATGTAGAAAGTAGTCTATATTAGTTATTTAGGGTAAATATTGATTATAGTTTGTAAACTTGATGATCTGCTCTTTATTGTAGGCTTCAATTTAAGTTAACTTCGCTATTAACTAAGCTATCGTATCTAAAACATATATTTCTAAACATATTTATTATTTTTTGGGACATTTATGAAAATATGAAAACATAGATTTGCTACGGGGCTTATAACATCATTAGGTTTGTTTTAATTAGGTTATGGTTAAAAGTACCTAAATTATGGCTTAACCATAAAACAATCTATTTGAAAAGTCAGGTTCTGCCAACGCGACTCTGGTTGACCACAAACGGTTTATCTTTGTCTCTGTTTGATTTGGGTGCGGCGCAAAGGGACTGCACTGAACCAAGCTGAGTTCAAAACAGAAACCCTTTAAAAAAAAACGAATTAATTGTATGTATTAATATATGAAAGTTGAACGCACAAAATTGTGCGTTTTAATCATACAATATATATAAAATATTCAACGTTATTTAACATAAAGCATTTTCGTAAACAGCCATATTTCTGCATTTCGAGTGAGCCCATAAAAGTATGCCTCAAAATATTTGGTTGTGAAATGGAATGGGCTCTCCGTACGGATTTTGCCGGAGCATACGTTGCTGACTTCACAGCAAAATGGACTCTTCATTGGTATTCAATCACTTCCATGGTTAAACAGACGTCTTGTCCAAATATTTATTAAATGTACTAGTTTTAAAAAAATAAGAAATCTAAAAATAAAACTTAACCTTTTCTCTGGATCACAGATACTTCTTCAATTTTAGTTTTATTCACTAGAAATAACATAAGTATTTTTTTTTTTAACTTTTAGCTACATGCAGCTAAACTTAGTTAAGTGCCCAAGGCGAACGATCTAACAAGTTGGCCACTTGCTGCCAAGCTGAGGTAAATGTGATTAAAATGACATGAAGCATGCCTCTTCCCAATTATGCATACAGCATCACCAATTTGCACTGCCGAATTGCTTTTGCCTAGATACAAACATAACACAAGCAGCAAACACAGACAAGTAGCACGAAAATACTCGAACTTTAAATGGCATAGCTAAATATAAGTATGCATTATTAAAAAAAAAGCAACGTAATATGCCCTTGACAATGTCTACCGTATAGGGTATAAATAACGGGAAATCGATGTGTTATCCCAAAAATTAAGCCGAAAATCTGTTGATGATGCATTACTCATATTTTCAATCCATAATCTGCATTTAGCCTCTGGCTGACGGGAAATTCAGCAGTGTAACATTTTATGCCATTTAAGCATAATTTACTTAACCAAGGTGTATTACGGATCGGTCGAGGAGGAGGCGACGTGGGCGGAAGCAGCGCTGACCTAGCACGAAGATGGCCCGCAAACTGTAGGAAAAACACACATAAAAAAAAGACGGCAATAATAATTTTATTTTTGGGATGAAGGTAGCCCGTTAAATGAGTGTGTTCGCGTGTGTGGAGTGTGTGTGTCTGCCTTTAATTTATGCAGTGCCGCATTTCAGGACTCATCCACACACGCCCACATCCTTCAAGCACTGTCAGTCATCTTTTTTTCTTGCTGGAAATCAACCAAAATTTATTGGGCATAAATTTAAATCCGGTTGATGTTCATTCCCTGCCTAGATTAAAGATTTGCTTTGCTTTGCTTTGCCATTTTATGAGATTTTAAATTGATTTCATTTCCATTTTTCATTTCACTCCGCCTCCGTTACCCGTCGGTCATTTCCTTTACAACTTCCGCATCCGCACATTCGCACAACTCGAACATTCAAAAAGACAAAAAATGCAGCCTAAATAAAATGATTTGATCTGAGGCAGCAGATGTTGATGCTCTTTCAGAAATATGTATAGGAATCTGCATTAATGTCCTCATCGTAATGAGTCAATTTGACCGGGGCATCTGTCTTCGTGCATTGTTTCCATTTGCCTGGTCAAATCAATGAGATAAAATTCATATTCTGCATTCTACTCTGTTTCTCCAACATTTAACTGCCAAATTGCCAACCAATCTTTATGTGTTTCTTCCCCTTGTTTGCTGTCCGTTTTGCTTTGCGGCACTGTTACAAAATTGGGTGCGATAATAACTATCTAATTATTTGTTATCATTATTGGATATGGTCATTTGTTCTCTCGCTGTTTCTCTGTCTACCTCATCATTCCCATCGCACGCACTTCCTCCCTCTCCCCCTGAATCTTACTCTTACTTTCACTCTCTATTCATCTGGCGCTATCTGCCGTTTCATGTATTAGCCTAATGGACATTACTTTGTATACACATACACACTCACACACTGACACACAGAGAGAATGGGAAATAAAGAGAGCAATCCCCTCCTCCGGCGTCTACGTCTCAATGATTACAGAACAAATTAAATTAGTGGAAATGTTGAAGCGAGGCACGAGACAAGGTAAGACAATCTAATTGCCTTCAATGCGGGAGGAGAGACAGTCTGTCTGTCCCTCTCTGTCGGCCGTTGTCTCTCAACTACAACTGTATTTGAACACAAAAACACATGTCTGTTAAATCCGTTCGACAATCTGAACAGGTGCTGGCATCAATTGGCCTTTGGGATCAGTGGAATTAAACAGGCTAATTAGCTTTGATACATATAAAAACAAATATGCCTGCGACTGTTGTGGAAAAGCGTTTAAGGATATGCCCAAGGCTGAATTCCATTTCTATTTATATTTATATATTATACATGCACAATTATTAATATAATGTTGATTGCTTTGAAGTTAGCTTGGGGAAAACCAACTGGATTTGCCTATTTTTAATATTTGCTTTATTTGCCTTCGCGTCGATTTTCATTTCACACATATTATTAAGTATTATATTATAATATAAACATATTTTACATATGGAAAATACATTAAAATTGCTTAAATAACTTTTAATTAAACTTATTTTATATATTTACAAATCTAAAATAAAATTCAAACAAAATATGAATTTTTCTGGCCCATCTGTAGTAAGTACACAAACCTTTTTGCTAGCGACACCTATCGCTCATTTCTCCGACAAGTATTCACCAAGTTGGAAAAGCTTTGCTGCCCGCAACTATTCAAAGTTTTTGATATCCTCAGAACAGATTTTAAACAATGAAAAAGCTAACGTAATTTTAGTATTAAAATTTTTTACAAATCACAGCTTTTATTACATTTAAACTATATCAAAAAATTTACCCAAAACATTTTCAATTGTTGGCTAGAACTAGATATTTGTACTCCCGTCCCGCAGGTGTTAGCGACCCCGACCTACAACCCAGAGAATCGACCAAACTTGTCGAATATGGCATGTGAAACACTTCTTCTCCTCCCCGTCCTCTACTCACACGGCAACGCGCAACAAAACAAAATTAAAGCAGGTCAGCAAGCTAAACTCAAATTTGCTGGCAACGTGTCCTGGCAAAGGAATTTCGACAACAGCTGCGAAATGAGCGCGAATAAAATCTTTCTGCGCTATTTTCCGCCAGGTGCTGAGCAATAATCCGATTAGAGCCATGTAATGCAATTCCATTTCGATAGGTTTGGCCCTAAGTTATCGATCTTCAAACGGTGAGGAGGACCGCCTGCGACATTTCGATTTGCTCGAACTGGATGCCAAGTAAGTTTAAAGCTAGCATAATGACCTATCCACTAATCTCTGGCTAATCCCGTAAATAGAACTAATGTGGAAGCGCTGGCAGATAGCATCCTGCTCGAGGAGCTGCAGTCCATGGAAGCCGAACGTGGTAAGGATGTTGTAAGTGTGGACAAATCCACTCCCTGCCTACCCGCCAACTGCAAGGCGTCGAGCAGCCAGGACATGTTCAGTGCGCTGAAGCAGGCGATTGCCAAACTGCAGGCCAAGCTACGTGAGCCGGTCAAAAAGAAGTTCTATCTGAACAAATGCTACAAGTCGCACATCCTTCCGCTGACGAACGTCTGCTTCGATCGGAGCGGGGAACACTGCCTAACGGGCAGCTACGATCGCACCTGTCACGTGATCAACACCAGCACCGCCGAGGTGCAACACATGCTCACCGGTCACGACAATGTCGTCTTCTCCGTGGGTTACAACACGCCACGTTGGTCAGTCTGTAGGGATCTGTCTACCTGCTCCATTGTTATTAATACTTCCTCTGTTTAGTGATAAGATCATCACGGGATCTTTCGATGGCACTGCTAAGATTTGGTCTGCGAGCAGCGGCCAGTGCCAGAGCACACTGGTTGGACATACCGCCGAGGTGGTGGCTGCCGAATTCAATCCCGTCCACGACAAGGACATTGCAACGGCCTCCATTGATGGCAAGGCACGCATATTTGATGCCGAAACAGCCCAGGAACTGCAGCTGCTCTCACATCACGGCGCCGAAGTGATTGCAGCACGCTATTCCCGCGATGGCCAGCTGTTGCTCACGGGTTCCTTCGATCACACGGCAGCCATCTGGGATATGCGCAGCAATAGGTGGGTTTGAGCTCAGATTCCACTATTATACTCCTGCCCAATAGGAAGAAATTGTCCAGAGGGTAGAAGAGGCTTTCCCATTGGATTAAACTGTAGCCTTTATTTTCTGCAAACAAGTCTCAAAGTTTTATATACACTAATTTTTGTCGCAGTCAGCCAGATGGGATCGGGTCGGAACGGATAGCAATTATAGGTTCAAATAACTATGCAATCTTGTTGATTTTGAAAACACAATTGAAACTGTTTTCTATCTGTGTTATTATGCCACAAAGAGATCCGTCTGAGACTTACTCCCTCCCATGAGCACTATCGGCCCAAAGCGTGTTTATATTTTATTGGAATGTATTCTAGCTGAGCAGGCATTATCAATCTTTTCTCATCCACAGCTGCTGCCATCAGCTGCGCGGACACAGCGCAGAGTTGTCGAATTGCGTTTGGAACTTTAGCTGTTCAATGATTGCCACCGGCAGCTTGGATCGCACAGCACGCGTCTGGGATGTGCGTCGCCTGGATCAGGAGCTGCATCTGGTGTCCACGCACAGCGACGAGGTGCTTGACGTGACCTTCGATGCGGCTGGCAAGCAGTTGGCCACCTGCAGCAGTGATTGCACAGCGCGTGTCTGGAGCTTGGAGCCGCTGGAAATGCTCTCACTTATGACCGGCCACAGTGACGAGGTGAACAAGGTGTGCTTCAGTCCCAGCGGTTGCATGCTACTCTCCGCCTCGGCGGACAACACGGCTCGCTTGTGGCTGACGGAGACGGGGCAGTGCTCCCAGGTGCTGAGTGGCCACGAGTCGGAGGTGTTTAGCTGCGCCTACAGCTATGCGGGGGATGCCATATTGACTGCTTCGAAGGACAACACCTGCCGGGTCTGGAGGTGATACGACTGGTACACGGTGCAGTTAAACGATTGAACGCTACACGAATAATTCCACAAAAATTGTTTGTTTTTTCTTTTTCTTTTTTTATATCAACATTTACTACAAACTCGGGCGTTATTTTTTTTTGTTTTCTTTTTTTTTTTGTTTTGTATGTTTCTTAATAATTCTTCTTCTTACAAATTAATAGGCTTTAGTTTTTCATTACAGTGTTCTTTGTTTCGTTTCATTACTTTTTTTTTTTGGGATTTTTTTGTTTTTAAATCGGATATCTCTCATATACATATATAAAAATAATGAACAAAAATTATCCTTCAGTAACAAACATTAAACAGCTTACAAAAATCCGCTTCGTTTCGGAATCAATATTAATACATAGTTTGAAAAGTAAAATAAAAAACTTCTTGTACAGACATCACCCGAGCGACTTTCTTACACAGGGCTAAAATAGGTATTTGGTAAAAACTTTACACAGCTGAACTATTTGCTTAGTTCAAAGAAGGAGGCGGGCAACAAAGGCTAGTCAACAGTTCAGTATGAATATATATATATATTGGATGTGTTAATGAGGCGTGACGGAACGATAGTTACGATAATGGACCACTGACTACTTAGACGCATGACGTATGACGTAAGACGTATCGTTTCTCATCTGATCTGTATTGCTTTTTGCATTTGCATTTGGCATTTGCATTCATGTATTATGTATCTGTATCTGTATCTGTGTATCTGGTATATATAATATGGAGTATCTGATGTGAAGAGTTTTTTGCATTTTAAATGTGCATTGGCTTTGAGCCAAACCCTGTTCAATTAATCTGTTATCGGTTATCGGTTGCTTTAGTTATCGACTCTAGCTCTGATGTCTGCTAAGGTTCGCTCCTTTCCATTTAGTATGATCTACATAATACAAGGTGTAGTTTTGTTTAAGACTGGCTTTCATTTCCACTACATAATAATGATTATTTATATTATTTGGAGTAGGTTTTTTTCCTTTTTCTTTTTCATTTTTTTTTTGTTTGTTTTTATCAAAGTAGAAAACGGTTGTTGTGTGTGCATTGTTTTGTGTGTGTGATTGTGTGTATGTGTGTGTGTGTGTATTTTGTGTGTGTGTTTGTTTGTTTTGTAGAGTTGCTGTTGTTATAACATTCTTGCAATTGTTGACTTTGTTGGATTGTAATTTAATGCGTTGGACTCTGCAAGAATAACAAGAAAGGACAGATTATTAAGTGCTGGGACGAGGCTAGGGTAGATCAAGGACAAGCACAGCCAGGACGGGGGGCTTACATGGGGTGGATGTGTGTGATTGTGTGTAGGCATAGAGTTTAGTGAAATTGTTCATTACAATCATAACAATCAGTTAAATTCTTTATTATTATCGTTGTTTTATCATTGTTTTTATCATTATTATTATTATTATTTTATTATTGTTTTTGGATGAGCATGCGGGGTAGAGCAGAGCGAACATGCAGAGCGCCTGGTTCTTATTTATTTGTGGTTTTTTTTGTTTTTTTTTTTAGATGCTGCAAATCTATCGGTAATCTACTATATTGTAAAAAACGAAGAGACGCAAACAACAAATTTGTTTTTGGCCTTACACTTAGAGTATACGAATTGAAATGGTTTTTGTATTTGTTTTTGTTTTTAGTTTCATTTGTTCTCTTGTTGGTTGGATGTTTGGTTGTTGTTGTTGTTGTTGTTGTGGAAGTTGTGGTTGTAGTTGTTGTTTTTGTTGATTTATAAATGAACAATATTTAGCATTAAAAAATTCATAGCTCATCATATGCATACTGCTAGAAATAAAAGAAAGAGAATACGTAAAGAGCTTTCGGTTTGTTAAACAACAATTAGTTTGGGATGCGGCCTCATTATTAGAGAATAATCAATAGCAATTCTACATTAGTTTCAAGTAGTACAAGTAGTAGTAGAGATAGATAGAGAACAAGAAAAGATAAGTTAGATAAGCTAGTAACTAAGCATGATAAGCAAAAATGAAAATGAGCCTAAAAGAAAATGAGAAAACTTAAGCAAAATAAAAAAAAAGATACAAGCATCAATAAAATGTGCAGCGTAATCAGAAATTGCAAATTTTAAAGGTTGAAAAAAATATTTCGTACTTCACATGGTTTATCCGGGAATACTTCCTTGAATGTGCGCTCGATAACGTGATACCTGAAAAGTAAAAGTATCAAGACTCATTGATCTAACATATGATTTTAGATTCAACACTTACTTGGACTGCAGGCCGCCGCCTGGTGGAAGACCTTCAATGTCTCTGCTTTGTACACACTTTAACAGTTCCAAATAATCCGTGATTTCATTACTCGAAATTTCCTCTGTAAGAATGCCAAAAGCAATAGATGACCAAATAATTAGTGTGATAAGATCAATGGGACATAGCTTAAAATTAGAGCTGACGTTAATGGAATTTGTATGCACATTAAAATACGAATTATATGTATATGTTAAAGCTACGCAAAAGCAAAATTACAATTTATCAAAAATATAACACGAAATATGTTGCAACAGCAAGAGCCGACAAAAATTGAGCAACAAAGCTTTGACTAATTGGATGCAGTTCAATCGAATTGTTATTTTCATTTTAATATTTGCAGTTTTCAATTCGATTGGCCTGCATCGTAAACGTAATCTTAAATAATATAACAAATGGAGTGGCACTTCACAAAATCGGGAGTACACTTAAAAAAAAAAAAAATCAATTACAAGAGAGAGAGAGACAAAGTTCAGCTTTGTCCCATTGCTTGTGTGTGATATCTTTGCATTTGGGATTTGTTGATGAGAAAACTGTATACAGCATTCAGTGTACGACAAACATTTGAAAATATCGAATTTGTAAAAGTGATTGAATAACATGTATAATAATTGATTTTATCTTAATAGCATGCATATCATTTACTGTTCTTATTTGTGTGTGTTTTGTATCTATGTGCCTTACCTTATGCTCACTCATCATAATAATTTGTATTGATTGGCTTTCTGTTTCTGGCATTGACTTGACACGCCCATTTTCATTTTGTGTTTTTTTTTTTAAGATGCGCGATTAACGTTAATAAAACAAGAACACCGCCTTGGCTAAATTTACTTTGACAATTTTCGTAAAAAGAATAAATAAGTTATTAGTTCCGACTGATCCTTGAAACAAACAAATAGACAACAACCAAAGATTTACTCTCAAAAATGAAAATTGTGAAAAACTTGATCAATTATAAAAAAAAAAACACAATGCTGCGAATTTGATGTGCAGGAAACTAATGAAAATGAGAAAAGAAAAATTTGAATGTTCACCACATGAAATTTACGAGTTGTTTGGTGTTTTTTTTCTTTCTCTTTTTTTGTTTGTGTTGCATGTGTATAGAGGAGGCAGGGGAGGCGAGGCGGCTTGTGTGGAAAGCAGCGATTGTGTTGAATGTTGAATGGAAACTGAAAACTTAACAACACAGCAAACAAACACTTTTCGTTGGTTAGTTTTCGAATCTTTCATTTCAAGTTATATATTTTTACTTAGCAGCGAAGGAATTATTTAATTAGTTTGGTTTTTGTTTTGTTGTATTCCATTTAGTAATTATTTACTAGATAAACGCCGCTGCCTAAGCTGCAGGCGATTTCAATTATGAATTATGATTGCTATTGTAATTAGGTACAAGTGTTCTCAGATGTTTGACCTGATTTGATTTGATTTGGTTTAGCTTCGCTGTGTCGCCTCAATTGCATTGCTAAATGTAACAATTTAAAGTAAATCGATTTTTACGTTGACAACAAGCACAACAATTGGTGAGCATAAGGTTTACAATACTTAATTTTGTTTTCATTTTCACTTAATATCGGGCTCATCTACCCTAAGCCCTGTCATTCAAAATCGTTAAACTAGGCTAAGTAATTTGTCTGGACATTTGATATATCTAGCTTCTTTGTACTTAATACTAGATTTCAATATACTTTGGTAGTGATAATTATTGATAATTATTGTGGGGCGTGGCATATTTTACATATAATAAAGTAATTATCTACACTTTGGACTTTGACCTTAGGGTCGATTTCAAAATTCACTTTGGTGTTATGAATGCTATGTGGAAGTATGTGGGTTTGTCACCTAGGGTGCGTGGTTCTCGCTGAACACGATTACATTTAATACTTGAGCTCTTACTACTGATTCATCAAAATCAATTCCCACCATTTGTGTACAATAATTATTGAATTATTTGCTATATTTGAACTGCTCTCGAAAATCGAATACATGAGTCTAATGGTGTTTACTAAAATTTTTTGTTTTTACTGTCGTTAAACAATAATTCATTCTATTTGAACTTGATCGAGCAATAAATATAATATGGGCAGTTAGATATAGGATTATATACAGACATATGTACACTGGCTGACGGGGCCTAAACTACATTCTTGGCAGGGTTAATCAAACATTGCAAATAAACGTACGGTACTACTACAATAATAAATGTTTACATATGCATATGACAATAATAAGATCTAAATGTGATGAGGTTTTCTTTAAGTTTTTGGTTTTGTTTAACTATACGGAGATTGCTCGCTTCGAGCACTTTGGCAGTTGCTGTAGCCCACAAAACGCCCTACGGCCTATGTATAAAGAAATAAATAAATAATACTGAATACTCATTTACACACACACAGACAGACAATCACTCAGGCACACGCACAGCCAGTGGAAGTGGATATGAGAATGTAACACGCTATTCTGTTATTTACTATGCATTAGCTATAGGACCTACATGTATATGTGGGTAAGTCTACGTGTTTAGTTATATGTATATATATATATATATATGAGTATGGACTTGGTATGGCAATGATTATAGCAATTCTTGTTTTTCGTTTTTGAGTGTCACTTGGAAGGAACATCTTGTTGCAAGTGCACTTTGCATTGCGGGTAAGTTACATTTGTAAGATTTGTTCAGTTATCTAACTAGCTAAAAAATACACCTTTGTGTATTTATATGAGTGTATAATTATTATCTACTAATATATGCAAAACGTTTTTGGGGTTTTCTTTCGTTGGCGTTTGCGTTACGTAAGGTACAATGTATTGTTTCGTTTTTGTTTTTTCTTATAGTCGCCTCGATCTGGTCGATGGGCTCGTCGAGAGGTGAAGGGACGACGACGGCACTGAGACATAAACACGCAAAGGTGTTACGACAATCGTTATGTTTACGATTAGTTATAAACAAACTAGACGACTTAGACAACCTCTTGTAATCTTCTCGATTTGTTCCTCCAACCGTCGCTCAGATTCTATTGCTTCTTCAGTTGGCTTTGGTGCTCCGGGGAAAGCAATTATTATGATGCTCATATTATCACGGCTGCCCTGTGGGTTCAACAAGAGATACGAGATTAGGATTGATTATGTAAGCAAAACAACATTGATAAAATGATTTGCACACTGTACCTTGTGCAAACAGGTGTCAACTACTTGATTGGCAATTTGAACCAGATTTGTGGTCACTTTCAGCCTCGAGTAGATAAAACTGCACACATCCTCGTTGCTCATCACATCCCAGATACCGTCGCAGGCGAGCACTAAGAACTCATCGGTGTCCTGACGGCCTTGGCAAAAGATTTCCGGTTCCGGTGAAACTAATTGCTCACACTGCCCCTTCTCTTTAACGTTCTTAAAGTCATAGTCGCCGAGGGCACGCGACACAGCCAGTGTGCCATTGACGCGCTTAATCATTACACTGCCGCCCGCATTGTGTATGCGCTCCTTCTCCTCGGGCAGAATGGGCTTGTGATCTTGGGTGGCAAACACGGGCACACCGGTGCGGCACAGAACCGCTCGTGAATCGCCGCAATTGGCAATGTACACCTGCGTTGAGCTGATGAATACACAGACGGCCGTTGTTCCGCCGCATTTCTCCTCCTCCTGGGTAAACTCGGGCAGTTCTCGCATCTTCTCATCGATGAGCAGGAAGCCAGTGCGTATGCCCTTCACATGATCACCGTTCTTGAACTCCTCTGTCGAGATGATGCTCTCCAGCAGATTGTCAGCACAATGCGCAGATACCTTACAGCCCGCATGGCCATCGAAGACAGCAAAGAAGCTCCACTCTTTTAGAGAATTGTCTAGACGGGCCTTGGCAAAATACGCATCTTCCATCTCACAGCGCCAGCCCTGCATCGAGCTGACGCCAAAGAGCAACTTGTTTCCCGCGCCATGATCATTGTGTTTGGCTGTTTTCGGTTTATCCAGGAATCCTCCCATACCTATTGAACATAATGTTGTGTACAGCACACACACCTGAGCGGAGTTACTCTTTCGGTCAGTCGAGCACTTCAGTTGTGCTTCTCCTGTAATTTCCAAATACAAATTCAAAATAAAGTTTTAAAATATATCTCAATTAATAAAACTATCGACGGGATGAAATCTTATCTTATCGCAACTGCAGACTTTATAAAACTCTTATCATTGGGACTGCTATAGAAACAATCATTTGTCTACCCTTATAATCGTGTTATAAAGTAAATATAATCCTTATCAGCATCAATTGACGAATCGATAGAACCATGTTCTTCTGTCTTTTTTTGACTAAGTTGAACTTCATCAGTAAATTTAAAAACGAACCCCGGATTCAAATTTAGATGAAAGCCGATTACCTGCTGTCTACAAGGATAAGCAATTTTAAGATGTTAGTTCTTTGCTTAAGCTGTTTTTGAATTTAAACCGAAGTGGCGGGAATAATTTCGCATTATTTATCAGAAGTTTAGCAAAATATGCATTCGATGCGGCTCAGAAACATATTTACATATATATTTATATTGGCTTTGCTGAAGAAAAAGTATGAACACTAATACACTAACACCAATATCAATACATATACTCGCCGATACACACACACACACACTAACATACGGAATCAAGGATGCGTATTGAGCTGTTACGTCCTACACTCGACTCGATTCGACCAATACAAGTAGCGGTTTTATTTGATTGTATTCTTGTCCTTGCTTGTTGTTGTTGTTGCTTTACTTCAGTTTGTACATCGATTTGTCAAGACGCGTGCTCAACTGCTAAAAATGTAGCATTGACCGATTGGCACGCCCACTTACAGCACCGGCTAAGCGTCGGTGTCAGTTTTATAACCAGTGTTGCTTTTAATTTTTCATTATTTCTTTGGCAAACAATTGAAAAAATCGGTTAATTTTATTTAGGCGCGCGACAGCACGCAAGAGATGGGCAAAAATAGGCGTCCGACGCGCATATCGCTGCTGCGATATTTTTTTAATTTTAGATTATGTGCAAGATATTCAATCTATGCTATGTATTATAGCGTTTGCGAACACAACTTTAAGTTTAAATTTTAAACTGAATAACATAGACAATTAAGCGTTAAGTGCTGGCGCGGGCATTGTTGTTTGTGGGCACAAGTATTTTAAAGTTACTCGAGTTCATAAAAAGTGCTCACCGCTGATGAGTGAATTTCAGCACAGTTGAGGTAACACGAGGAAGTGTAGATAATGAATATCAAACTCATTATGATCACATACACAAACACACACACACACTCGAAGGCGCCCTTCCATTTTTGCATGCAGGCCAGCATATTGTGCACACCCAGAAATTGACCAACATAATAAACACATCGCTTGTCTCCCTACAAATTTTCAATTTTTTCGCTGATTGCTTTTCCACTCACTTGCTGTTATTGGCGTGCGTCTGTCTGTATGTATTTGTATGCGTGCTGTTGCTGTGTGGGTAAATGTTCTTGGCAGATAAAGAAAATTTTCTTTGTTTGATTTATGCGTCACCGTACGAGATGCACTAGTTGCCCGGTGGATAGGTGTGTAATCACTATGGAATTTTGTTAATGCAATTATTTTAGTAACTCAAAATAAATGTATATGTTTTGATTGGAAAAAAAACAAGCACTAAAGAGTAGCGACTGACGTTGATATCTATAGGATATATCGATACATCGATTAAAACAAATAATATATCATATTATTATCGCTACTAGTTACGCAAGCATCAGCCATCCGGTGACTAAGATATCGATGTATCGCATCAATTTTTCTGGTTCACAATCTATCCGAAAGGTGGCGAAATTGCATAAAAAGAACTATTTGAAATAAGGAAGCGCTTATCGGATTTTAAACCATGAATTGGTAAAATGTTATATTAAAGTTGTATGAAATATGTAACAGGCAGAAGAACATTGGGAACATCAATAGGAATCAGAAATATCGTATAGATTTCAGTTTAACACTTTAACAGTTTTATGAATAGAAACAAATGAAGATAATTCAGATGAAAAACTTTATGCGAACAGGATATGTAAACATATTTTCTTCATCGAGACGAAAGCCTAAAGCCGCTAATATTCTTATGATTGACTTGTAAAACAAGCTTTTCAATGGTCCAAGTTTATTTAGAAACAAATTCTATAATGAATACATGTTAATAAAATGACAAAGAAAAACAATTACACAATAGAAAGAAAAGTTCAAAAATTCATCGACAAGGCTGATGAAAAAATATATAAAATAAGAATTAAAGAGAACCATCATCATATAACTTATACCCTGAACAATCAAATCAATGAAGTTACAATTGAATGAATGAATACAATAAAAACAGATATGGGAACGAGTCAATTGCCTTTCATTCCTGATCAATTTCAATATTTTTTTTTAATCAAAATCGAAACAGTCAAAACGGAAGTGAATATGAGTTTCAAATTAAGCTTGCTCCTTTTGAGCCAGGGCATCAGCATTGCTCGCACCCGCAATTTGCAGGTTACCCTCAAATCCGATTACAAGATTCGACAGCTGCATAGCCAGACCTCATCCATTCGCTTCCCCTAATATGATCCTGAGTTGGACAAAGTTACAGGGGAATATCAAGTAGCCTACCATGGCCACAATAGTTGAGATGGTCTTAAAGAAGAAGAAGACTCCAAACCGATGCCTTCCAGTGGTGTATTGCCTTGGGAAACTGTAACAATATTCTGAAAACCTTCGATGCATTCAACTGTGCCTCAATTACGGTCAGGATTTTGACTATGGACATTTGACTTTAGAATGATGCACTTCTTCGTTCTCTAGTCTGCCCAAGATACCAATATTTTCCATAATATTTCCGT
Organism: Drosophila fungiperda; assembly: GCA_035042345.1. NCBI lineage: Eukaryota > Metazoa > Arthropoda > Insecta > Diptera > Drosophilidae > Drosophila > Drosophila fungiperda. The sequence goes on along the minus strand of JAWNLM010000015.1, from coordinate 5,255,111 downwards.
CAGTCAATGACATAGAAGTCCTAGACCCATCAAAGATTCTGTCATTCGTGCAGGAACTGGGGTTGATGGAGAAGCTATAAGCTCAGAAGGGGCACAATAGATCTAATAGGTTGCAGTGCAGAAGACTCCAATATTAATAATAATCTTCGTCAGTGCTACGGAATCAGGCAACAATGCAGAATTGTTTTTACACAAAAGGACATTTGTCTTAACAATGCCAAAATGAAGCTTTGTGGAGGAAACGACAAGGGTCTATGGGAAATCAAATAGCTGCCTGCTGAACGGAATAATTGCCTCGACTTAATCTCCAAGATGCATTCAATATACATTTGCTTAACTTTATTAATAATATTAAAGCAAATGAAGTAAAAGACGACTTTTAAAGTCAGGGGAATTTTCGAATACTTATTGCAATTCTCGTTAAATGAGCTATTTAATTGATTTAGTCAATTGTCAGTTGTGAATCCGGGTATGGATCATATAATGAAAGAAATAATACCAAGCAAACTAAAAAAATAAACAAGCTATATTAAAGTAATTTTTGATGCCGCACAAATTCTGTTAGTTTGTTGATTAAAATATTGAGTTTTGGGCCTAATAAAAAGAGATTTTTGAAATCTGAAAGAAAATAATACGAAAATAAAAATTAATTAAATATACAAGATATGAGCTTATAATGTCTAGAATGTGATTAGGTGCTGATTGAGCTTTGAGCCATATGCAAATAGCATTTTTTACAAAATGTGTATTAAGTTCAGTTAAAGCGTTGAAATGGCGTCGATATGTGGGTTGCTGGTGCTCCTGGTTCTGGTTCTTGTGGAAGCTGACAATGTTCATCGTTTGAAACAAAATCTTGTGATTCTTAGCTCCGAGAATCCAAGTAATTCCCCGACTTGCATCGATCGTCAATTTGAGATCCAATATAAGCAGTGCAATAACGATTACGATAACCAAACCTCCTTGGACAACCCGAAATGGCAGGAACGGCGACAGGAACTTGTGTCAAGTGGCAACAAATCCTGCAGTCTGATTAAAGAATGCTTCACCAATGTGGATTATGTCGTAGCCTTCGAATGCTAAGCTGATGTGATAAGTTTGCCACTAATTTCAGATGCCATAATGAAATATTTTTACTAAAGAGAACTTGTTTTATGCTTTTAGAGCGATAAACAGTCAAATACTTTGTACACCATATTAGAAACAGCTGTTACTGTCCAGCTATAAAAACACTTGAAATTCAGCAGAAGATTTGAATCAATGATGCGAAGAGGAGGAGGAGGAGGAGGAGGACATCCACCTTTGAGGCATTAAATGAGGCATACTGGTGGTAATGCCAGAAACAACGATACTTGTGGAATTGCCCACAGTTCAAATTGATAGCTTATTATAATAAATTTAATGCATTCAAGTTTTAATTTTTTCCATTTATTTTAGTGACTAAGCAGATAAGTGCAAAATAATTCATATCAGTTTAATTGAAATTAAAAATAATTATTTCTTGGAAGATTTTCGTATTTTTTCATTAATTACATTTTTTATTACTATATTTGGCAATGATTCAGAATTACTAAACTGGAGCTAAAACTAAAACTAAATTCTGATATTTATTATGGTTTTTTCAGTATTCTGTTTTTTCAAAATCTTTTTAGTTATTTGCTTTAATATATATAAGTTTCGACTTTTGTCTAGTAGAAATCTCTATATATATATACATATTTATATAAGTATATTTAGTTTTGTATTGGCTTACTTAACAGACCACCCGAATATCTTAGCCAACATGTAACTAGCCAACTAGTTTTTATGTGAAATTTTATGACAATTTGCGGCAACAAAAGACGCACAAATAGTTTCCCACACACAAGCAGCGAGGAGCGGGCACAAAAAAGATAACACTTGCGATATGGCGATTAACGGTTCACATATATATCAATGGCATTCAGTGGTCGTAGGACCGGTAAAATGTTCAAATCCTTTGCTTGGCCAGTCAGCGTATTTATGACCTTGCCACACCCATTGCCGCATGTGGACAGGTAGAACAACAAAATCAGTGTGCATCTTGTTGTACACGGAAGGACCTCTGCGTCGTCCTTTGTGTATTTGCCGCCAGTTGCAGGCTACCAAATTTCTCGCTTAATTAATTTGAAATATTTGCGGAAAAATGTCAATGTAACAATTTGAACAGCTACTTCAATTGAGTTGTAAGTTGTAAGTTGTTGTTGTTGTTATTGTTGTTGTTGTTTTTGTTGTTTTTGTTGTTGTTGCTAGTTATCCTCAATGGGCAGCAAGTAGGCGTCAAGCAGTTTTGAAAAGGATGCGGACCTGATTGTCGAACTCCAAGTCGAACTCGAACTCAAAGTCGAATTCGAAGTCGAAGTCGAAGTCGACGCTGCTGTGCTGGGGCTGGGCACAGAATGTAGTTGTTGTTGTTGTCGACGACGATGTTGGGTTTTGGAGCGGACTGGGACGGGTTGGGACGGGTTGGGACTACAATTGCCAGTCATGTCTTCATAAATTTAACTGAATTGAACCGCTTGCCAGGTCTCAACATGCGCCCCAAAACATACAAAACGGCTCCGTGTCTGCAACTGCCGTCTGTTTTGGGGGTGGGCAGCCCCAGGGTGTGGTGGGGGGGGTTTGGGAAGTGTACTTGCGTCTATTTGACTATTTCATCTTTTGCCGACGCTTGTACAAAGCCTTAAATTGAATCGTTACAAATTTTGTTGCTCGTTATAGCAAGCGTTTTATTGCCCAACCAGTTTGGCCCAATGCAAACGAGACCAGAGAGAGAGCGGGCCAAAAAACTCCACAGATAATGATCGGGGATCGGGAATCGGGGATCGGGTACGGGACTCGACTCGACTCGATCGTCGTCTCAATACGCCCTCGCCATCGCAATCGCATTCCATGTCGACATCGTCCTTGTCCTCAAACGGTAGCCTGTCGGACCGCCTCCTGGCCTCGGTTCTGGGCGACAGCGTTAAATAACTTCATTAAATGCCCTTTGACATTTATTCTAAAAAGAGAAACAAAAAAAAATAGACACTTATTTATGTACCGCCCTTTATCGCTACGGGCAGATCGAGAACGCGCTCACAGGTAGCCACTGGATCTCTCTCTATAAATTACGCAATCATCTGATAATGAAATTGTTTACAACCTGCTACACAACCTGCACCCAGCACGCCCACAGTAGCCACTGAGGAGACACAAAAGGTCACAGCAGCAATCAGCAATCAGCATTTTTTTTATATTTATAAGTATTTATATTTATTTCCATCATGTCAACGCTGATTAGTTGCTTTTTTTATGAACAGCTCAAGTCAAGTGGTGCTCCTGGGCTAATTGCTCTAATTTCCAGCTAACGCAAACTCTTATTATGCGGACATGTTTTGGCCTCCAACTCGGAGGATTGACTGGTTTTTTTTATTATTATTTTGTTTTGTATTTGGGCACTGCCATAAATATTGGTTGAGTGGCATCGTTGCAAGGATCGGCTGCGGATCGGTTGAGATCAGCGGACGCAGCTTGCGCCGCCGATGCTTATCAGGCTGCGGGCTGCTGCTTCTCTTGCTCCTGCTCCTGCTCCGTATCCCCTCATCCGAAATTGTCTTCGTTTGTGGAATGGCGGCCCTTTTGGCAAACAATAGCTCCCTTTGCATTTGGATTTGACTGTGCTTAGCGGAACAAATACCCACAAAACCAAAGATTTATTATGCGCGATGCTCTACATTCTGGGCTAGTCTTATTCTGGCTTATTATCGCTTACTATTTGGTTATATAAATACAATTATATTTACATTTATTGAAAAAACAAATTATATTTTAGTATTCTAATTTTTGAATTTTTATAAAATTACATATGTGGACTTTTTATGAGATTTTTCCGAATGTTGTTCTGTTGATTTTATTTATATTTTTGGGGCATGATTAGAAATCATAATTTTCCGAAAAGTCGCAACTTGTTACCATTAATAATTTTATAAACACACGTTTTATTTGAAAATAATACTATCTCGAAGTGCGAATTATCAGGCTATATAGATATATCAATGAATTTATACAAAGAACTTAATGTAAAAAGGAGTCACAAATCTATTTAAAATGATTTGCAGCGCATTTAAGTTTCGGATATGGCAAATCTTGAATTTGCTGTGATTTTTGCGTATTTTGTTTATTTTTGCTGCGGCTACCCAAGCAAAGTGATCGATATGCGAGGCGCATCAGAATTGCGATCGCCGATCGCCGATCGGCTTTGGTCGTTGGTATCGTTGGATGCTGTCGCCGCCTGAGCATGTTTGATCACAAAATTATTATGTATCTTGGAACGATTAACAGACGCATTTCAATTTTATTGCGCCAGATCATTATCTGCGCCAGATCGAACCTTTTGCGTGGCATAAAAACTTACCGACGGAATAAAGTCCAAGAGCAAATCAAATAGATTCAATCCAGCAACATTAGCAGCATTTGGCAGCAGCTTCAAAGCAGAAGCAGCGCCGTTTAACGAGCAGGCGCGAAGAGAAACTTTGCTTTCGCTTAAACAGCAACGATTTCACCCAGTGCCACACTTACCCTGGCCAAAAAGAGAGCGCCAACAAGCCAGTCAGTCAGCCAGCCAGCTAGCCAGCTAGCATCCATTTAGACGTGCCATTGCGGGTGGCTTTGGTAATTAGACAACAAGTGTCTAAAGAGCGCGTCGCGGCCAGTTCAAAAGAGGCGACACCAGCAAATGCCACTAATGAGCAGCAAAAATAGTTAAAAAAAAAAAAAACAGGCAATCTCAGCACATCTTCATGCGTTGCTCTGATCTCAGCTGAGGAGGTGTTAAAATTGTTGCCGCCTTTGGGCAATTGATCGCTCGACTGCATACATACAATACATATATATATATATATACATATATATATACATATATATACATACATATATAAATCATGGTGTTCAAATGAGCTGCTTCTTTAAGTTGGCCGCTAATTTTCATAGAGTTTACTTTATCAATTAGGCAGCCACTGATCAAAGTTGGATCGCTCCGTTCGGCACTTAGCCTGGCTTAATGTTAACTCTTTATTGGTTGTCAAATAAATTTCGGATTTTTTGATCGCACCGCCAAACAGTTTGAGCCATTCGTGCACTTCGGAAGCGGCTTCTGTGGCCCGGCAAGCAAATCAATTTAATTTGTTTGTTCAGCGGCAGCGATTGGTAATGGCCAGCTAAGTGGCCAAAACAGTTGTTTGGCCAAGATGCCCAAATTGTTTGCTTGTTTGCGCCTCCACCCTTTGGCTCGCCTCCACTTTGGCCTGACAAATTGTTGTTACAAGTATTTTCAAAATTTTTAAATGTCTGCTGCACTCTTTGTCTGCCCATAATTGAATCAATTTTGAACAATACAACTTCATCAAATCGTAATCGTAATCCTGACTTCCCACAACTCACAACATACGCTGGTGTGTGGCACTTGGAATATGTTTTCAACTCCCCCGCCCACAAGGGGAGCGAGAGAAAGAAAGAGCTGCTTAAATTGGTTTACATCAGCACAAAAGATTGGGAGGGTTAGATGCACAATTTGAGGGTTAGTGTTAACCACCCGTAGCCAAAAGGCAAAGCCCAGAGGAGAGCCAAAAGGTTAGATTGTTTATACATTCGTTCCACCCTTTAGCAGTATGATGCTATATGATATATGGGATACACATATTATACATATATCTGATGTTGAAGATAACGAGAGCATTTAACCCACACACACACACACACAACCACACACACACAATGAACCACTCACTTACTTGATCTACTTAATAACCCCTACATTCTTCTCCCACTGCTCAGACTTATAATTTGCCATTTAGCATGAGCAACAACCCGCCTATTCAGTACCGAAATGTATGTATAACCATCCCCAACTTCATCTCCATCTCCATCTCCACCTCCGCATCCATCTACCCTGGTGGTTGCATGGCCATCATCCTGTTGAATTGGTCGCTTTGCTGGGCTGTGGCTGTGGCCGCTGTCAGCGCATATTAATCCAATTATCATGCAGTGTGCACGAAATCACTTAATCGTCTCCAAATCCGGCGGGCGACGCCAATGATGCACGCTTCTACATTGGTTTACAGATTTACCCAAAAATGATTACAGTTACGAATAGTTAGCATAGCTGTAGTTATGATAGCTTACACACAGATCCATTTGCCTGGGATGGGGGCAACTTGATTGATAGGGGCGGGTTGACAATAGTATTGTTTTTTTCCAAGAATTCTAGATAAATTTAATTGAATTGCAGTTAATTTTGAAGTAACTAAAAATAGCGATTTTTTTTGGTTTAAAAACAATTTTTATAATCAATGTTCTTTTTTGCTGTTCAACTGATTTATTTAATACTAATAGTAATTAAAATGAAATAGTGTTAGTCAACACAGCAAAGCGAGTAATAATAATAATTAAAATATATATATATATATATGTAATAATAATAAATATAATATATGTTTTTTAATAGATTGTTTTTTACATGATTCCCATATGGATTATACTATAACAATGATGCTCTAAGCAAAAGTCACACGATTGATAAGGACCGGTGGAAAAAAATGAAAACAATTTGATTTAATTAAAAAATTACGGGATTACACATATTAATGCTTGTCGAGCCAATATATATGCAAATTGCACACACAGCGCCGACAGGGTGTCAGGGACGGGGCAGGGTGCGAGGTGCGAGGGTGAAGAATGGGATGACTCTGGCGAGTGTCGCATATTAAAGAATATTTTATTTGCTTTTATTACACAGCACGCCCAGTTCAGTTCACCCTGACCCAGCCCCGACTGGCTGCCCTCACCGCCACCCCCCCGCACGTACCGGAAACTTGCAACACAGACGCTGATGCCTGATGCTGACGATGCCGTCGCCGGTGCTACACAAAAAATAAAAATGAATAGAGCAGAGAAGAAAAAGGAAAAGGAAAGGCAGTGCAACCCACAATAAAGCTGAGAATCTAATAAATTGTGGCACTGTCACTTGGCTTAGTGAAGGATAACTGGCCACACGCCTGCTGCCAGCAACAATAACAACAACAACAACAACAACAACAACAACAAGAAGAACAGCAACAACCACAGTGAATGCTGCATTGTGGGACAGAGAGAAAGAGCTCATCAAAAATTCATAACGCGCCACGTAATAAAAATTATTCAAATTTTTCGCAGGCAAAACGACAAAGGACGAAGGACGAAGCGGCAAAGCGGGGCGGGTGGCGAAAAAGGCAACTAAATTGCGGTAATGTTTCATAAGGATGCTGGCGCAAAGGCAAACGCAGAAAAAGGACAAATCACACCCTCGATTATGATGCGCATACATGCACGCGCTGGCCAAGAGTCAGGAGTCAGGAGTCAGGATTCAGGCGACAAGCGACAGGCGACATGCGACAGGCGATAGAGTTGGAGTTGGAGTTGGAGTTGGAGACTGGTGCCCAAACGGAAATTGAATGATTTTGCGCAACAGTCGCGGAAGTTGCTACTTTATAGTCATTTAGTGGTTGGACGACAGCGCTGCAGGGACCATGCATCACCATCACCATCAGCATTGGGCTTAACATGGTGCGCTGGCTCAATATGCTCGCTGTCAGGGCGAGTGTCACATGGGGATTATGCGATGGGTTTGTTTTTGTTGTATCATCAAAATAAAAAAAATAAAAAAATAACCACAAAACGGCAGTGCTTAAAAATTTTATAGAAATCGAGAACTTGCCTGCCGCTAGGATGTCCGATAACAAAATAAAAGTGCCGCAGGACGACAGCGATTGCCACAGTGACAGCAAGCGATGCCAATGCTAAGTTCGACGCTGTTTCCGCCGGATGTGTAATTTGATACTTTTACAGTTTGGCACATGCAACAAACAGCAGCAACAACAACAGCAACGACGCCATTGTAAAAGGGGTGTTTGAATCGCGCTAATTTTTGCAATTGACTTTGAACCGTTAAGCGAGGCTGCCGGCGACCGGACGACACAGGACGGCGCCTCAGAAACGCACATAACGAGCTCCTTTTCAGTGATACTTTTTTGAATTTCAATTCAATTTCCTCTCGCATGCGAAATTGCACGAAACGACAGATTAGACAAGAACAGCGGAGGCAGGGGCAAAGATAAAGTCTGCAATGCAACCATAATGCATGTTTTGCGTGGCTTTGCAACAGTAGTTATTGCCTAAGTGGAAAAGCCTAATTTAGATTAAGGGAAAACTGAGATAAGAAATAATATAATAATGTAATATTTTTATTTTAGTTTTATTTTATTTTGATTAGTTTGCTTGGTAATTTTGATTCAACGTGAAATCGATTTCAGTCTTAAAATAGCTTAATCAATGTTAAAAATAAATAAAATGAAAAATAAAAAGAGTGCGACAGTAGTTATTGCCTAAGGATGACAATAAGTGGAAAAGCATAATTTAGATTTAGTAAAAACTAAGAACTGTCTGAAAAATGTAATATTTTTATTTTATTTTGAATATATTTGATTTTGTTTTGATTAGTTTGCTTGGTAATTTTTATCCAATGTGAAATCGATTTCAGTCTTAAAATAGCTTAATCAATGTTAAAAATAAATAAAATAAAAATTAAAGAATGTACTAAAATCGATTTATTAATAAATATATATTTTTTAATTGTAATGTACTTGCAGCGAGTGTGCACTGTAGCTGCAATATTCACAAATTCGTTGGCCAGGTTCTGCTTGGCCATTCAATGAATCGCAGTCTGTCTGTCTGTCTGTCTGTCTGTCTGTCCGTCTGTCAGTCTGTCTGTCTGTCTGTGCTGGCTGCAATGCGAACTGTGAGTGAACTGTCACAATTGACGTGGGGCGTATAAATTTTACATTTAACGAAAACGTAATCGAATTGAGGCGCTCTTTATATGGACTGCTCAGCAGAGAGGAGCCACAGCAAAGCCAAACCGAGCCACTCTCAAGCCTGTTAGCCAACTAGCCAGTTAGCCAGTTAGTCAGTTGTTGGCTGCTTAGTTTGTTTTGTAAGTGAGTGTGTATATGGGTGTGTGTATGTGTGTGTGTGTGTTATGAAGACATCAGTGAGGCGCACGGCAATTTGTGGGACGCCACAGAGCCTGGGGCCTATGTATGCATTGCATTGGCCCATCGCCAATTTGATGGGGCTGCATGCGCAGAATGCATTCATCAGGCAGCATTGTTTGCCATTGATGGACTGCTGGATGGGACAGGTGTGGGGTGCGGGGTGGATGGGAATGCCAGTAGCTTGGGATTACTGTACGCATTCCCCGTTCACATTAATAGTCAATAATGGGCCACCTTGGAAAGTAATGTGTGGAGAAGCGAGAAATCAAATTAAATTCTACGGAACGCTCCGAACATCGCCTGGGGACACATTAAGCAGCGTTTTCCAATCAGCATAAAATTTATCAAATCAAATTCAAATGCTGCTGGGTACAGCAAATAAAATGCAAAGCAGTTGCTACTTGCTACTCTGCTCTATGAACATAAAAATCACATGCCAATCGCATGGCAATCAAATTCACTTCCTCCCGCTACCCCAAACCCCCCCTACAAATCCACTCTTACATTCTGGCGCCATATTGATGATGGCTTTACGTGATGTTTGCTCACCAAAAATTTGCATGTGAAAAGGTTTTTCATTGGCTGCTCTTCCAACGGGCTGTCGTTTTGGACGGCTGCTGGCATGTGAAAAAAAAAAACGAAGAAAAAAATGGCTGCTCAAATGGCTAAAAGTCAAATGGAATTTATATAGATTAAAATGAAATCAAGTCGTTTGGAATCGCAGCTTTGTTTGCCTGCAACGATATCGCTAATGTGCCTCACATCCTTGTTGCAGCTGTCGCCCAAAAATCGTTTAACTCAAATTGATTTGTCAATATTTAATTAGGCGCAATCCACTCGCATGCGGGCAGTGGCAGACTCCTTTGATGTCCTGTGTTTCCTGCGCATTAATCGGCGGTGTCCTTTGTGGGCGCATTGTGTTTTCAGCAAAAGCCGGAAAAACCACTTAAAATGTTGCTGATCTTTGGCTTATATGAAGTAAATACAGTTAAAACAAACTGACAAGCCCTTTCCATTGGTGATTAACTAGATTCACTAATTATACATCCGTATAAGCCTGGCCAGAAAGACATCCTTATTAAATAAAAATAAAAATAATTCAGATTTTAAAAGATTCTATGTATTATATATGTAATAAGATACATTCAGAAAATAATACAGATTTTAAAAAATTCTATATATTATATTATAAACTAGATTCATATTTATATTTAAATAAAATACTTCCAGATACTTTTTTTTTTAAATATTTCCAGTTATAAGAAAGTATTTGCTTTCAAAATAAATCTATATCCCACAATCTATCCCACAATTAATTTTTTAGCTATGACTTACCAAATGATTAATTGATTATAATACTTGCTAAAGAAGCTTTCTCAAACAATGCACATTTTTTAAAAGAGTTTTCGAGTCTGTCAATCAGCGCAATTACCAATCAATCAATTTAACTGGCAAACATTTAACTCACATTTGCAAACACACACACACACACATACAGAATCAGCTATAAATGTCAATCGCGCCTAAATACAATTAAAGGCTTTCCCGATATCGCCGGACCGTCCAGAAGGACCTGCATTAAGAGGCTTAATTTTTTGGGCAAACGCCAATCGCCGAATGCCTGTCAAAAGGCACGTGAAAAAACGTGTCCCGTTGACATTTAGCTTGATGAATGATGAGAAGCGCACATCCACCCAATATTCGGAGTCACTTGCCAAGGGTTTGACTGACTGCTGACACGTGACTTGGCGTTGGACTCGGATTTGGACTCGGTCTCGGACTTTGACTTGGGCTCGGACTTGGGCTTGGGTGACATCCGTGATTGCAATAATTTGATCTTTAGCAAAGCAAACGAAGGGGCTCAAAACAAATCACAGTTAATGCCGACTGGCTTGTAATAAATGTACAACAATAAATATTAAAAAAATATGCTATGCTCTAATGAATATATATAAATGAAAAACAGACTTTTCAAATAAAATTGAGTTTCTCATAAAACATAAATACAACTTTTGCAATTTTTATTTAATATGTTTGTCAGTATTTAATTAGTGCAATAGATGTTTAAAACGTTTGTTAAATTATATGAAAGTATTCAAAGGTTTTGGGCGAATCATTATTTATATTAGTGTTTTCTTCTTTGAATACCTCTTTTATAATTTGTTCTACACTAGCTCTCAGCCATAAATATTTTTTGATATACTGCGAAAGTTTAGTTCTAAACTATCTAAACGTACGCTGTAAATCTCTCCATGAAGAAGATTTCCAATTCTACTTTGAATATATCAGAGCAAAAAAATATATATTTATTCCTACTTGACGTGTGTTTTCTTTTTGATTTTTAAAATACCATAATTTGTAGTTATTGACGAAAGTGTCAAACTTTTCATAAACCTGCGACAAGTCGACAACAGTCGACACACACACAAACACACACACACACACACACACTGGCATCCGGCATCATTAGCACATGTAAACATCGATCGACTTACATAAGTTTCCAGCATCGCAACGTCAAATGGACTTCGATTTTTAGTAATAGAGAGCGGAAATTTTGCAGCAACGTAAACTTTTTTTTTGTTTCCTGTTGTTGTCAATAACTAATTCGTTTGTCATTTTCCGTTTACATACCAGCAGCAGCAGCAGCAACAGCAGCAACAGCAACAGCAGCAACATGAGCAGAGGCAACAGCAACAAGGAGGCAGGCAACAGCAGCCGCATGCGACAAAATGGCGCACATGTAAGGACAAAGTTTTGCCTGCGTCTTGTGGCTGCTTTGTCCTTTGTCCTGTTGATGCCAGTTGTCGGTTTGTTTATCGCTTCAACTAACGACATAATGCAAAAATGTTCGAAACATATTGAAAGCAAATGCCTCCGACTTTCAGCTTCAGCTGCGACATTGATGTGCTTATACCCTGTAAAAAGTGTAGTCGCTTTATTGACTTAAGTATTCCCTATAAGTTTGAACTACTATATTAAAGTATGATTATATGTTAATTTGTACAAGAAAAATCTATACCAATACCAATAATAATATTCTATATTAATATATTTTTAGTCTTTTACATATTTTATCACTTTTTCTGATAAGGGTCATGTTGAGTAACAGGGTATTTGAGATTCGATTCACCCGTCGATTAAAATTGCTTCTTACTTGTTTTGTGTGATTTTTATTGTTGTGCTGGCGTTTTGAAGCTTGAAGTGTCAATTTTGTAGTGGTGCTCATAAAAATGGCGACAAGCCTATGAAAACATTCACCGCTGTGATTTACATTAATTTGCAATATTTCATGCTGTGCTCAGAGCTGGAAATTGATGTGTGTGTGTGTGGGTGAATCATAAAAAAAAAAAACAATGAACATTTTATTATGCAAATTACGCGTAGGCACTGAAAGGATCAAGTTATGTGGCTGATAAGCGGCTCAAATGGCTGTTAAGTGTCCTGGCACACGTTGAGCCTTATTAAAAATAAATGTGAAGTTTTAGCTGCAGTTCGGTTCGATATCCTTAAAGTGGCAACTGGTTCTCCAGCTGAGGCGATTTGCATTTGCAATAACATTTGCCTGCATGACAAGCGCCTGCAAAATGTTAATTTAGTGTGCGATGCGTTGCAATGCGATGCGATGGAATGGGATGGGATGCAATGCGTTGACATCGACAACAGCGACAGCGAGATGGACATCAGCATCGACGGCTTTATGCAGATATATCAGTCACTCAACTCGGTCTAAACGGGCTGTTGGCCAAAGTCACAGACGTTGCCAAGCTGCTTGTCATAAAGCGCTCAGCGGATGGCTTGACATTTCAATTTGCAACCAGACGGTGGACAAGACCATTCCACACAGGACAGCAATCCCATCTTCAGCATCAGCATCACCATCAGCATCAGCAACAGGAACAGCATCAACAGAAAACAACATGCAAGACATGCAAATATGCAAATCAATGCGCCGACAATTTTCAGCCAAATCAAATATGCAATTGAGCTGAGAATTCCACTGTATTTCCCTCTCTCTCTTCTCCCTCCCCGCCTTTTTTTCTCTTTCTAACGTTGTCTCACGAAATTCGTTAATTTATATTTGCCGCGTGCCGCACACACAAATAATCCAAAAATCGCTGCTAGCAACAAGCAATTACAAAAAGTTACTGTAATCCTGGCCAAAGTCCTGGTACTGGCATTGGTCCTTTAACTGCTCCTGTGACTGCTCCTGCTCCTGCGCCTCGTCCTGCGCCTCGTCCTGCGCCTGCTGCCTGTCATAGTTACAAGCGTTAAGCCGCTTAACGTTGTTGACTTTCACATGGGCATCACTTAGGGGTTGATTGCACTTCGCTCTCCCATCTCTCTTCCCTTATCCTCCTGTGTGTGTGCGAGAGTATTTGTTGTTTTGTGCCTCGCTTTTTGATGTGTGATTAGCCTATTAGCCAAACAACACAGACACAAAAAAACTCATCCTCAATCACAAAACTCTCCTGATGATGAGAAACGTAAATATTGAATGAGATAAACAGCAGCCAGGACCAGGACCAGGACCAGTACCAGGCACAATAAATGTAAATGTCCGCAAGGCGTTAGTTATTATGGCAATTCGAATGAGGCAAGCGTGGGATCAAAATTCAGAATATCATTTAAATAACGAGGCAATAATTGCATTTTTCCTCTAACGACTTGTATTGTGATTACTTTCTTTTTTTTTAGTCATTTGAGTATTGTTTTTCCCATAATTGTGGGCTTATATGAATAAATGTACTGTGACAGTGAAACAGAAACTTCTCTTTTACGATTTAGTTTTCTAGATCTTTAGCAACTCTTTCTGTTTCACCAATCTAATATTATCCATTCATTCCATTATTAAAAATTTTAGTTTATCAGCTGAAAAACATGTTAAACTCTCGTTTTTTATTATAAAATAATATATGTACTTAAAATTCTTCTTATATTATAAGAAATATATATTTATGTAGATATTTTTGGAAACTATTGCTTTTTATAATAAAAAAATAAATGTACTTAAAATTCTTACATTATAAAAAAATATATATTTATGTAGATATTTTAGCAAATTTTAACATCAGTAATATCCGTTTTATTCAAACAAAGAATTCAAATTAACTTAACATAAACTTATTCAGTTGAGAGACGGCTTGCAATGTTGAATTATTCCGTAGCGTGTTTTGGCCAATTAGAGGGCATTTTGGAGTGCCCACTGTATGGGTAAGTTGCTGGCCAATAAATCAGCTATAACTACAACAGCTACAAATATGTGCAAGTATTTAAAGGCTTAAAGAGTTTATGCTTGGGCCATGGCTGGCCAAATCCAATGGGGCCCCTTTTGGGGCTGCGAATGTTTGTTGCATTGTTTTCTCGTTGGCTTATTGACGAAAATTTCAGAAATTTTAATTTAAAATATTTCTTTGAATGCTAAATTGTTGACTCTTTGCACCCGCAGGCAGAGCTGAGCCACGCAAAGCCAGTCAAGCGCTTAGCCATCGGGCCATAGAGCCCCCAAAAGACCGGACCGGACCGGACCGAACCGAACCGGCCAAAACAAAACCAGCTAAACAAACCCCACGACAAAGACACAAAAGAACAAAAGCGCGCGACAGATAAAGCCAAAAGCAAACACACAGCTAAACCGAATGATGATCGCATAGAGGAAAGAGAGAAGGAGATAGAGAAAGAGAGGAGTAACTTGCGGGTGGGGGCTGTCTCAAAGGAGCGGAGGGGGGAGTAAGCTGAAGAAAACTCAAACTGAGTCTGAGACTGAGACTGAGTCTCGGAGACATTCAGACAGTGAACAGGATCGTGTCGCTCGTTTGTTTCTGCTGAAAATCTTAAAATTCTCGCAATTTCATGTTCGTTAAATTTTGATGTTGCAAATAAATTGAATTGTTAAACGTGCAACTTCGAATGTTGTCGTTGTTGTTGCGCTTGCTGTTGCAGTCCGCCGTTTTGTTGTTTTTTTGTTTTTTTGTGAATTGCAGGCGCATATTTAAACAAATGATGGCCACATTTGGCGGTTGCACTGAAAAATTGTCATCTTCATTGCTCTATGAGACAGAGAGAGGGGCAAGCAGAATGAGCGGGGTGTATGAGTAGGTGCTGACCAGCAAACCACTTCAGACTTGCTCATGCGAGTGCTAAATAAACAATAATCAATATTTTACAAAATTATCATAATTATTATTTTATTAATAAATAAACATAATTTTTAATAATGTATTTAAAGTCTTAAAAAAAAAATGTTAGAGTTAAATAATAAATATGTTGTCTCTGCCTGCCCTCGGCTGGTCTTCAATTTTTTTTAGTCTTTTATTTTTTGGCAGAGCATCTGCATTCAAAGATGTCCCATTTGTTGTCTCGGTTTGCCCTTTGTTATTGTGTTTTAAAATATTTATTTGTCGTAGCGCCTGCTCGGAGTGAGAAATTCTGATGGGTTTCTTATTTGCTTCGCTCGGCCTGTTTTTTTTTTTTTTGCATATGTCCGGTCGGAGTCGCAGCGATGACTACATTAGCCGCGTGCATAATAAAAATCGAACCAAACCAGACCAAACCGAGCCAGATCGCCCGTGCCCGCCACCCCCCTTGGCCAAGCTATTGGCTTCGATTTTATATGGAAATGCAACTCCAACAATGGCTTCATATTTTCATCTCTCGCTCTGGCTGACTGGCTGACTAGCTGGCTGGCTGGCTGGCTGGCTGTCTGTTTGGCTGGTTGGCACCGGCGCATTCAAATCCTTGCTGCACCTTTGACATGTTAGCATCGCATGATTTATGCAGCCATGGAGCATCGCTCGCTTTTGGCTGCCACAGCAACTGCAACAGCTACATGTGAAAAATTAAGTGATATTTCTGAATTTGTTGGCAGCCATCGGCTGCTTCGGTATCGCCATGGAAATGGACATGGACAATGGACAATGGACATTCAGCTACGCCATGACTGCAAACTGGAGAAACTCAAGAGTCGAGAATCGAGCTCGTAATTGATGCTGCTGCTCTCAATCAATGCCCAAATAGATTCCTGGTTCCTATTGCTCTTGTTAGTTTTCCCAAGCTGCAGTGGATTTTGTTAGAAAATTATTAAATGACTTTTGTTGTTGTTGATGTTGTTGTCATTCGGCTTGTTTACCCATTAATTCATCATTATTAAGATGTCAGCATTGTGGTTGACATTTTAGACCGCCTCTCTCTCTTTCTCTAGCTCTCTATCTCTCTCTCTTTCTCGTTTATCCAGCCCCGCATCGAGGCCTGGTCATGCGGGCCACTTGACATCTGTTTGTGGCCAGGCTATTTAGAGATTTGCCTGCCAGCTTGTCGCTTATTGTCAGTGGTTATATTTTTCTGTTGCCTGTTGTTCCCGTTCTTGGACGTCTGCACCTGCACCATTTGATTGATGCTAATTTTACACGACTTTATTGCAAGTTATTTGAGAATTTTAGAAAATCTTCACATGACTGATGCCCCATCGGATAGACAGACATTTTAGTCTCCTTGTTTCCATTATTAATCGATGTCAATGTGGGTGCCTCTGAACCCTTAATCAGATCGGAGATCTAAATATTCATCGGACAAGTAGATGTGTACTTGTTGCAGCAGATGTTACCCTTCCTAATCTGCTTATATTATATCCAATCTTTTTGTATATCTTACTGATCATTTCCCATGACAGTTTCGGCCAAATATCATTTATTTCCATGCCTGGTTTTTAAATAAGATTAAATGTGTTCCTTAAAATTAAATATTGTCAACTGGGTGGCAAATGAAACCCATTTAAATCTATCAAGTTTTTCGCCACATGGATTTTTGTTGCTCTGAAAATAATTCCAATATTGCCATTATCTATTTAATAGAATTTCATAAAATATAATAAATAATTTTAAAGACACTAAAAATTGTTTTTTTTACTTTAAAAAATGATATTGGTAAATTTTGTTAGAAATAAGTAAATTGACTTTCAACTGATTTCAATTATGTCTTGGGTATATTTTTATTATTTAACTAAGTTAAGATATTTAAATGATTCGAAAGCTACTGATTCCTTAAGCCAAGATGTATTTAAAATAGCAGCTTTTATTGAAATAGAAACTTTAAATTCATAATAAAAATATTAATAATCTATGTAAATTAAATTAATATTTATCTAATCACTTAAGTTTCCTTTTAGCTATCCATCCTGACTAAATTAATACATTTTTTTTAAACAATTGTGTATTAATAATAAATATAAATAGTAAACTTAAAGTTCGGTTTCCATTTCACTAAAATCTAATCAATTCAATTACATTATTTTTCAGCAGCCAAACTAAGTAAATTTATATAATTTAATTTTTTTTCATTTAGTGCCTTAGGTAGCCAAGTATTTTCCAGTGTGTAATCTGGTGTTACTTTTAATTAAGTGTGCTGTAAATAAAAATGATCAAGCTATTGTTTTAATGAAGTGCCCCAATAGTTAGTTTGTTTTACTTTATGCTTGCCGCTTTGTGCGGATAATAGTGATCAACGATTTGAAACTCGCAGCAGAATTGTGCAGCCAACCACCTAACTAATGCCAACTGATGAAATTAACGTTTGAATGCTTAATTGGCTGGCTATCAAAGCCGTCGCATCAAATCACATGGCTATTTGTTACATCAACACCACCAACAACAACAACAACAACCAGCAGCAGCGCCACCAGAGACAGTTTTCGACGGCTAAAACACGCAAAGCTTTGCACACGCACAGAGCCACCCACATCTGCAATACATATTTATGGTATATATATGTATATATGTGTGTAGTATGTATTTATATAGCGCTTGTATATAGTGAAGTGGATTGGGTAACGAGCAACGCCATTGCAAAATCACAAAATGCTTTCCTCACTTTTCGCGCTTAATTAAACAATTAAATTTAATTACGGTTAATATGGCTCTAATTGCTGTATTTCCTACTCTCTCTTAACGCTATGCCCAAAGGCTCAGCCCCACGCACAGCTCCAGCTGCTCTCAGCCAGACCCGGTCCCAGACTACCACACAGCTATATATACACTATATACACCCAGTTGCTGCATGGAGCTTCTGCAGACCTCATCGTCGTACATAAAAGCATCAAATTAAAAGTGCCAACGCCAGGTCACTTTGTACCTCTGCTCGAGTGCCAGAAAGAGAGAGAGAGATAGAGAGAGAAAAAGATAGCGAAAGTGAGCTGAGCGACCGAATGTCCTGACTCGGGATATCTGTCTGTTGCGCAGGGGCACAATTAAGCGGAAAGAAAAATTATTATAACTTTTATGTTTTGTCATTCCCAGCACGTAGCTATATACCAAATATATATATATATATATATGTATTTATGTATGCCTGTATATATGTATAGTGGCTAAGTATATAGGCCCAGTGGCTAGTGGCAAGTAAATGGCTGAAATCAATAAAAACTACCCCAAAAAACAAGATGCAGGACAGCCCATCGGGCGGTGGTGGGGAACTGTTGACTTGCATATTCACCACGCGCAACATTTTGTTGGGCATGCGCATACATATGTGTGGCAGTGTTGTTGCCAGCGTGCAACAGGGACAGCGATAGTGGCATGGAGCGCTCTCCACACAGACTACCCACATAGGCTGGCTCTCTGTCGCCGTTGTCCTGTCTGGCAGCAACATTTCTTTCACTTGGCTGCCTTTATTTGCACAGTTAAATTGCAAAAATGGCGTCGGGCAGCCCAACTGCTGCTGCTGCCGTCGTCGTCGTCGCTGTTGCCGTCGCCGTCGATGTCGGCGTCGGCGTCGACGTCAACGCAACCATACTAATATGTCCAATTGTGGAAAATAATTATAATGAAACAAATTTCCACTCACTTGCCAAGTGAAAAGCAAAACGTCATATCCTTTTGGCCTGCCTTCTTCGCTCTCGCTCGCACTCGTACACTCGCGCACTCTACCTCTCTCCCTCTCTCGCTCGCTCGCTAGCTCTTTGGCAAAGTCTCTCTCGGGCTCTGCCATGCAGTGGGAAAAATGTAATAAATGGTTGCGTTTACCGTTACTTTTTAAAAGGGTTGCCAGTCGTTTGTATGAGTGGCTTTGTGTGCGCCCCACATGTGTGTGCGTGTGTGTGTGTGTGAGTGTGTGTGCTGTAAAATATGTGCATGTGGTTGAGTTGAGCGAAATTAAGTTCGTATAAAATAAAATATAACAAGAACAGCAATTTCATAATAAAGGCGGGGGAGTTAAATCGTTTCTACTTGAATTAAGGTGAATTCCCCATATATACATATACATGTACACATGCATGTATGTGTGTATGTGAGTGTGTGTGTGTGAGTGTTCTTTGTGTGCCTGAGCATAAATCTCTGTGCTTGTGTGTCTTATTGTTTCTACTTGCCTCGGATTTTCAGTTATAATTGGAAGTGTAAAGCAATAAATACACAAATAGAGTAGTTAATATATATATATATAGACCGATATATATTCATGTATACAGCAAGAGATTTACAGTTAAAAATGACTGGAGCAGGCTTATAGATCACAAAAAAAAATACATATTACTGATGCTGGGACACTTTAAGCAGATGACAAATGAAATATGTACCAAGTAGCACAAAAATTCAAATTATAATTTTCTTTCATATTACTATATTAAGCTTATATTCTAAAAACTGTTCAGTAAAGAAGAGTCTGATGATATTAATAATATAAATAATATAATATATTGCTTAAAATTATATACAATCAAATACAATAATGTAATCATATATATCGATATAATTTAATTTTTCTATTTTTATTATTTATGTTACTTTTGGTTTAATTTTTAAATATGTGTCAAAACCGAAAATGATATTTAGAATTATGTCAGAAAATACTACTTATAAAGTACTAATATAAAAAAACAAACAAAAATATATCTCAGTACATCTATACAGTGTGTAACAGTACATCTATACAGTGTGTAACAGTATTTAGTCAATAACAAGTCTTGGGAAAATGATTAAAGATTTGTAAATGGCAGGCTATATTAAGCTGTTAAGCTAAAAAACTGTCAATTAACACATTGCAAGATGGCAACACAACAAAATTTGCGTGTCAGAAATAGCAAATTTATTTGCCAATAATTTCGAATTCAGAAATTTAACCCAATAGTAAATATATTTGCCAATAATTTATAATTCGTCGCAATATAAATCAATCTAGTTAAAACTGAACATTCACTCCAAACAATTTTTTATTTATAAATTATGCCTTTTAAAAGTAATTGAAACATTTGTTTTAATATTATAACTGTTATCTATGCAATTTATCCATGTAAGGCTAATAAGAGATTATATTGCGGAAGCTATAAAATCCGAATGAAATAATATGCTGGGCAGACTCCTTGTGAGAGGCATTTTATGAATGAGCTGTTGCAATTCAGTGGAGCCACTTTGGTGGCCGGCAATCTTGCCGGAATATCTAAATGCTTGCTAATTTGCTTAATAATTGCATTTTACACAGCGTTGCATTAGAAACGACAACAACAACTGGCAGACAGATAGATAAACTTTTCTATTTGGCAGAGAACAATCAAAGTCATTCAAAGCAGACCAGGGCGCCTAATGGCAACAACAGCAGCGGCAACAACAACAACAATAAGAAGAAGCACAACAACAACAACAACAACAACATCTTCTAGCTTCATATGGCAAGCCATCCATTCTAAGTAGATGACACCGCGCAGATAAATTTGTCCCACTAAATTGGCCAAAACATGAAATAATTGCGAATGTAATTAGTTATTGCCCACAAGAGCGAGAAATGCACACACAGAGACCCAAGTGACACATACACACACTCACACACACATACACATGTACACACATAGATAGCTACATATGCAGATGCGGCAGAGCGGAGATTGCGAGGGGGTTTGCTGACCGGGGAGGCTGATGCTCTGGTGGAGTCAAGTGGAATGCCATGCTGCAGATGCCACTTAATTTCGCACAAAAGTGAATTGTCTTGTAGCTACAACTGCAACAGCAACAACAACAACAACAACAACAACAACAACCATGGCACTAGAGAAACGGGCAAGCATTACATGCTCTGCTCTGCCCAGCCAGGCATGCCCCGCCCTGCACCACAACCGCCCCTTCCTTATCAAGTGGTGCAACCTAGAAAACGTTGGCCTAACCCAACTCAATGGGAACAGCCCCGACGACACGGATCTCGGAATCATTGGACTGCCACTGCCACAGAAAATGCAACTGCTGCAACTGCTGCTGCAACTGCTGCTGCTGCTTCTACTGTTGCAGTTAGGGCCGTTTTGAGCGCGCATGCCGACGATTAAAATCTTCAGACAAATTTTGCATTTTGCTGGCGTCTCTGTCGCACACAGCGCGGCCTCGTGAATTAAATACGTCTAAGCAAAACACACCGAAGTTTCAATACGCTAGCAAAGGCAATGGCTAATTGAAAACTAATTGAGAAAAAATCAAATAAAAAATTAAAATTTATTAAAACAAACACTTGAAAGTTTTATAGTCGACATACATTGAAAATGTTTAGTTATTAAAGTACTTTATAAAAAAGCGCATACAATAAAATAAAAAAGTAACAAGCAAAAAATCAACTAAAAATCTTATCTGAAAATGTTCGCTAAGGATTCAAAAGAAAACATTAGATTAACCATTAAGTAACTGCTTGTTTTTAATTAAATTTTCAAAAACATATCTCCGGAGAACCTTTGTGCGTGCATCTCTCCGTTAAAATAATCTTGCGACGCAGTCTTAAAGATTTATTTATCTGTTCTTCAATTTCAGTATTAATTTTATCTTTTTCCCTATATCTAAATGTTTAACGTATTTACTTTCTTTACTAACGATTTTTGATCTGATTAAATATTTATTAAAAAATTGTTGACTCTCTTTAGTTCACTTTTAATCAAATTGGAATTGGTATTAATGTTGAAAATTATGAGCTTTATTCGGTTACAAATGAACCCTCAGCTGCATTGGATCCTCAGAAAGCGTATCCCAAATTAAATTGTATTTGCGAACGTGGCGGCCTACACTTTCGCTAATGTATCTCACAGATACGTGCGTTCGGTTTTGGGCGCAAATTAATTGTGCGCCCAAACGGAGCGTGCCGGCACCGACGACGACGACGACGACTACGATGGGGAAGATGGAGGCGATGAAGACAAGGACGCCGGAGAGGATGGCGACGTCGACGCGCTTGATATGCGCGATTCCTTGAAATTGTTCGCATGAAAATGCAAACAGCAAACTGCAAACTGCAACTGCAACTGCCACTGCATTTAATTCAATTGAAAATAGTGCGAAACTGTGGCAGCAACATCAACAGCAACAACAACAAATGAAATCAGCCACTGGGCACAACAATTTAATTGAGTATTCAAAAACTTGAACTCAGCTCTTGGGCTGGCGAGTAGGCGGAGCAGGCGGTGGTTGCAGCTGAAGATGAAGGTAGATGCAGGCAGATGGAGAGTTCCGTTTACACCGAGTTCACGTCTCTGAACAGTTTTCGCAGAATTCTAAACTTGGAAATTAGGTTTCAGTTTCAGCAGCTATGGGAGCGACTACGACGACGACGACGACGACAATGTTCTGCTCCAAGCCGCATATCGGACGCGTATCTCACGCTATTTTGTTTAATTGCATTCTACACATTTTGTTTCACGGAATTTTCGCAGTTAACCACAAAATTAATGCAGGAAAGCCAAGAGCCAAGAGCTAAGAGCCAACAGTCAATGAGACATCTAGCTGCTATCCGAATTGCCTTTCATTAAACGACTCAAGAGCACTTCAACGGCAATAAAATTATTGCCGACTATTACCCTCACCCACAATACCTTATATATAGTAATATTATATTAAACATCATAATTATGCGCACATTTTCAACCAATTAAGGCAGCTCACCTAAGCAATTAAAACATGTGCTTTAGGTTCCAGTTCAGGCATTAAATAAAAACATAAAAAAAAGAAGAATAATTTAAGGGTGCGTAAAAAGTGAGTGTTGGGTAAAACTGTAATTGACCTGTAAATTCCTTGAAATATTAAACATTTGCATAATACACAGCAACGACAATAAATGTGACCTCAAATGCTTTTGTCACTCGCCTTTGGCTGGCAATTGACCATGCCCCAATTGCAACATGAGAGTGAAATACTTGTGGAAAAGTGCATTAGATTACAACTACCTTATATTTTGAATTTTTATGGTATAGACTATTATTTATAATTTATAATATATATAAAATATATATATAAAATAACATATAGTATCTACTATATAAATAAGGTACTATCTTGGATTAACTGAAAAAGTTTTTGATTTTAATTCGAATATGTTTTGAGCTAGGTCCATTTGGTATTCGAAATATATTGGACTATATAAAATAAAATCACTTAATGTTGAGTCAGAAAACAAAAATACTTAAATTATAAAAAGTGCTAACAGCAAATAAATATAATAAAATAATTTTGTTAATGATGTTGCTAAGGATTTTAAGTTGTAATAAAGAAAACTGAAGTGAAAACTGAATTTAAGTATAAATTATATTTTATTTATCTTTCTTTAATGATGTTGCTAAGTATTTTAAATTGTAATACAGAAAACTGAAGTGAAAATTGAGTTTAAGTATAAATTATATTTTATATCTCTTTCTCTATAATAAAAAAGTATTTTGCATACGCTTGCACTAATATGCCTCATTGCGAGTGCAGGGTATGCGCACATCGGCAGTCTGAATGAGTTTGCATATTGATCTAACTTCAGAAAACGTGAACTGCGAATGAATGTGAATGTTTCTGTTTGTGCTTGTGCTTGTGCCCTACTTCAGTGTGGAGCTGTGGTCTGATGCGGAGTCGATGGACGGCAGGTGGTTGGTTGGCTGGTTGGCTGGCTGGCTGGCTGGCTGTCTTCTTGGAAAAATGGCAGCCCAATGGCTGGTACAGCTGCTGGCCAGAGTTGCCCGCCTGCCATAATGAGGTGAAAACATTATTTTTATTACCTAATTACCTAAATTTATTCGCGGTAATTGTGAATGCATTCCATACACACACGAGCACAGACTGCTCCCCCAGGCAGTCTGCCAGATTTGCTGAGAAATCCATAGGATAATCTCTGAAGTTTTTTTTATCACTGTGTCGAAGCAGGCTAAGTAAACGGATTTCCAATTCGCTTAAGTTTATGAATGAATTTTCCGATGTATTTGTAGTTTTCATTTCTGTCTCTGTTGCAGTTTCTGTTGCTGTTGCTCTTAATGTATGTTGAAGTGACCAATGCATTGCATAATCAGCTCATAATGAGCTCATTTGCATGTGTGGGCATGGGTCGGTGATCTGGTCTGGGGCTATTTGGTATTAATTAAAAATGTTGTGTCTGGCAAAGTGCTTTTTTTTTTATCGTTGCAGAGGCTTTACTTATTCCTATGCGTACTCGCTTTGCAACTTGATTATAATAATCAAAATTCAAAAAAATTCAGAAAACTAATAAACTTAAATAGTATTCAGCTTTAATACTGATCTGCACATTTCTTAAGAAAGCTGATTTAAAAGTGAATATTTTACATTGATTAACTTAATATAATTTATTTATTTTTACTTACTGATGATCATATTAACATATAATTAATTTTGTTTAATTAAAAATATATATGACACATGTCAAGTCAAACTCAACAAACTTAAAAAAATTGGCATTAGGTAATTGACAAAAATAAATTCAAAATTTATAATTGATGCTGGGTTAATTTAACCAAATAAAAAAGGTATTCACTCTATTTAAACATAGCTGGGAAGCAACGTTAGATTAACTAAACTTGTTTGCATTTTTTGGTTATTTCAAAAACAAGTTTTTTAAATACCTGAATCATTTTCATCAACTGATAAAATCAAAATAGAATTATTCATTAAGAATTTATTCTGACAAATTTATCAAAAACACAACGAATCGATAGACAAAATAAAGTCACAGATTAATATATTTAAGAGATAAAAAGATTCCCAGGCAAACGTTGGAAACATTTCCAATCTCAAATCGAGACCCATTCAATATTCCCGTTTGCTGAGCAGCGGCGCACTCATTGATAACTTCGAACACAAATATTATCATTGTAAATGCGCCGCCTCACTGTGGGGCGTTAATATCATGCTGTGCCACCGTTCCCGGCTTGCTTGGATTTGCGGACTGGAAGACACCGTTTCATATTTGATTGGGTGAGCGAGCGAGGGAGGGAGCCAAGAAGAAAGAGAAGGAGAAGGGAGGAGCGAGTAGGTTAAACAAATGCGTGCAATCAGCGCAGGCGGCGCTTGGTCCATTAGGCCAGATATAAAGCTTAATTGCCGGGGCCGACAACGCACAGCGGGAGAGCAGTGTGACCAGGCCGTGATTATAATGTGTTCTTGTTGGCATCGCCTGCCCGACCCTTGCCAAATGATTTGATTACGTTTTGATTAACGCATTGCACTTTCCGCAGCGGCACGTTTTGCATGCACCATGCAACATGCACCATGCACCATGCACCATGCACCACCTGTGGCTACCTGCAGTCGCATCAGGGCTAATTAATAAAGAGACCAGAGCAACGTCGTCGTCGTCGTCGTCGTCATCAGCGTCGCCGTCAGCGTCGGCGTCAGCGTGGGCCACATTGTAATTATATACGAGTAATTAATTGCGGAGACAATCGATTTGACATTCGAGATAAAAATGCTTGGCTGCCGTAGAAATTCGCCGTCATATGGCAAAACATTTATCAATACAGACAGGCATATATGTAAATACCTATCCAAATATAATTAACGAGCTTACAATTGAACAATGTATTTCATTTCCAGCTAATAATCTCTGCCTCCAATATAATCGCTAACTAATTTTGCATAAGCGGATCGGAAGTGCCGTGAACACTGACAGTTGCATACCCTGAAATTTAAATAAATGTCGATATGAATATTTAAAATAAAGATAAGAGAAAAATCAATAGTAACTGTAAAGTATATTTAAATCGGAAGTTTCCACTTTGTATAAATCAAAATTCAGCTTCTGAGCACAATTAATGACAGACGTATTAAATGGATTCGAATGAATTTCGCTTATCAGCGACAAAGTGGCAAATAATAATTTAATTTGTTTATTGAGCGCATGCCAAACACACACAAATATATATATAATATATATATATATATATATAGCAGCATCGTTTTCAACTGTTAGCGAACTGGCAAATAAATCAACAAAAAAAATCGAAATTTAGCAATTTCGATGGGGCTGCCAGCGGAGCGTTGTTTCCATTTGTAATTAAATTAATTGGGGTTTATTTCAGCGCGATAAGAACAGCAATCAACAAAGATTAACGCTCGCGGATTGTCAACAACAAATAAATGCATTAAAAAAAGCTAAGTTGATGGACTGCGTCTGTTATTGAACCCGCCTGACACTCGACAAATCGCATAGAAATAAAAATTACATTTTGATAATCACTCGATGTAATAATAATCGATGCAGCAGCATCAGAGTAAACAAGACATGGAGGCAGATTACGCATACGCCATGTGCGACGACCGCAACGATCGTTTCCTCCTCAGCCCCTCGCCTGATTAATTAAATATTAATTGATCGCTGATAGGCACACTTTGGCGCTTTTGCATTTCACACTTGAATCTCTGATTGTGAAACTCAGGCGATTAAATAGTCAAACAACGGCGAAAAACAAAAATAAATACTTATGAATTATAGTGTCGACGATTAATTTTTGGCGGTCAAGTCAAATAATATCTGTCTATCTGTCGTCAGGCAGAATAAAAATTATGAAATCAGAAACTTTTATGAATCATATATTCAAATATATATACTTTAATAGCGCACATGAACTTCACAATTTCTATATAATTTTTTAATATTTTTAAATTCCCCGCAGATAGTAAAACAAATATATAAATAAAATGTTTAACAGTCTCAAAAAGAATTTGCCTGTAATTACTGAAATCTCAAAGTTTGTCAATGCCAAATTTTAAGAAATGTAGACAATTAACGTACACTGACAAATGACAACTTGACATTTAATTAGAATAACAACTGATTAGTTAATTAGTGTCAATCCGAGCTGTCGATTTTCCGTAAAGCGAAGCGGATCTGGGTTGAGATGATAGAGTTTAGTTGACTGACATATCTTCTATTGACTGTGAGTTCGAAACTTGAGAAGTTAAGCTATTTCGATAGTAAATAAAAATATAAAAATTTATGCACCACTTCTCAAAAGATATTTATATAACTTTATGCACAACTGAGTTTAGGTATGTGCAAGTGTACAAATTATTTCTAATTGCTTTTAATAGGAGTGCTGAGATTAATAATAATCTACAAATGCATTCCATATGAGCTTAATTCAAATTCTAATCGATTTAATCATAATCAATTAAAATCAAAAAACTATGGAAGTTATAGAAAATTTTACATTAATATTCACATTTACTTTTGAATGCATCATTGAATAAGTTTGAATAAATGGCTATCAATCCAATTTTGATCCATTTAGTTCTAATTTAATCCGTTTTTTTTTTATACAAGCTGTATAAACATTTAATTGCGAAGACATCATTGCGCAAGATTATTCGACAGATCTCATTTGGAATCAATTACATTAACCTTTGCAAGGTCAAAAATAGACATGATTGGGAAAGGGAATAATCTCTTCCAATTTGTTTGTGCAGTAGAATGAATCAAAAACAAAGTCTATTTAAATCTTTCGTATAATTATATATTTTTCCACTGATTTTTTTTTTTAGTTTGTTTTGGTTTTTTTCTGGGGATTTTGTGTTTATGATTTAAGTGTAAACAACTACAGAGGATTAACACTATATGGTAGTATTTTGTATGAATGTATGAGCTATGTATATAGGGCTGCGTATTATTATATTAGGTGTAATGTATAATTAACGGTATAGTTTTTATAGCTGTTTATTTAAGTTCCTTACAAGTATTTTTTAAATACATACATCTGATCTTTTAACTAGACTTATAATGCAAAAGTACAAGACAATCAAATATCATTAACGGCAAAAGCTTGCGTCGAATTTGTTTGTCTGTTTGTTGTATATTTATTGACTTGAGTTTTACAAATAAATTATTCAAGAAGTTTTCGATTTGAGTTTGGTTTTTATTTTCAATATTTTCGAAAGTCTATATATATTACAGTTTATATTTAACAAACAGCAAATACTTCTAAACGCAAATTGGCTCTTAAGAATTGATGATTAGGTTACTCTCTAGATTTATGTACAATTAGGAAACATTTTCGCTTGCTTTTCTCTTTTTTTTAGGTATCTTTTTAATTTTAGATATTTACAGATTTCAGATTACGAATCTATGCAGAACTAGCTCTCTTTCCATCTCTCTCTCTCTCTCTCTCTATGCTTACAGTATTTACAGAGTGCATTTTACAAAAAACATTTGGAAGTATCGTAAATAAAATGCGCTAACATCACAGCAAAATTTTGGGGTTTTTATTATTATTTTGTTTTTTTTTTCTGAAGCAAGCACGACTTTTTGAGGGCGGATGGGCGTGGCTCAGTTATTTGGTTGTCATTCTGGCTGCTGGCTGCATGTGTGGCTGGTGCAACGACAACAACGATTTGTTGCTGCTGCAACCAACCAACTTGGCCGCCACTTATCCCAGATGCATCAGGCTCGGATGAAAGTAGCCGGCCATCGCCCATTGTGCACCAGGAGCACCACGTCCCAGCGCCGCCATTTTGATCTTCTCGATTTCCGCTTCCTGCAGCCGCTTTGCCTTGGCGCGCCGATTTTGAAACCAAATCTTCACCTGCGTCTCGGTGAGCCGCAGCGACGAAGAGAATTCGGCACGCTCCGCTATGCTCAGGTATTGCTTCTCCCGAAACTTCTTCTCCAGCGACAGCAGCTGCTGTGTTGTGAAGGGGGTGCGGGGCTTGCGGTTCGGCTTGTGTTTGCGCAAATTGCATTTGATGCGAGGCGGCTCATTGGCATCTGCAAGAATCAGAGAGAGAGAGAGAGATAATGCTGATTAGTCGGGTGTCATTGAGAGGGAGAGTAAGAGTGAGAGTGAGAGAGTGCGTGTGTTGATTAGCTAGTCAGTTTTTGAAAATGTGGCCAATTAAAATCAAAGATTTGCATACAATTGCCGCGCCGTTGAATGAGCTGCTGTCAACTGGCAGCGTCCGCTGTCCGCTGTCCTTGGCCTTGTCATGGCTAAAAGCGGCAGCGGCAGCGGTGGCAGCAACAGCAACGACGACAGGAACACGGCAACGGCAACGGCAACGGCAACGGCAATGCCAACGTCTACAGCCAAACGGTAATTACTCCTTTAAGTGGCCAATAAATTTGCTGTCTAAACTATTTGTCAGACAAAGTAGCAGTCGCAGTCGCCATCGCAGTCGCAACCGCAGTCGCAGCGACGGGAAATGCAATGTCCCCGGTTCGAGTTCCAATTCGATTCTCTCTCTCGCCGCTGGCTGCTGGCTGCTGGCAGCAAAACAATTTTAATTTGGGCATTTTGTTTTGGCAAAGACAAAGACCGAACCGAGGACCCGGCTGTGCAGCAGAAAAACAACAAAAAACAACAAAAAACAAAACAAAACAAACAAAAAACAACACAAAAAAACGTGCATGCCTTATAAAGCAGCCGCATGAAGCTGTAGCTGTAGCTGCAGATAAAGCTGGCGCTGGCTGTGCAAGTTGGGGGCTAGCTGGATGCAGCTGCTCCACCATCGTGCGCCTGTGGCATTCGCTTGGAGTGTTGTTAATGAAAGTAATGAGCTTGCCACTGAGCCCTGCCAGCGCCAAACCACAAAGATGCAAATGGCATTTTAAAGATGCATCCCCGGGTCAGCCACAAATATATATTTATATATATATATATATATATATATATATAGTATATATATCCCAGTCGTAGTCTGAAGGCGCAGGCACGCGTAATTTATGGAGCATTTTGTTTTGCTGACTGAAAGGGAGCCAGGAATCAAAATAAAGGCCCATGCAAATGATATGCAACGCTTTAATTTTATGCATAATTACACAAATTGAAATTGTTGAGTGACAAACCGAAAATTGCTCTTGCTGTTTGCATTGTAATTACATTTTATGCATTGATGGCAGCCAGCACAAATGAGGCATTAAACAACAACAACAACAAAAAGAACAACTAAAACAGGCTGAGACCAGATGGGCCACAACTCCAACTAATAATTGAGAGAGAGAGAGAACTCTGTGAAGATTCCCAGACCCAGACAGCAAGTCTGCCACATACCAAATAATTCTGTTCTCCGTTTCACACACAAATACACATTTTGAGTCACTTTAATATTATCAATAAATAAATAATTGTCAAATGCTGTTTTCCATAAAAAAAAAAAAAAACTCGAAACAGATTCCAACTCTGTCTTTTGTCATAATAAAACTAATAATGCCAACTTGCGGACTCTCAGAATTGTTGTTGCAACTGCATCTGCAGCAGCAGCAGCAGCAACAGTAACAGCAACATTCAGTGGGACTGATCAGCTCATTAAGTAATTAGTGTGACATGTCAAAGTTATGTTAATGCGCTCCAAGCTCGATCGTACAGATTGGGGCACGCCTTATCTTTTCGCTGCTGCTGCTCCGAGATTATTATAGTATGCATATAAAATTTCATTTATTTGATTGTGCTGTTTTGAATGCAGTCTCGTGAAATCGTTTTGTATCGCCTAACAAGGTGAAACGGAATGAAAAACAAATAAATAAATAAATAAACCTCAATAATATTGATAATCATGATCATGATGATGATGATGATGATGAAGATGGCGAAGATGCGCCTCAGCAGCTCTGAGAAATTTGTTACAGACTTGCAGACGCGGCCTGCATCCATCTATAAATATGCATAAAAACTGAGGCACGCAACTCTGAATATTTTGAATATTTTCAGATTGTCTCCTAGTGGTATGTATATGTATACATGTGTATATATTTATTTTTATTATACTGTATTATTGCTGTTGTTGTTGACGCTCTTGTTGTGATGGCCATAAATTAGTTGCCAAATTAGCATATAAACGATGCGGTCAAGTTTTACAGCTTTTGGCTGCCTTTGTCACATGCTTTTCGTGGCTAGTAGTATCATAATTTGTATAATATTTATACATTTCTGATTCTGTTTTTGTTTTTTTTTTTTACTTTTATTTTTTTTTTATTTATATTTGGGCATCATTATTTTGACAATACACAAAATGTTTCTATTAACCGCAGGCTCATCAATAATTACCACAAAACTAATCGTATAAATACTTTGTATTTATATTGCCACATTGCTGGAACTGTTTTGTGCTTTGCATTTATTTGAAAATTAATTGCTCATTTGTCGCTAAATTGTTGGAATGGGGTTTCAGTTTCCATTGCGGACCAAAGAGTAGGAAAAAAAAAAAAACTATAGCAAGTGGAATTGCTCGAGCTGCCCCGCGCACCATGCCCAACACGATGCCTGCAACACGGATCAACTATAAAACCAATAGCTTGGCCCGCCGCCTGTTGCACAAATAACCTGCAACAGATCCAACTTCGACAGACTGAACAGATCGAGCGATGGAGCGGGGTGGCAGGAAAGGAGGCGGGCGGGCGGGCGGTAGGGAGACGGGAGACGAAGACAGCCACGCACGTTCAAACCAGAGTGCGAGACTTGTTTTCGCCTTTTTGCGCTTTTATAGGCATTGTTGTTGCCATTGTTGTTGCTGCTGCTTGCTGCTACTTGCTGCTTGCTGGTTGTTACTGTGGCAATACGTCGCCAGCGTCGCCATCGCCATTGCCAGTGCAAATACATGCCACAAACGCCAATTGTGACATTTAGCCTATGTTTGTAATGGATTTTCAATTAATTTGAGTTCTCCGGTGTATTGTAGACGACGACGTATAAGACTCGATCAACAACAGCAGCAACAGCAGCAACAGCAACAACAACACAAACAAGCAGCAATTGTGAAATTTACGCGTATCGAACGCTCAGCAATTGTCCATAGAGGCCTCTATCGGCAAATTCGTATTGCCTTTTGCCTACGTCTATGCCTATCTATGCCTAAAGGCCTATGGCCTATACAAAAACCAATAACAACAACAACAACAATAACAACAACAGCAACAACGATACGACGAACAAGCAATGGTGACAACGTTGGATTGATTTGCGCTGCAAATTGCTGGCAATTAATTCTTCATTAAAGCATTTTCGCATAGCCAAATAGGCAGCAGGAGGCACCAATCGGGCAATCGCACAGGTGACACACAGGTGGGGTGTAGTTGCTAAGGTTGGTATATATATACATATATATATATATATATATGTATATATATTTTTTTGTAGTGAAAAGCATTTCGCAATCGATTGGAGCAGAAAACGGTGGCGACCGTTTGACTAATGCAATTACACGCTTACGGTCAAACGAGCTGTGCTATGGGGACTCCATGCCAGTCCCGGTGCTGATTGGGACGGTCTGATTTTCTAATGAGGGATTTTAATTAGCACCAAATACGTAGCTAAATTGGGTGCGCAATGTTACCATGCCAAGCTATTAATGCATGTGCTGGCGAATTATGCACGCACAATCAATTGATGATCACATCAGCAAATTGGTAAAAATAAAAAATAAAAAAAATAAATATTAAATGATTGCGAAATCAGACAACATATTTTGTATATATAAGGAAATTTATTGAATGGCGAAGGTAGTTAAATCACAAAATGATATAACCAAGTTAGGCAAATAAAAGAAGGACTTAATGGACAAATAAATGATTATGTCAATCAAATTGAACATGTTTTTTATATATGCATATGAGGAACTTTAGTAAATGGTTAATATTAGAAGAGATCATAATGTGAATTGAGTGACTCGTCACAGGAGCGAAAAAATACTAGTAGAAAGCATATAAACAGGCAATGAAAATATTAGAAATATTCGAATAAAATGTAACTGCAAATGATTGGCATAAAAGAAGTCAAAAGAATGAGAAAAAATTAATAACTTAAAGACAAATACAACTTGAGAGCTTACCAAGAAATCTGGCCATGCTCGTTATTTTGCCGTTTTAATGCAGTTGAGTGCGTATACTAAATATGTAAGCCTGATTACTGGGCAATGTGTTTGTTTTAGGCTTTCATGAGAACCGGCCCATTAGAGCCTATTAATTAGCAAAGAGCGTGTTAAAACCGGCTGCCACAGATAAGTGTTGCACTCTTGGTAAAACTGGGGGCGCGATCAGTGGACAAATCTTGTCGCATTGCATGTTGCCCAGTTCGGGTTGTCCGGTTGGAAATTGGAATGTTTTGCAGTGGCAATGAAGTGCATATTTTAATCACCAATGGCTGCCTCTGTGCAAGATAAGCGAACGATAATGTGGCCAAAGGGGGGGGGGGGGGGGGGGAGCCACGGCAAGGGGAGCGAGCAACTGGAAAGAGGAACAAATTGTGTGTGGGTTGGGATGAAGCTGCATCAGCTTTAGTGGTGACTGTTGCCCACCTGCTAACAAGTTTAAGTGCGTCAGCGCTCTCTTTTAATTACCCAGCAATAAACACACACACACACACACAGCCACAAATACACAGATAGCTACAGTGCCTCAAATTAGTTGAACTACCAATTGTCTACAAATATTTAGCAAATGTTTGCCGTTGTCTAAATGTGCATACATACGAAAAACAATGTTGCAAGTAAGCAACACCTTGTGGCACATATGCAAGTCATTGGCAACAACACTATCCACTTCAACACTTCTCCACCCCCCCCCCCCCCCCATCCCTCTCCACTGCTCCCCTCTTAGCTGCTGTGGCTTTTGTCTGCCTGGTAATTTAATGCAAATAAATTTTATTTACCAAAACATACATCAAAATGTCTGCGCCAGCACACCTCAGCAGGGCATACCCCTGCCCCGCTACCCTCTTGCCAAACACACACATATGCATATTGCATGCAGCTATGCTGAGTATGTGTGTGTGTGTGTGTATTTAGTACAACTTATGCACGTTAGATGGCGTGCAGAATGCAAATATTATTTTAGCTTTTGGCTTTCGGCGTCTTCGCTTGGGGCTTGCCTGCCTGCCTTTTTGGCGAACGGTGTTAAAACGCATGCAACTTCATTTCCCTGCCCCCAACACCCCACCTTCTCTACACACTCAAAACCCATCCGATTACTCGCCCAGCAGCCGTCGGCTGTCGCCGTCTGTCAACGTGTAAATTGCTGCTGCCTGGCCGCAAATACGAAAAATAAAATTGCGTGCTGAGGTGGGCGTAGCTGACATGCCACACCTACCCAGTCTACCTCACTCTCTCTCCCTCTCTGTCTCTGTCTCTGTCTCTAACTATCTCGCTCACACGCATTCTCACATTCTCTGTCTCTGTCGATCGCTGCGTGTGTTTTTCATTTGGTGCTTCTGTTGTGTTTGCATTTTATTATATTTATGCAATGACTCCCAAGTTGTTGCTCGTTTGTTCAGCTTGAAAATTAATTTCTGTAATGGCTGCCAAGAATTGCAGCTGCATTAGTTGGCCACCAACCCACCTACCCTCCCGTTCCCCCCTTTACGTGCAACTCTTTATCGCATTGCGAGTTGGTTGTTTCATAAGGAACGTGACGTGCCTGCGCTTTGCAATTAGTTAAATTATAGAAAGCCTCGCCGAAGGCATTTTAACTGCATGTTCAATGTAAATCAATTGCATGCTCTTTAGGCCATAAAGCGATGAAGAGCAGACGGAGCAGGAACGAGGCCACACAAGTGCAAAGTGCAATCTTCAGCTGTGCGTATTCTTTTGTGTTCCTGTGTGTTCCCTAATCGCAGACCATTTAAGATACGCAGGGCTTGTGGTATTTTCATCTAATTGATTGGGCCATGAAACATGAAGCTAGCGCCGCTGATAAGGCCCAGTTAAGAGCTACCGTTTTCAGACACAGACAGATACAGATACAGCTACAGCTACTGCAACAGATACATTGCCGAGAGGCACTAAGTACCTAACACTTGACATAATGCGGCAAACGATAGCGGCACAGGTCACAAGAAGACAAACACACTAATAGAGTGATAGAGAGAGGGGGCACAAAAAGAGAGAGAGGGAGACAGATAGAGAGGGCACACAAAGAGACAGCAACCTGCTGCGCTAATGAGACCTGCTGATGCTGATGGGTCCAAAAAACTGAAGAAAAACACAGCTGCCAAAATGAAATGAAATAAAGTTGTATGCCACAAACTCAAGTGACAATGTGTGCGTGTGTGTGTATGTGTGTGTGTGTGTAGCTGCAGTTGACAGCAAATGACAAAATAAGCGGCAAATGTTTGAAATAATTGTTGTTGTTCTTATTGTTGTTGTTGTTGTTGTTGTTGTTATTGTTGTTGTTATTGTTGCTGCTGCTGTTGTCGCCTGTCAGCTTAAAGACAATTTGAATTGGCTATTTAAAAGAAGCTAATCAAGTGTAAAAAACTGATGATTGAAGCAGAAGATTTAAAGTGATGATAAATAAACATTTACATTATTTGTATTTTATTATTATTTGCTACTAATTATTTTTGATCATTCGATAAATATTATGCAGCTTTTTATTAACAATTGAAATTCACATTTTATGACTTAATAATTTGTCGAATTTATTGTTTGTATTTTTATAACAAAACTGAGAATAACATTTATTTTGCATATATTATTTATAATTATTAATATTAACGATTGCTTTGGTTAATTTTGCTAACTGCTTGCAAACAGTTGTTCAGCAATTAAAAAAATGCATTTAATTATTTGGTTAATTTACTCTATTGATTTATAATTACTTCATAACTTTAAACTCGTTTTTGTTTTAGCTATTCACAGGCATTAACAACTGCATTTATAATTTAATTGTTTATGAAGTCATTTTAGCAAAAGGAGCAGCAATATTGAAAAACTGAATGTGTCGCCTCACCTGGGCGTCTGCTCGTTGACAGCTTTATAAAACAATGCAACACAGAAGCAGCAACAGCAACAACAACATCAAATATAAAAAACTAGCTTTTTATTGTTATTGCTGGGCGGAAATGCAAAGTTCGCGATACGTTTTTTGTGCCCCAAGCGGGTAAAGTTCACATGTCTGTCAGCCGTCGGGAGTTTTTTGTCCTGGATTGTAGAATGCAGACTGCAGCAAGGTGTGACCAGCGGCAGTTTGTTGCAATAGTTGCAAGTGTTGGGCTGCTCACTTTTTGTTTGTTTTGATGCCGGAAAATGCAAGAAAAGTGTGAACTGTGCATGCAGATATTAATCGCGACAGAAAGAGCCGCCGCCAGACTCGCTTCAATTAGTCTGGTCAGTCAGTTCGGTTCAGTTAGATATATATACTAGGGCCTACTTATATTTCAACTGGGGGGCTGTCATAGACCGGAAAACACAAAAAAAAAAAACAACAACAAAAAATGACCAAGTACAGCAACAAAAACGCCAATGCAATGAATAAGCAGACGCGCCAATTGAGTTAAATCAAAACCGACGCGACACCAAAATCAGCAACAACAAAAACAAATGATAAAAAACAATAATAACAACAACAATAATGCGGTGGACAATGTTGCGAGTAAATTGTTGTTGCAATCAAGAACGATTCATTGTTTTATTTAAAGCGACGGAGTAATTGCCACGCACTTTGACTACTGCAACAGCAGACAGAGCCGCAGGGGGCAGACACCGGGGTGGGGCAGCACCCGCAGCCTCAGTGGCCATTTGGTGGCAGCCATTGTCGTGGCATGTATTTGCCGTTGATACCAATTAAGGCGCGGGGCAGCTATGAAAACACACACACAATCAGACAAAATGGCTGCACGCAGACCATGAAATACGATTCAATATTGCATTTATTGATATCTTTATGGTTTTGTATATATAGAATCGATATTGATCTGAAATTTTGTAAATCTCTATTTTTTCAATCAATATAAATTGGAATAAACATTAATCTATTTCTTAACATTTTCACATTCGAAAAACGTATTATTTTTTGTATCTTGAAAAAATAATATATGTTAATTAAGGTAAATTCCTTGCGAGCGTAATTAAATAAATAAATTTGGCACATGCCCCCAGATATCAAGTCCATGACACATATATCGAAATATATATATATATATATATATACAAGATTTATTTTTATCAGCTACCAGACACATGCCACATATATCAATACAATATTTGGAATTAATTTTTTACCCCTTTTTTCCTCTACTCAATTTTAAGCAAAAGTTGTAGTTTATCTGGTTAAACTATAAAAACGAAAATCATTTATATAATTAAGTCTTTAGTCTAATAAACAATTAGCAACTAAACAAATAATTATTTGTTTACACATTTATTTCATGTAAACAAGTTTTCTCAAATTAAATGCCAAATATTTTGGATTTTTTAAATTGCCCAATTTTAATTCCTTATTCAGGAATGCTTTAATAAATAGAATAGATGGTTCAAATGCAGTCGACACTTACCTCCACCAAATCCCTGTCCTGGAAACAGACCCGGCGGCCCAAAGGGTGGCATTTGACGAGCGCCCGGCCATGGAACGCCACCGCCCATGCCGCCCCAGGCGACTGCTGCGGCGGCGAGGGCACTGAATGGCGTTGGTCGGATGGGCACATGGCCACTGGCTGCCAGCGCCGCTGGCGAGAGGATTGTTGCGTGCATTTGTCCTGCTCCTGCACCGGAGCCGGGTGGCCCGCAATGGGAGCCCTCGAGGGACTTGCTGCTGCTGTCAAGGCCATCGGGCGTGGAGCGCGGCGAATCGTCGGCGTTCATGTCCTCGATGTCCACAATGGAATCGTCGTCCTCATCATGTTCCCCATCATGATCGTGCAGCATATCATCGTCGTACTCCAACTCCGAGTCCGTATGACTGCTGCCGCCCAGCGGCGAATGCCTCTCATTTTTGGCGGGCGTTGAGCTGCCACCAGCTCCATGTGCGACCGGCGTTGAACTGGGCGTCGAGCTGGCTGAAGCGGAGGCGGGTGGCGAACTGGCCCGTGCATCAGCCTGGGCCTGAGCCTGGGCTTGACGCAGTTGCGCCATTGCCAGCTGCTGCTGTTGCTGCTGGTGTTGCTGTTGCTGCTGCTGCTGCTGGTGCTGATGCTGGGCGTGCGCAGCAGCTGCCGCATGGGCGGCATGCAGCAAGTGGGCGTGATGCGCAACGGCGGCGGGATGAAATGCATGCGTGGTCGGCACAGTTGGCGGTGCCGCTAGCGACGGCGGCGGCGGTGTGCCCGCTGCACTGCTCTGAGAGATGGGCGATGTGGCGGCTGAACTGGACAGATTCGTCGGTCCATCGCTATTGGTGTTTGGGGTGCGCGGCCGTGTGTCCGCCAGCAGTGATGCAACACTAAAGTTACTCAGCCTGGAGCTGCTCTTGTGCAGATGATGCGGTGCCGGATGCACTGCAGCCAAATGCAAAGCCTGCTGCTGCTGTTGCTGTTGCTGCTGCTGCTGTTGTTGGTGCTGTTGGTGTTGGGCCAGCAGGTGTTGCTGGTGTGCCAGCAGCAGTGCCGACGGCGATGTTGGACTCGCCAACGGATGCAAAGCACCCGTTCCGGCGGCAGCAGCAGCA
The DNA here is from genome assembly GCA_035042345.1 of Drosophila fungiperda. NCBI lineage: Eukaryota > Metazoa > Arthropoda > Insecta > Diptera > Drosophilidae > Drosophila > Drosophila fungiperda. Next base: position 5,216,445 of record JAWNLM010000015.1, on the reverse strand, counting down.
GCAGCGGCAACAGCCACAGACGTCAGACTGCTGTTGCTGATGCTGATGTTGTTGTTGCTGCTGTTGTTGTTGCTGCTGTTGTTGCTGCTGTTGTTGTTGTTGCCGGCGCTGCTACTGAGCGCTGTAGTTGACGGCACCGTCGGGCTGGTCATCGTTTGGCGGAGCCCAGTCACTGTCATGCTCCTGCGCCTGTTCGTCGTCGTCGTCGTGCTCCTTGTCGTTGCTGCTGCTCCTGCTGCTGCTACGCTCGTTGCTGCTGCTGTTGCGGTGTTGCTGGACAGCTTTAACATAAAGCGAAACTTTTCTCTCTTGGATTTCCTTCAAAAGTTGATTGTTGTTGTTGCTGTTTTGGTTGTTTTTATTGCTCTTGATTTAGTTGTTGTTTTTATTAAAACATTGCACTGGCGCGAGTTCAAATTGGCACTTGAATTTCAGTAGAAAAATATACATATGTGTTGTTAATTTGTTTTGATTATCTTTTAATTAATTCGCTCGTTCATCATCGCTCTACACACACACACACACATACGTAAACGTACACGATCTCGTACACGCTCACAAACACATACACATAAAGACAACGCACGCACGCGGCCTGCTCGAATTTGCTTTTTGAATGTGAGACGTTCAATTCACGCTGCGGCTCTGAGACTCGAGAGAGAGACACGTCCTCTTGAGATCACGTCTGTTCTACAACTGAACGTAGACAGCGGCGCAGTCACCGCTCTGCTGCAGCTCGTACTCACACACGCACACAGTGACATACTCACACAATTGGCTGGTGGTGGTGGCTGTTAAACCGGCCTGTCGCTCTCTCGCTTGCACTCGCTGCTCATACGTTTGCCGCGACACCATTTTTATTGGCCTAACTGTTTCGGTTATGCTCTCTCGTACAGCGTTTATTTATTTCGATTTTTTTTTTTGTTATTTACCACTTGCTTGGTTTGCTTGCGCCGCCTTCTTTTCTACCGCTGTTCATTTCCAGTGTGGTGAGTTTTGTTTTGCGTTGCGCAAACAGGACGGCAACATGGCAACAGTTGCTGCCTTTGGCTGTCTCGCTCGCACGCCTAATTATTATTGAATAATTCAATCTTCAAAGCGTTTTTGCTGCGCGTATTAGCATTTTATAACAAGCAGCAGCAGCATCAGCCGCTACCGCAGCCGTCGCTTGCCCATTTCCACATTGGATTTTTTGCTGTTGTCTCTGCTCTTGCTGTTGTTGTTGTTACTGCTGCTCTTTCTCTTCCCCTGTTAAGCGCCGTCTCGCTCTGACACGTCACAGCTTCCACATTCATGACTTCATTTGCCTGCCGCTTGCCGCTTCTTATTAAATTGTGCTGTCAACGTAATTGGCGGCAGCGTCGTCGTCGTTGTCGTTGTCGTCGTCGTCGTCGCGCTGTCTGCTTACGTTTCGGAGTCTCCACACAGCTCGCCAGCTTAGCGCTGGGGAACATTTAATTGGTGCTCCACGTTGGGGCGCACGCGGCGTATGGGCAATCTTTAAATAAATGTCGCATCGCTGCAACGAAGCATACATAAATATAAACATCAACATACATATACATAAATACATAAATACATATATATGAACATATATAATAAACAATAAGCCCATCATTATGATGAAAAGCGAATGCGAATTCATTGACGACGGCATCTTATCACAAAGCTGCAATCTCTGGCAGGAAATTATGTTTTTTATGCCTGCCCAAAAAAAGATTCTTTTGCTGCTTGCTCCAGAAAAAATAACAACAACAAAAATAAAATAAATGCAATTTATGTCCATGGCGCACACACCTCAAAGATAAACCATAAAATCCTTATCGCTACGCATAAATCGAGTAGCCAGCATAACAAATCAATCACACGTAAATCTCAAATATGCAGCATCCCAAAATCAGCAACAGCAAATTCTATTCACTCTGCCTCCTCCCCCTCGCACGCCCCGCATCCACAACAGAATGCGACATCAAAAGGTTGGCTAGGATAAGCCAAACTTTAGGGTTCATTATATAGTATAATTCATTCTCTCTTTCTCTTTCTTCCTTTGTTGGGATTTTTGTGTCCCTGTCTCTTTCTAGTTATAATTTTACTTTACAAATTAATCTCATTTTAAGGATTATTATGTGAAAATTGTTGGCTCCAAAGTTTTGCCAGCCATTGTTGTTTCGCTTTTATGTTGCAGGGAGGGATGTGTGGGGGAAGGGTAATCCAGCAGGGGTTGTCTCCAAGGCGCTGTTTGGGGATTTTAAATGCTGCTGTGAATTTACTTAATGAAGCTGCTGCTTTGACGAATAATCAACTCAATTAGAGCAGCTAAATAAAGCAGTTAACTTTTTGAACTTTCCATTGGAAGAATTATAAAAGCATATTTAAGCGATTCTCATCCATAAAAATCTGTATATAAATATTTTATAGCCAATTTGCATATTGTCCTACAAAATAAATATTTTTCTTAAAAGAACACTTAATTTTATATGATTAGTTCAACTAATAAATTAGTGTAGAATAAATATTTAATTCACACAAATTTCCAACTAATTGACATGTGAAATATTATTATCGTAAAATAAACACACTACTTAATTTAACCAAAAATTTGTCATATATATTTTTGTTATGTGCATATGGCAAATGTAGACGTGGCGCATAAATTAATTTAACTTGCTAATTTCAAGATCTTTGAAGCTCTTTGCCAACATCTAATGTGGCTATTTATAAAAGTTAAAATTCCAAAATGCCAACGCATTAAGTACATAAATACATATATATACATACAGATATGTGTATATATTTACTTTGTGGCACCTCCATTTGCATTATCAAACAAGTGACTGATTAAAACGATTCGTTTGTGTCAGTTAAGCACTTCATTAAAAAAAAAACGAAAATGCCGCTTTCCTTTCAATTAAAAATATTGAAATACAACGCAAGATGAGTGCCCAAATGGGGCCTCATTAATATGGTTTTCTACGTTGGCACGAACAATTATAGCCAATTACAAATATTAATTTCCCAGAAGAAACGCGTGAAGCGTTTTTATAATCTTCATCATTATTCATTGGGCTTTGAAAATTGTACGCAAATGAGACCCGCAGCCAAAACAAGGCGCAAATTAATTTTTCAATAAACATCATAATCATATATTTACTACTTACTCATGAGCCGACAGACTCAATGCTTGATGCCGATGCTGATGCTGATGTCGATGCCGATGCCGGTGCCTATGGATCGGATCGGGTACCCTTCTACACACCCCCGCCAATCGCTGTGACGCCTCCAATCGCACTCCAAGCTTTTTCTTTGCCGGCCAAAGATGAAACGACGCCGGCAGCGCAGAACGACTACAACAACAATAATAAAAACAACAACAACAACAACTTTCTGGGGTTTGGGAAGTTGGTCAGTTGATAAATGGACGTCGCGTTGGCTGCATGGAGCCGCCGCATGTAAATGTTTTGATAGTTTTTCATAATTTTTTTCAATATTTTTATTTTTTGTTTGTTGTTTGTTTGGTTGGCTGCTATTTTATTTGTGCTTTTGATTTTGTTTGCCGCGCGCCCACTTAACCAGCTTCGTTGCAGCGGGGGGAGGTGGTGGCTGTTGCATAGCCAATACCAATGCGAGTGTGTGAGTGCAGTTGTGGGTGTGTTGCACATTTATGTGGGCAGTTAGCTTTTCAAATAGCCGCAGCCGTCATCAATTAAGCAAGATTGTTGTTTTAATGGCGCAATTAATTCATAATTAAATTGCGTAATTGCCTGATTAACAGTTTATTTCAATTGGCAAGTGCAAACGGTTTTGGTTAAAACTAGAGTGCATCGAGAGTTAAAAAAATAGGTATATAAATAATAAAAAATGTGTGTTAAAAAGTAGATTGAGTCAGAAGTTAATCATGTTCAAGTATAAAAACATATATATTCCCGATCAGCATCAACAGCCAAGTTGATTTAGATCTGAACAACTGCTTTCCTTAGGGGAATCCATATTAGCAACTGGTTTCAGGGTATCCCTCGAATAGACCATTCTAAATGAATCTTTTTATTCACATGTTAAATATCTAATATTTTCTTCAATAATATTTTAGCAAATGGTTGATTATTATTATTTTAGATTTGTTTCTCAAAGGGAAATATTGCTCATAAAAATATGAATCTATTTTAGTTAGGAAAATCTGAGATACTTTTGGACTCTGTAAATTATTTTTTACACATATGCACCTAATTTATGAAGTATAACAATGATATATTTGCTAACTATTGATTTTTATGAACACACTCAAAGTCTCTAATTTCTGAATAATATCTGAGTAACAGTTGTGGCAAATATCAATGTTTCACACGTATCAGCAGAGTTTCGATCATTTTTTCCACACAAATGACATACAATCGGTAGACACATTGAGGCTTAACAAGCCATGTTAATTAGTAGCTGACAATGGCATTTCCCACATTGGCTGATGGCTTCCAATTCTCACACACACACATGTATATATATATAGATATATAGCACTTGAAACAAGCAGCGATAAATATGAATTGTTTTTGGCTAACAGAGTCAGCCAAGCGCAACATAATCAAAATTTCATTATCCCTGCGATGCGTTAAATCGCTTAAACAGGCTAAAAACGTTGCCAACCCTGTTTAGCGACTGATGATGACGCCCCCATTTGACGTGTTGACAGTTCTGATTTTTGTTTTCTTCTTCTTGTTGCCGGGGCCGGGGGATGCAGGCGAAGCTGGTGCGAAATTTAGTCAATAAACGTTATTGAGCCGAGGCATGAAGAGCCAAGCCAGCGAGCAAAGGGGAGGCAGTTTCAAGTTTTGGCCTCAATGGGGTGGTTTACACAGCCAAGTAAATAAACCAACCCCCGCACAAGCACACACACACACACACACACTGATGTACACAAATACAATGCGGTTGTCAGTCAGTCATTTAGTCACAGCGGCTGTGGCAATTGCGGCTGCGAGTAGAGAAGTAGCCGTGTCTCCCTCTATATATATATAAATATATATCCTAGCTAAACGGTTGGGTGTTGATGGCCAGGACAGGGATATCAGTAGCAAGGACAGGGACAGGGAGAGGCAGAGGGTTGACTACTGGGACTGGGAGTTTAACGGGCTGCCACTGTGATGATGGCGCGCTCGTTTATTGAATTACATCCGCATGACTGCGCATTTAACGAGCTCTTGGGTGTCGTTTTGCTGATGGCGTAAATGTTTGCCAAACAACAAACAAATAAATAAACTTCTGATTTGGCACTGATTGCTTTACGGGCTGTGCGCGCCGAAGGGGGGGAGGAGGTTTACTGCACTGCAAGGTCACTTGGCTGGTGTGGTTTTCCTTAAGCCAAGTCAATCATAGCCATGCATTGCCCTCCCCCCTCAATACCCTCCCCCATCATGAGGCACTTTGCTCACATAATTGCCAACACGGCGTACGTCGCAAACTCGTTATGATTTCTTTTCATGCGGCCATTTTATTAATTTATTTTGTATTTATTCAATGCTCGTTTACCTCTCCCCTCTTGGGCTCCACAAGCTAGACAAGTTCTTATCTTCATTGCCAGCATTTAATGCGATAAGCGCAGGACGACGACGACGACGACGACGTTGGCAAACAACAGGCTACTCCATCCCATTACAACCCATTCCACTGCTCTATATCCAAGCGCAACCCTATAAAAATGTAAATCAAATAAATTTACCTAATATCAAATTTCCCCTTCGCTGCAAGCAACCAACCAACCTTTCTATGGCCCACCCCAAAGTCCAGCCCATTGCTCCCCCCCACCCCTCTCTCTCTCTCTCTCTCTCTTATGCCATCATCATCATCATTCACGCTCATCCTTTATCCGCTCGTTTAACAATCGTTTAATAATTTAGCCTGGTAAATAACACTAACACTCAGGCAATAGATGCGCATTGGGGGAAGCAGAGCTTTGTTGGTTTTGCGGGTCTTTGGTTTCGGCTGTGGTGCAACTACAGTTCGATACAGTGGGACAAAATGAGCAACATTATGTAAATGAAAATAAAATATTTAAGCCTAGCTAAGCTATTAATTTTTAAGTATTTCTCAAGCATTGAAAAATCACATTTATCCCGAAATGAAGGCTTTAGCTGCTATTCCTCCTTTAAAGTAAAATAGCCTATAAGGTAAATAAATATTTAACTAATTACGAATGTTATTATTAATGTATATACTTTTATTCTTGGCACTATCAAAAATCCTCGAAACTATTTTCGATATGAAACTATACAAATTTTGTACTGAAACGATTAAATGAAAATTTGAATATCCTTAAAACAAATAAAATTTATATAGTAGTTACTACTTCATTGTTTTTTTACTCATTTTAAGTAATTGAAAACTAAATTAATTTTCTAGTTATATAAGAAATGAGGTTCCTTATATGAATCATTTTTTTACATTTCATTTACTTTTTCAGTTTTAATAGAATTCAGATTATAAATAGAAAATCGGATTATTCTTAACACAAATAATAATTAAATAACAATTACTATTTCAGTTTCTGTATACTTATTTTAAATAATTGCTAATTAAATTTATTTTCTAAGTAAATAACAAATAATGTTTCTGAAACGAATCATTTTCTTACTTTCCATTTACTATTTCAGTTTTAATCTAAAACTAAGTCGACTTGTCCCATTGTGTCCCTGCTTCAGCGTGCGTTTATCCTTCTCAGCATATTAGCTGCTATCATGCGCCTAACCGCAACCCCCCGTCCCACGTGTCCACAAGGATCGACTGGTAGAGCAGGCAGCCATGTCTGAATCTGCCACCATGCCACCATTCTGGGCTACTTGGCTCTCGAGTCATTTAGCCATTTAACTTTGGCTTAATTCAATTTGCAATTTTTCAAAAGCCTCTGCCTCGACTCGGATGCTGATGATGCTGTGGTGCTGGGTGGCTGGTTGGGTGTTCAAATTGTTGAGAGAACAACACCCCACTCCACCCCACTCTCCACCCACCAGAGACAGTTGCCGGAGCTTCAGGCTGGTGCTGAGCATACGCTTTTGAAGCGTTTTTATGTGCCTTTTGGGGGTTGGTTGACTTTTGTAATTTTAGCCGGCTGCTTCCTGGCACAGGATGTGCGGTTCTGTCGCCTTTTATGTGCCTCCGGGCCGCAGAGCATATATTTACTTATGTCTGTGTATTTATAAGTGTGTTGTGTGTGTGTGTGTGTATATATATACAGAATATAAATTTATAGGCCTTTGGTTTATTTGTCGCCGCTCAGCTAATGAATTTTGATTGCCATTGTCTTTGGATGGTGGGCTTATTCGTGATTTGGCCTCGCAGCGGTGAACGAGTCTTTGTTTTGCTTAATTACAACTTAATTGCGTTTGATGTGTACAAATTTTCAGCTTCCGATACAAGTCGCAAAATCAAATTAGCTAAATGTATTTATCTTGTCAATTGACAGACGCGATTGCAAATGCAACAGCTATCGAGAATGCCAATCAGGGAGAGAGATTGAGAGAGAATCACAGTCCCAAGCATTGGCCAGTTCATTAGCCAGCCTCAAGTTGAAGTTAAAAAGTTGCTAAAATGTTTACAAGTCACTTTGCGGTTTGGCTCTGACCGCTTTCAGAAGCTGCTTCTGGCCCAACTCGGCTCACAGACAATCCACGTTACTGTTGTCTGCCTTTGACTTGGCTCTCAGGCAGCTACCCAGTCCAGAGTCCAGAGCACATCAATTGTTTGCACGGCTCACAGATCTCACTTCTTGACTAGGCCTGGCCTGGCCAGCTACCAGCTAGCAGCTTTTTTTTTTTTTGTTGTTTTTAGCACATTTGTTTGTCAACTGCGTAGCCGTTCATGTTGGCTGACTTTCTTAGGCTTTCTGCTTTGCACTGATTGCACTTTGCACAAGGATCTGCTCCATAGTGCTGCCAGCAGTAGCTTCTCGCGCGACGCACATAAAGTGTCATTCCGTAGCTGCTAATTGACATCGCACACAGCCGGCAGACATTTCGAGACCCAGGAGCCGACTCTCCACTTGGACACTTGGACAATTGTTCTCCTCCCAGTCACCTTGCTCCATTGATGCAATTTGAATGCGCGCGCGGCGCGTTTCTATACCCTTACAAGAGATGGTATTCATAATGGTATATCGACTTGGATATATCCATAATTATGCTGTGAAAATACCCATGAAAGGAATTACATTTATATATATATTTTACTAATAACACCGAGGGATTGCCAGAGTAGTGCAAAAAACAAATTGTCATTTGTTATTAAATAAAATATATACGTCAATTAGCTGCATAATTTTTTAAACTAATATGAAATTTGCTTAATCTGTCACTTATGCAAATATTTAATTTGGTCTTTATAATATCATTACAAAACTATTGTGCTGAATCAGCTATTTTCAAGCGAAAACCCGACCGGTTTCAATTGAAGTTGGCAAAGTGTATTTGTGGCTCGACTTGCTAATTGGGAACTACACATTTACCAACATATATATATATTTATATATATAAATATAGGTATCTGTATGTATTGTGATTGGGTTTATTTATAGAGCCCGGTAGCAATGCCACACACTCAAAGTGTCGCAGTTAATTGGCAAATGTGAGTCAAAGTTTATAGAAATCTGCCACAAACAATTGGCGTGACGGCACTTTGAAGTCATAATAGATGTAGCCGAGAGATCTGAAGCTGAAGCCACTAGAATGGCCAGCTTGGTCGGTCGGTGCGTCGGTCAGTCGGTTGGTCAGTCGATCTGTCGGAGCCACTGAAGTGCCGACTCTCCGCCAGAGACAACACCTGAACGGACCACACTGTTGCCGGGTTATATTTGCATGACATCAATATTGACGCTTAGTAGTTGGAATGGCCCGTCGAAACGAAGATGAAGATGAAGACTGAGGACTGAGGACTGAGGACTGAAGATGACGCTGCTGGCGGAGACGAAGTCGGCGCAAATAAATCATAAATACTGTGCGCGTTCGCTGTCCATTGGCCTCGTGTTTGGCAAAGTAATTGAGTAAGTGGCGGCAACAGCATCGGCGGCGACTTGTCCTACCCATTAGCATTTGTTTGTGAAGGTGGCAGGGGCTGGGCGGCTTTTGGTGCAGAAGCCGAAAGTCATACGGCATAACACAAATGCCACATTAATTGTTTCAAGTTGACGACGCGACGGCAGCGGCGGTTGTTCCAGCAAATATTTGCGCTCATTTTCAAGTGGCAAGATTATGACGCATTCACGCCAGTCAAGCGGCAGCAGCAACAACAAACCAGAAAGGGATCCCATTTGACTGATATTTGCAGAAAACTCAACTAAAGGCACTAAAGAGAGAGAGAGAGAGAGAGATGGAGAGAGAGAGAGTTGGCCACTTGTGTGTTCCAGTTTTTTTTTTTCTTGAGTTAAGAGTATTCAAGTATTCAGTTGCCAGCTTCAGCTGCAGTTATTAATTGGTATTTAAAGTAAAGAATAATGTTACCTCAAACAAAAGGACACAACAAGCACTTGAGTCGTCTTTAGACGACGATGGCTCATCCATCCATCACCCACAGCGTCTCGAGTGCGCCGACTGTGCAAGTACACTCAGCAAAAAAAGGTTAAACTATTAGGCAAGTATCTTAGTATTAAGATGACAATTGTAAAAATTTGTTGCAAGTTGCAGTGAATATTTTTAAAAATCTTTTTTTTTTTTCTTAAATTTATATTTAACAAATTTTCTGTTTATTTATTTTCTGTATTTTAGAAAGTGGGTTTTATATTTTTTATATTAAACATGACATTTTTTTGGCATTGATATATTATTAGAAAATCTACCCTTTAAAAAAGTAAGCTTCGTTATAAATCTGTTGAATAGTTTTTGAAGATTTTGTGAATTTATTTTCTGAGTGTAGGCATGCCTGTAGGTAGACCAAATTGCCTTTCAGCCAAGAGGCAGCTGGGTACTCAAGAAAAGCAAAAACAACAACAACAGCAAGTGCAGCGCACTTTTTCGACAATTGTTAAGGGGCTCGAGAACCGCAGGACACTTTTTCCGCTATTGGCAGTTTTATTATTTTCACACTCGAAAATAATTGCACGCTGTGAGTTAAGCTCAGCTCAGCTCAGCTCCGACTGCAGACGCAGACGCAGACGCTGAGGCACCACACCCAGTTAGGCACTCGGCACTCGGGGCACAAACAGTCAGAGCTCGTGGTAAATGTCTGGTTGTCCAGTGAGTTTATGACGCGGACATGGCAGCTGTGTCCCATGGCCTATTACCTAATGCCACAGACTGGGCTAGCCAGTTAGCCAGCCAGCCAGCTAGCCGTTAAAGCGACTGCCAAAACATTCAATAAATATGTTGGCTCATATAAATTATGGCGGCTAATGAACACGCGCGCCATTTGCCGCTTGCAACAGACACCAACAGACACATATCCTATATAGGCACAATAATAAAGCGCAGTTGCATCTGCCGCCTGTCTCCGTTCCTACTGCTTCTGCTGCGGCTGCTCCACGCTTATCAACGACCACCAATCTCTAAGATTTCTTTGGAAATTTACTATATCAATAGCACCCAGCAAACAATGTCGACACTTTGGTCGCCCCGAAACCGACAGCCGTCGCCTTTATGAGCAACGTATGGCAACTGTTCCCAACGTGCCCCTTTGCCATCGCCTGATTGAAATTTGTGTGCTACTTGGCTTTATGGATTGCTAATTAATGGAAAATAGATAATAGAGAAAGTTATGATATTGTATTGAACTGACATTATGACATTTGTAGATCGTTTCGGCAGGGATATGATGATAAATCAAATATAAACGCTCAGGATAAGATAATATGTATTTTATTTAAGAATATTCATTTGTTGCAGTCACAATAAATAGCAGCAATAATTTTATATAAATTAATCAAATAAATCAATTACTTGATTTAAAGCAAATGGTTTACAAAGTGGGAGTGCAAAAAACAAACATTAATTTATAAAAAATAACTTTATTTCTTTAATAAAATAGTCAACAATATTAATAAAAAATTCGTAGTATTCGAAATTGTAAATTTTTTTTGACTCGAATCAAAAGTCTTTAAAGCGGAAGCTTGTATTAAAAAAAATATATTGAAAAGATGTTCAAATACATTTCAAACTAATTCATATTATTATTTGATTGATTACTTAATGAAAATTAATTTTGAGAATTGTCTCTTTGATCTCTTTTGCTGTGCAAACTACATTCACATGATAAGTTTCGCGTCCGATTTTATTTCCCAATTATTATTTGTCAAGGGAATTCGAGGTCTTGTCAATACCAAATTGTCTCTCAAGTGCATTTGCTGTGCCTTTCAGCAATCAAACAAAACAAGCAGAAAACAAGAATATCTTTTAATTATACTTCACACAGGTCTGTCCGGCAATCAATAATATTTATTCCGAACCCAGGCAGCTGCTTGAGCCCCCAAACAATGGGTATAGCAATCAAATAGTGCAACCTCTATAGCCGATAAGCGGATAATGCACAGAGACTGCACTTTGACTTCCAAATTGGCTGATCCCTGGTCCAACAAAGAGCCAAATCCTGCTAATCCGCTTGTAGTCTCTGCTGCCTTTTTGACACTCATCAAACGGCTGAACAACTTGTATGAAACTCAAGTACTTTGTATCGGTTATTCTCTGTCTCTCTCTGTGAGTGTATCTTTTGCATATTGGTATTGTTTTCGGATTTTTCACACAACAAATTCTGCTGAAAAAAAATTAAAAAAAAAAATACCAAACAATTGACTTGTCAGCAATGTGGATGTCAAGGGAGCATCGCTTAAGTCGAATTTTTCAGTTCATTTCATATATGATGCATTCGAGTCGCATTGTGGTCAAGTTCATTATTAAATCATTTTTGGCATGTCTTGGACATTTGACACGTGATCTGGCCACACACATGGACAGACAGACACAACCAGCTGGACATGACTTGGCTTAAATGGAATTTCATATGCAGATTTGGCCAGACTAACTAGCAGCTGATAAAGTTGCCACCATTTATGGATGTCGGTTTATTGTCGTTTTGTCGAGTAAATCAATTAAGGATGCTGCTCGTCTGTGGCGGCTCTCAGCTGTTGCCCCGCTTTATAACTGGCTTGTTGCGCTGCACAAAGCCAAAAATAATGAGGGTGCAAAAAGTGCCTTGCAATATATATATATCAACGGTATTATTATGTATTATACACGAACGATTGGGGGAGACTGATTCAGATATACACACAGATGCACAGAGACACACGGATTTCAGAGATTTTCACATTTTTAGGCAATCAAAACAGAAAAGAAGACAAGCAAATGCGGATGACGATAAACATCTCCATAATGGTCTGATTTGAACATGAATCGCATGATACGAGTGAATTTTTGTGATTGGATTTTCAGCCAAAAAGGAGAACATATGCTTTAATTGCAGCTTGTTGGTTGCCACAGCAACAACTGACAGACAGCCAGCCAGCCGGGCAATTAAATTGCGAGTCAAGCATTTATATTGTTATGCGGGTAAAAGATGTGGAAAACGCTTGTTTGGAGGTGCCAACAAACATTTGACAAAGGCAGCACAAAAGGCCAGTTTTGGGTAATTGTATAAAAATTCGGCAGAGACAGAGAGGCCGCCAGTTGTTGGACAAACGCACACGCCCCTAGCCTAGGCATCAGGCCTGGCCAGCATCACAGGAATCGCACATCTTGTTGGGAGTGACCAAAACAATTTTCAAATTAAAAACCACTAAAGATGCAGTTGACACGCTTCATATATCAACTAGCCCAAAACTGTAGAGCACCTTTTTTTGATTTCCCGGAAAAATTTAGCCAGTATCTCCATCTCTCTCTCCCTCTCTATCTCTCTCTCTCTCTCTCTCTTTCTTTCTGTATGCATGAGGCGTTTTGGAAAACACTTTGGTACTTGGCACTTGGCACTTGGCTTTAACCAGCACGCTGGCAATTAGATGCGCTTCACTTGAACCTCTTTAAAACACAATTGCTAGAGCAAAAACACAAACACACACACACACTTACAGTTAGACAAAAGAGGTGTAAAATTTGAGTGTGTGTGTGTGTGTGTGTGTGTTTCGCAAAAGCCGCTGGCAACAATGCCCGGCCACTGATTGAAACAATGGAGCGGCCCAGGGTCCCGGCCCAGGATGCAGGCCCGAACTAAAACAATGGCCAAGACGCGGCTGGCTGCTACAGTTTTTACAATTTGAAAGCGTGTAAAAGACCGTTGACGTCAGACGGCGACCCGCGGCCAAAAGGTGCAACAGAAGACAATGCCAGTGCATTGTGTTGCAAGCGGCAGAGGCGCTACAGCAACAAAACGCAAATGCAACAGCAACTTGCAACAACATCAACAACAATAACAATAACATCAATTTGAAACCAGAAACCAAGCACTGGCAAAGCACTGCAGTTTGGCTTGCTTATCAAAACTGATTTGTTTCTCGAAGATTTTTGTGGCAAGTTCAATAAACCCCCAGAACCCCATATTCAATATACTCTCAAAAATTGAGAGGCAACAGCGATACGTGGCTCGGGGTCCCTCGGGACCCGCCACATTATCAGCTCAAATTAAAACATTCCGCTTGTAATTGGCCATGGAAGGATAACGCTGCTGACAGCGACCATTCTTATCAACAGCGGACTGTGCTGTGTAATTGAGGCTGTCATTGAGTGTGTGTGTGTGTGTGTGTCTATGTGTGTGTGTTTAAGTGAGTCTGCCCTGCCCCTTGCCCATTCTAATCAGCCGGCATAACGCTTGACTAGCCCCAACGGCAGTAGCTTATCGGCCCAAACACACTCGCACACTCACCCGCACACACACTCATACACACACACACAATCGCACACGTAATTATGTGGAGGAGATAACCCTTACCCCCTCGCTCAGCATCCCAAGTCGCGCTCAAACTATCGCTACATCTGAGTCAAGATTTATGGACTTGGGGTTGACAATTAGCGCTGATAACTTTTTGTTCTGGGGTTTTTTTTTCCGCTATTCTTCGAATTATTCCCCAGTTGGCATTGGAAAATTGAAATTGCCTGTCTAATTTCGTGAAATATTGGCCCAAGCTCAAAAGTCGCCCGGTTGCCCCACACAGTAATTATCAATTAATATTGAATTCAGTCAGCCAGTGCAAATGTGCGAACCCAAAATTGACACTCACGTACACTGAGCCAAATTCTAGATAATCCATGTTTAAAAATCAGAACTACTTCGTAAATGCTATTTCAGAAATAAACTTAAATTTAAATTTAAACTAATTCCATAATAAATGATTATATTGAGGTAAAATATAATGTAAAAATGTTAATTTATATATAAAATCAAATTATTTTGTATACTTATAATTAGCTAATTTTAATATTGCCAAAAATCATAATTCATTTCAGCTATATTTTGTTGACACATATTTGTTGTATAAAAATAAATATTAAATATAAATATTAAATATTTTATACTTGATTTAATAACTTATAAACTAAATTATTTATGAATATATAAAATTCTTTTGCTTAATTATAAGTATGTTCTCGAAATTTTCAGAAATATTTAGATCAGCATTTTTCTCTGTGTGAGTTCTTTTGCAGCTGGCTCTTAGTTTCGGGTGGGCGTGGTAGTTTGGCTGGCCAGACATTAAACGGTAGTTAATGCGATTAGACAAAGATGGAGAAAGGCTCGAAGCGTTGTAAATATTATGCTGCGATGCAAACACTCCAACACAGAGTAGTCTATGGACCCAGACAACATCGGCACCTACTTTCTCCTTGAAGCGTGCCCTGAACTGGCGCCAGAGGTGGACACTTGTCGCACATTCCGCGACGCGTCGCTTTCTTTGTGTATCGCATTACAGCCCGGAGCAGTAGCAACTTGTTCTTGGTCGTGGGTGTAATCCTTTCCCTCACACGCCTCATTAATGTGGCTCATATTTTTCACGCCACTGAAACAGTCTCAAAAATGCCTAATGGGCTTGTGTCAAACAGTTTCCGAAGAAACACAAATTCATTCTCAGCAAACATCTATTAAGAGTTCCCTACACAAGACTAAAATTTATTCATCTCTAAATGCTACACGAGAACTAAAACTATGGAAAACACAAATCATATTTTCTATTTTCATTTCTCTATCTATGAAAAGACTGATCCACTTGACAACAGATTATTATTTGGTTCAATATAATATATAATTTATGCTACCATAATAATACTTCAAATAGCTTAATTGATTAATAAATTTCCCTCTTGTTGATCATGAAATTGTGATAATATACAACATAAATTTGTTTAATTTTATGATGCCCATTTTATATATGAAAAACAACAAAAAAATATTAAACCTAAAAGAAATAGATAAAACTCATATCTTGTCAGCATTGCTTAGCTCTCAAAAAACCAGCATTTTCAATTTCGAATCAAACTTCAAAGTATTCTATGCAGATCTTTGTGTACTCCAATCAAGTATTGGCGATCTCATGTCGCATTTGTCGCCATTTTGCTGCATGAAAGAGACGCAGTTTAATCAACCTAGTAACACATAAGGCATGAAATGGAATGAAATTCAATTGTCATCAAATTTATTGTTATTGCTGTGTGCGTTTGAGTGTGCGATCAAATGGCAAAATGTCTGGCAAAATGGCATGCAAATGGCAATGGCAATGCCAATGGCAATGGCAATTGCATTAATGGCCTCCTCCGTCTCATTATACAGGCATTATGCTGACAGATCATAGAGTGAGAGAGGGGAGGGGGGGGAGCAACTCGACTGGGCACATTCATGCTGGTCAATTGCCAAAAGCAATGCCATTATTAACATACATGGCACACACACAGAGGGTGCCAGTGAAGCGGGCTAAGCAGATTGGGGGATATTATTGCCATTATAACATGTATTGTTATCCTTTCAACGCAAAATGGCCGCCTGACATGCCCGTTGAGCCTCCGTCGCCGCAGTTTGACATTCAAATGCTGTTTTGCCATTGTTCCCAGCCAACTGTGCGTGCCGAGCCGCATCGAGGAACGAGCATCGAGGAACGAGGAACGGGGAACGAGCATCGCAGCGGGCAGCTGACGTCCAGCGATTAAAATCTCAGTGGGTCTAGCAAAAGTGCTACGGAAAACTATGCAAAACATTTGCATAGTGTGAAATATTTGGCATACACATATATATTATACAGATTTTATGTCTTTTAATTTGATAAGTGGAAACTGGAGGGATAAAAAGTTTAAGGCCAGTTTGCTAATGCATTCCAAGTGATCTTCAGAGACCGCCGCCTATTTGCAGCTGTTTCCGCTGGACCCATTGCAACGAATTGTAAATTTCTTAAATGTTTATTAATTGTTTGAACAGAATTGATAATTATAGATTTTCGTTGCGGCGCTTACTGTAGACAAACCTGCTCCAATTACAGCGCGGAAATTCCCACACGAGGGCGGAAATACGAGAGCAGACCGAAACGAGACTCGGCCAGGATCGTTGTCAGACTGATTGCCGCTGCAAGGATCGTTAGCGGCAGACAAGTTGGGCGCAACCGCAACAACACAATTCCCGGGAAACACACCAAACATTCAAACAGCCACAGCGGCAACCACACGCGGCGTTTCCAGGCCGTGCTCTGGCCAGACGGGTGCGGAGGGCGGGCAGCAGAGGCGTCGGCGGCGTTACAGATGCCGCAAGAAGCTGTCACTTCCAACACATGTTTTGACCGCGTCAATAAATCATCGCATTCCAGGCGTGTCAACATCAACCCAATTTGGACACCAAGTGCCTAAAAAAAGAAGCCAACTTCTGTATTTTACTAACTGAAATACAACAATTGTTAGAAGTTCCAAAGATAAACTTTCAATCAAAAGGAGATATTAAAAAATCAACATGGTTTTCCATTTTAAAATCAATAAGTAACAGTAATATGTAACATTATAAAATTATCAGAAGCTAAAGCAGTATTTTAAAAATTTGGTTTATTTCTGTTCCTTTAAATAAATTAATTTTTACCTGACCCTTCTTACTCTCGCAGAGAGAAAGCATAAAAAATTGGCCAATTCTTTCCACATTTTTTTAATCAATTTTAATTTTAATAACCACATTATTATTATTTTTAATATTAATATTAATTGCTAATTTATTAATTTTTGTATATCAATTTGAAAGTAAAATCTTAAATTTATTATAAAAATTGTGTACTTTTTAAAATTAAATAGACAAAAAATAAAAATATTATTTGTAAAAATTATTCACACGTCTACTAAAAAAATACTGTATTATTTACGTTGTCCTGTGTACTTGTTATAAACTTTACTTATGTAACTAATAAGCATCCTAATATTTCAGCAGTACAAATGTACTATAAATCCCATTGTGCACACACAATTCTTGATTGTAGAAATTGTGTTGCCCAGAAGAGTTCACTTCAATAGATAAGATCCATCATAATTATTTTTATCTTATTGTATTCCCACGCACAACAGAATATTCTTTGTACAATACTTCGTAATTGCTTGATTATTATTTCATTTATTTTCAATAAGTTTCACTTGGTTTTTGGCCAACCAGCAGCACTTTAAATCGAGCCTGTGCCCAGACACCCAAACTTATCTCAGCTAGACGATCTGTAAGATACAACGGATGAACTGCTGGCCATTGGCAAAAGATGCAAAGTCAAGGACCCAGGCGAACCGAACCCACTGCCCACAGCTGAAATGGCCAATAAATTTCAATGTTAATTTAAATGAAATTCATTAGAGACACTGGGCAGGCAGGCGCTGTGAGAGTGACAGAGATGGATGCAGAGATTCTATTATAAATCAAGTAAAAATTTGAAAATTCATCGCCACTTTAGTAACCCCTAATGACTTTTATGTTGGAATTGTTTTGGGCAATCAAGTCAAACCAATGCGACCCAGGTTCTGGCCAACCCCCAACGCTAAATTAGCTAGGCAGAAGGACGCAGGGGTTGCACGAGGACGATGACGAGGACAAGGACAAGGACGAGTAACAAGGGGACAAGGCAAAAGGTGCAAAATGCACAAATGAGTATAAATATTTTCACAATTAACGAGAAATTAAAGGCGACAAAGATGCATGGCGGCAAAGGGAATACAATAAAAAAAAAAAAATGTAGATGCGATACAGCGGCAGTGATCCTGCCAAACATTGATCCTGTTAGAGTCAGACAAACAAATAACAACCACTTCATGAGCCAGCGTCCAGGTCCTGTGGTACTCGAGAGCCAGACAATGGGCAGAACACGCATTTAATAGACTCGGCGCAGGCTGACGCTGATGCTCCTCATCCTCATCCTCATCGAGCTGATGATGATGATGTCCTTCTGGCATTTAATGCGTACAAAATGTCTAATAAATTAACTTCACTTCACTGTTCGCTATTTGAGTGTGTGTCTCTGTGTGTGTGTGTGTTGTGTTTTGTGTAAGTGGCCTGAAAGAAAAATCGTTTTCAAATGAATTTCAATGCAACGAAGCGTAAAACATTTATGCCGCTCCTCGCTTCTAGGGTGCGGGAACGAGATTGGGAACGGGAGCTGTACAAAAGGACATGCGGCGGCTGCAGCTACCCAAAAACCAAAGATACGGATATATGTATGCTATTAAACATTTTATTAATGAATCCTTTCAATTGTTAGCGCGTGATTTGGCTTTCACATGCGCGCATTCGAGGATAACAATTAAATGACAGCAGGCTGAAGGACTCGCCGTGTCCCAAATAGGGAAAACCAATTGCTGTTTATAAAATGCTGCCCAATGAGCCAAAAAGCATATCCAACGTTTAGCTCACTATATATATATGATTGCCTATAAATTTGGAGTCGTGTTGCAGCACCCGAAACGAAGAAAAAAAAATGAAAAAGGATAACAGATGAAAGTTGTTTGCCGCTACTGTTCGGTGTCAAATAATTTCCAGGATTTTCATTAACTTCTTTGCCTTCGTTTTTATTTTAAGAAAATTCATTTATCGCATTCTTTACCTAATATTTATGATAGCGGCAGGGCTTCTTGTAGTCAAAGGATTTCAACTCCACGTGTTACAAAACATGTGCCAAAGGAGACTGTTAGAAATCCATTTGGGTGCACAAAAAAGTATGCTACAACCATATTCCAAGAATACAATACCATGTTTACTATTGTTAAGGCAAGTTGGTCGAATTAACTCTAAAAATCTATATTTTTATTTTATTTACAAAACTTTGCTCACAATGTGAAGAGAGTAAGCACTGAAGAGGACATCCTCGAGTCCTTAAGGTATGCATAAATATATTCTTTAAAGATTTTGAGGCTGAGTCAATACCAATCTGCTTTTGAAGCAACTCGATTGGATAACTAAATAATGCAAATATAGATTGATTGGATATAGAAATAGATCGTACCAAATTAATAATAAATTATAAACAAAAGGGAAAACAACGTTCGATTTTATTATAATTTTAAAAGTTGTCATTATGAATTAATTAATTACAAAAGCGTAGCTGTTCCTATCTGTATTAAACCAAGATGAATATTAGAAAATTGATTATTGAACTGCCTCAATATGTTTAGCATCTGCTATTTCAAATGACAAAAAAAAAACCCTTACATTTCAAAAGCATAGGCAACACAAATTGAAATTATGACCCAAGCCAAAATCGATTTCAAAGTATTATATTAAATGTCAAGCGATTCCCAATAGGCTTCAGTCAGTTTAATAAAGATGAGCAGACAAAAGCCAGCGTCGAATTCATTATGAATTGTCTTTGAAGTGCCAGTGAATGGCATAAAAAATCGTGGTGAGCGAACCATTGAACAAATTTACACAATCTATGCATCTATTTCTCATTTGCACTCCCTCTCTCTCTCTCACTCACTGTCTGTGATAGATTATTGTTTGTTTGGCACAGGCGACTGGTGGCAAGCAGCACATGCAACGACAGCGACACATACAACGACTAATACGATTATAAATATGCGATTATTAACACTCGATTGCCTTCTGACATAATTAAGACATGAGAGAGTCCATTGAAAGCAGCTCAGCGCTGCACAGCAGCAAAGAGGCTGAGCTGAGCTGAAATAAATGGTGACTCGAGGGTTACAACTACACTACTTATGTACATCATGTACAAATATACATCCATTCATATAACAATGGCCGCGGCAAAATGTCACACGGTGGAACGGTGGCTGACATTGGATGAGATTGGCTCTGATAAGTGACATGTGCTGGGGATGCACTCGACTCGCCATAATGGCCTGCTAATAGACCTCAAATACACCATTTAAAATTAAATGTGAAACCGCAAATAGGCCAACGATAAATGGCCACACAGGGGGATTTTGACTTAACTATCTGGTGATTAATGAGAAATCCAGCAAATATTGTTCATTGTGTATGAGTTGAGTTGACAAACAGAAAGAAAATAATCGGTATATATAAGTTACTTCTATAAGCGATGGATGAATAATATATGAACAAATATGTTTTAAATAAGTAAATACTTACTTTCGCTCAGTGTAGATGATTTTTATGAGAAAGTTATGTCATTGAAAAATAATCCAAAAAGATTTTAGGTATAGAAATTATACCTAAACTGGATCTGTATTAATGTTGAGGCCAAGCCATGACCAAAAAGAAACTGTTGTTAAGAACATATTAACTCATTACAATGATTCATCCCTTCAGGACAAGATTGATCTTTCGATATTAAGTAGAAATCCTATACGACATATGACAAAATAAAAACGAATTAATTCCTGAAAGACTGGTACAATAAACAATATTTGCTATAAACAATATTTTATGTGAGAGGATCATTAAATTAAAGAGGTGCAAATTAAAATCACTTATAATATGCAAGATAAATAACAAAATCGGCATTAATTGGCATAATTATTGTGCATGAAAATCGTGTTAGCCTTGCCGAAACATTATTTGAGTTATTGCATATATGGAAAGGAAAAGGGAAAGGGAAAGGAAAGGAAGCTCGTTTAGTGCAATTAGCAACAATCGAGTTTATATGTCAAATTAATAAATAATCAAGTTGAAGGTGGCCAGTGAACAAGTCGAGGTGAAGGCGCATAAATTGCGCAATTTGAGGCGTTGATTTGTTGCGAACGAGCTGCGAACGGGTTTTGTTCTTCTTTTTTTTTTTTTTTGGGTTAGGGGTCTGGGTCTGGATCTGGGCTTGGGCTTGGACTTGGGTTTTGGGGTTGTGTGCGTCTGCTGTCAGATGGCCGTAATTTCTGTTTAACTTTCGGCGCGCTGCTTCGATAAATTATCACAATTTGCGTTGCATTTAACGCCGCAATCGTTGCAGTCGCGCTCGCTAAATTAACAGAAGCCGAATGCAACTAATTTGCGACAAAACGCCCTCAGGTATGGTGCATGGCCTGGCCTGGCCTGGCTTGGCCCAGCCGAGTCGAGCCAATAAATCACGTCAACCCAAAGTGGGAGCCAGAGCAGCCGCTTGCCATCATTTGGCGCTCGAATTTGTTGTCGTCGTCGTCGTCTGCATGCGCGGCAAATAAATTGCGAGACCTGGTTGGAGGCTGAGACTTAGGCACGGGCTCAAGCTGTTGATGCTGCTCAGGTTGGGGCAATTGTGCAGGATCACCATGAAATGGGATTAAATCGCACAAAAATGTTCGTTAGCGTCAATGAAAAGGCCAAAAGCAAAGCAGGGCATGAATGGATGCAGACGCGGCTCCATCTCCATATCGAAGAGAGCGAGTAGTCTGCTAACTGCAAACTGCAACTGCAATGCAGCTGCTGCTGCTGCTGATGCTGGAAGCGAGCGATCCTTCTAGTCGGGGCCAACAACAAATTAACACCTTGGCTTTTGTGTTGCCACATTGGGTACAAACAATAAATAAATATCACTCCACGCGGCGCGGCCTGTCAAGGCGTCAGTTGCAGTTGGAACGCGGGGGGGAATACTCACAGACTCCGGCTTTGAGGTTGGCAAATTTATCGTCTTTTAATTAAAGTGCAAGCGACCTCTCCCTTAGTCAGCCAAGAAAGAGCCAGCTAATTGCAGCTCAATGAGACGCCCGATTCCCCGATCGTCATATGATATTTTATATACATACATCCACATCCACATATATATATATATATATATAAATACTGGGAGCGGGCAAGTTGGCAAATGGCCAAGTGCATTTCCGCTGGGCTGCGATTAGATCTGGCAGTGGTCGTTGGGCAAAATAATTGACCGGTTTATCTGACCAGTTTGGCAAAAGATGTGTACACATATCCAGCCGATAAGCTCCTGCACTACAAATCTCCGCTAAGATCTCGCGCCAGTTGCATGGCCATGCTTCCTCATCAAAATTGAGTAATTTAACTACTCAATTCACGATAAATAACCCACTGTGTGCCTGCCCAGACACAGCAAGTGCCCAACTGCCATCAGCCTAGGCAACTGCTCTGCGCGGGTGTCGCCGCCGCTGCCCCGCTTCCCCCCACTTGTGCCGCCTCCTCCGCCCGCTCCACCACCACCATCACTCGATCGCTGGTCATCGTTAGCGGCATTTGAGGTGTTTTTGAAATTGCCGATCATTATGTGAAGACATGCGCTGCGCACAGCGAGGGCTTTGCATAAAGTTGCTGAACGTCTTCTTAAGACTGCTTGTAAATTGGAAACATAACTTAATAAAAATTCAAAATAAACATTTACGACTTAATTGTACTCTTTTCACGAGCAAAATGTACAGCTCACAAAAATTAGTTTTTGACTGAGTCAACTTTTATAGCAGATCGGTAAATTTATCATTTTGTATAGGAATAAATAAATATTTCCCAAAATAATCATTTGATTGCTCAATCAAAAAAGGTTGTTAAATTATTTAAATGTAGCTTTGCATTTGGTTCAAATTTGAAGAAACTTCTTTGTTTGAAAGTACTAAAACTATTACTGTATTTGCGGAATCTTTTAACAAATATTTGCAATCTCAGATGTAAAAGAAAGATGATAAAATAAAAATGAAAATTATATTCATTTTATTCGTTATTGAGGAAGTTATTGGCTTATTGAGTTTGGAAGATTAAGCAGATTAAATTTAAAAATAAGATCGACTAACCATGGATGCAACCCATGGTGGTAGTTTGCCTGTTTGTTGCCGCTGCATGATCAAAATGATCGGTCCAATGTTTTGTGATCTTTCAGCGAACGTTCAAAGTAATCACAGCGCACATTGTTCAGCATCAGAGGGGGGGGGGGTGGGAAGTGGAAAGGACGTTAACAACTGCAAAGATGTAACTACGAGATACTTATTGCACACTTTGTTTCTGATCGAGCTGCCACAGACCGAGTGCAATTTAGTTCATTGTTGTAAGTGAGTGGGGTTAAGTACGAGAGTAATCTACGAGTTTCCAAAGTCACCCAGCTCTGTCTCTATATATCTCACTCTCACTCTCTCTTACTCTCTCTATCTCTCTCTCTCTCTGTCTCTCTCTCAGTGTGAGCAGCAGCACCATCATCATCATTTGTAAAAAACTGATTGCATTCCGCGGCACACACATGGTGTACCAAGTGGCGAGTGTGCCGGAGCAAAGGTGTTATAAAATTTGTTTAACTTAATTTCAGCGAGCGCCGCCGCCATCAGAGAATTGACGCGGCTGGAAACGTGAAGCGGTTCTCCTTTAATCAAGTCACTGGTGCCGGGCTGCGATCAATCAAGTCATCAATTTGAATGTGTTGTAGCACAAAATATAGTTATTTTCAATATATGTGTATATATATATATATTTTCAGCAATAATTCAATTTGCAATTATCCCATCCCAAAGTGTTTTGACTTCAAACTTCAGGCCGTTGTCCCAACCGAGATGGGCAACAACAATGTGGCCATCGTGTCTTTGGCTTGGACTTGGTTGGATCGTTGACCGATTGGTCGCGTCATCAAGCAGAACAAATGATCGGCCCCGGGGCAGTTCACGAGTTTGTTTGGAGTCCGTTGTCGTTGTCTTTGGTCGCTCATCGTCCAACGATCGTGGACGGTGTAAATGAACCCAATTGATTAAAGCGTAAATTAACCTGGGGTTAACAATGTTTGGCTGCATTTGTTATTAATCATTGCACGTATGAATGCCTAATCAGTTAATAGATTATGACTGCCTCCTCACGGGCGGCAATTGTCAAAGTGTCTCGACTCGGCTTTCCCATGATAGAAATTTCAATAAACGATGATTAGCCCAAAAGAAGAAAGTCCGATTGGACAAAAGATGCTTGAAAACCAACAAAAAAAAAAATCAGAATCTCTGGTGTGATAAACAGAGCAATAAATAATTATTAACAATTCTCTGGAGCACCAATGAATAACGTGAAAAGAACTTTTCTTTCTTTCAAACACTTTGAATTGAAACTCCAATTGAAATTCACTTCTTCAACTTTCAATTGAATATGCAATTGTATAAAAAAGGGCAGATTGACGAGAATTAATTTTTCATCATTACCATTTTTGATCGCTGATCGACGATCGACGCGATCGCGTTCACCCTTGCCATAATAAATCAGTCAACAATGCAGCCAAGGCCAGAAAGGTTTTTTTTTTTTTTTTTTTTTTTTTGGTATGAGAATGCATTGCAGACACTTCGTCTGGTATAACATATATGGCCAAAATGCCAGACTGTTTGGAGCCACTCTTACTATTGCTTAGACTCGGCTTGATTTGTTTACAATTTGACTTATCTCAATTCATGCTTAGTTGGCACTTTTCATTGTCGATCTTCATGGGGCTGGGCCCGTCAACAACAACAACAACAACAACAATAGCATCGCCAACAGCAGCTCAACGGTAGAAGAGGCTTATGTCAATAGAACTTCTTCAGGAGCGCACTCCAAAGTGGAAAAACTGACAGGCCTAATGATTATACCGCCAAAGCAAGAGTCGTACCCAATTTGGTGAATCAGAATGAAAAGCGGATTGGTCAGGGTTTTCACAAAGTATGACTCCAGTTTGCCATTAAAATTAAATTCGAAATTGTTACTGTTTTGACTATCATTATTATGAAAATTATTCTTATTTTCTTTAAACATTTTCTTAGGGTTAGTTGTAAGTTCCAGAAGTGATTATTCCTGAGTTTAAAATTTATTTTAAGATTAATAAATTGAATATCTCTTTCAGATAGAAATTCAATTCTTTGTCTACAGTGCTAGCCCAAAAGATTGAACTCATAAGTCTTCTGCTCTTTTTTGAATAGAGATATTTTCATTAATTGTCACAAAACGGTTTTAGGACTATATTCAGATCCCATTTTGATTAGCTGAACAAGTCGCTATCTTCTTTAATTTCAAAAACATGTGTCGCTTGTCATAGTTAAGTATAATTCCACTAAATGCCAGCTTTTTATTCCTGTTATGATATGCAGGACAAGTTGACTGGTCGTCCTGTCCGGTCGTCCTGTCCGGTTTGCTAACGAACTTATTTATGGTGAGGTAAACGATGCCACAGAGTTTAATCCGTGATCACAATATTTCAAGCTTTTTGTCGCTATGAAAATTAATTCAGTTGTCTAATTTTTGCAACATTTACTAAATAAATTGCATGCTGGTCGCTGCATTAAATGTGCCCCAACTAGTCCAGACATCCAAAGCCGCCAATCACAGCGGGTTTTGGTGGCAGCCATGCGAAATGCGACTCCAAATCCCCACAACAAAGGCAACCCCGGTTGAAGTGTGTGTGCCTGTGTGTGTTTGTGTGTGTCTGCTTATAAAATATTTTGATATTTAAGTTGCATTCATGTTAAGTAAAGCCTTGTTTATGAGTGTGGAAAGTGCGGAGCAGCCTGCCAGTTTGGCTGGTGCTCCGTGATTGCAACTATTGTTGCGACTAAATGTGGCATGAAGTTTAAGGCTGCCATCAAATTTGGTAAAGACAATTTTAAATGCGCTGCGATATGGCTTATGAGCGGGCAGGAAATTCTACGTAAAACCCACTCGTTGCATTGTAATGCGCCTTTGTGTTAAACAAATCATAAATCAATAAAAAGAAAAACTAAGCTGCAGCATTCCACAAGCCAGATCTGGCTTGGCCTGGCCTGGCCTGCACTGGACTGGCCTGGCCTGGCTTGGCTTGGTCTGGCCAAGCCACAAGCCAGACTCTGGGACTCTGCGGCCTGCAAATGCCTGTCCATGATAATTGCGCATACACCTCGCTGGTAGAGCTGGTAGAGAGGCTGGAGACCGAAGACAAAACATCTTAACTTAGTGGTAAGTGCAGACAACTAACTGCTACCACTAACAAAGACAACAAGCGAAAGAGTGCCAGGCCAGGCCTCAAGCAGAACGCAGCATGTGCTATGGAAAATCGTGCCGACAGCTCACGACTCTCGATCGGCGGTAGAGGGAGCAGCAGGGCGATGGAACGGCAACAGGAACGGTATGAAACGGTTCAAGTCCAGTCGAGCTAAGCTCAGCTCAGCTCAGCTCAGCTCAGTTCAGCTTAGTTTAGCTCAGATCTTGCCCAGAGGCAAGTGCCAGAGGCTGTAAAACACTCACGCTAAAACTCGAGTGGGCGGCTAAGGGGAGGGACGTCTGGACGTGGCAGAAGTAGGTAGTGGGGAGTGGAAACGGAGCACACTATGGAAAATTGTCGCGCTGCTTAATCGACGGCGGCAGGCAGCCTGAATGCCACAAGGAAAATTATTATCATAGTAGTCACTGCTGCTGCTGCTGCTGGTTTGCCCAGAAAAAGGTTGTGTCAACAAAAATGCTCAAGGTGTTGGAGAGTTCACGCTTTTGGCAACAACAACTGCAACAAATGCAACAACAACAACAGCAACAACAGCAGCATCAGTTACATTGCTGGCTACAACTACTTACCAGATCTTCAACAAGCATATTAAGCCACAAAATGAAGTTATCGTCGACCGCCAAACAAAAGCGTTTTGCGCTATGAAAAACTGATTCATGACTGGGCCGCTCTCTCTCTTGGAAGGAAGATCGTCGTGCATCCCAGGCACGGCATAGTTGTTGTAAATTTGTTGCTGCCGCAGCAGCTGTTGGTTGCTGTTGTTGTTGTTGTTGTTGTTGTTGTTGTTGTGTGGATTGGTGATTTACGGCATGCGTTGAGCATTGGGCTCGGCAACGGTTTTGCGGAGCCGAGCTACCATTGGAAATTTGCATGCCCAGCGCGATCCTGCCGATAATAAAAAGTGCAGCGAGAGCAGCTAGCCACTAAGGCAGCCTCCCCATCCCAGCCTCCAACTACTGTCGTCGTCGTTGTCGATCGTTGCAGCTAAAGTTGATGTCGTTGTTGCTTACGATCTTATCGCTGGCAGAGTCAACGCTTTGGGTTTGGGCAAAGTGCCATTTAGACGCAGAGACCAATGAACAACAGCAGCAGCAGCAGCAACAACAATAACAACAACAACAAGCACAAAACAAAAACAACAAGTACAACAACAACAACATCAGTTGAAACAGCAGCAGCCACGTTTAGTTTGCGCATTTTATGATTATGTTGTTTTGATTTTCATGATCGTTTAGGCCCGGCTAAATCTAGGGCCAAGTATTTAGTGATCGCAGCTAAAAGGCAAAGGTGAAGCATGCTCGATGCTTTGGCCTGGCCTTTGATCGTGTTACTGATCGTGGCATAATTATTCTGCAAACCCATGTTCTAGGCAACATAATTAACAAATGAGTTTGTTACCACTTCAAAAACAACATTAACATGACGATCGTCGTGAATCGACGATATTTCTTCGCTGTTTGAAGTTGTTGAAATACGACTATTACTCAACATGTTGACTTTTATAAACAATAAAAATAAAGTACTTTCATATTTTCCAAACTTAATACCTATAATGAATAACCTTCTCGACCCAGCCTAAAGACTTAAAGTATGTTCGTAAATCCAACTTATAGACTTGAGAAAAGTCCTTCAGTCCTTCTACAAATCTATCTTAATCTATCTTAAACAATCTAGATGAACCATTTATAATTTTTTTTAGTTATATATAGTTATTAGAGTTGATAAACAATAAAAATATAATACCTATAACGCATATTCGTCCTTCAACCAATATTTATATCCTAAATTTATGCCGTTTGTCCTTGTGTCTTTCTAAAAATCTATTTTATTGATATAAGAAACTAGTTCAAACATTTATCATCTCTTGTACTCAAAAGTAGTGTATTGATTCGTTTATAAATTCTATAATATATTTTTTTTGAGTTATATAGAGTTATAAGAAAAATATAATACCTATATTCTTCCTCCAGCCGATTTATATATCTTAAATTCCGGCCGATTGTCCTTCCGTCTTTCTATAAATCTATCTTATTGATATAATAAACTAGTTCAACCATTTATCATCTCTTATGCTCAAAAGTAGAGTTTTGATCCGCTTATGAATTCATATGATTTTCTAGTTATTTTGTGTAGGTATATTTTTAACCCATGCAGTCTTTAAATCAAAATTTTAAGCAGTAATTAAAATGTCACAAATGCGCTCTCGAGCAAAAGAATAAAAATAAAAATAATTAAAAAGAGTTGTAAAATTGATTTATGTGCTGGTGTTCGTATTCAAAAGAAATTCAGATAATACTTTTGCTCGCTGTGCATTTAATAAGGATTTATTGTTTCTCGCTAGATCTCGGAGCATCTCGCTTGGAGTAGAAAGACGACTGCGTTTCCAGCTGCCAAATGCCAATGGTTTAATGGGCTATTAAGTGGACACACAAACGACTTGCTCATAACTCTAAGGAGAAGATGTTTTAATCAACATTCGACATTCAAGATTTTTTGGGCTCTCAACGCATAGTTGGCATTTTACGAGCGTGACCAACAAGGCCAACAGCAGGTCCCCCACCATTCCCATTCCCATTCCCATTCCCATTCCCATACCCTTTGCTCAATCCCATTCCCGAAGCCCAGCTTCAGCTGCCGGCGGCATACCAAAGATCCCACTCATCATAACATTTATTTGTTATTTGTAAATCAAAAGCACATTTAAATGCCAGCACATCTCTGAGCAAATAAATCAAAGTTTTGTGACATGAAATTCGAGCAATTTAACAACGAATTGTTTGGCAGGAGGGGAGAGGGAAGTTCCGCAAAAGCTGGCATGATTTTATGACACCCGCTTTTTTAATTTGTTAATTTGTTTTTTGGGCAACACATGGCGCAATTTATGTTCTGATAAGCACAAAATAAATGACAGGCAAACAACTTTATGCGTTTTGAATGAACCTTTTGGAACATGTATTCCACGACGAGAACACTCGTCAAATCCCGCAGAATTGCCAACGTTTCCAGGAAACGAGCAAACAAACCTTGTTGCAAAATGCAGATTATTATTTATTATACCACTAGAAACAGTTGATGATTTTCGCCACACAAAAGAATAAAGGAAACACCATCATAGTTTATAGTTTTAATGTTCATGGCATATTAGTTTTAATGTGTTTTTTTAAATAAACGTATAAATAAAGCTAAACCTAATAATAGATAGGTATACGTTATAAATGCCATATATGTATTTGTGACTATATTTAACTTAGATTTTGAAACACTTAACATTTTATAACCCCCAGATTGATTATGTATTTTATTTTAACACATTAAATAAAGAAATTATAGAAAAAAATGGATATTATTATTTGTAAATTAAAAAGTAATTTCAGATCAAAAATATACAAACATAAATATTATTACCAAAAAAATATATGATTATTCTTATTATTTTTTATATTCTCTTTATAAGTACAAAAAAAGCAAGATATTATAAACGTTGTTTGACAACAGGACATTTGAGAGTAACCAAATGGCGACTATTCATTGATTGCTTTCAGATGCTTTATTTACCTGCTGTTAATGTTTTATTGTTGCATAAATGAACGAAAGGAAGTTGCAGCAGTTCCTTCTTTATTTTTTGTGTGGCATGTCAGACTGAAGCGTGGCTAGCAGTTGTGACAATGTTGGCAATTTATTCCCAGAATGACGATCCTGGCACCAGCTCCAGCTGGAGTGGCAAGCAAGCTCCCAACCTTCAGCCCCAACAGGAAGGGAAGCAGGCAGTCATCAGGAATACAACAACAACAACAAAAAAAAAGAGAGAGAGGGAGACATCGCAGCATCAGCACAGCAATCCTGTCGAAGCATTCATCAAAAAATGGAAACTAATTTCCTGTCAGTTGTTGTTTCTCCCGTTGATGTTATTGCTGTTCTCGCAGCCGTCGCTCACAATGCCTTACGCCTTCTTCGTTCTTCTTTTTTATTGTTTTTTTTTTTTTTTCTTTTATTATTTTTGCCATTTCTGTTTTATTGTTGCTCCATTTTTTACTTGGCTTTTTTATTAATTTTTTGCTGTCTGACGCTGGTCGCGATACAATGAAGTGAAAATGGCGCTGCCTGCACATAAATTGACGCCGATTGCTGCGCGTATTTGTTGCTCTTTTTTGCTCTTTTTGCTCTTCTTGTTGTTGTGGTTTTTATTATTGTTTATGTTGTTGTTATTACTGTTTTAATACCTGCACTTAAAATTGGTAAAAAAGCATATTCCATTTTGATACAGTCCAATAAAATTCGACTAGAATAATTCGATTATTTTTAGACCGATACGATTTAGACCACGCCGATCTGCTAACAATCAATTTGATTGTATATATATATTAAATTATATAATAATTCGTTGGTATAGTTTTACAAATATATTCAGCATTACATGAGTTTACTCTGATTTCTAAGTGTTATCGATAAAAAAAAAAACAATAAAGCGATAGACTTGGTGTAATTAGACTTTGATCTACTAATAAAGATGATGAATAAAAATTAAGAACGAGTGGGTATGCCGAAATTTTTAAATGGAAT
The DNA here is from genome assembly GCA_035042345.1 of Drosophila fungiperda. Lineage (NCBI taxonomy): Eukaryota > Metazoa > Arthropoda > Insecta > Diptera > Drosophilidae > Drosophila > Drosophila fungiperda. The sequence continues at coordinate 5,185,637 of JAWNLM010000015.1, read as the reverse complement.
TTTATAACTTTTATAAGAACGGGTGGTTTCAAGTCGTTGCCTGATGGATTCCCTTTTTTTTTGTTTGCCGCGATTGTAACTGTTGTGGTTGTTGTGCAACCTGTGCATGTGCAGAAGTTATCTAGAGATTGTATATATGGGTTCCCACCTGCCATTTGGGCTGGGCAATTTTAATTGAAAAATTTAGCATATTGATGAAAATCCTGGCAACGTCTAAGATTTATGGGAGCACCACAAGCATTTCTGCTGTAACAACTCAATAAGTTTCGCCGTTCGGCATTCGAGGCACAAAATTATATGGTGTTAGGCACAGCTTTAAAGCTGCATCATAATTTTATTGGGCCAAATAACAGAGAGGCAGCACAGAGAGCCAGAGGCTAGTTGGCCGTAGCTGGTAATTTGCTGGCGCACTAAATGGACTCTGGGGCGGGTCTCGGCTGGTCAGATCTTGGTCGGAGCTGTCTTAATTTGTGACAATAAGCTAAGCCATCATTGCAACGTCGATCGGCAACGTTGAAAGGATGTGCAGTTGTTGGGAAATAGCTTGAAAATATGAAATGCACAACACAATTTACAAAATATTTGCAATTGGTTGCGCCGCCGTTAAATTGCAGACGCGAAGTAGCAACAACAAAAACAAAAACACAACAAAAAAAAACAAAAAGAAAAACTACAAAAAAAAAAACGGAACGGAACGAAACAAAGGCCAGCAGAAGTTATATAGTAAGTAATCATAATAATTGCCGCGAGAGGCGCAATAAAAACCAAGAGAAACGCTGCAAACGAGTTAATTAAGACGTTTTGCCCAACGACCGTTACAAGCGGCGTATACGCAATTAACGACTTAAGCATTCAAAATATGAAGAAAGCGGCGACAATGCCCACATTTACAACGATCCACCGATCCACCGATTCTGTCTCCCAAAGCCTCTCAGCTCTGCTCGAAAAGCGGAAGTGCACCTCATTACGCAATGCGTGCAAGGCGTCATGGCAAAAAATAAAAGAGCAAAGATGCGGAATTGTCGCACTGTGGGATTCAGCAAAAAAAAAAAAACAAAACGTAGCCATTGAGACATCAGAGACGAGACTGTAAATCACTGCGATGAGCAGGCTACAAAAACTCCCCTTCTTTAATGTTAAAAAAAAAATATCAACCGGTATAGGATATAAAGTATAGTATATCCATACACTTATACTTTGATTTTATAAAAATACACCTGAAACAATTAACTTATTGATACAGGTTGTAGGTTTATATTTATATATATTTTTATATATTTTTCTATTACATTTTATTTATATTAATAGCTTATGAAATGACAGATACATATAGCTAAATTAAACAAACATAAAATAATAATAATAATGTTTTAAAATAAGGCTATTTTTTTTTAAATTGTTGTTCGTTTCTTAGTGCATTAGATTAACTTATTCAAACTAATTCAATTAAAGAATTTTTAAAAGTTTATACTGTATGTACTATAATATCTGTATTATTAAAGATGAATAAAATGGACCTCGTCTAACAAAAGGCATCTATACAAATCCTTAAAAAAAAGGGAATATTAAATTAGTAAGCCTCGTAGTAATTACAAAAGTTATGCTATGATCAAAATGGTAAAGTCCGAATATATCCTCAGACTTATACAAGCAGCTGCATTGAACTTTAACCTGGCTGTGTCAGGCCATTAGGCAAGCTATTCGTCGTTGCGGCCAGAATCTTTTCGCTTTGCCACAAAAATGGCAGGTAGCACTCGAAACTTAATTGCCTATTAGCAGGAGCTGCTGCAGACACAGACACGACCTCACTAAAAACAGCATGGATGGTGTCCGCCAGAAGAGGCACTCCGAGCCATTGGCAATTAAGTGCAAGCCAATCAAGCGATTTGTACATGCCCAACACTCCAACATGTATGCACGTATTGTCAGTCCGAGCTGAATCCGTAGTTGGAGTTAGATCTACAGTTAAGAGAACTACACACACACACACACACACACACACACACACACACATACACTTGGAAAAGTCATTTGGTACGATTGTCGATGATATTGGTAGTAAAGTGAGGCTATGCTCGATCTGTAGCTGAATCAACCCGACGGCGGACCGGCTAACCACTAAAAAAAAAACTCTTTTTTGACGCCTAAAAAGAGCGCAATAAACTTTAATTAAGACATAAAATAGTTTTAACTGTGTACTAAACACAACCAACGGAAAAAGTGAAAGAGGAGCATTGGTTTGAGGTCGCTCACCGTAAACGCAAACCAAGTCGCAGCAACTCACAAATCGGTCACGTTCAAATGGAAGCTTAGATGCGCCCAAGGGCGTAGGCAGAATATAGAATGGGGATCTGCTTTCTCCTTCATCTAACTTTTCATTCGATTAAAAAATCAAAAGGGGGTTTAGATTTAAGCGTATGAAAATGTTCAACTCCCCTGAACGAAGCATGGCATCCTCTTTTTGAAGAGCTGTGTAAGCATCTAGATAAGCTAATTTCTACTATATCAGAATATCAAGAACAGTTTTGATTTTTTACAAGCTAAACCATACTTAACACATATCTATAGAAAAAAGTTATTAGTATTTGCGTTATCGATTGCCAGTAATATGTAAAATTATTAAATATATTCCATATACTTAATAGTCTATTAAAGTTCATTAATTTGTGTGTTACAATTAATGCTCACTATAAGGCAACTAAATTGACATTTATCATCTGGTAAGCCTCAAGAAAATGTTTCAGTCTATAGTTTTTACAGTCGCGCTTCAAATCACTAACCAATTAACGTGGAAAGTTCACGAAACTGCAACCGCGCTGTGCGCACTAAAAATCGACACATAAAATGAAGTCATTTGAGAATGTTTTTGGAGTGCAGCAACAAGCAGATGAAGATACAGGATGCAAGAAGACTGTCAGACTGCCAGACTGCCAAAGTGGCATAGAGGCTGGCTGGCTGGCTGGCTGGCAGGCAGGCGGACAACCAGTCGACAGGTTGACTGTTGCATGTTGGATGTTGGCCAGTTCCCTCTCGGCTGGTATTGTCAGTCAGCGGCGATTTAACGTGGCGCACATTATTCATTCCTTACGTTTTTTTTTATTACTTCATGCTCGTGTTATTTGTAATTTTAACAAGATAATTTTGTTCAAGCATTTAATGACGACAACGACGACGATGAAGATGACTATGACGACGACGACGACGACGACGACAATGAAGTTCAAACAAGTTGTCCATGGAGTTCGTCAAGAGATCCCATCCACTACTTGCCACTTCCCACTTGCCACTTACCACTGGCCATTTGGTACTCCATTTAGCAGCGGTTCTGCGCTTGAAGGATAACCAGAATTGAGCAGAACACATTCAGCAATAACATTTCATTTCCATTGAGCGCAAATGCAATTCATGTGATTTTTATGCTGGCAAACCAATTATGCCAATGTCTTAAAGATTTACCAAACAACAAAAAAAAAAAAAAAAAATGCAGAACGCAGGCAAAACTTAATTGGCAACAGTTAACTGACTTGGCTTGGTAAAAATATTAAATCAGCATTTTGCACAGCCAATTTGTAAGAAAAAACGCCAGCAGCGAACAGCTGCATAATGAAGCCATCAAGAACAAGGAACAAGCCTTGACTTCACTTCAAGCCCATCGTCGACACTGCTCAACATGGGCTGACAGCATCCTGTGCTCGACTGCAGCAATTGTTTGACTCATCCAATAAATATGACCAGAGCGTATGGCTAGCTGCTGGGCTTGGCCAATATATCAATTTTGCAGCCATTGTGGCAGGGAACACCATTTTTAGTAGTAGCTGCAGCCGTGTCCGGCATTCAAATTCTTAGAACAATGAAATAATTCCATAAATTCGATCGCTAATAGTGCGACCACCATTTTTAAGCCGTCACCACCATCTTTGGTAGCCTGGCAGGCGCTCAAAAGCTCCACCTACCAATGAGTAGGCGTTACCCCGTAGCAACACACCAACATGATCGTCTTGGCCAGAAACAAGTTTTTATGGTTAAAAGACACACGCAGACACACACACACACAAACACACCGATACAGATACAGAGCTTGCTGGATGGAAACTGGTTCTTGCCATTTGGGGTGAAACTCAACACGGCCAAGACGCTGTAAACTTGGCCAGCATATGGCGCTCACAGTTTGCTTGGCTAAAATGCCTGTCCTGGTTTGAATTATGGTCAGTAACACTTGTGCTGAACGTCTGAATGGGTTTTACAAAACGACAACGACAACTACAACATTGTCGGCTATGTCGGCCCGACCAAGTCGCCGTCGGCAGTTACATATGGTCATGACCATTTGATCCAATTTACGTCAATTTAGTGTCATTCAAATCAAGTGTTTATTATCTACTATGTATGTTAAGATAGGCCCCGTTTTTTGCAGTGTTCAATGCTGAAAATCAACACATCGCCATTAGCAAATAAATTGTTTGTAATCACAATTTTATTGACTTGATCGTTCGAATTTTATTTTAAATTTGTGAACATTTCTTTTGCTAATCCATCGAATTTTAATATTGAGTTGAATTTGGTTAAAACTGTGTTTTCGTAACTTTAGTATTGTATTTGATAAGTTTTGGTTTTATTTATTTAAAAACTTATTCTTATGCTGTGCTCCAGTTTTGATTTATTTTTTTTTGTAATTTATAGATAAGCAGCAAAAGTGAATAATTGAGAACAGCATAAGACTTAATCAAATGTAATGGAAACTGAAATAAATCAATTGATTTATACATTCGCATTTTATTTAAATTTCGTTATGAAGGAAAATTTTAAGCCTAATAGGCTACATACAATATGTTTTACCAAATAAAAATTAACTTCAAACCGGAACAGATTGCAATTTTCATCTTCATAGTTATTTAATTGAAAGCCTTTTCAATTCTTATTAAAAACAACTTATAAACAAAGTACTATCTCTGACTCCATTCTATGTTGCAAGGCAAAGCCCATTTAGAATGTGTTTTTAATTTCAGATATATTTGCACAAATATGCCATTTATTAATTAATAAGTTTCTTTTGTTCCGGTTGAAAGAATTGTATTTCCCTTCGCATTACACAAATTATGAAGCATTTTAATGCAACCTTATATGAATATATAATACTCACAATTATGGTTTATAGTTTGGAAATTAGTTATAATTATCAAGCAACAGGTTTGTTTGTTCTGCAGAAACAAAGAGGCGCCTCCCCCCCTCCACCTTGTGTTGCCAATGAAGGGGCAATTAAAAGGCGCAACAGCGCGCAAAACGCACGAAACGAAATTAAAAAGGCATCTTGTTATTAATTAGGGAGAACAGTAGCTGACAGATATAAAATGTTGGCTAATTTGAGATATATATTCCTCGAGCTGAGCTGCTGTCTGGGCTGCGAGTTCTGCTGTCCGTCCGTCTGTCCATCCGTCCTTCCGTCCGTCCGTTCGTCCTCTGCCGGCAATGTTATGCGTTGTCTCTTTTATTTTCATTCCGTTTGGGCCAGCAAAATTCGCGATAAAGCGAAATTCAATGTCTTTAGCTTATAATTGGCAGAGTCAGTCGCAAAACGGCACCGCAAACAACAACAGCAGACAGACAAACAGACTGCAGGACGGACGGATGGACGGAGAGAAGAGCGATGAGAAGACACAAGATACATTGCCTCTGCGACTAAGGACGACTAAGGCCTTCTGCCATTCCTTAAAAGAGCTGGCAAAACTTTGTTGACAAAATGCTGCTTAATTTTCTATCATTAATATTTTCAAATTCCGCTTGCTTTCAGTTTCAGTTTCGTTTGCTGATCGTTATCAGCGCCCCAAACTTTTACCCTCTCATGAATATGCCGAGCTCCGATTATATTATACTATAGGTTAAAATTATAAATTAGCATAACTTCCATCTGCCAAATGCGCATATCAGTCGCTTATTATTCGCGCTAATTGGGCATTAAGCAGTCATATTGGCACGGGAAGGTGGAAACACTACCCGGCACACTTTCAATTCGCCTCTAAGCAACCCATTGCTGATCCCCGAGCGGACTTTTGATAATGTTTATTAGCTGCCAAATGGCTACAGACCGTGTTATACCCTGTAATCATTAATGGCTATGGCTGGAACCCATCCAGCAATCTAACAATCGATAAGTGTAGCTGCCAACCCATAAGTTAAGTTAATTTAGTATTAACATGTAAAAGAAAATATCCAAATTCGGGCTGTGTAAAAGATATACAAAATGTATGAAACAAACGATTATTTATTTAGGTTACATAACAACTGCGAACAGGGCATCCATAAATCGACCCTTTCCACATTTAGTTGCTACTTATCGCTCTATTTGATATTATGTGAAATACATGTAAATTTTAAAATTCCACAAATCGCGGCAACAACTGTAACAACTCGGAATAGCAATAGTTAATAATAATTCCAACTGTTATCGTCGATCCACGATCTCCGGCGAGCTAAACAACCCATGCAAATTGATTTTCGCTCTTTGCATGCAAATTTCAATCAAAATTAATTAGTTAACATTTTTATTGTTGTACAAATGAGCAAAATTAATTTGCATGACTATTAAAAGGAATGACTTTCGTGCAATAAATAATACCAGCTAGCAGCAGCAATAACAACAACAGCACCAACAAAAACCACAACAATCCAAAAAGGCAAGCAAGCAAAAACTGTACAAAAAATCAACTTTTTTTTTAGGCACAATCGTTCAAGCAGACAAGTTAACAAAATAATTATGAATTAAAAAGTCGAAGATGCAATGCTCTTTCAATGTTTATATATTTTTAGCACACTAAAATAAAAAAAATCGTTTTTAAAAATATTAAGTTTTACCTGATTTTTAATATTGTAAATAAACATTAAAATAAATGTTTTTATGTTAAAATATATAAATTTATAAATTATCTAAATTGTATGTAAAAATGTAAAAAAAAAATATACACTTGAATTAAGAATAGAAAAAACTCTGGTTTGAAAATTCCCTCTTAGAAATTTACTATCGAAAAACAAGGTGAGTTATCCTTGGCCCAAAAAGTATTTGGATTTTCTAATAAATGCTTTTGCAATATCTTTACTGATGAATTCGTTCGTTGTGTCGTAGTCATATATGCCTGCTATATACTTAATTGTAGGGTATACTGAATAGCGATGCATTGCCCGCTTAACACCTGATGCGACGGACGCAACGCTGCAGCAAAATTTATGGGTGCGCTACCACAAAACTACAAAACTACAAAACTATCGGGTTACAAGGCAACAAGACAACCTACAACATGTTCTGCATTGCTGTGGCTGTTTTTGGGATCTGCCGCCTCAGACTGCGGCCCATATGTTGATTATATATGGATGTATGGTGAACGTGGCACGTTTTGTGGCACTGCCAAGTGGCAATAGCGTTTCGTTAGAGAGTTTATCGAGCTGTTTGTGAATGTATATGTGTGTGTGTGTGTGTGTTTGTGTGTGGGCATTGAAGATGCAATCATTCGCTCGCTGACCCAATTTGCTGTGCTGTTTATGTTTATAGTTGGTCTAAACGAAAGACAAACTATACGAAGCAGTTTATGTATCTCGTGTAGCTTATGTATCTCAAGTCTTATCAATTTCGATCTGGGCAGTATGTGATAACAAATGTCAACTGGAAATCGAAACAAAGCAAAGGCCCAATGGCATTCAATTTTAAGCATATTTAAAAAGGTCAAAAGCCTGCTTATGAAATCTTTAAATCAGCACTTTGATATTCACGACAAATGACCAAACACAAAAGATGAGCTAAGATCGGAGAAAAAAACCTAGGAAAGAGAAAACTAGACAGCTGATGTCTGAGCTGTTGACAATAACCAAACATAGTACATCAAATCATAAAAGCCAATCGATAATTATATGCTGCCAAATTAAGGAAAAACACGCAAACAGTTAAGTTGGTAGCCAAAATGGATGGGAAAGGGCAGGCCAGCGCTTAAATAGTTGTTAATTAAAACCAGATTCTGTTTGGGGGACAAACGTTTTCCAAGAATCAATTAACAAACGTTGCTCGCTGCACATTAACCAATTAACTGCTAATCTAATTTTATAGATACTTCGATAGGATAGAACTGAGTCGGAGAGGGCATATATATACTCTAGTAGTATAACGTACATCTCTCACATTGTTATTGTTGTTGTTGTGGCTGTTTGATTTTGTCCAATACTCAGTGGCTATTATCAATGAAATGCAATCCGTTTGGTTGGAGTGGAGCCCTTCAACTAATTAGCATTTTTCACTAAATTCCCAAAGCCCAATTAAAAAACACGAAAACACGACGTTAAGAACAGAGCGATAATTTACCTACATCAATGAGTTTCATTATGGAACAGCCACAACACACAACACACAACACACACACACACACTCTCTCTGTGTGTGAGTGCGAGATCTTTATCACAAAATGTGACTATGGATGGCCAGACAGGCAGATCAGTTTTTGAAGCTGGAGCTGCAGCTCTGATTTCACAGCAGGCGCATATTGGGAGACCACACGAGCGGACAGCATCTTTTGGTGATAGTCATGGCCAATGTCATTCATAATTAAAAAGAAAAGTTATAACAATATGTCGAGCATAATTTCAATTTGAATGGCCAATGCCAGAGCTGGAAATAACCAGTTCCAAGATCCCTTCGCAGGTCGTCGCTTGGTCACCATAAATTTCTGGCATAATCGAGTTGAATGTTGAAAATCTTCTCACCTTTTGGTCGTCGTCGCTTCCTGCGCCCAGAGCCCAGCGCCCAGCGCCAGCGTCGAGCAGGCAAATTAACATTTGTGTTTGGCTTTTGCTCTTTAATCCGTTTGTTTGGATTAATTTTAAATTCAGTTTGCCTCATGCTGCTGCTGCTGCTGCTGTTGCCGCTTTTGCTGCTGTGCTTTGCTGCACCACTCTGCATTCTAGTATTAATTACTTTGGCTTCCGAAATCGAATTTACATATTAAAGTCGTTTTAAGGCAGTCACCCAGGCACTGAGCCACTGAGGCACTGAGGCACTCAGGCAGCCAGCACGATCGTATCGTGCGCGAAGAAATGAACCCGCATCGGGATCGGTCTGTCTCGCTGGCTGGCTGACTGCCTGCGTTGCCTGGCTGCCTGGGCGCAGCTGTAGTCGATCCTCGTTGACGGTGCAGCAGGTTAAATGGAAATCAGCGCCAGCCCCCATACCCACAGTGGACATCTGAAATCAATGGGAGCGAGCGTCAACGACCATTTCACAAATCGATACAACGACAAACGGAGCTGAAAGACGCTCGACTGTCGACAGTCGACTGTCGTTTGGGTCGCCAAGTGTCGACTTTGGTTCTGTCTTTAATTTGGTATTGCTTTTGGTTTTGTTTTATTTTAATTTTTATTTTAATTGGAACAACATAATTCCTAGAAGTTCGCACGAACTAAACACACAACACCAAAAACACAGAGCACCCAGCTAAGAGCTGCTAATGGAGTTCGTTCGTTTTGCCTTGGTTGTCTGCCAGCTTGGGTTGCTCAGCTACTTGGGCTGTTTGGTGTCATGGATCGGCTCAGGCCGAGCTCAACTCAGCTCAACACAATCGCCATGGGGCCATCGTAAATTACCCGATCGTGTACTGCGCTCAGCCATCCGGTTTCTCTTGGGCTCTGCCCGTTAAAAGAGTATTGAAAACAATTAAAAAATTGGCAAACACGAATCGATTGTGATTACAGTAAATTGTTGTCAAATTAGCTGCAAAATGAGCGACTTGTGAGCTTCAACTGAGAGTTGCAGAGTTGTTTGGTTAGTTTCATTATGTGTGTGCGTGTGTGTGTATCAGAGTGGGTGTGTAGACCGTGTGCAGAGAAAGTTTAACATTTGCAATGACTCCGAGCTGCAGGGAATTGAAATTGGTTCACGAGGGCAGCGATAATTAAGAACAATAAACGAGATGGGCAAAAATGAATCTGTAAAAGACAAAAAAGAAAGGCTGCCCACGATTGAGATTTAAAGATAGAGATGCTTCTGTACTTCAATGCAGAAGCAGTCAAACCCTATAATGTTATAAAGAATTCAATGGGAATTTTCTTGGATAACCTAATCGATTGATATCAAATTTGATTGACCACAATTATTAAATATTTAAACGGTAGAAAAGAAAATTTATAAAGTTGGTTCTTGACTATAATTCAAAGGTCATTTTGAACTGGCTTATCAACTGATCTATAAATTAATAAAAGACAAGATAATCTGGACAAATTATTAGAATATTTCGATTATTGAATTATAAAGAACTTGATTTAGCTGACAACATAATTGCAGAGACATTTCAATAATCTGAAACCCCATGGGGTTATCATTGAGATCAACATATTACAATATAAAGAATACATATGGAGATATTTAACACACGCACACACACACATGAATCTATCATGAAAACAACTTAATAGCACACACACATAGCGATTGATCGATCGTGAGACAAGAGAAGAGTCTCGGACAGCGATTCGAGAAGTTGAAATAATTATGAAATGTCAAACTTGTGTTCGCGCTCGATTACGCCACTTGACATGGCCAATTAATCTCGGCTTAATTGGTTTGTGCCACAACACAACACAAACAGAGACAGCGGACAGGCCTGAGAGAGTCAAGACGATCGATATTGATGTGGCTGTGCTTCTGATTTTGTCTTGTAAGATACAAACATGTATATATATATATATTTATTTTTTTGTCCCAGCGAAATTTGTCATATTTACAGACGCCGGCTCGGGCTGCGTTCGAGGTCTGTGATCGATATACAGATTGTTGCAAGCTGGAAGCTCGGGTCTGGAGTCGCGCCACTTTGACGAGGACGTGTTCAGCGTTTGGTTTCTTTTCATTTTTTTTTTTGCTCAATCTGAGGCTTTTGGAGTCAAGTCAAGTCAACTTGGATGTGGCGGCCAACGCCCGCCACCGCTTGTAGACATTTTATCAGATTCTTTAATTGCGTAAAACATTTTTGGATTCTTCACGTACGAAATTCCAAAACACCGTAGCTTGTTAAAATTCTTCTATCAATGAGCAGCAGCCAGCGACAAAAAGACAAAGACAACAAAATCAATGATCCCAGCCCCCCACTACCCCAACCACAGCCATAGCCGCAGCAGCAGTCAGACAGAGACAACGCGACAGGCGTCTGCCCCACAGCGAGAGTGAGACAACATTAAAGCTTATTGGAACTCGCGAGAGTTTTTTGAAGTGGAACGCACGAAACGCCAATTAAGAAATTGACAAATTAAAAGCGAATGCTTTTTATAATCAAACCAGACAAAGCAAATAAGCAGCTGGAACCAGTCAGAAAGACTTGGCTGCAGCTTGTTTTAAATTAAATAAATGAAAAATTCATGTTTTTTTATACATATATAAAAATATATATTTTGTTGGGTTTTCTTGGCAAGTGGCGAGCTTGTGTTTAATTTGCTGCTATTTGATTAATATGAATAGGCGAAAAGTATGTATTTATTTATGGCATTTATTTGCATTTCACAAGAAACACACCGGACAGAGAGACAACAAAAAAAAAACCAAGCAACTTTCCTTTTCAGCTGTTTGACATTTGGCAGGCAATCGGCGGCAAATTAACGCAACGGCTTGTTATAGCCACGTTTAACAATCTGAGAGAGTTTTTTTTTTGAGTTGCGTTTTTTGTTTTGCCTGCAACGACAGCAATCAATCGATCAAGCGATCAAGCGATCAAACGAGCGAAAGCTGCACCGCTCATGTCAAAGTCCTTTGGAGCAGGAGAAGAAGCAGCAGTTGGAGCAGTTGGAGCAGTAGCAGCAGGAGAGCCAATCGATGGTCAATGATGGCCGCTACTTGCATTCCGAAATGACAAAACAGTTAAAAAATAATTAATTGCGTTGCCTTAAATGGCTTAAAGCGGTTTGGCTTTTTGCAGCAACTGTTGCATCGCTTGTTTGCAACCTGTAGCAGCAGCAGCAGCAGCAGCAGCAGCAAGTGCATATGCCGGCCATTGGATGTGTTTCTGTTTCCTTCTCATTGCCCATTTTGGCTTTTGTTTTTTATTGCCCGCCTGGAGAGGCAACTGAAGCCACCGGTCATACAGCAGCAGCAGCAACAGCAGCCACTTTAGGGCTTATTAATGATGGATTCTCCACAATTGTTGCGCAGCATTTTCTCCAGCAACGCTTTTATTGCGCAATGTGCTGCAAACAGCAACAACAAAAACAACAACAAAAAAAGAGGAAGACGTGGCAGACACTGGCTTACAGCAAAGTGCACGAATGTATGTCAACGGCAACAGTCCTGAATGACAAATGAACAAATGTTTGCAACATAAGTTTTTTGCTCAAGTGCAACAAACCCAAAGCCAGACACTGACTGCAAAACTGATGGGGATTCGGAGAGCGTTTTACTAAACGTTTTGGCAGCTTGGTGGCTAATTTGGGCCAGCTTCATGATGAGGATGTTTCTGATGATGATCAGCGGGAAGCATCGAAATTATAATAGCAAATTAATCAAATGCTGTCGACTGAATTTTATTGATGCACGACGTATGAAAAGAAACACCTATTTTAGTTGTCCCCATAATATATTTCAGTTTTTTATAAAACGAAAACTTATTTATTTTTGTATGTTTTGACAACATTCACACCAATTTATTGAAATAACCTAAACTTTTTAAAGTTATTAATATACAATCTGTGCAGCATATATAATCCCAATTTAACACATATTTTACCCCTCTTATGTCTTTGAAATTATTTAAATTGTTTAAAGTGATTAAGATACAATCTGTGAAGCAACAAGAATTCACCAATAAAATAATAAACTACGCGTGAAACAATCTTGTTTCCAAACACACACAAACAATACAAATCTCGAATTTATCTAGCAGGCAATATTAATAAATCACGAATCATGTCGTTTAGACAAACAATCTAATTTTCACTATTATTTTACAAATGAGCTTTGATCAAATAACACAAACAACACTATCATAATATGCTCATAAATTGATAGAGATATCTTTAATGGGTTAGCGCGCCAGTTTTAATAACTTGAGATCCAAAATTGGCAGCCACCAAAGATGGTTGGTTTGTGGATCCAGGTTATTTATGCTTTGGGGTCTGACTCCCCCCCTTTCGAGTAACATATTGTAAACTAATGCCCAAAAACAGATTAGCGATCGCCAATGTAAAGGGAAAACGACAAATCGAAAATGCATTGGCAATAAATTTAAATCAAATATTCAACAATTGTCGTGGGCTTCTTGCATAATTAGACAAATGAAAAAAAAAATGCTATATAATATCAGCTATATGGGTTTTTATTGGGAATTCTAAAAGCACCGGCACTAAATTAGATTTACGAGTTTGTATCAATGGATCATGGGGCGCAATTAAAATCGGCTTAATAATTTTCTCGGATCGCTGCGCAGTCCGTTGCCGAATCGTTTGTTAACCATATAAAATATAAAAGCCGAGCATTTCTGAGCATGCGATAAATAAAGTGTGATAATAATTTTATGAAAGAGCCAGCAAGAGTCAACAAATCAATGCAACATAATACGCACCGATCCAATAAAAAACGATTTGAAGAAGGCATTTACATTCATGAACATAAATCTTAATTTCCACAATGCCAGAGAAATTTCGGACAGCTAACAATTTCATTATGAGCCATCAATGAATGGCCAACAGAATAAAAGCCAGGCTGGCTGCCCGATTGAATGAATGAATGAATGAACGAATGAATGAGTCAATCTAGACGCTAGTTGGGTCTAGTTGTGTCTTGGAGGACCTCACAATTGGACGCACGCATTATGTGAAATACACACACTCACACTCACACACACACACACCCAATTCGCTGAGCATTACAAGTAATGTTATTTATGGGCCACAGAAACAAAGGCCCCAGCCCCTAACTAAAGAGTTTCAATTAGAATTGTCCGGCAGGTAATGCAGGTTTGCAGCCAGGTTGCACCTTGGTGGTCAGCTGCGTTGCCAATGGACTGCAATTCCTGCGCATGCGCCGCTGGACACTTGAATGCAATTCTTAATTGCAATGCGCTGGTTTTTATTTTTTAAGTCTGTCAGCGCCACGGCGCCGTAATTAAGCTAAAATCATAAACAAAATTAACTTTAATATAAGCGCTGGTCTGCTAATTAAGTGATGCTTGCCTGAGCCGCTGTGCTTCACTGACCAGACTCCCTCTCTGCGTCGCTCCCCTCACCCAAACTGACTGTTCTTGACGCACCTTTCGACAAGTCATTGAGCTGTTAAATTTATTTTATGCCCTACACAGGGCACTGCCATGTTGGCACTTGCATTATTATTAATTTTTATTACTCTGCTCGATTGAAGCAAGTTGTTATTGAGGCTGCCCGTGGAAGATTGCTGAAAGGATTCCCAGGATCCATTGATCGTGCATTGCAACCTGCTGCGCTTTTGTTGGCACCCCTCAAAAATTCAAGAACAACCGAAAATTGAAAAAAAAAATATATATATCCATTTTACTCAATGAATACAGTTTTGAGCGGCAGTTGAGCAGTTCATTCATGTCGAGAGTGTCCATTCAGCTCCTTGGGCCTGATGGGTGTGTCCACAAGGATTACACTAATGCGTCTGTTGTCCTGCGCAACATTTTAATGCACTCGCTCGAGAGGATTTAATGATGTTCAACCCATGTTCCCATCAATTTCAAGTGCATGGAGCAATGGTCGGCAACAGATTCGCAAAAAGGATTTTCTTCCCTCCCCTTTGTACCAACGACACGAGAATCCTTTCTATCTCTTTAGATTTTGGCTCTTTTCTTTTTTTCAAGCACCGCTCATATTTTATGGTCGCATATATTTCATGTCACAAAGTCAGGCACTTGAGCCGCTTGAAGTGTTTGTTGTCTATTCGCATTGTCCGCCGAGCTCAGGACACTTGAGCACTGCTTTCTACCTCCCTCTCCCTCTGTCTGTATCTTTTTGGTATTCATTTGAGGCTGGTCAAGTGCCCGCTGCGCAGGTGCACGCACGAGTCGATCTCTGACGAGTTCTGACTTTGCGGTTTTTCGACAGCACTTGGAACTGATCCTCTTAATGCAAATCGCTTCATGCGCTTAACTCTTTGACTTCCCGATTTCCCGAGTTAGTCAGCAGGAGTTTCACATTTATCGAGATATTATTTGACAAACGAAAGATTTGAAAAAGATTTTCAATCAAATTATAAGTTTTAAGTTCAAGCAATAATGAACTTGGACTCTAAATCTTCAAAATGGTACGATCCACCAACTATTAACAATTTGGAACAGACCTAAAACATATTCGAGAGAAGCATAAATATAAACATATTTATTTATATACATCCGTCCAGATATTTATCCAGCTTTTTTATTATGGGAAAAAGTAAATAAATTTTAGGTATAATCCGTAATTTAATAAGAAGAATTCAGTTGAAAATCTGTAGAATGTTGGATATATATGGTGTAATGTAATTGTAATGTACTTTAATCTCAAAAATCAATGCAACTAATACCTATCTTTTGCAACATGTGAATATTTTTTTTTTTTGAGTTTCGCATTCTATTGAACCGTGCAGAGACTTTTTTAAACGCCTCAGCATTTCTCCTAATGAATGATGATGACGATCATAATGCATCTTTATGTGCATTACACGTCTCCACCTGGCTGTTAACGCCAAGTTAAAAATTAATATACTCACGCTATGCTGTCAGAAGAGAAGCTATCTCATAAATACGCATGAGAGATCCATTCAAGCAGTGCCAGCCAGCATTTCAAAGAAAATGATTTTCCAAGTGTGCGCAGCACAGCGCCAGCTCCCCCCACTCCGACTATGGTGTGTGTGTGTGTGTGTGTGCGTGTGTGTGTGTGTGTGTGTGCGTGTGTGTGTATGGATCTAATGCGACTGGCAAGCTTACGCAATCGACACCGTCTTATTACGAGGGCAAAGACATGGAGTCATGGCTGGCGCAGCTGGCAGCCAGCAATGAGCAACCAGCAAACAGCATAAAATGGCAACTGCAACTTTTTGTGAGGTTTTTAATTAACGCTTTTGCACAATGCTTGTCTAATTACGCCTATGGTGCCATGACAACAACACACACACAAAATGCGACAACGACTCGTACTAAATCATCAATATTGTCAGTGGAGGAGCCAAACCCGACGAGGCAGCAGCTGCTGCTGCTGTTGCTGCTGCTTGAGGCAGGCATCCTTAAGGATGAGCAGACAGACAATGACAATAACGATGACAACGTTGCGACTACGATCATCGCATGGCAATTAGGCATTGGCAGCATTTGATGCATTATTAATTGAATTAAATTTGCATTCAAATGCGACAACAAACACGTCCCAGTTTCAACCATCAACCAAGATGCTGATGAAGTCATACGAACTGGTTACGTTTAAGGGAATCTCGACTACGCAACAACTAACACAAGATGCCAATTTAAAATGGCTGAAATAAATTGCCGGGCAAACGCAAAATAGACTATCATCAATTGGAAATCAATATGTCACATAAATTGGAAGGGAAATCAACGCCAGCAAAGTTGACAAAAAAAAAACACACACACAAAAAAAAAAACCATTATCGAACGAGGAAAAATTGTATGCCAAAATGGACAACGGCCGAAAAGGTAAGTCGCAATGCGATTACTTTGCTATAATTCGCTGTTATTGTTGTTGTCGCTTGCGTTTTATTGGCCACTTTTGGCCACATCAGCGACAACGATGAGACAAGCCCGCTTCCTGCCTGCCAGCCAGCCTGCCAGCCTGGCTGCCTGCCTGGATGCCTAGTTCGTAGGATCCACATCGACAACTTGCCATTATTATGCGCATTGGCATTGTTGCTCTTGCTCTTTTCAGTAGTTATTCGAATGTATTTCTTTTTTTTTTTTTGTTTTTTTTTTTTGTTGCCGGATTTGTCAGCGATCCTCAAAGTGATAAAAATTGCTCGTAAATCCTTAACGAGTGGAACTAACACGCGCTCAATACTCAGTCGCTCGCTCTTTCAACCACCCCCTCCCCCCCACCAACCACTAACCACTAACATCCACACACCACATTTGTCTTTTAAGCGAACTCCCAAAACAACCAAACAAAACAAAACAAACAAACAAACAGACACAACAAGCCAAACGGAACAATGGCCGATCCCGATCCCGGCCAGTCCGCAATGGAAGCGCTCATCTCTTGATCTGCATTGTTAGCAGTCTCGAATGCGATTCTGACTTCTGTTTCTTATTTATTTTGGCTGCTGCTGCTGCTTTTGCTGCTGCTGCGTTTTGCATTCAGCACTCAGCATTGGGGATTCAGTAGAACTCACACCAACGCGCTCCACTTTATGCATCTCAAACACCAAATTGACTCCATTAAATTCCAATTGCCCAATGCTCGCCCTCGTCCCTGTGGACTCCTCCTTGCTGGTGCGGGTGTTGAGTGGCCAAGTTGAAGGTTATTATTGAATGTCGTTCACCGTTAAATTGCCACGTTGCTTGTGCAACCTTAACAATAAGATAAACTGATAAATTTCACAAAAAATTTGCATAGATTGACTATGATAAAAGTAAAGAAGTAGCAGGAAAAAAATAATATGTCATTGTATTCAGCTCTGCTCTATTCCATTTTGATACTTTTATTTATTTTTATTTTCAATTGTTGCCTATTATCAATTTATTGACTAGCCAAATGATCAATTGGCAAGCGTATTTTATATTCGGCGAACATCAAAATTATTTGCATAAAACAGCAATGAATGATTTTTAAGCTCAAGTTACTAATTAATAGCCAATTAATTTGGCATCCAAAACACTCAACAAACCGAACTTAGGTGCCAATTTTAAATTATCATTGCTATTAGTTGGCAGATGTTCAATATAATCATTCATTTTCAGTTTCTTTGAGGATGTAATGAAAAATTCAGGCAGACGGTTTAATTTAGTAATGCGATGTTGCTAATATAATGTTATTTTAAGTAAATTATTATTATTATTATATATTCGAGCAATTTACTGTTAGTATTATTTTCAGTGCTCGTATGAAACATATTCCCATTATAAATTATATTAAGAGTTTTTAAGTTACCTTTGCGTCGCATATTTTGTGAACTAACATAAATCTATCTATGTTTAGATTTTCCCTAATGCATAGAGTAATCTTTCGCAGCGCCGCATCGAACAGTAATTAAAAAAACGAGCTTTCAATAAAATTAACAAATTATTTTTCTATTTAACGATCGGAAAATTAGCATACACACAAACATACACACACACACGCAAAGCAAACCAGTTTTTGTAGACACTGCGGTAGACGACCACCCAGTAGTCCCCGCCAGCTTTGTGGATTGGCTTTATGGGAAGGTGTTGACAGTTGTTTGGAATAATAACTACTTTTAAATGAAAGCCGGGGCAGGCTGACAATTAATTACCAGCTATTAATGAGAGGGTTATCTAAGCGTATGACAAAATGACACGCAGTGGGTGGTTCGCTTGAGTTGAGTTGTGTTCAAGCGCGGCAGCAGCACCACATAATGCCCAGATGGGGGCGTGTTTACATCCAACTGTTCCGCCCAATTTGCAAATGATTTGATAAACGTCTCAATTGCCCGTGGATGAAAACAGTAAACGGCATTCAATCAACAGGCCAAAACAGACAAAAAAAAGAAAACTGACGGCGGCTGCTTTGAACCACTTCAGCGGTGGTTGTGACATTATTTCAAATGCCTAAAATCCTTTTAATACATTATGTCATACTATGACTTACCCCCGCATTTGTTTGCCACCACACACAGCATGTTGTTTGTTTTGTTTTGTTGTTTTTTTTTTACCACAGATGCGACATTACAAACTCCAATCGATTCCCGGGCGCATAATTAATGTGCATAGCAACGCGCTTCGGGGCCAGCGATCCTTAAGTAGGGTGCGTCCCCTCCTAATACATACTTATATGTACATACATACGATACATACATAGATATGTATAATTACGTTGTTTCATTAACAGCATTAGTAGCCATCATATTTCACTGCCCCGCCCCGCCAACTAGTAGAAGACACAACGCCGCCGCCGACAATGCAACACTTGAGGTGCTCCTATTTTGCTTCAGATATCTTTCTCACTCTCAACGTGATTTATTGGCATTAACAGATCGCTCAAATGCCTTTTACTGGGTGGCAACTAGAGATGTGTTAGCTATTCCATCTATAAATAATTACTCGAAGACACATCGTGAGATACAAAAATATTCAACATAAATAAATACTTCAAATGAAACACATTTTAATATTGCTGATCTGTTTTATAATACATTTAAAAAACTTTATTTTTTGGATCTAAATATAACTTTTCATTTTGGTAAAACAAATGTTGTTAAACCAAAAAATTGTACATTTTTTTTTTAAATATTTTTAAATAATAATGAAGTGTTTAACATGAAAATCATTTCGTTAGTTTTATGTTATGAATTTATTAGTCAACAGTTTAAATTGATTTCTAGTAAACGCAATATTAACTATTGTTTTTAATCTACATTTTAAAGAAATTATCACCAGAAACTTATGTTCTCTCGCAGACACACTTACCCATCTCTAGGATGATGTTATGGATTATTAATGTAATGGGTTGCGCACGGGCATATGACGGGGCATTGATCATGGGCTCTGAAGTGGCAGCGTCACAAAACTGACTAATGCAATCTGAAGTATGTGCGATGGTGAGGGGATGCTGGGGAGGGAGAGTAAGAGGGAGCGAGAGAGAGAGAGAGAGAGAGAGCTTCAACATGTGGCATAAAAAGATGCACCCTCCCTCGGAGTGGCTTGTCGAATTTATGTGGAGGGGCATGTTGCCATTGGCTTGCCGCTTGGTGGCAAGTTCTCGCACGCATTTAAATACCTAATAAAAGTTACACTTGAAAATTAATGAGCAGCGTTTTAAGGCAGCATTTATGGAACACGACAAAGTGACAACACTTGAATTAAGTTGTTCTACTCAATGTTCCCTCTCCACCCGCTGCACAACCCCCTCTATTTCCCCACTGCCTGTTGCGATTGCTGATGCCGCTGCTGCTGCTGCTGCTGCTGGTTGCCTTTCAGATGTCACTTGATGGCATTGCCAATGCCATTCCGCGCCCGCTGCTGCTGCTGCTGTTGCTGCGGAGCCTGCGAGGCAGGCAGCATTCGCGCTGAGATTTCATTTTAGTTGGTGTAATAAATTTTGTGGTTTAATGGGGCGGGCGTTTGTCGACGTCAGCAGCGGCAGCGACGGCAGCGACGTCGGCACGACTCTGAAGTTTCACTTTGATATTCGAGCGTCTATTAATGAATACGTTTCCAAGTGCCGCTCGCCGTTTTCCTGCCCAGCGCACTTTCTTGGCCTACTCGTATTTTATAGGGCACGGTTCGTTTTTTTTATTTTTTGTTAATGCACTCTGAACGACTCACTCAGCCAAACACATAAACGACACTATTAAAATGACAAAAATTGACACTAATCATGCTCGGCTGCCAAGCCAAAGGGTGGCCGCCCATTTGCTCAGTGGGGGTAGGGTGGAACGGACAGACAACGGGAGCGGGAGGAACAACGAGCAGCAGCAACGTTTTGTAACGCTGTCATGTAGCACCAGACTGGTTATAATTTATGTATCAACAGCTAACAGATCGCTTGTGCCACCAGTGTTACTACAATATAATAGAAATTCAATTTGCTATAGAAAAAAAATAATAAACTTCGACAGTTTTGTAATATAATTAACTGAATATATTTATATTCAATATTATCTTCAAAAAGCGTAATTAACAACATCATAAAAATATATTTTGAATATAAAATATTAAAACAAAATATGGAATCATTTTATATATCTTGAGAAATATAAATGAAATAAGAAAGTTGCAATTTTTGATTGAGACTTGTGAATAAATTATATTTCGTCTACTTATACAAAATTCGGTCTGCTCATAAATATGCAGAACGGCCATATTGTTTGTATTATGTTTATTTTTGTCTCGAATTATTCAAATATTTATTAAGGTGGCAAAGCATATGCCAGCAAAGCTGAGTGCTATCAATTTCAAAACAAGACACTAACCTGGCCAAGCAGAATGATCATCAGGCAACGTCCAACACCATCGCTAAACGCAGCAAAGTAAATTGTTCGATTAATTGGATTTTAACAGCGACAAGTAGTCGCCAGGCAAGGACAACAGCCAATGAACCAACAATAACAGCAAAAACAAACAAAATAATATAAAAAAAAAGAACAACAAAAAAACAAACGCACAACATTCCCCAGCAGCAGGCACAATGCACATGAACTCTTGTTTGCGAAATAGAGATGAATTTACAGCTACAAATCGCTTGATCAGTCGATCGTTTTAGCCACGTCTAATTGTCAGTCAGTCAAGCTGGCGAACGTCACTCTGCAGAGAGGGAGACAACGAAACGAGACGAGGTGTGGGGAGGGGAGACGAGACGAGGCAACTACAACAAGTCGAAGGCAGCAAAAACGAGGCCCCAAAGTTGAATTTTTATTGTTGTCACAGCAATTTCAATTGGTTCGATGAGCATTCCAGCATTGCACGCGGCCAACTAGCGGAGAGAATCATGGCAACAACAAATAAAACCAGAAAAATAACAAAAACGAATCTAAAATAAAAACAAACATCAAGAAACAGGCTTAGACAGCGGGCAAAGACAGCAACTTTGGAGCACAGCTCCATCATCGATATTATGTCGAGAGGCAGACGATTAATGATTGCCAAGGTGAAGATCTCATCGGCAGGCAGTTAACTTACACATACACATACACATACACATACATATATGTATGTACATATGTATTGCTGACTTTTTGTCCCACTGCTCAATGTCAGTCATGTAGTCAGTTCGTCAGTTTGTCACTGTCGCCAGAGTCAGGCAGTCAGGCAGCGAGGCAGGCAGGCAGTCAGCCTGGCTGGCAATAGCTATATAGCCGGAGTTCTCTCCTCTCTTCGACACTTGGTATTTATGCCAATTAGTATGAAATTTCTTACGTGCCTACAGACAGCCGCACAGTGCTCCAACTCCAACTACAACTCCAACTCCAATCCCAACTTAGACTCCAAGTCGAACTTCAAGTCCCGTCCTCATCACAGCTTCTACTCGTTCTTCTTCTTGCTTAGCTGCTGCTGCTGCTTCCGCTAAAACTGGTCCAGTTCCATTTCATGATTTCACCCTAAGACAATAACTCCTGCTGTTCACTGGCATTGTCTTTCGGCCAAAGCGGTCTTAGCGCCATTTTTGTCGCGCTTTGTCGCTTGGCGCTTCTCGTCTTTTTGGCCTAATCAGCTTGCTCAAATCGCTGTAGTCCAAAATATTTTGTATTTAATTTGCTGCTTTGCATTTGGCCATACTTTGCTGAATAGTGTTTACACTAGCTGTTTAGACTTTTGTTTTAAATACCCATTAATTATTTATTTACTGCACTGAACACCTGAAGTAGAAAGGAGTAGAATAATTATTTATAATTTTACATTTTAATAATTTACATTTTAAGATACAAAAAGAAAAATATCTTTATCTAAACTATATCTGCAGTTATATAAAAAATTAATTGTATATAATTTTTAGTTATTTATTTATAATTTAGGTACACGGTAAAATGTATAACTGATGTTAATAAATTTTTATGAATTATAATATCACTCGTAAATGGGCAATATATTTGTTTAAATTTAATTTGTTATGCAAAAATATTCTCCTATATAAAAGATGTTATTATTGATTTGGAAATGGTAGCTCCAAGTTTCAATAAAATATATTTAAGTTGGATAAACTAAATCAGGAATATGTATGCCTTATATAGTAGGAGACACATCTTTTAATACTTTTAGACAAATTGTTATTTCATCTTTTAAAAAATATCTATTAATAAATATTTATTTATTTTTTTGTATTTGATATGCTTCATTCAGCTTTGTTGCTTGTTGACCCGTCCGACAAATTTCCAACAATTTTCCGCCCAGCAATAGTCGCCCACTCACCCAGTTACCCCCCTTCCCACCACACACTGGTACTCCACTCTCCCACTGTGTGCTGTTGGCTCGTTAGGCGGCGGCGGCTTCAATAATTGAGCAATTATTCATTCAAATGGATTGCCAATTTCGCTGGCCAGCCTCCCAAACGAATGCACAACGCCCAAGCCAATTTAGCAACATGGCATCGCATCCCATCCCATCGCATCGCATCGCATCGCATCGAAGTGCAATTGCGATTGCAATTATAAAACAATCACTTGTCCGGCTAGGCGGCTCCTGGTCGCCACCTTAACGGCAGCCCATTATTTTGGGGCGGCAGAGGCGGCGGCGGCCACGCAAATTGTGCTTACTTAATAAGTCGTACAACCTGCTAATGTGAGCAATTTACCAAAGAAGCGCGCTCCACTGCGCCAGGCTACCACATCCACATCCACAGTACACAACACACAGCCATATCCACATCGAGATCCACATGCACGTGGATTGGGTCTGCAACTGAGCTGCGGGTTGTCTTCGCGCATGCGCAAAAGGCCGATTGCAATCAGCAGTAGCACAGCCATTGAACAGGGCTGAGAATGCTCGTTTTGGCCAAGACCGAGCATCGGATGGAGTGTATGTTTATGTGTGTGTGTGACTGTGTGTGTGTGTGAGTGTGTGCACATTAAAAAGGTGCGAGCTTAAAGAATTTATGGGCCAGCTTTAGACATCGATAAGCACCAAGCAGGAGTAGCACGAAAAACAAAGTCGCTTGGACAGCGCACCTAATTATTATAAATAAACCAATCGAACAATAAAGATCTGCTGGCCAACTTTCCACGAAACTGCTGCACACTGCTGTGGCCATAAGAACTTAATCGCAAATGAGATTCAGAGCTGCTCCAAGACGCAGACTAAGGCAACGCCATCGATAACACAATCGATGGATGAGACAACGGGGGCAATTGGACCCGAAAAAGCCATAGCCGTGCCTAACAAGCGCTTGCCACGGCTTGACGAGGCAACAGCTCGGCTGGATTAATCGCTGACATGGGCCAAGGAGTCAGTCCATCAGCTCCCCACACACACCAAAGTCCCCCAGTACCCAGACCCCAAAACTAAACTGAGTCCCAGATAACGCGCTGACGTAGTTAAACATATTGTAATTGCTGCTGCTGCCGTTTGGCCAAAACGGGTTTCGCATTGCAGCTAAAGTTGGGAGCTGCCTGCTGGAGTCTGGTCATTGTTTTGCCCCTGGTCCGCTGTATCTCGGACTTAGCATCAGATTACCACTCTATGTGCAGACAAAAGGCGCAGCAGCAACGGCAGCAACAACGGCAATCAATAAGTGGAAGGCGTCGCGACGTTCTTGTCGTCGTTCTCGTCCTCATCCTCATCCTCATCCTCGCTCTTGATCTTTTCGGCCTCTGATTTTTGTGGATCAGCCATGCAGCCAGTAAGCCAGTAAGCCAACCAGTCAAGAGCCAACCAGCCAGCACAGTAGCCGTTTCGATAATTTGCTACGGCATTCCAAGTGTATGTCTCCTTATCCCGCTTGTCAATCAACCTCCTAATTATTCTTTGAATGCAAAAGATAATTGGCGTTTCGGGTGCCACGGCCAGCGACCATATCAATTTCAATAAGAACAACAATAACAAGAGACAAGAGAACTGATCCCAAATCGCCATTCCATTGATCCTTTGACAGTTTTGTGGCAATTATGACAAACAATGAGACTCTGTGGAGCTGTTGCTGGGCGTGCTTCTGTGGCATCATTCATGCCTCATGCCCAATCAACACAACTAAATTCCAATTAAATCCATAAACAGCAATCACTAATAGCTAACAACCTTAATAAGAGCCAAGAACTAACAACAATGCAGCGAAGCAATAATGCTCTTGTTTATACTTGAAATTCTTTAAATTACAATCAGTTAAAAAAAAATAGTATATAAAGTATTAATTTATTTGTTAACATTCGAAGCAATTATGTAATGAATTTTCATTTGAAAATCAATAAATGGCACACAGTATCATTTATTTGACATTAATTTTCCACTTTTGATATCTTAATAACTAAAGATATTTATTTTTTATTGTATTTATTTTTAAAATTCCTTATATGTACTTGCCAAATACAGTAGCTTTTAGCTGTCAATTGTACTTGTTTAATTATACACATAAATTAAGGTAATTACCTGTTTTGAATAAACGTTAAAGTTAAATCTGAGAACAATAAAAATACTTAAGTAAAGTTTATTTACATATTACAATGATTTATGTAGGCACATTTGATTGTTCATTTAGTTTTATATTAATACTATTATCGGTTTTTTTAAGAAAAATTAAAAAATATTTTTTTTTAAAAGTAATTTTAGTGAGTTTTGTATTATTTATGTTATATTTAAAAGCCAAGAAGTAATTGAAAATAATTAATTATTATATGCAAGACTGCTAATTCTTTGAGCCATTCCATATTCGAATATACTACATTTAATTTTCTTTAAACTGTTTGCTTTGATTCTTTTGGGTTGCTCATTTACATTTCGGATACTTTCAATGACTTCTAGTTTGTTGTGTTTTTACTTAACATTTATTTATATACAACTACTAATTGTTTATATATTATTCCATCCATTTGCATACACATAGCTGTCACATTCAAGTATTTGAAGTCAATTTATTTGCGCTGATCGACTGATTAGAATTCAAATTCAATTGAATTGAATGGTCTGTTAGCTCAAAGATAATCATAAAGCTAATATGCCAACAGCAGCTAGCGAAGAGCAGCAACAGAAGCAGCAGCAGCAACAGTAGAATCAGTAGTTGCAGCAGCAGTGGAATCAGTAGTTGCACCAGCAGCAGCAGCAGTGTGATCGTCAGCTAATTCATTTGGCGTCCCAGCAGGTTGCCAGTTGCCGACATCGAGCTATCTATGATTGGTAATCATGCTGAGAACTGCTTCAAATTCGCATATGTGTATGCGTGCGAGTGTGTCCTAGTCCTGGCAATTCGAAAAGTAGTCGAGAAGATGATCCCAGTGCATGGCTTTAAGTGTAATGGAATCACACATAGAAAAAGAAAAACACAGAGAGGGAGAGAGAGGGATATAGTGTTGAAGGGGGGGGGGGGGGGGGGGGGGGCTTTATACGCTACTTTGTGTGCTGTTGTGTAAAACGATTGGCGCGTTAATCAACGTACAAATTTCCTACTTATATGGCCAGCGAATTAAATCGTTCCCTCGAGATCGCTCTCCAGTCTGCCAGGCAGCTAGCCAGCCAGCCAGCCGTCGAGCTATTGACAGCTGGCGATTAGAACTGGAGCGATAAATTATACAATTGCTATGCGTGAGACCTGAGCTGGGCAGCCAGTTGGCTCGTTGGCCAGGAACAGGTCCCCAGCTCATCGCCTCTGACAATTACACTGATTACATTAAATATATGAGGTCCATATATGGGTTACATTGGGGCACTGCTGCCATGGGAGTGTTAACTGTTAACTGTTTACCTGCATGCGCATACATACAAATTTTCACAATTATTTGCTGTGGTGCAATTTGTGCTGCGCGCTGCCCCGCTAAATATGCACCACAAAAACGAACAGCAACAAGCGCACAGCACGAAAACTATGTAAATTACTACAAGGAAAATCAAAAAAAAAAGAAAAAGAAATCCCCAAGAAAAAGAAAAACAAGAATAAAGCCTGCATATTTGTTTGTTGTGAACGTTGTGGAAAATCAATTAAGTTTGCTGAAACCTTTTGAGCTGAGCACTAAACAATTGCGCATAATTACACACACCGGGTCCCAACTGCATTGCCTCAATTTGTGCACTTGCATACGAGGAGTGGGTAAACAACAACAATAATAACTAACAACAATTCAAGTTCTAAATGGAAAAGGTAATGACCTCAGAATCGAGGAAATACCCACACCACACAGGCAAAGCCACAATTCGAATTCCAGACGGTTTCCTTTCAATGAATGCGAGCAATTTATAATAGACGTCTACCAAGAAATATTACACAAACGAAATTATAGGAGTGGGTCTCACGAATGGCGTAAGTTTGTGATTAACTTCATTTATGGTTAGCCTTTTTGTTGAAAAATGATTAAACATTTTCAAAGTAGAATTAAAAATTTAACAAAAATAATAATATTAATCGCCCGTTTTTAATTCAGTATTTACGAGAAATCAAGATAAATTAAATGTTTCACCATCTTGTTATTATACGATCATCATAAATATATATTTTTAATAAATCAATTAAATATAGAGTATATATAAACGTCACTTTTAGTTTAATCAATGTTATTTTAAGCCTATATCACTAAGAAAAATCAGAATTTGTAGTCGCAACCATTTATTTAATATTTCACCTACATCCATGCAGTTATTGAAGTTTCTACAAATGTATGCGCCTTCAAATTGTTTAGAAAGAATGTTTAGCTCAAGCTTTCAGCAAAAGTGCACTTTATAGCGAGTCCTTAGGAATGTGCGCCAGGAATGCGGGCAGACCAGCAGTTATATATTTCATTAGGTTGTTAGTAAGCTGTATTGTAGTAGGCATTGCTAAGATAATACTTAAAATTTGCATTATTTATTTGTCAAGTACTCTTCAAGTACATACTTTCACAAAGTTAACCAAGGAAGTGCTTTTTTTTGTTGGCTTGCTTATCTAAAATTTCTTGTTTAAAATTATTTGTTTGCGCGCCAAATGAAGCAGTCAGCTGATTACTTCTCTGGCAGCACCATATGGCGAGTTTTTAGTGTGGCAAAGCGATTGAAAAGAATCGATGATAATAATACTATCGATACGTATATCGTCGAAATATCGATAAGAAACGCTCGCGGATTCCACAAAACAGGCTAAGCAGAGGAAAAACAAAATCGCAATCGAATAGTGAAAAAATTTTACGTTCGCGCTAAACTACACATACTACTTAGAAACTTAGAAAACAAACGCAAGTTGGACTAGAGCAAAGTGAACGCTCTTAGCGAACGTAGATTAGTGCTGCTAGCTAAACAAATCCCTCAAAGTTACCTTCACCACCGTCGCCACCTGCACCTGCCGCTCCCCTTCCAATAATATACTATTTTTTGACGTACACCACAACAACAAAAAAAGAAAAAGAAAAACGAAGAAGAGAGAAGAGAACGCCAATAACACTTGCAGACGATTCTATTCGCTTTGCGAAATCGAAATCCAAGACGAAGGCCGACGCCAGCCGATTAACCCAACAGCCGAGCCAGCGACCAAAACAGAAAACCCAATAAAACAGACCAACAGAAACCACAACAACAAATGCAGCCGAAGCTTAATAGTTGAATGTAGATTTTACAGCAAACTCAATTTAGCAAAGTCACGCCGCGTAAGCTGTACAATAAATAATTGGAAAATTTATTAACAACTCATCACAGCTCAACGATGTCCATACGGACGCAGGTGCTCGGATTTGTGGATGTGATGATGCGGGTGCCGCCCATTATCGTCATCGATGAGATACTCAAAATAGGCATGGGTCTTCCAATGCAACTCAAAACGGGCACCGATGACACACTGACAACCGTTGAGGCCATCAACAGCATCAACAACAACAACAGCAGCGAAAGCAGCACCACAGACACATTTGCCACAACGATAAAGGCGTTATTTGGCATAGGGAGCAGCGCAGAAGCGCCACAGAACATCAGCCAAACCGATATGCTGGAGCACAGCATCGTGAATGCTTCAAAGTCGGCACAAACCGGGGGCATACTGAGCAGCAACTTCAACAGCATAATGGACGAACTGGCCACCGATGGCATGTTGGGCAACTTACTTAATATAACGACGGTCAAGTTCGTCGTCTGTCTGCTAGGTGAGCGATTAAGCGATTTCTGGTTAAACGAGGCTTATCAGTTGCTTACTCATACAAATCATATATATATATATATATATATACCTGTCATGTCATATATTTGTATTTTATACCTTCCTTGGGGCATTGGCAGGTTTCTTAAACGCCGCTTGCATTTTCATGCTGTGGACGCGGCATTTGGTGATGGTTTATATGTTTCTAACATCACTGGGACTCACCTTCCTCTCCTACTGGTCGAATGTCAGTGTACTGGCACTAATGGAGAACAGTCCGTGCATACTCGAGGATCTAATGTCGATGAACACGACCAGGCTACTCGATTCGGGTGGCGTCATTATGAGTCTGGCGCCATATATCATCGCCCAATGGTTTATGGGTATGCTCTTTGCTTATATACATCTGGGTCCTCGATTTACGCTGCTCCAGAAGGCAATGCCCATCATATTTACTAGTCCAATTCTGATTGCCATGTTGCCCCTTTCACCGAGCATTGTGGACAAGCTGCCCGTCATTGCCGGACTCACGCCCATCGTTCTCACCAAAATCACCCTTATGCAGAGCGCCATGGAGGTCAGCCGAACGGTATACAATGGCTACCAGTATGCCATGAACTTTGTATCCAACTTTGGACTCTCCGCGCTCATTGAGAACGAGTGGCAGCGCCTCAATGTGCCAAGTGTGTTGCGTCTCTTTTGGACCATCAGGTGTGTAAAATAAAACTTATCAATATTCTCAGAAGTGTTATCCTAAGTAAGCAAAAATATCGAATTATTGCGATAATTGCTGGTGATTTATTGATCTTATATAAAGTTATATATATTTTGTATTGTGTTGTATTGAAAATTTAGATAATGTTTAGTTAGTTAAATGCATTGATCCATTAGCCTATAAATAATTTAGTTAATGGCAGTTATTATCAAATATTCTTATCGTTCATATATTTGGTGTACCGTATCTTAAATACCATAATTCATAGTTCATAATTATTTTGCACAAGATAAGCATTGCTTTTCAAATATTATAAATAGTAATTTTGTAATTTTGCTTAAGATTGCTTTAAGATGGGTGTCAGCTTTATGATAAGTGATAATAATACTAGTAATATGCTCATGATTTATTAACGTTCTTAACTCTGCAGGATTGCGCAGGGTGCATATGCCCTGTTGACAGCCGATACGGATCCGGATGAGCCGCTGCAACTGTTCCCAACGATCGAGAAGTTGCTGGTGGATGGCTGTGAAACGTTGACCGCCGTGCTGGGCATGACTGGGGTCATTTCGATGGTGTGCCATTACATTGGACGCATCTTTCAGTGGTATCTGCTGACCTATGACAACGACGAGGAGAAATCCCTGGGCACAGTCTCGGCGGTGCTCTTCTACATCCTGGCACTGCAAACTGGGCTCACATCCCTGTCGCCGGACAAGCGTTTCGTGCGCCTGTGTCGCAATCTATGCCTTTTGGTCACGGCGCTGTTGCACTTCCTCCACAACATTGTGTCGCCTATATTGATGTCGCTGAGTGCAGCACGGAATCCATCACGAAAACGACATGTGCGCGCCTTATCCGTTTGCGCCTTTCTGATTTGCATGCCGGTCGGGCTCCTTTATTATCTATGGGCGCATCATTCGCCCTCCACTTGGCTGCTGGCAGTAACTGCCTTCTCCGTCGAAGTAATTGTTAAGGTATTTATGTCGAGTTGTATTCATTTTATTCAGTTGATAGCTAATATATATACCATTGCAGGTGCTTGTGTCCCTGGCCACCTATACGCTCTTCCTGCTGGACGCACGTCGACAATTCTTTTGGGAGAAACTGGATGACTATCTGTACTATGTGCGTGCCTTTGGCAATTCGGTCGAGTTCTGCTTTGGAATCTTGCTGTTCATTAATGGCGCCTGGATCTTAGTCTTTGAATCGGGTAAGTGGCCAATGCAAGGATGCTGCTGGCTGTCGTCGTCATAGTCAAATTACATTAACACATTCAGCAAAAGCCTTGTTAAAAAAATATTGTATTCATTGTATTTAATGTTCACCTTGTGAGTTGTTGTGTGATTCTGTCGAGCTTTTTTGTTCCGTGTGCATGTAATTTTATTATTTGGTTGACTTTGTGTACCGATAACTATAACTTGATAGCTCGAAATGCTACAGGCGGCGCCATCAGAGCGATCATGATGTGCATTCATGCCTACTTCAACATCTGGTGCGAGGCCCGAGCTGGCTGGTCGGTGTTCATGAAGCGACGCTCAGCGGTTCACAAGATCTCATCACTGCCCGAGGCGACACCTGCCCAACTGCAGGTCTTTGACGATGTTTGCGCCATTTGCTACCAAGTGAGTGTTCTCAAATTATTATATATAAATTGTCTTAATTAGCCATTTTTTCCACACAGGAAATGTACTCAGCAAAGATTACACGATGCCGCCACTTCTTCCATGGCGTTTGCCTGCGCAAGTGGCTCTATGTCCAGGACCGTTGCCCACTGTGCCACGAGATCATGATGTACACAGACAAGACGGAGGAAAACGCTCAAGGGACCGATCAAGCAAATGCGGCACAAGCCGAACAGCCACTACGCATATATCCACGTGACGTAAGTGGACGTTGCTGTGCTGAAAAATAACTTCTAACGGGAATTGTTAATTGTTCTATTTAATTTCTCAGGACGGTGCCAATGCCGGTGCGCCGCGCCGGTCGCCCGAGCGCGCTGTAGAACCACCTGCAGACCTTCTGCCGACATCGAGCAGTGCAGCAGCAGCTATTGCAAACATTGATAATGCGATAGCCAACCTGACGAATGAGGCGAATGCCACGATTGCGGCTGAGGCGAGAGCAGCCGTTTCCAGCAGCAACAGCAACACAAGCAACAGCACCAATGCCAGTTATATAACGGCTTCCAGTCAACCAACAACATCGACGGCCACATCGGCGGCTGCTGTGGCAACGGCGGCGGCCAGCAATACGACGCATCTATTTCGGTTATCACAGGAACAGCAGTAAAGTGTAACGCTATCCCTAATCTTAGCATACAATATGTAACTGTTCTATGTGTTAGTGTACTTATGTAAAAAAGCAAAGCTCCTAAACGAAACAGTGGTCCGCTTATTGTACGTTTCGTGGAGCCTCTTCCTATACTACATACTGATCCTCACACACACATACACACCCACACCCACATTACTCATAGACATATATATGCACAAGCACACCCACATACATTTGGCTTCGATTCCACAGAAAATTACATTATATATCATGCATACAAGCACAAACCTTTATATATATATATATATATATGAGATCGTGCCGAACGAAACGTGAACTCAATCAGAGATCTACATTAAGTTTATGGTAACAAGATGATCCAAAAATGTTGAAAATGGTTAGTTTTAAGTTTACATTAAAATGGTGTTAAACAACAACAAAAAAATTTAAAAACAAAAAAAAAATGCGGTGAAGTCTGAAAATGATTTAATCAAGTACCAAGTAAAACAAAAAAAAAGCTAGTTAACGCAAGATAATTTTATGATGTACAAGAAATTTAAATTAGCTAATATTTGTTTTCTAATTACCTATTTAATTTAATTAAACGAAAGAAGAACGAATAATTACAACAACAAATACAGTACAATATGCTAGCAAATAAACAATTGACCCGTATTCTGAGTAGACTACAAAATTGATGGAACTTTCAGGCTTGGCCAGCGGTTTCCCAAACTTCATACTTAGTTAATTTAAATATCTTATGTTTTTCCCAATTTTTTTTTTTAAGTGAGCTGAGTATCTACAACAAATAGACATGTTGGTTAGTTGGAAGCAAACTCGTAAGGCAGATTTATGTATAAAAAATTAAAAGTCAGCTATTTGTATCAAATTTGTACATAGAACATACGCATATGTAACTTATTGACAAGTATTTTGTATTTGCAACATGTTTATCAAAATACAAAATTGCCTTAAAACGATCCACATTTGTCTCTCATATTCAATGTTTCAAATCTATCAAATATGGTTTTCTTTAACTAGGATACAACAATAATTTAACATAGAACAATATTTATTTAATATGTGCCACGATTATGCCACTCGCTTCTCTAGTTGAAAATCAAATCGTTGTAGTTGCGCAACAGGTGATATGGCGAGACGCGACAACAGGTGGTGGTACGCACCACCGTAATGCGATCTGCACGCTCGAAATTGGCCTTCACCGTTTCATAGTAACGACCATCACTGTGGATTGGGTTCGCATTTCAAGAACAGTCAGAAAATTTGAGAAACATATATCATTTAAACAATTGAAGACTTACCTCAGGACCATGCAACGTAGCTTAAGGCACTTTACACGCAGAATATCAATTGCCTTTTGGCTCTTGTCGGAGAAACGCAAGTTGTCCGGATCCCAGCGCAGCTCTAGGCGCTCCAAGTTGCCACAGTTGGAGGCAATGGTATCCATCAGCTGATCTACGTGTATATTGACGCCCAGCTTCTCAGCGGTGCCCATCACGATTATTCTAATGAGTTAAATGATTATTTATTTAGCAATGAATTGGTCCACTTCGCTCTACTCACTTGCAGTTGCCCAGTAGGGGCAGTATGCTCATCCACAGTTGATCCGTAATGTGAGGCATGCCGGAGAGGCAGCAAGCGCTCATCTGATGGCCAAAACGCTGCAAGAACTTCAGCAATCCCTCATCTGTGATATTATCCGAAGAGTCCAAGTCCAACGAGTTAAGGGATCTGGAATGGTAGATGATAATACATGAGAATTATCCAACAATTTAAATATTATAAATAAATATATAAATTAGATAATAAGTATATAAATAAAAAATATATATATATATTTATATTTACTATTCAAATAATCTAAAATATTTAGAAAAATACAAATTATTCATAAATTTAAAAAAATCAAATATTTTATAAACTATTATTTTTATATATTAAAAAAAATATATATATATATATATCTACAAACAATATAAATTTAAAAAATTTAACATGTTTTAAAATATAAAGTTTATATATGTGTATATATGTGAATAAAAAATAATAATGAATAAATAAATAAAAAATCTATAAGCCCGAAAATTATATTAAATAAATTATTGCTTCATCCAAACAAATTAAAATATAAATTAAATATATACAAATTCAAAAAT
The DNA here is from genome assembly GCA_035042345.1 of Drosophila fungiperda. Lineage (NCBI taxonomy): Eukaryota > Metazoa > Arthropoda > Insecta > Diptera > Drosophilidae > Drosophila > Drosophila fungiperda. The sequence goes on along the minus strand of JAWNLM010000015.1, from coordinate 5,151,611 downwards.
TTATATCAAGACAATATTATGAAAATTCACCTGACATTGCCCAATTCCGTCCATTGTTTCAGGACGGTGTCGTTGAATCCGTTGATTTGGCCGGCGGACAAGAACTTCAGATTGGGTATACGGGTCAGCATGTCCGCAAGGCACTCGCTGGACAGATCGGTGGCAGTGATGTCCAGTTCCAGCAGAGCACACTTATCCCACTCCACCTGCATCACGAACTCCGACTTGAGGCTGGTGCCATTCATCAGCAGACAGGTCAAACGCTTGGAGCGCTGCACCAACGTCTTCAAGGTGGAGCCTGTAACCTTGTTGCAAAAATTGACAGCGAGGCATTCCAGCTGGATGCAGTTGGAGCTGAAGGCATCGATGTGCGAGTCATCGATGAAATTGATGCCATACAAATTGATTACACGCAAGTTGGGCGTTGCCGACTTCAGTTTGTGCACATTGATGACTTCATAGATTTCCTCCTCCTCCTCCTCGCACTTCTCATAAGTGCCCACCAGATGCAGCACCTCTAAGCCATTAATAAAGTTGTAGATCTTCCGCATGAAACCCTCCATGAAGATCACCTCGGACAGACAGACGCACATGTAGCGCAACTTGGTGGGAAAAGCCTGCATCTCGCTGAAATCATGCAATTGCATAGCTGAACGGAAATTAAAATGTGTGGTCAAATCCAGTCCAGTAAATATGGTAGTCTTATCACTTACCCGTTGAGAAGTCCAACAGCATGTGGGTAAGATTGGGACACTTGGCGGACAGCTCGTGGAGCACCGTGTGCGTAATCAGCTCAATTGGCAGCTCAATGTAACGCAACGTTGGACCAAATCTCACCGATATCAGGCTGAGCAGCATCTCCAGCGAACCGACATGCAGCCCAGAGATCTCCGGACGCAACGATACATTCTTCCACAGGCACGTGTCGTAGGCAATCTTGCGCCAGCGCCGACAGATGCGGGCCAGGCGACAAATCTCTCGGTGCGATAGATATGAGAATATGTGCAGCAGCACCTTGTCGGGCAGCTTCTCAATGGTCTGCAAGAGAGATCACAAAATATATACATATACATATACATATATATATATGCGTATGTAGGTATATATACAAAAATTAGGCTGATCAATACACATCAGTCAAACCAACTCTAAGAGCTCTTTCGATCAGTGTGCAAAATTATGTACCGTGTCGGCGAAGGGACTTCGCATGGTGCCATCGGATAGATACACCTGTGAGGCCTCAACGGCCAGCTGACCCCAGATATCGGTAGAAATATCCATTGCTCAATATGGTAAATAATATGTATTCGCAATGCTATTGCTTATATAAATCAAAGATCTTCACTATTCACTGTGCGAGAGATACGCGCGTTGCCGAGCACCTTCAACGTCTGTCTGAATTAGCTGCTGGTTGGCTACTTGGCTGCTGCTGCTGCTGCTACTGTGAGTAATCTCCAAAAAGCCCACAAACATTTGACACACTCGCAGGCGGCCAAAGAGAAAGAATGAATGCCTCCGAGGAGTTCCTATTTATAGCTGAGCGCTAGTAATGATCAGAGCACCCCCAAAACAACAATATGCCAAGAATTTCTAGTGCATCTTGTTTTTTTGGCGGTGGTCAAAAGAGCGAACAGCTCTGGGCCAGCTAATCAGCTGTTTTGGGGCTGGGCAGCAGTATATATATACCCAGGCATATGTATATATATATACTATTTATGTATATATTTAGTGACGTTCAATAGCCAACAAATATATGCATCGCTTTCTACGCAATCGGTTTGTATTTATTTTGTTTACTGACTGCATGTTTTTTATTTTTTTGGTTTTGTTTGTTTTGGGGGTTTTTCTCAATTTTATATTCAATACTCACCAGACGCGTCTTGACCGCCCCAGTGCCATCTCGTCCAATTGCCTGGGATGAGGTTTGCGCTGCCAAAACGTTCCAATTATCCATAATGCTTTTCTCGTAACTAAATTACTTGGGTTCTACGATTTTCTAGTTGCTTGTTTATTGCGGGAATTGCACTCTGAATTGTATCTATGTATTTATGTATATTTTGTCTGTATTTACTACGTAGGCATGTATGGACAGGCGACGATTTTGTGGTTCTATAAGTAGCCAACGAATTCATTTATCAATGCTGCAAATTGTTTAGAAGTACATACATAATTAAGCGTGCCACATCAAACACTATAGTTCAGGCCTCTAGACTTGCAACATGGCATGCCTTTTTAAAATAGTCAAAACTTAATTGCAATTAAATAATATGTATATCTGTATTCATCTCAATTACTTATAGTATTTTAAACATGAAATAGTGTTTCACAATATTTTATAATATGGTTGCAAAAAGAATATATTTCTTTCGACTCGATTGTCTGATTTTGAATGATAAAAATATATAGACTATAATATTCTTTATCAATCATGTAATTAATTTAAAAGAGAAACGAAAATTTTGTGAAGCCTTGATTAAAAAGGTTACCGATTATAGAATAATACAAATTCAATACAAACTTAATTCAATGTATAAGGCACAAAATTTGTGCAATTGGCAAATGAATAATTAAAAATGAATTTAAACTTTGTTTTCTAAGCTTTGTTTATATGCACTTATTTCCCCCAGCTTAAGGCATTATATATTTGTCCAACTTAATATTAAAAAAAAATAATCTTCATATGTATACATTCTCCATCTTAACATTCTTTAAGTTGATACAATTGTCTACAATATATATTAAAAGTTGTCAATAATAACGCACAATTAATCCTGAAAATGTTCAAATTCAACTATAAAAATTTACTAAGTTCATATTTACAAATATAAACATAAAAATACACATTATAGTTGGAGCTAATCCAATGTAAGCAACAAAATTTGTTTTCAAATTTCGAAAAATATACATGCCAATATTTGATTTTAATCTATATACGCTGCATTCAAAGATGAATTGGAATACTATTACTATTTGGATTACTACTACTTTTATGCTGCATTCAAAGAATAGGGTTACTATAACTAAGACTTTGTCATCAATATCTAATCTACTAATTACCCATTTTGCACTTAGTCTTTAGTGCGTAAATTTAACTGAAAAAATTTGAAATATTAATATTGCACTTTGTTTCATACAGTACAATGACATCAGCACAAAATTGACCTAAAATTGTACATGCAATAGAAAATTATGCAAATATTTCAAATTTCCCATTGTTGTTTTTTTTTTCTTCTGGGAACCAAGAAGATGTGTTCTACGTTTTGCGCTATTTATAGCCAATTGTTGGTCTGAAATGATGAATTTGTCTTGCTGCTGCGATTTTCCAATTACATGCAATTTCATTACGCGCAAAATTGAAAGCACTTTTTATTAGTTAATTGACACTTTTATTTCCAATTAGTCTTTGTAATAGTTTAACTAGTGAATTACTTGATAGTTAATTTGGTTTGTAAATAGTTTAAATAGTTTGGTGGTTGTGAATCGCCTTTCCGTTTTGCACTCTACAATTTTTCCGCGTACTTGTGAGCTCCACGGTACTCTTGCAACTGAGATCAGGCGTCCGCGAAAAATGATTTTAGACAAAAAATAAACATGGGCTGGTAATGGCTGCCAACCAGCGAGGAGTAGGATGAAGTAGCATCGGTGGCATAAGGGGAAACAGGGGCCGATCGACCGCAAGCTGGCAAGCGCGCGTCATTTGTTGTAGCCGGCAGATGCCTGGCAAGCATGCTAAGTGATGGCGCCAGGCCAAAAATCAAAAAGCAATACGTTTTAAATGCTGTTTTTGTCATACACCTTTCATTCAAAATAAGCGAATAATCCACATTTTCCCACGAGGTGTCATTTCAAAAAGTAACGAACAATTAAGCTGCCAAGCTGCCAAGCTGTTTGGCGTTACTTACACTGCCTATGGCAGTCTACCACCGCAACGCGCTCTCTTCCACTCTATCTTTTTCTCTCTCGCTGTTTCGACTCTCTTTTGTGTTAGAGAATTCGTTCTGATCGGAGTCAGAAGCAAAGACAATTCAGTCATTTTCTTGCTGCGCACGCAGGCGGTTTGTTCGTCGGAATTTTCTTCAGCTGTGTTTTGCTTTTTAGTGCGCTTGTGTAAGTGTATGTGTCAGCGGACAGCCTGCAGAAAAAGGGTGTTTCATGTTTATGCATGTTTCTCTTGGTTGCATCGCTGCTAAAACTGAATTCCATTAATAAAACTTATAACAACTTGCGGGCGGGTGTGCAGTGTAGTAAAAGACCATGCACATTTGTTTATATTTGGTACAGTGCAGCAAATGCACTTACATGTTTGTTCGACGCCCCAAGAGCGCATTGCGCACACACACATACAGACAGGTAGTGATTGAGAGAGAGAATGAGAGAGCGTGAGAGTATAAGCTGCGCAGGTGTGTGAGTAGTCCAATGAAGACAATTCAGACGCCGACTTCGACGCAGGCAGCGCAGTTGAAATCAGAAAGCAAATCATAAACAAATTGTTAAATACTAAAAGTTTAGATGATTGAATCGATTGATTAACATAGAATTTGTATGCACAGCTTGGCAATCAGAAGGAGGAGGAAGGATGACTTACAGCGCAGAGCGTGCGCTCTCCCATTTGTATCCGTTCATAATTTTGTCATCGGTCGTCTGCTGCATTACGTCGGCGGTGGCCTGGACACATTGGCGCTATGTGCTCAACGCCTGCCCGGACACCAATTGTGGCTGTGTGCTGCATGGGCGCAGTGCGTACAACAGCTTTGAGGGCGGCAATATTGCCTACTGCCACTATGCCACCTACGGACTGATTCTGCCCCTCATCTTTGCCGTCATCCTCGGCATCTATCACGGCTATCGCATGTGCATTGGCAAAGGCGAACGCAAGTCGGGCACCACAACCCTCAGGCAGCGGTGAGTTGGAGTCCAATTCTAATTCAGACTGGGGTCATTGGGGTTAATCGGCGAGAACAGCATCTTGCGACACTCACACTTAAAACTGGCCTAATTAAGCCTTATGCTAATGGAATGAATGCTCACAAAATGAGCACCATTTCAATTAACATGCTTGCCAATTAGTCACCCACTTCATCTCTATCTTCCGCTTCCACTTTCAGCTCGGGCGAGATGGTTGTGGTAACTACGGAATCGGATCTAACGCCCGATGGCCTATCGCCCTACTATTGTAAGTGTAAACAAACAAAAAATATGTTCTTTGAACTATTATTAAGATTAAATTTCTTAATTTTCTCCCAGGGCTACCTGCCACAGTCATATCGGTGATTATGGCCATCTATCAGCTGATCTACGCAGCCATATTCACCGATGGCTTTGAGGTCACCTGCAAGCAGTATCGCGAGTCCTTGCTCAAGGAGATTCAGGGTGTTGGCAACATTGTGCCAGTGATCAAGCAACGCTTGTCCTGCGCGGCTGTCTTCGATTTCATGGACTATCTGGTAGAGAGCATTTCGTATGAGCGTCGTCGCTATGGACGCATTAATACTTCGATCTGTTTGTACCTTACGCTCCTCCTCGCCTGGTTTGGCCTCGCCGCTTGGATTATCGTGTGTGTCATCAATATTGTCAACATGCGCCGTACTCGCGCCGCCCGGGTCTAGGGAGCCATCCAGCAATGACAACGAACTAATGTATTCCACTGCACAATCGCCTAATTATTAATATTAATCATACATTCGTAGAAAGCACATTCCACGCCACTTATTTATTAGGTCTTAATTCTTGACGTCCACGGTATTTTCGTCTACCGCCATTTACACATTGTACAAATAAATGTATGAACAAGTTTATTTTAAATATTTATATACATTTTTGGTATTTACTTATGGTTAATTAAGCTATCATCCATCTAAATTATAACTTCGTTTAATTTTAAGACCACATATTTAATGTTTGGATTCTCTTATGACTCCACAGCCACAATTGAAGCTCGAGTGCGTTGGTTACTGACATTCAAGTTTACTTTAAAGTCTGTATGATCATGGCCTGTCTTTTTAAGTAAGTCATATCCTTATCCTTCTGAAAGATACAATAAGATTATTAATTAAGGACTCGAGAAAAAATTGTCAATTTAAAGCAACTCCCCCAAAAGTATGCTGCATTTTACATTTTGGCGAGGGCAATTTAGCAAATCCCAAAACCTATTTTAACCCTTTGTGCGTGGAGTAATATTTCCCCACCGTTAAATAAAAAATCCGTTTGTGGTACATAGAGTGAATGGTTAATAGTAGACGCGATTTTTTGCAAGCCATTGCAACTGTTAGAAGAATTCAAAAAATTATAGTATAAATATACCTTCGGAAATATGAACACGTAATAATTTTGTAAATGTCGCCATTTTAAACATGTGAAGTGTGACCGTGATTACTATCGTTTGAAATCCAGAATCCCTAAAGCAATAAATGTTTATAGAAAATATCACAGCACTTAGTTAATGAAACGAGTTATATTGTATTCTTTAGGCTATTAACTTGTCGATAGCTTATTGTGTATAAATATTTTATGCTTTTGTTAGTGGGTAATACATGCATTTCTTTGTAATGGCTTACTGCAGCTCTTGCACACATTATCGATTACAGCTATGTTATCGACAAGTAGTCGTTTCTATTGCTGACGTGCCGCAATCGAATTTGTTTACGCATTAAAATTGGTAAATTGTGAGATATCTCAAAATGTTGGACATACAAACACATATGGTGAGCAGCACAATTCCCAAAGCAAGCATTGTTTTAAATTTCGAGCATTTTTCCAGGACTTTGTTGGCCAGGCCAAAGCCGAGCGCTGGTCGCGTTTTATTATAACTTTCTTTGGAGTAATCGGACTCATCTACGGAGGAATTGTCCAACAATTCTCGCAGACGGTATACATCCTTGCCGTTGGCTTGTTGATCTCCTCCCTCGTAAGTAATTGTGTATAAATATTTACGACAGATGTGCAATTAATTGTTGCTTTTGCGGTACAGATAACGATTCCGCCCTGGCCGCTTTACCGAAACAATCCCCTCAAGTGGCAGAAGCCGGTGATAACCGAGCAGAAATCGCAGGCCGGCGATTCCAGCGACGAGGGCAAAGGCAAAAAGAAGGACAAGTAGAGTAGTGAAAATAAAACAAATATTAAAATAAAAATAAACTTTAATCTTTATTTAAATTGGACGACGGTAGGAAATAAGTTCGTTGTGGTCGTAGTATTTGTGGATCAGGTCATACATATTGGCAAAGAAGTACAGTAGATTGTCATATTGACCGTTGTACGGGGATTCGGGAGTCACGTATTCCGCCGGCGTCTGCGACGTGGTCAGTGGCTTGGCCAGCTGATGGAAGCCTTCGGTGATCTCGAGATTGTCCAGGCCACGATAGGCCGCATTGAGGCCCCATGCATTCACGTGCACCTCAAGCAGAAACTGATGGATCGCCTCAATGGTGGCCAGATACCAACGGGGACTTCCCCGCTGATGGCGCCAGAACTGTGACAGTCGATTCTGGAGGACCACAGTGCGCAATCCTCGCACTCGCTCATCCGCATAAATGCTGCGGCTCTGGTTCCAAGTGCTGTCGATGAAGACGGCACGTCTAATGGGCAGAGTGCCGCATGTGTAACGCTTGCAGCTGATCGATTCCGGCGATTCTGGAGCTGTTCCCACAACTTCGTCCATGCGTCGTCGAAGCATTGTTCCCATGTGATGGCCCTTGGGCAGCCCGTAGTTGTCATCGATGTTCAGGTGCACATCTCGCGCGAACAGCTGCGACACTGTCAGACTGGTCGCACTCGGAAAGATAAGCACCACATCCGCCTCCTCCAGGCGATAATCGGGTATATCGGGATATGTGTGGATGCGCACTTGGTGGGGGGCGAGGACAGCGGCGTGAACCGCTGTGCTCTTGCCATCGATCTCCTTCTTGTGCTTGATGATGTCGATGTGTAGGGGCAGCTCCACACTCGGCAGGACGCTGCCCAGTTCTCCCACTGGGATGTAGCAATTATAGCAGAAGAATTTCCTCGAGCGATTGCAGTGCCGGCAACTCTGACGGCCCTCGATGGTGTCTAGCACGGAGTGATCCGCAATGCGCATGTTCACAAACGGATATTTCCGCGGATTGCCGCGGGCAGCGACGGGATGTGTCATTATCTATTTCTTCTAGTCCCGGCAAATATTAATTAATATTTTGAGGAAAGTGCCGAAATTAGTTCAGAAATATACACAATTGCAACTGTGCTGCCATATCTTCAAAACAAATGCAATTCTTAATTCGCGCTCATCTTTATATAAAAGTCTGGCAGCATTGCTAATACTAGTGCTGTAAAACTCAATTAATTTAACGAATACTTAAAATCCAAAAATAGCGCTGCCACATTGTTCGCAAGAATAGTTTTAATGTTTCGTTTTGACAAAAAAGATACATAATTGATATAATCACCACTTTCCATCGCTGGCGGAAATTTTAAAATTATTTATTTACAGAAATTTTGCACAACGTATTAAGCCATCGCTACTTGCAATATAAACACGATTCTCGGTGCCACAGCAAATGGAATTCACACAACTGCCAACATCGACTTCTCCCAGGGCTTTTGGCTGTTTCGCTGCTAAGTCTGTCCAGCCCTTAACCTTTTTGTCGTAGCCACCGGAATACAAATGCTGCTCGTCCCCGCATAGACTGTTCACAATCATTTCGTGGCATTGCTGAAATATAAGCATTAACTCAGTAAGCACCGCATATTGCAGATCGTCCACTGAACTCACCGGTAGCTGCCAAATGTGTGCAAATTTCTGAGCTGGCAGGTTATTGACCAGCTGCAGACCCATCCCAGTGCGATCGGGAAAGGCCAAATAGGTGTGTCGCTCCCCCACCAAGGGGCCAAGCAGGGTAAGCGGTGATTTACCCGGTATTACAGCATTGTTGCTATATTTGCCGGACTTGCCCTCGACAACTGTTGAGATCACAACATCCAAATCACGTACCGAATAAATGAGCTGCTGTTCCCCGGCCACCGATTTGACCTCCTCGACCAGATTGTACTTGAAGAGCATGCGATCGTTGCTCCAGGTGGTTATCACACCCTTATCATCGCCCGTATACATAACCGGGCCATTGCAGTACATGGCCTGAATGGCATCATCGCACCGGAACAACTCCTTTACCGCAGATGCATCCGCATACGGTGGCAGCATGTATTTCACCTGGCCATCACAGCTGCTCGAATATATTTTGCCGTTCTCGTTAACGGTCATGCAATAAATGTATGCTTCATGGGCGTCAATCGTTCGCAACAACTTTAACGAATCCGACCAGATCTTTTGGTGGGGTGAGGGGATGGTAAGCGTTTAAATGACGTCGTCAAACTTTCTGGCCAAATACTCACGCGTATTTTGCCATCGGCACCGCCCGAGAACAGCTGATGGTTGAAATACGTCACACAAGTGGCGTCCCCCTCGTGGGGTTCCGTCGAGGTGTGTTCAATGCGAGCGTTGGTCATCTATTTGGCTAGAGATTCGCAACAGAACTGAGACAGCATTGGCTGCTACAAATATATCCCATTCCGAATATATACCTACATATAAATATAGTACAGATTCTGCTCTCTTCTGTGGCTATAAATAAATCAAATGTCTACAGTGGCTGCGGGCAGAAATTTCCAAACACCCACTTCTTCAACGTCGTTTAGTATATTTAAAACACTATAGTTTTTCACACTTTAAATTGCAATTATTTTGTTTTTTTTAGCAAGTAAATACATAGAAATCAATGTATACATGTATGTTTATATATATATATATATATATATTACTTTAGTCGAGATTGCATTTCTGTCGCTTGATTCTTAAACATAAACTTTCAATGCGAACGAATCGTTAACGAATTAAACTAAAATTGGTATAAATTTCCTTTTCTAGGTATCACAAAAGTAGCTTCAACTCAAAATACTTGGAAACCATATAATATGTATGTATTTAAGTTCAAAACAACTTAATCGATTTGCTTTAGCGAACCACGAAATTTTCTACAGCTTGCAACATTTTGGGTCTCAAAGCTGCTGCAATGGGGATTCATTTTGATAGATTGTCATTAAGCTTGAATGTTCTTGATGACGCAGACAATTACATTTAGATTGCATAACTTTTAACTAGAAATTTGGATTCAAGACGAACAGTATTGAATAGTCTAATATATGCAGTTAACACTTATTTACGCTTATGGCTTATACTCTTTCCAAGATTTGCTAGAATATTAAAAAAAAAAAATGAATGGAACCTCAACTTATTAGTTTCTAACTAATTACTTTAAGTGTGGATTTGAATTAGCAATTGTTTCTCAATTCGGTATTTAATTAGGTGGTAATTTAAATTTTAATTATCAATCGGAAGCATTGAATTTCATAATACATTTGAGATTACTTAGTTTAATTCTTGAACATTGAAAATTGCTTTTTGGTAATTGACGTTGTCAAGACTAAAGACTGGAAAGAGTATATTAACTTCGAAAATTCACCGAAGCTTATTATTCTTATTATCGACTTTTTTTTAATTTATATTGTTTTCACTCTTAGTAAGTTCTAGTGGCTTGCTTAATTGCTTCGATTTCGAGAATCGTTTAACTTATGGCTAGGGGCAAAGACATATCTTTATCAACTCTTGGGATTTTACGTATATAGTTATTTAATAGACACACGCACATTAACTGTAGATAGGCTAGTTGAAGATTCCCTAGCACTGTGTAATACAAACATACTAATAAATTCAATACACACACACACACATCCAAAGAACACAACACATACGTATACCATAATAATAAACACACACATTTGAGTATTGCTTAGCTCAATGGCTATAAAACTAAGATGTTCTTCGCTCGAGTGACGCTTCAATCTGGGATTAGCTTAGCGTTTCGGATATCACTTACAGTGGCCATCGTCTCGTATTTGATTTCGGTTATACTTATTGACATATACTCTAGACATAGTAAGCATTATAGGGATTTCGCTTCTCCAGGCAGGGCAGCACACACTCCAGCGTATTGCGGAAGGCATCGCGAAAGTCGCGATTGAAGTAGGCATAGATGAGCGGATTGAGGGTCGAGTTGAAGTAGCCAATCCAGAAGAGCACCACGACGACCACATCCGGGCAGGGACACGCAGCGCCACAAAGCGAGGTGATGACATACCTGCAGGTATCCAAAAATACAATAAGTGGGGAAGTGTGGAGAAGTCAGAGTTAACGCCTCGAGTTAAATACTTACCAAAGGAAAAAGGGTAGCCAGCAGAGCAGAAATACGCCCATTATAATGCCCAAAGTGCGAGCGGCCTTGTGCTCGGCCTTCCAACCTTTCGCGGGTCGCACCGAGCCGCCTGTCGAGGTGTGAAGGAGGAAGGGAAGCGGGGCAAGAAATAAGAGTAAAGAGTTCGATGAGAGGTGAGATTTGATGGATAGCAAAAGCTAAAAAGAGCAAGCGCTTGAGAATTGATAAGCTAAATTTCATCTTTGGCACACAGCTGCCACAGCTCGAACTCTGTTGAAAACTGGAATCTGTTTCAGTCTCGGTTTTTGCGGATTAAATTAAATGACGAGCATTTCTTGTGTAGTGTAGAAGCATGTGTGACGCAGGAGTTATGTGTGGCATGTGGCATGTGGCATGTGTGTAAGTTTGACATTAATATTAAGAGTTAATCTTGTTGCTGTTGATTCTGTTGTTTTTAGCTGTATCGATTATGAACACACATTGCTAAGCGCGTTTAACGCGACACTCAACTTGGGCAACATTTAGCCAGTCTCATAAAGTGCGTATATATATATATATATATATATGTGTGTGTGTGTGTGTGTGTATTGGAAAAGTAATAAAAACGAGGCAAACAATTGAAAATATTTACACAGGACACAGATGCACAGGAGCCTCGAGGCTCACATACATATATAGACATATCTGTAGCTAGACAGACAGACGCTGGTGCTCACACGTACAAAACATAAACATAAACATAAACAGCATTGAAAAGTAAAAGTATGTACACATAAACAAGGAAACAAATCAGACGACAGACTGTCAAAACAGACAAACAGTGAGCAACAGGAAATGGTGAGCAAGTTTGGATCCCAACTCTGCCGTTGCCGTTGCCGTCGCCACACCTAAAGGACACCATCGGCTAAGCGCCGGAAGCGATAGACCGACGAACTGTACAACAAGAAATCATAAGGCAGAAAAGAAAAACAACAAAGAAATTAAACACAGAAAAAGGCAAAGCGATTGGTTAGCAAAAAGAAAATGCACGTGCATAACGGAAGCAATTATGTACAGCAGGAGAGGGTCGAAGGATACTTCAGATATACTTCGCTGCTGGAGCAGGGCGAGCAAGGATTGGGCAGATGCGAATCTCAACACTTTTTTTTTGTTTCGGGATGAGCAGAGTTTTAAATTTTAGGTTGTTCTAAACTTTCTTTTAATTATCAGTTGATTTAATGGGATGGATTTGCATTCTAATTGTGATTGTCTTGGTATTATTATCATTATTATATTATCAATAAATTTAAGGGAAGTATGCATAAATCTTAGCGAATATTTATTATACATGAGAGCCATATAACTTTGTTATGACAAAATACAATCGAACAGAAATCTTCTTTGATGCGCCCTAAAATGTTTTATCAAACATAATATTGTGTAAATAATATATAATATAATAATACTTAACCCATAATTAATGTCTTCTGGCTTAATATTGTAAGTTAGTTAATATAAAAGTTTACAAAAAGGTCAATAACTAATTTTGTACCTCTTTAGAATTTATAGACAGTTGTTTGTACCGGCTGGTATTAGGTTAAAGTAGGTTATTTAGTTACACACAGAAGTACACTCAGAAAAACAATTCACTTAAATTTAAAAAATCACCCTAAATAGAAAATCAATCTGACAATTAGAAAGTATTTCTTACTTTTATAAAAAAAAATTAAACATAGGAAAAGTATTTTCATTTTTCCATTTGTCAGAACTAAAATTCTTAATAATAGAAAAAATATTAAAAATCTGTTCCTAAAATAAGAAAATTATAATATACTAGTTGAGTTGTTGTCTACTTTATAATTAAATTAATAAACTATCTAAACTAAATTGTACATGTTAAGTATCTAAATACTAATGCTTAATACTAAGTTAACTTACACGAAATCTAATTTCAGAGACAGATACAAAAAAAGCATATCTCAGAGAAGAGTAAAACTAGTTTTTCCAAAGACGCAACATATATTTAAAGAAATATGCGCTCTGAATAAAAAGTTGAGTTCCACTTGACTAGGCGCCTATTATGGAGGTTTTCTAAAACGTAAACCATTTTTTTTCTAAGTGTAGCTCTGCAATAGATTGAATAACAGGCACTGACCACATTTGATATGTCTGTCTGAACTGTCTAAATGTGTTTAATCTAAAGACAATAAAAGATAGACAGCTCAAATTTAGTACCGAAAGCCATTCAAACTTGATAGCGATTATTTACTAAGCCATTGTCAGCTCTGAATAGCAGTTAGGAGCTTTTGAGCTATTTTGTTTCATTTGTCTATGTAGGTATCTGAATATACATATATATATTTGTATGTATACGTGACCTAATGTATCTTATATGTGAAGCGTGTCACAAAGTTGACAGCAAAACTTTTATTCGTAGAAATAGAGATACTTAAATTTTTGTCCTCTTAAGGCATATTTGAATGTTTGTATTCGAATGAAAGGAAGATTAAATGCTCGGTCTTTAAATGTTAACAAAGAAAATATAACCAAATGCTGTATTTTGCACTCCTTGAATTGTCAACTTTTAAGAAGAGAACCTTTTAGAATACTCTCATGTTTGTTAACGGAAAAATTACATAAATAGAAGCTAATTTTAGAATAAGAAACAAAGTTGATGTGTTGATCCACCATTAAGCTCGAAAATCTCAAGCACCCTGTTCAGGAGCATATTAATTGCTCAACAAATCTAGTATAATCGATTGTAATTAGAAACTTTTGTAAATATCGAGTATAGTAGAATATGATTTTCCCGTCAAGATAACCAAAAATTTGAATTTGTTTATGTAGATATTTGTGTATATATATACAATTTAATATTTCAAGTATTTATTTGTTGCTAAAATATTAGTATAATATATGTGTTTTGTAATATTAACTATATGTTAAAGTAGATTTTTTCCTCATCAAATATATTGGCAACGGAACCAATATATTTGTATATATATATATATATATAAATATATACATATATAATTAAATCAGTCACAATCGTATACCCATTAATAAAAATTGTATTTACAAATTTGCAAGAGTTTGTGGGTGACTGTGGCACAAGGTGCGACTTATGTTTGTGGAGGGCGTGGGAGGGGTAAAACGCTTGGGTGACTCAGCAAGGGATATTCATGACGTATAAGCATGACAAGGATAAAAACAGCAATGTGGGAAAGAAAGTGAGAGAGAGCGAGAGAGCAAGAGAAGAGGCAGATATATATATTGGTATAGGATAGATGGTTTTTGGGTTTTTTTTTTTTGGGATCTGGCGAATATGAGCAGTGTGTGTTGCGGAGATGACAAAACAACTCACCGATCGCACCACAGTGACTACATCCGGCCTTGAAGTGGCGCTTCCGGTTCTTGCTCTGCTGCCAACATGCTGCAAGCGCCGCCATTTGTCTGTGCCAGAAGCGTGAACGCGTGCGCGAAGCTGACTCCTGCCCTGGAGCCGGAGCCCGAGCCGGAGCCGGAGCCGGAGCCGTACCCAGAGCCGAAACTGAGGCCTGAGCATGACTACTACGTTTACTACTTGCAGAGACTGAGGTGTTGGTGTCGTTAGTTGTGGTAGTGATGGTGGTAGTTGTGGTGGTGGTGATGGTGGTAGTGGTGCTTGTAGCGGTGGCGGTGATATCGGCACCACACAGCGGACATTTTGGCAGCGGGCTGGTGACCGGGGCAAAGGTAATGCCGTGCGGCTTTTGCTCAATGTTATCGGCGTCGTCTTCATCCACAAAAATGCAGATGCCGCCGCGTCGTATTAGCGAGGATTTATTGGAAAATTCGTGCTCTTTTTCGGTTCGGTTCAGTTTGGTTTGGTTTAGTTTTTGGTTTTTATTATTTTTTTTTATGGTCGACCACATTTGTAGTTGAGTTGAGTTGGAAAGGTTTTGATTTTGGTTTAAACACACAATTTGATGATTTAATTGAGACACGCAAAACATACAGACACACACACAAATGCACATTTAAAGAGACAGATAGATAGAGAGAGAAAGAGAGAGAGAGAGAGATAGAGTGAGATAGAGCGGAACAGAGTTATAAACATATTAGGATAGTAAAGGACATATACATATATGTATGTAATAGCTAATCAGTAGTATATATTTTAATATTCGGGCGGGGGCACATTACAATACGCATACGTGCCACATGCAACAGGTGAAAAACGAAATGTTGTGAAAGATTATATATATATATATATTAGTTAACAGTAGTAGAAGAAGAAGACAGAACAACTGTCAAGTGGCAGCACTACAATCAAAATATTCACCGACAAGTTAAACTATAGTTTACAAATAATAAGCAAATCATTTGATTTTTATCGTTGAGCATTTGCAGTTGGTCAACAAGGCGTATGCTTTATGTTTTTTGACTTGCAGTGCGCAACTACCGTTAACAAAGTGCTGAAAAACCTTTTCGTATTTGGCCTACGTCTACATTCAGCTAAGAGTCTATAATGCAATTTGCTAACACTTATTCGATATTTAAATATTATTAATAGGCGAACAGTCAAGCAGCAGGTCTCCATGGTCTCAATCTCACATTTCTTTAATTTAATCCAGCTTTTAAACAATCTGTTAATGTACTTAAATACAGACGAAACTGAATGCGACAATCGGAGATTAATTCAAATGATTTGTTTGAATAAAAGCTTTTATTTATTGCAGATGGACTGTGCTCAGTAATTGTTGTTGAATTCGCTGTCAATATTCATTTATAAATTGATTTATAAGATTTGTTTTGCAAATTGAACGATGCATAAATGCAGCAGAATTACCAGAATCACTCATGTTTGCATTCAGTAAATACAACAAATTATATTTACCAACAATATTGAATACAGAATTCAGTTTTCAATGTTTTATGGCAATTTACATTTCAGCAGGCTTCGTTAATTTTAATTCATTTTTAATATTGCTTGAAATCTTAAATGGATTCTGAGAATTGCTTTAATATTGAATTCCATTTCTTGCTGAATGTTTTCAACAATTATCATTAATGTTGCCACCAAATGATTTAATTATATTTTAAAATAATCTCAACTCAAATTCATATTTTGATGCTGCCCGGTAGGTAGTCAAGCGTAACTGCAGCCCTGACCATGACCATGACCATGGCCATAATCGTGAGCATGACCAAGACCAAGACCATGACCTGACTGCTGACCATTTTAGTTTTTTTTTTGATTATATTTTTCGCCCATGCTTGTGCCTCTTGACTTTGGATTCACAGATGTGCCGCTTACTTACTTGCCGAGCTGGTGGAGACGCGTCCCATGGGTATGTAGCTGCGACTGTCACTGTGCTCCTGCGAGAAGTTGATGACGTTCACATCGTAGGTCACCATGGAAGCTTGTCGCTTCCGCACCGTTTGTATCCCCTCGTAGCCAGTGAGCACGCTGCACCGTTGCCGTCCGCCGGAACCGTTGACATCCGCCTCATTGTTGCTATCTGTGCGCTTCAGCAGCGGCGAGTTGACATCCTTGTGCTCGGCGAGGCCATTGACATCGCTGCCGTCCACGGGCGAGAGCGTGGAGTCGAGTATGATTTCGGGCTTGGGTGATATGTTTAGTGGTCCATGTTGATGCTGATGTTGATGCTGATGCTGTGCAGCTGACTGTGGCACCGGCAGCGTGGTGACCATGTCCAGAGATACGGTAGACGAGGCACTTGGCGAGTAGCCAGATGCGTGCGGCGGCGGCGACAGGAAGTACACGTTGATGGATGTTGGCTGAGTGGTTGCAACAGCTGCTGGCGTATTCGGTGGGGACATCATATAATTGGGGCACACCTGATCGCTCAGCGTGCTCATGCGCTGCGGCCCCTTTGACGCCGTCTGACGCCTCACGGACGGCTCACCCATGGGAAAGCTTAGCGAGCGAAAGATCTCCGCCAGCTCTGAGCTGTTTGTTATGAGCATGCCACTCTGCTCGGGCAGCTCAGGCGGTGACAAGGATGGTGGCGGTGTTGCCGGATGCATGGGTGACTCCGCAAAGCAATCGGCCAATTGGGCCAACTCCTCCTCAGTGACACCCACATCCATTCCAACTCCGACAACCGCATCGCTGCCAAAATCAATTAATTGCAATCCATGATGATGACGACCAGCATCCGCTGCACTACTCGCCGCATTCTGCTCGCTGAGCACATTGATGTCCAGCAATAAGTCCGGCTTGTTGGGTGTTGAATCCGTGTCGCTGTGCTGTCGCTTCCGCTGCTCAACTTTGCGTTCCTTAACGCCGCCGCCTCCGCCTCCGCCGCCGCCACTGCCACTGCTACCAGCTCCTCCATTGTAGCTCTGCGAGAGTTTGCGATTTCGCGAACGTCGAAAGAAACTGGAACCCTCGGAATTGGCCTGATGTCGCTTCTTTTCCAGTGCAAAGCACTCGGCGCTGGAGCGCTTAGTTTTAGTCAGGAGCGACATGAATGTGAAGCCCTTCTCCTTGCCGGGCAGCGGATCACTGATCGGCGCCTTTGATTCCCGATTGGTGCGCATAAATTCCGAGTCACTTGCGGCAAATGGTGCCTTCTGACCACTGGCCGCAGCTCCTGCCTTCAGGCGTATGAAATCAGATTCGCTGAGTGCTGCATATCTGCCGCTGGCTGCATTTGTTTGCTTCTTGAAGTACAGGTAATTGTCCTCGATGAGACGCTTCAGCTCCTTGTTGTCCTCGGCCATTGGTGGCAGCTTGCAAGTGTCATAATGATCGGTCGTCTCGCTCTCATCGCTGTTCAGGCCAAACACGCGGTATGCCGTTGATTCCGGCTCGGGATCGCTGTTCCCACTGCCGCTCGTCAGGCTGTGCTCCTTTTGTACGGTTGCAGCCACCGGCTGTGGCAACTTGCCTGTCAGCGTCTCTGTCCAAATGAGTGGATTAAAAACGGGCACCGGTGCTTGGAGCTGGTTGGGTCCTGGCTGCTGTTGCTGTTGCAGCGCCATCATCGATGGGGCACTGTCCGTGTGCGTGACCTTCTCGTAACGCTCCTGCTCCAGGTCACGCAGATCGATGCTGCTGCGACTGAGACGACGTGGTGGCGGAGATGGAACGCGCAGGTCATCGCACTCCTTATCGTCGTCCTCATCAGTTGCCGTCTGCAGCATGTCCTGTGAACCGATGAAACCACACTCATTCAATGTATATTTTCTTTTAGTTAGTTTTGTCTTATTTTTGTTTTGGATTGTTTCAAATAAATCAATGTCATGACTAAGTTTAGTAAATCAAAATAGATAAAACTGCCTTCGGATTTATTCATCACTGAAATGGCATTTGGATTATGCTTATAAATGTTGCAAAAGTTTTTAAATCCAAGAATTTGTAAACGTTTTAGGGGCTTTTATTAAATTTATATTTTGATGTTGAATAAATCCTTTTTTTTATAACGCATATATTTAATACCATATTTAAAATTTCAACTAGGTTAATTAAAAATAAATAGAATAAAAATTAAAATAACTAAGCTGCAACTACAAAAATCTGATTATATATTTATCTCTTTTGCAACAACTATAAAAAATAGGCAGGACAACAAATTAATTTGCCTTTAAGCCAAACAAGAAATTTAAATAGTTTTTTCTTGTATTTTAAATTCAACTAGTACAAACAACAATGTTTTTTTCATTTTTTATTGCATTTTTATCTGACCGCTCAGTGTTCTGCTCGAATGAACTTCTGGGAAGTCATGCGAATGGCTGAATACTGAAAAGTTGAAAATTGCAATATGACCTTTAAGTAAATGCAAACATATGAAATAAATGAATTCGGAAAATCTCTTTGGCTGTTGGTTTTGCTCTTACCTCCAAGTTGCTGAGTGCGCTGTTCGACTCATCCCTCGTAGACTTGGCATTGAGATCGCAGTCACTGGGATGCAAATAGCTGAGATTCGTGGGCTGCTGGGTTTGGCCCATGTGCACGCTGTTCAGCAAAATGTTGGAGCTGGTGCGGCTCAATGCTTTGCGCTGACGCACTGCCTCTCTGCAAAGGAGCGTAAGCCGCACAAACGGCACAAATTAATAGGCAATTTCAGTTGCAGGCACTCAGTGCCACTCACTTAAAGATGCGCCAGTACATGACGAGCATCACAATGCCCGGTATCCAGAAGCTCACCGAGCTGGAGATAAGTGCATAGGCCTTGTTAGCCACAAACGAGCATTGGTCCGGATGCAGGGAGATCTCACGCAAGTGCTCCGCCGTTGTATACCAGCCCAAGAAAATGGGCGTAAACGAGATGAGTGCCGGCAATATCCAAACATTGGCGAGCATAAAGCAAACAGTTCGATGTGTCATGTTCAGGGGATACTCCAATGGACGCACTATCGCATAGTATCTGTGTTATGTGTCAAGACAAGACAAAAGTCGATGAGTTTTCATTGAAAGAGAACATAGTTGTTCATCAACTACAGGCTGACAACTGCTCCAAACTGTGTTGATTCAGTCTGTCAAATGGCAGTTTTTCTTGTTATTCGATTTTGCATAGCTGGAGCAGGGATGTAACCAGATTAGTTAGCTACAAGTTTGCTCTGTGTCAGCGTTGGATTAAATTAAATAATTGAAATATTACATTGAAACTTGAACTGATCAAGTGAGAAATTGCTTGGCTTACATTTACCCAACACCCCATTCATAATTGATGAATAATTTGGCCTTATCCAAAATACCGTATAAAATTTCATTACAATTTGCCTCGAAGATAGCATCTAAGCGAGAAATCGCTTCGATTACTTATTGATGATGGCCATTCATAATTAAAGCTTCTTTTGTTTATTGAAGTTTTACGTGTTCCCCATAAGAAGTATTAATTATTTTCCTAGGTTTTTTCTTTCCCTTTTTTTTTTTTTTTTTTAACAGTTTATTTGTTGCGTGCTTTGCGAACCTTTCAAAAGGTGTGTGAAATGTATATTAATTAAAACAGATAAACAAAGGCAGCTGGCTTCGCCCACTGGGCTCTCGATGGCCATTGTTTCCAGTCTTGCGTCTCAGCTGTTGGGCTTCCGTTTTGATAGCAGCACCAATTAACAGTTACTGGAATGGGGGCGTTTAATGGGTGGCCAGCTGACTGCCTCATTTTGCCATGTTCAAATCATTTGGGGCCGCATTCATCATACGCCCGGCACAATGTTTGCTTTTGATGTGTGCGCCTTTCAGAGTAATTAATCGTTTCTCATTCTGCATTACAGGTTTGGGTTATTGTGAGATTGCGGATGCCGATGGCATGATTAATGTTGGCTCTATTTAAAGTGCCTTGAGCAACACACACATTCGCGACGTGTGTGTGTGTGTGTGTTGATTGTGAAACTAAAGGCTTTGTGCAAAATGGAGCTGTGGAGTTGTGTTGTTTGTACTTACCTATCCACCGATATGCAGCACAGATGCAATATACTCGCTGTGGAGAAGTAAACATCCAGACTGTTGTACACGTTGCACATGAAGGGCCCGAACATCCATTTGCCGCCAGACAGCTCCACGGATGCGTTGAATGTCATCGCGCAGAGGGCGACCAACATGTCGGCCATCGCCAGTGATACAACAAAGTAATTTGTTATGACGCTGCGGAAGAGACAAAAGGCAGCGCTACATTTAAATGGACATTTCTGCGGGTTCACGTTTAACAAAACAACGATTCAACCAACCCTCCTCGCTCAAAGAGCCATGTCAACCGAATGACATTGCATTTATTTGTCGGCTCTCTGTCCGCTTCCCAACTCTCATTTGCACTTGCTTCTGGCCTCATTGCTAAGCTTTCACTCCATTTCCTAGCTGCTAGGTCACCTTCATGCAGCTATTTCCCCCATTTCCTTGGCTGTCATAAGTCATTCGGCTCACTGGGCAGTTGCCACCTTGGCTACAGGATAAGTTTCACCGTCAGCACAAATATTAAGTTGTGAAAATCGTTTCTGCGCTAATATTTATCGCGAAATGCGAAAAGTGATTTACGGTTTTTAGTAGTCTCATTATTAACAATATTAGTCTCATACCTTCAGATTTGATAATCGTTCTCACAATTATACCAAACTTTTTAATTTGCTGATGTCACTTAAAGTTTTCTGGAAATTATACAACTTTTGCTGGCGACATAAATTGGAAGTCATTTCATTTGACAGAATCTACTTTTCTAAATAATAAATAATATATTTAAAAAAATTATGAAATTTATTTACTGACTATAAATACATTCTTTATATTTATTTCGCGTTTAATCACATTTTGCATAGTGATAATATATAATGACATCTGTTTAGCGAGAGATTTCAATTTGTGCTTTGCAACTTATGCAGCAAATATAAACCAACTTTATTCATAATTATATATATATATATATATATATATATATATATAGGTTATACACACACTTGCACATACATAAAATCCTCCCCTCAATGGAATAACATAGTTGTTGGCAATTCTCCTTGCGGTGCAATGTCATTGTATTTTATGTTATTTCGCTTATTTAAATTGCATTTTCCACTATGCATAACATTTATTAAAGGCATCAACTCTTATTTATCCTGTTGCAGATACCCATTGGTCGCACCTGCCTCCAATTCTTCTCAAAGTATTAATGTTGTTGCTTCCTGAACACGATTCGAATATTATTAAAAAAATGCGCACCTGTTCATAATACTTTACTATCTATCTGAATATTTTTTCAAACTGTACAAATATTATTTCTGTATATCTTACATTTTATTCATACTCGTAAATAAAAAATAATTGTGCATGCAAATATTTTAAATAAATAAAAATTCTTATTTATATTTCAGATAATAAACTGAATAAATATTTATATAAATAAATATATCTGTACTGTCACATTTCGAATGTCCTCCGTCGAGTTTCGAGTTGACTGAATAACTAAAGTAAAATCACGCTCAAATCTAGTAGAAACGAGGAGGACTCACTGTGGAGTTCAGTTCACTTACCGCAATTTCCGGTTGCGTTGCACAGATATTATGACCAATGCATTGCCCAGCACTGCGGCGAGTATAATTGCCGAAAAGATAAAGCCCTTGAGCAGCAGCAACGACATATCCAGCCAACTGTCCTCGAATCGGTCGTCGGTTTCAGCCAAGCTGCTGATATTGGCATTTGAGTTACCCGTCAGATTGCCAGCGACGGTTGAGAGTAGCTCAAAAGCGCTCGCCGGAGATGAAGCAGTGGACGGGAAAGTTGATGATGCCGTTAATGACAGCGAAGTCAACGAGGCATCCGCAAATTGCGATGTAGTTGGCAAAGTCGTTGCTGTTGCTGTTGCTGTTACTGCTGCTGCTGCTGTTGTTGTTGCTGTCCTCAGTGATTTTGTAGTCGCAGCCAGTAGCATGTTGCCGCTGATGTTGCTGCTGCTGCTGCTGCTGCTACTGTTAGTTATCGCAGTTGTTGTGGTTGTGGCTGTTGCATTAAATGCAGCTCCACCAGCTGCAAGTATGGCCATTGACTTGCTAGGCCTTCTCGTTGTATGCGCAGTTACCATTGATGCTGCTGCTGCTGCTGTTGCTGTTGCTCTTGCCGTTGTTGTTGATGTTGGTAGTGTCATTGCCATTGTCATGCTTCGGTTGTGATAAACCTTAAGCGTTGACATTTTTTCGATTTATTGCTGCGCTGATTACAAACGCTGTCTCTTTTAGTTGCCTGGCTCCGCACTTGGTTAATCACTTGGATAATCACTCTTCCTTCTCTTGCATAATTGCAATTTGCAATGCAAACAAGCGATGGGTCATAGTTCATCCATATCCACAGCCTCATCAACTGCTAGTCGCAATGTTCAGCAGGGCAGTCGTCGTCGTAGTTCTTCTGGAGTGTTTGTGCTGAGCTCTGCCGGGACGTGATGCCATCGCCTGTTGCACCCCCTCTTCTCCTCTTCCCCTCTTGCAGCTTTTTGTTATTGTTGTTGTTGTAGTTGCTATTGCTCTGTCGTTTGTTTGAGTTCGTTAGCAATTTAACAAGAGTTGCTCGTCCGTCATTGCAATGCTCAAACGGTGAACAAACAGCGAAATGATGTCTGCAAGTAAGCAAATAAGTTATTTATTTTTTATTTCTCTCTTTGTAATTAGAATATAAAAGGTTATGAGTTTGATGTAATTATACAAGCTGCTCTCAGTTAGCTATGTGGTCTTTAAGCGATGATTTTGTATATGTACTTAAATATTTACCCATAGTTATGAGAAGTCTATAGTGATCTGATGGCCAAGGTTAGTTAAACAGCGAGATTTGAGATTTCCTTTAAAATGATTTACATTTGTATTGTTTTATAAAGGATATTCAATCGGAGACAGCCAAGGAAATCGTGAAATTTAATTGATTTTTATTAAAACACTTTGCTGCATACATTTCGTGCATCAGCAGCACAAACAAAAAGGATTTTTGCAATTTAATTCAGTTTCACATGGTCAACTACATAAATTAAGGCGTAGGGATATGAGGTTGCTCCGTGGACAAGGAGAAATGCGCCATCCGGTGGATGTTGCACAACGCCAACACAGAATAAACTCAAACAATTTGAATTTCGTGTTTCTCTTATTTAATTAGTCGAGTGGTGAGGAAGCATTTTTTCTGTTTGTCCTATTTAATCAAAGGAATGATTTGCACATCCAAATGACCAACAGATTACAATTATCAATCAAGATTTGCAGCTGTCCTGGTTACGCAAGTCGTCCACAAATATTTACATACATATGCAATATATATACTAATATGTATATATCACTTGATAAATGTATCTATCATCTGAAGCAAATAAATTCGTAGAATGACTGTTGTTTTAGGGAAACAGGGCTATGACAATGGGAACATGACAAACGATTTTATATATGAGTTGGGTAAGCTTATGCTTTTTAGCAAGCCATCGATTATGCAATTAAATTCGAATAATTTCTAGCTAGATTTGCGCTTACTCAAATGTTAATAAGCAAACACATTTGTCATATTTAAATAAACTCGGAAGCACTTGCAAAACTAAACGCATTGGCAACTACAGCGCCTCATTTGTAGCAAAAAAAAAATTATATTTTCAATTTGATTTCTTACATTCCGATTCCAAGCGATCTCATTACTATACCCAAAGCTTCTTATATATCGATGCGTCAACAACTTACTCAAGGCTCTGGCAACTGTTGCCGCCTCGTTGCCAGTGTTTTCCCCTTCCTTTGTCCCTTGCCATGTTTGGCTGAAATATATTGCGTATACGCTATGTGAGCACTTGACATGCATTTTATTTGAAAGCACTGAGATACATCTACATACATTGCACCATTTCGCGCCAACAGTCATTACTGCTGTCAAGGGTTGACATTCTGTGCCAAGGGACTCTTGGCTGTTGCCTGTTGGCTGTTGGCTGTTGGCTAATGGCTTCTTGCTCCGAGTCAAATAAATGATTCCTAGCAAGCTAATCTAAAGCATCTTTATTAAACACTTTTGTTTTATTTGCACACTGTACACTTAAGTTCAATTATAAAATAATTCCTATATTCGTTTTCGAGTGGTTTTTAATAGAAGCGAGTGTTCATTAAGTTGAGTACTACAAAGTTGAATACTCAATTATTTGAATTGGACACTTAGTTACAAAAATTGTATGTTACATGTTTTAAAATTATGTTATGTGAGTGTCCATAATGTGAGAGTTATTTGTTGTTTGCCAGAATAGGAGAGATGAACAAATATAAAATGCACGTTTTGCAAAAAATCTAATTAAAATACCCAAACAAATCGCAAAACAACCAAAAATACACAAGTGCTGTTTAATTAATTTATATAATACAGTTTGAAGTGCATTGTTTTTGTTCATTTGGAATATTTATTGTGTTTGTATTGCAAATTTAATTATTTATCCGTTGCGCGAAATTGTAAACTTGTTCTATAAAATGCAATTAATTGCATTTCCACTTGCGGCCATCAACATTCCACTCCAATAAATGTATCACAAATAATGGCCATTGTTATTTAACCTCAAAACAAATGATAAATTTAAATTTAAAAACACGATTTGCGCTCAACAATTTTGAACAATTTCTAAACAAGAGCATTCTTTATTTTTTTTTAAAAGTTTTTGCTCAATAAGAGAACTCCTCTAGCCAATATGACATTTGTTTATTATGATAACTTTTAAGCAGCTGACACTCGAATAATTCGCATTTCCTTTTATTCTACTGTCTGCGCTTTGAAATATTGAAGTTCGAATGACCTTGGCAGCCACATAAATCGTTAGCTATAAGTTTTTGTCAGTTGCTCAGAATGAGAAAAAAAAGTAATTGCTGCCCTTCACTATTTCGATGTCAATATTTTAAAGAATTTATCAGAGTAGTGGGTCAAGAACACACATACATATATATGGAAGCCACACATAGATATATATGGAAACCTTGCGCCCTTTCATCCCAGTTGTCCTTCGTCCACCCGCTGACGTTGATATGTTTGCTTAGCTTAGACTTAGCTTCTGACTCTCAGCAATGCACTCTGCGGATTGACAGCTAAATATTTTAATGTTGGCATTTCAAGAGGATAACACAGCACATCACTCAGGAGCAGGGGGAGACAAGCATTCCAGCCACAAAGAGCCATTAATAAGGTGGTTTAAAAGCTGTCTTACTGCGGTTGCAACTAATACATTTTATGCACCACTGCTTAGTGACCGCTTGACTGACCGACCACCCACCCCCCTCCCTTTTAATATCCTTGATAAGTTGCCCTTTTGTTCGCTTCGCTTCCCTTCTCTCTCTCTCTTATTTCCTGTGACCCTCTGTTGCGAGTACGGCAGTTGTTGGTAAGTGCGTTATGCTGCCGGAAACTCACAGAGGCCGCTGCTCTTCCGGCAGAAAAGTTGCGCTTAAGCGCCAACATCAACAGGCTCTGGTTCGATCCGTTGGGGTCCCTTATCTGCCACATGGGTCAATAAAAGTGCGCACTAGTCAACTAAACTCGACCTGGACGCCACTTTCAGACCACTCAATCTCTTTGTCGTGTTGGCAGTGGATGTAAAGTGCAAGCTGTAGAGTGCCGTGCCGCGCAAAGGACACTGCTAATGTAATTAAATCCGTACGTATCCATCGGCCAAAGTGCCAATCGACCGCCAAAAGGGAAGTACGTTGCGTGGGCGTCAGAGTCCACTCTCCACTGTACGTCAATAAGAGGCTTAACTGCTGCTGGTCCAAAGAACAAACGCTAATTGTAAACATTGTACTGATGTCAGTGGGCATATTACATTTAACTATTAACTTAATTGTTGTTAAATGCAATTGCAACTGTAAAAGCATACTTCAAATAGACCTGAATAATATAAATAAAATGGCTTTTTAAAATGTCATGCGGAAAGGAGAAAGCAAAGGACGAATTTAAGATATACCTCTTAAGTCCAATTAAATTCTTGCTAAATTTATGGTGTGGTTTCAATAAATAAATGTGTCTTTTGTCCATCACAGAACTGTTTTTATATTGGATTACTAAATGAAATATGTCACAATCGAGGTCAATTGGTTAGGTTCAACTTAGGGCGAGTTTCCAAGTTGTATAAGAAGAAGATTTAATAGTCTTGAATAAAGTGTTTTATTAGCATGAATTTGTTAACGATAATCTCGAAATATTATTGACAAAGATATCAACTTGTTGAGAATTGGGAGAAGGACAGATTGGGGAACATATTTTTAGATTTAATTACTTGACTCATACACTTATATTAACTAATAAGTTGTATAAATTTTAGATAGAAGTAGTCTTATTTATATATAAAATGAGGTAATTAGTTAATTTGGAAAAAGTGTTCCCACACCAAATATAATACTTTCAATAAATATACAGTATTTATATTGGTTTGTCTGCAAAGTTTGACAGCACTTTTTTGAGAGATACGTGAAAAGCATTATTTATTCATCGATTGATTTGTCAATAATTTGCATTCCTCTGAGACTGCCTGGTTGACAGCTGACACTCAAATAAGACAGGTTTGGCCGGGATTTACACTGCCACTCGGCCAGGTGCGCAGCTGTTCGCTCAACAAATTAAAGTTAATGCGGCTCAGAAATAAGCTGGCTCACAGGGAGCATTGTGGGTGGGAGCACCCCAATCCTTTCCAGCCAACAAGCAACGAGAAACAAGCCCCACTCCCCTCATCTTAGACACATTGTGACGACAACTGTCACCATTTAAATAAGATTGATCGATTGGCATTGGTGTCGGCGTTGTTGTCGTTGGCTTTACTGTTGTTGTTGTTGTTGTTGTTGCTTTTGTTTGTTTCTTTTGTTGTTGTAGCGTTGATGGATTTCACACACTTTGATTTGCATAGTACAAAATGAACGATGTCTCCGACTTGGCCACCTGCTGGTCACTGAACAGTGGTGTCAAGAGTAAAATACAGTTGACTCTTAGCACTGCTATAAAAACAAAGTTTTTACGAATTTATCTGATTTTTCTATTTAATTAATTCCATGAACTAGT
The DNA here is from genome assembly GCA_035042345.1 of Drosophila fungiperda. Classification (NCBI taxonomy): domain Eukaryota; kingdom Metazoa; phylum Arthropoda; class Insecta; order Diptera; family Drosophilidae; genus Drosophila; species Drosophila fungiperda. The sequence continues at coordinate 5,123,918 of JAWNLM010000015.1, read as the reverse complement.
ACATAAAATTAAGTTGTTTTTATTTAAAGCTATATAAATAAATCTAGCATTGGTTCCACTTATGAGAACTCCATTAAGAATATATATTTAAATCTGTGTTAGATTAAATTGCTCCACTGAAACATTCTACAAGAAAATTGTAGTTTGCATCGCAAAACTTGTAAATGCAACGAAACCCCATTTTGCATTTTATGCTCATTATGTGCAAACTTTTGACTTATGACTTTGTTTCTGGAAACTACTTCGTTTATACTTTCGTATCTTGGGAAAAACTTTTATTTGTTTTAGTAACTTTAAATGTTGGGCACAGTTCTTAAGTAGATGTACTTAGTAGCTACGTTTGAGGCAGTCAGTGTCGAAATTTAGTTGGTTGAAATGAAGTTTAATTTATTATACAATAAACATATCTCTTAGAGAATAAAGAATCTAGAGAGAACTTCTTTCAGTGAGCAGTGGGACTGATTTTATCTACAGCGTCCAGAATTTTATTTAAAAAAATTAGTCTCTTAAGATCATATTAAATTGTAAATTAAAGCCATATAATTGAAGTTAAAAAAATTGCCAAACCACTTGTAATTATGAAATAAACTAAATAATAATAAAAAAATAAATTTTAATTTTAATTTGGTAGCACTTCATGTACATGGATAACTTATTGAAAACATGAGTGAAATGAGTAAACCTATAATAATCTAGCTAAAAATATTTTTTTCATTTATCTTTAGTTTTTTGTGAACAACCCAGACTTTAACTGCTGAATTACTAAGTATTTTGCCACTGTGTGTCTCGACAGGATGCTGTGAAATTGTTGTGTGACAAACTGTTGGCATTTCCGTTTCGGCTTTGGACTTAGGCTTGTTTACTGCTGGCCAGTGGGCAGTGAGTAGTATCGCATCAGGGGTGCATAAACAAATCATTTAGTGGCTGTCATTCAATGGCTTAATCAGCTCGAAGCGATAGACTATAAAAATTGTTGCGCTCCTTGGTAAAGGCCTCAGTTGTTCTGCAGTTCTGACGGGTTGCGCATTAACCAGAAACTTGTAGTGTTTAGTGTCAAGTGACGTTTCGCAAAAACTACAACGCCTTACTCTCGACTTGGCCAACAGCAGCAGAAGCAGAAGCAGCCAGACCCGTCAGCTATGTGTAGGCTTAGTAATTGCACTTTGCTGCTGATTGCAGCGTCCTGTTACCTGGTCTATTCTAGCCAAGCTAAAGCCGTGCAGGTGAGTGCGCAGTCTGGTTGAAAAAAGAGATTGCATCAAATCAGTTCGAACACCACTTACTTAGTTTTATTTGATATAAGAAAGAGCCCGAACCAAGTTGTGCAAGCAAAAGTTATCAAAGCAAATAGCTTTGGTGAAAATCGTTGAAGCGTTCGAATAAAGCAATTTCCGATTGTCAGTTTTCCAGTGCAATGTCAAACGCATTTCATTAGCTGAATTCTTTAAATTTGTATATTTATCTCATGATTAAATATCAATTGACTTCATCTTATGCTGCTCTTGAGCAAGCAGCTCGGTAATTGTGCTTGTGTTTATGGCCAAGAATCAAGTTACAAGAGGATTTTAAATGTTGGCATTTCAATTCACATTGAGTTGTCTAATCAAGCGACACACGCTGCCTGTCAAGCTGTAAATTGAAACAATAAAGTGTTTGACACACACAAACACACACATCCACACACACGCACAAACACGGGGTGGTGGCACTTCTGAGTGTGTGTGTGTGCGTGTGTGTGTGTGTGCTGCTCACGTAGGCTCATAAATAGGCAGCATAAAAATAACTTAACACGTGTCGACACTTTGAAAGCCGCCAGGAACGGTGTGGAAAACCTTGCCGCAGGCAATGAAAAAAACAAAAAAAGAAATAAATAAAAAAAAAATAAGAGGACCTTGAATCAAATATTTGAAATATTCTTGTTGTTTTTCTTTCATGGTATTTCCTCGTGCTGCTTTGCGGCACTTCGTTTGCGCAGGACGCAAACAAACTGGATTTACCAAATCGCATCAGCAGCATCAGCACCGTCTCTGCCCGAGTCGCTGCTGCGGCGGAGGCACGCCACAAGCGTGCAATGGGCTCCGAATACAAGGAGCTAAACGACATCATTGACGAGCTGGAGGAGAACAGTTTGGTGCAAAAGGCGACCGCGGCGGTGTCGCCAGCTCAGTCGCAGGAATTCGACCTGGATAACATGCCACCGCTGACCTACTACCTGCTGTTGCAAAAGCTCCGACAGCGTAAGTATGCAGCGCATGCTGCGTATGAGTAATGTGTCCTTATGACAAACAGCTAGCAAAGAATTTCAACTATGCCCAGCCAAGAATTATAATACGCTTGAGAGAAATTGATTATTTTCACCTAAAACTGTCTCTTTTCTTAAGTTGAACAATTTTTTGAAATAAGTGAAATATGAGTGCTCAATTCTAGGAAATTGCTATTTAATTTTGTGTAGTGACTGTCTCAACTAAGCGTTGTGAACATTTTATCTTAAATAAAGGTTTTGTATATTATGATGAAAATCTTAATATTATTTTATACACTTTTATTGCTTAAACCTTTTTTGGTTGAAAACCCAATTTAATAAGCGAAATTTTACGGATTTATGTGTTTCGAGACTCTTTCTAAAGAATTTGATATATTTTTAAATTAGTTTTTTAAATTTATGGGAAAAAAGTTCAAGTTATGTTTGTAATTGTAATTTTCGACAGCAAATTGTTTGCAATCCTTTTCGCATGTGCACCTTTGTGTGTGTTGTGTGTGTGTGTGGTGTGTGTGTGTGTGTGGTGTCTGTGTGTGTTTAATTCGTGTTCTTCTTTGTACTCCTGCAGTGCAAAGCAGCGGCGAACCAGCTTATCGCGTGCGCACGCCACGCCTTGGACGCAGCATTGACTTTCAGCAGTTCCTGGGTGCAGGCCGAGGGGCCAGCGAGGAGACAGCCGGGGGGCAGTTTGTGTCGCGCATGATGAAGAAATCGGTGCCATTCAAGCCGCGCCTTGGCAAACGTGCTCAAGTGTGCGGCGGCGGAGATTAAGCCATGGCACCAACAGTAACAGTAACAGTAACAGTATCATCAAACGCGATTGGGGACGACGACAAGGGGCGGCAAGGACGAGCCCTTGCACAAGGTTGAGGCCAGTCATTGGCGGTTTGCCAGCTCCACTTAAACTACTCACATAGCGCCCCAAAAATCGACGATAACCTACTTAATCATAATAAATATATTTGTATAGCTAGTCCAAAGTTCTGAGAGTAATTCGTAATCGTTATAAAATATTTGTTTAAATAAATTGCAGACCCTTGAAAACTTTAATTGTTGTTCGTGGCTTGGCAAATACCCGATTGAATTGATACGTGAAATATATACACTTACTCAAACATATGTAACCACACACACAGCCACACACACACACACACACAGACACAATTCGCCACCAACTGTGGCATTCGCGAATTTTCGGTTGATCTGTTTTATTTTTGGCTGTGTAAATATAAAATAATGAAATTTTCATTAAAATATATCAGATAAAATGAAAACCGTTGCAGCTGCTGCGGTTGCCACCGAAACGTGGCATCAAATGTGATTTCCTGCACTTTCGATAACCAATTGCGTGGAATTCTGTCATGTTTATATATGGAACATATGTGGCATGCCACGCTGCATCCATGATTTGTACTGCTAATTGGGAATCTTGCTACTCAAGTTTCAACGTTTCCAAAGTTCATTACAAACTAATCTGGTAACAAAACATTTTTTAGCTCGGCAGTGCACAATAATTTTCAATTATTTGCTACAAATTACAGATCCAAAGCACAATTTGAATATTGTAATAGAAACAGCAATTAGCTGGAATTGCTTTCTAGAATTAATAATAATGGATCACTGTATATTTTCATAGTACAACAAAAAATACTTCATTGAACAAAATATTTGTTTCACAATTCTGTACAAACATTTTCAATTATGGCACAAAGCTTTGCTCTGAAATATAATTCAAAGGCATTTGTTCCTATTGTTTAATAAATGTTTGGTATTATTAAATGAGAGAACTCTTTCAAATTTAGGTTATATTAAAAGTATTTTCAAAGTATTTTCTTTGTAACTTTTAAATCAAATATAAATATTACATAGAAGGAAAGTCAAATAAAATAAATTAAATATAGAAAAACAAAATATATACGTATATATATCGTATGTATATAAATGATATGGCATTGCCGCTCATAAAAAAATCAACACATTTAAAGCCAAGTAGAGTTACTTTGTATCTATAGGCAACGAATAAGTATCTTAAAATAGTTGCAGGTTGCAGTCAGGTAGTGCTGCAAAATGTTGGCTCAAATGTAGAACTTCTGTGTTGCAAACAGAATCCATTTGAATTCTCAGACAGCTGCTGCTGCAGCTTGAACTTTAAGCAAAGTCATTAAAAAGTCGGCGCGTGCCAATTAGTCCCAAGGAGGGAGCAGGGATTAGTCCTCAAATCAGTGGAAACCTTAGTCATTGTTAGCTGATGCCTCGCACAATTATTGGCTGCCTTTTGACCGAAATGCGGGGGGCGGTAAAGGTTAACGGGTCATGTTTATCCGCTCTACTCTCAAATCGCCTTAAGTTCGACAAATGTATGACAAATGCCGCAGACGTCACGTAAACGTCGACTGTCGTCCGTCGACCGTCGACCGACAATAAATGAGCAGCCCAAGGAGCACCTAATAGTATTTATATATCTAGTTGAATCGTTTCTAAAATGGCGCTAATGGCCACGCAAGCACTGGGGGAGAGCGAGTGGGAAAACATGATATTGAAACATTACAACTGCAAAATGGTAATAAATTTTGGACTGCCTCCTGGGCAAAACCAAGCAGGCCGCGATAGAGAGGGAGAGAGAGAGAGAGAGAGACACGCACGAGGCTTAAGCCGGAGCAGGCAGCTGGCAGGAACTTTGCATGATGGCCGTAAATTTGCAGCTGGGTCGTTGCGTAAGGTTAAACGGGCTGAACATCAGCTGCCTCTGTGTCGGCTTCCTGTCTGCCGCAACCCACTCACACACAATCAACCACTCATATACTCATATACACTCACACACACCCACTCATACACACATCACATCACATCCGCACATGCATATAAAATGTAACATGATAAGTTTTCTGGGTCTGTCTGTCTGTCTGTCTTTCTGTCTGTGTGTGCCAAAATCACTTTGGCTGATTAAATGACGCAAACCAGCAGCAGCAGAAGCAGCAGCAGCAGCAGCTACAGAAGAAGCAGGCCCAGTTATTCAGTTAGCATGCACCTTGGCCAAAATGAATGCCAGCCATTACGGTGAATTGTTAAAAATGTCTGGCTAATATAAGCTGTGCCCGCCACCTCTCAGATCTCTTGCCCTGCTCTTGTGCATTCGACCCTTATTTATTGTATTTAAGCAACTGATTTAAATTGATGACCACATTGGCCAGGTCGGCAGCTGCTTGCCACTCACTTAATCAAATTTCAGCCATGCAAAAAGCCTGCAAATTGCCTTCTGTACTATATACATACATATAAGCCATATACTAAAGTAAAGAACGTTATTTATTTCATTTTACAACGACATGCCACGCATTTCTGGGCACTTTGATGACTTCAGCTCCTGCACCTACCAACTTCCCCTCGCCAACATTATCAGCACAAGAAGAGAATCACTTTTCGGTATCAGATTTTAATTAATGCCAATGCAGGCAACCCCTGACAATGGCCCGTGGCTACCACACAGATCTGTGGCAGTCGATTATCTGATGAGTTTGTTCCGGATTCCGTTGATGCTTGACTTAAGTTTTCACCCTTTGAATTTTCCACTGTTTTTATGCTCGCATCTCTCAAGTGCCACAGATTGAAGACCCTTTTTTTTGCTTCGACTGTTGCTGGACTCTTTCATAGGTAACATTCAAACTTAGCATGAATGAACAGGAAATGTCCTCCTTGATTGTAGGTTAATATAGAGGAATTAGTCTGTGTGTTGCTTAGCAGCTGAGCCTGTTGATTTGTATCAACTTTCAATGCTAATCCAATTGAAAAAAGAGTCAGACTATAAACAATCAAATATTTTATGAAACTTATCTTTCCCTGTTTCTAGTTGGACAACCAAAAGTATCGATTGCATCATTGTCTAAGTTTAGAATAAAATAAGATTTTAGGGAAAATTAATAGTTATTTGTGCTTAAAAGATATTGTGGTTTATCAAGGATACATTTCTTTTTAGATTGGGTATTTGAGAAAATAAGTATTGACAATGATGACAAACTTAGATTTAAACTTTGTTGGCACCACAAGTTTCAATATTTGAATATATATATATATTTTTTATTTTTGTTAAATCTATTCCAATTTTGCTGGTTGCTGTAAAGTATAATGCAATGCGATAATCAGTTACTTGCGATTCATGAGCATTTGGCTAACCACAATATTTTGAAAAAGTCGCACCAAAGTAAGGCCAGAAGTGGAAAATACCAAATCTGTAAGGTTTTCTGTTGCACCCATATGTTGTTTTTGTGGCATGTGGTTCCCAAAACTACAACAATCAATGCCAGCTAACGACGACAGGAAGACGCCTTTGGCACTTTACTTTATGAAACTTCAATAAACTTTTTTCTCTATTTTCTATTTTTGGACTATGTGGCAATTCTTAGAGTTGCTAGTTGGCAATGCGGTGTAGTTCGTTTTGAAAATTTAAAATTCAACAGCCACAGGCCACTCACACACGGGCAAAAACATGTCCAAAACACAAAGTCATTGAAAATATTCGGGTGCTGCTGCCCCGTGCGGTGTCCAGGTTAGGCCACATAGGAGTCTGCCAAACCGAATCGAAAATCAAATTTGGCAACAAGCACAATGGCAATGGCAATGGCAGTGACATTGCTAACTGCAATTCTATCTCATGTTGTAATTGTTGTGGTTTTTGGTTTTTATTGTGCTGCTGGCTGCCGTTAACGTTGCGTCAGCATGCAACACTTGGTGGCGGGTGAAATGACTTTGCATATATCTGGTTCTATTGGGCAACCAGAGTTAACCCATTAGGAAGCGGGATAGCCATTTGTGACTGGGTGTTTAATTTGTATCAATTAGGCAAACATTCTGCGGTGATTGTTACAAGGGAGGAAATACTTACCGCATCAGCTATATATAATGCTGAGCCAGCAAACCAATAATCGATGTGCATAAGACCAGAGACAGAGGCAAATACAGAAGCCAATAGATATCAATAAGCTGGCGCCGTTGCGTTTGCAGCCAGTCAGTTAGTCAGTTAGTCAGCCAACTGGTTGCTGCCCTTGAAGTTGGCAAGGAAATCGTTTTCAATTACGACAATGCTCTAGCAACTATTTCTGAATGCCCTTGCCCTGTCAGCTTGTGTGAGTGGCAGCCCAACTGGCATTTGGAAAGCGATTGGCTTATAAATAAATATTTGTTCGATTTGGATTGCCAACTGCTGCTTCTGCAGAAATCATCCGTTGCTCGATGTGTCTAATAAAGCACACTCAAATCAAATTCAGACCACCCTAACCCACATCCCCGGCAGAAGTGAACCCTCCAGAGACCATTAATTGTATCAGTATAATGTGCGGGGCCCAGGAGAATTGCCTCCAACAAAACCAAAAGAAATTGCATGCCAAACACGCCAAAAGGCGACGGGTAATAAAAATTAAATAAGTTTGCACGCGAACAGGCAAATTATATAAGAGATCAAGTTACGAACATAAGTTTGTACATTAATATTAATACATACATGTTGTGTAAATTATTTATATATACAAATACAACAGAATTCTTAGAATAGTCATTTGATATTTGAGGTCAACAGAGTTTGAACTTTATGAATTAAACATTCAAATTGAATTAGTCTCTACTATTTCAAAGAAGTTAAATTGTTTGATTCTGATATGTTGCTCAATAAAATAGTTTATTATTTGTTGGTTTATTTATAATTTATTACCATTAAAAATACTCAATATATTTGAATATATTTCAGCTGTTCATAGTTTCTGTACTTTCCTTTAAAATGTACTAATAATGTATTATTTAAAAAGTGTCTGCGATTCAACCGATTTTCGTATTTTGTAAAAGTTTATCGAAAAAATTCTTATTAAACTGCAGATGTCTAATAACTTAAAGTGTTTCCTGAAGAATGTTAGGAATATTATAACTTTCAATCACAAATTTTTTTAAAATATAAAATAGAAATATCTCTTGATTCTTTGATTCTTTCTTTTGATTACAAGTTTACTGATAAATGTCAACTTGGCAACTCTTGTTAAGGTATTTTTTCTTCTTCAGCATAAATTTGCATATAGGAAAATATTCTGATATGCTCGTTGTTATTTATAAATTGCCCTTCATAAACTGTAATAATTATTGTTGACAGCTTTAAGCTTGTACATTCGACAGATAATACTTTGAGCTCTTAAAATGCTGGTTGACCAGCAGTGATCTTTAATTATAATATTATTAAGGAAGTCAATTAAAATTTTGAGTGTGTAATATTCTCCGGTTGCTGGCGCGATGGCAATTAGTTAGAATGGATTTTACTTGGTGTTATTTAGGGTACGTGCATGTCCCAAGTAGCGGCATGCCTGTCTAATGTCAAATGTCAAATGTCAAATTTAATCACAGCTAATAATGAGTATTCCATGAATGAAAAATTTCAACGCAATTCTTTAAGCTCGAAGGTTACTGCGATTCGGGGGCTGCGTGACAATCGCACATTGTTGCCGACGGTTTTTCCTTTCGAATATTGGTAATTGGGATAATGTGGCTCTTACACACCCACACATGCACATAGATACACACACACATACACACATATTAACGCTTGTGTGTTATTGGGCCATAACATTGAACTTCGCCAGTCGCTGTTCATCAACGTTGGGTTTGCACTGAAATTATTTATAGGTAAGTTAACCCTGTCATTTGGTTGACTTTTCTGATGGACCTTCATTAGGGCCTCCCTCGCCTGACTGTCAATAGTTTTATTGTTATTTTTAGTGACATGTGTAATTTTGCTTGTGGGGCCCATGGGGCGTATGCTTAATTCGATTGCGTGCAAAATTTGTATATAATTTTATGAAAGCAAAAACAAGTACACAAGGACTCATTTAGCTGAAGGGACTTGTCCAGTTAAAAAGCTGTCAATTAACATTTAGATATTTTTGGATTTTATCAATTTGTTGTTGTGTGGCTGCTGATGTTGTTGCTGTTGCGGTTGCTTCTGTCGCTGGTCTTGAAATTATGGTGCAATTATGCGAAACAACGTGCAACTTGATTGCTGCCTTCAAAGTTGAAGTTGACTCTGTGTGTGGGTATGTGTAGGTGAGGTGTGGGAGGAGGCCTGGAATGTCGTCTCGTCTCGGCTTAGCCTGCATTTAGGTATATACTTGATTAAAAGTGAATTAGGGCGCTGCCATGCAAAGCTAATTTATAAATGCACAGCTAATTGCACGAAAAGACGCACTTGACAATTTTATTTTGAGGTAATGAACCAATTTAAAAAACACTTGATAGCAATTGCCAGGCCATTGAAGTTAAATGAACTGTTTTGTAAGCTATTTGCACAAATTAGGCGCAAGTCAAAGCCAAAAACCGAACTCAAAGCAACAGACGCCAGGCAAAGATAAAAAAAATGTATGCAAATTTATATGTAAAAAAAAAAGTTGACACTTTTTTTTTTTTGTATTTTTAAACAAGCCACAACTTTTGCGGCTTTATTCTGGGATTTGAATATAATGGGCCAGTTGGTAAACTGCTTGCGTTGCTAGTTTTGCTCGCAGGCACTTTTGATGGCAGTTTTATTGATTTCTTGTTTGTGAACTTTTACTTTACATGGCTTCAATTTATAAGGCTACCACAACAACAACAGTTACAACAATCTCGACACGCCCCTGAAAACAGCGCCGAAATCGTGCATGCGCTGACCAAATTTATTTTATTTCTTGTTGTACACACAAATACAAATACATACATGAATAACAGGTTTACTTTGGAGGGCACCGCAAAAATGTCGACCAACATATTTATACCATGCATCCCTCCCCCTTTTACATCTAAGGCACTTTGTTATTTAATCTCTTTCTCAATTTATTTTCAAATGAAATTATTTTTAATGCTGGCTTTTGCATTCAATGCTTATATATTATATTATATTTAATACACAGGGATTACAAAGAATTGCATTAACATCAAATTGCTTAAAAATTCTGCAAGCAGCGCTAAAAATTATGCTATGAAAAGTTTGCTCGCTTTGTTGCGAAAACCCGCACGCGCTAATTAAAGGAAACAGCAAAGAGAAAACACTATGAGAAAAAATAAAACACACAATGACAACCAAATGGCAGCTGCGGCAGTTTGATGTGACGCCTAAAAAAACACCGAACCCAAAACGCTTAACAAATATTTGAAAAAGAAAAAGTCTGAAAATAAAAGAATCGCGCATACGCCACGTGGCGCTTTAACATGTGCGTGACGCGTAAATTGCTTTTAATTACTTTGGGTGACTTTAAACCGTACAAGAGGAGCCTTAATTAAGGATAGCTCACAATGCCTGGACGCTAGTTTTCAAAAAGAGAGCAATTAGATTTGCTGCCCCTAAAGCGCAACGAAAGCGAAAAATACAAAATTGCCATGAAACAAGAACTCTTGATTAACGGGAAAGCTATAGAAGTAACCAAAACCAAGCTGACGTTGCTCTTAATGGATTTAGTGTGTATCGAAAGGAAAAACAAAACACAGGACGAAGGAGTAGAAAATCCTTGAAATGAGTGCTGTAGTTAATGTTTAATAATACTTATTAGTATCTTTTGTAATAGAACTCTTAAATATTAAAATAACTACAGTAAACAAAGATAAATGAATTTTGTAAAAATTGAATTGAATTCTCATCAATTTTTTAAATAATATAATGTTGTTGATTTAATCAAAATCATCGATAACTAATCATCCAAAACTATCGGTTAGTATTCAAATAAAATTTGGAAACTAATGATAAATATAATTTGGATACATTAAAAAAACAATTTAATGGTTATTTCTGTAACTAAGTGTCCTTCACATACTCAGTATTTATGTATTTTGTTGGGTCAAGCATAAATGTGTTGGCTCACAATTTACTCCTACACACTCACAGACACACACACACATACACACACACAGTAACATTGGCAACTGCTTTTTGTGAAAGCAACCAAGCGTTGAAAGCAACACAAAGTCCTTGGGGCCACTACTCCAAGTGAACGAATCCCACTTATTTACACAAAACCAAATAGTGTACATATTGTTAGATTTGTACAATTATTTCTGAAATTATGAGCCTTACGAATAAGTAGCTGTGAATGTTGTAGCCAAATAAAAAGGGATGCAGAAGTCACGTGTTGGCCATGTCAGTTGTGTCCTTTGGTCAAATCAAAGCTAATGACGGGTCGTTAGCTGCCAAGTTGAGACGAGCCAACCCAACCAACTGGTTAACCCAGTCACGTATTATAATGTAATTTCTGCTTTACTTCACCTTTATCAATGCTGAACAATTTAATACCAAGTTGATTTATTTGACGCTTGTATCTTGCATCCTCAAACTTGACGAACATCTCACGAAGACAACATCAAAAATTTGTTGTGTGTGGCAAGTGTCCTTTTTGCTGTTACCGAGCAGCTGCCTCGGGCCATTTGGCAAACGCATTATGCCGTTGATTAAGGTCCATGCATTATTTATGTAGGTCAGCGAAACGACCTTTAATTGGCTCGCAAGTACGCCGTAACGTCCTTTACTTGCTACCTTTCCGAAACCCAACTCGCCCGCCTGCCCCGAACTCGTCCTCCTTGGCGACTATATTTAACATCGACACGAAAGTTACAGCTGGCCTGCGGTGATTTTAAGCGAGGGGAGGATTGGTTGGTTGGCTGAGCACACTTTTAGTGCCGGGAAATGACAGGCAAGTGAGCAAAAGCGAATTGCACTGGCTTAAATTAATAACTCTTTACAATTTCACCATCGAATAACGATTCTTCATATATAAAATTGATGGAAAAATTGTGGATATTAATATTTTGTACACATGCAGGAAGTAAATGCTGGCACTTAAATGTTTGGGTAACTTGGTATCTAAGACTGCAACATATTTAAGGACACAAAACGTTGCCTGGCACTGTGCCAAGGTAGTCGGCTGGCAGCATTTCTAATGGCGACATTCGTTGAATTGAAAAGTTTTTACTGAAACAGACCAACAATGAAATTTCACGCATACCAACATATCCAAGCAGTCAACGAGAGAGAAAGAAGACCACAGACAAAGCGAGAGACAAAGAGAGAGAGAGAGAGAGAGAGAAAACATTCTATGGCCTGGAACTGTATTGCACTTGAAAATTTTACTCAATGAATCATGGACAACCGCTGATTTATATTTATAAGCACACACACACAAACACACACACTCACACACATACACATACACGGAAGTACACCCTTGCAGTGGGGAAAATGCGTGTGGTGTCCTTGATACGATTCAAGTACGCCCGTCAAGTGCGCCAAGTGTCTCATTGTGCATTTCTGTGTCCATGTGGCCGCTTTGAAGGTCACCGCACAAAGTACGAAAAAAGCCTGCTGCGGCCGGGCCCTGTCATTAGGGTCTGCATTCGCGGGATGGGCCCAAGCGCGGGGCGGTGAGTTCTCGGTTGTCTGGCCACTCGTTCTTGTCGGCTTATGGTTGAATGGCAGTGTAAATAAAATTCGGAGCTACTGCAGATAATTGAGAAAATCAGAAAGGAAGCCACTAAAAATCAATTGAGTGACTTTGCATGTCCGAATATCTGATTATTTGACTTTGTCCCCTCGCCCCCTTATAATATCCAATTTTAATACTAAATTCCAAAGTGGTGCACATTGCTTTTGCCTGTGCAGTTTGCTGTTTAGGAAAATGGCAAACAGAAAATGCTTTGAAAGTGAATAAAATGGAAAAAGCAAGCGGTGCATGTTGTTGGCATTTCTTTGCTGGCTGCTGTCCTGTACTAAAATTGTTACTGTATGTGCGATGAGTGTGTGTGTGTGTGCGGGTGTGTGCGGGTGTGTGTGTGTGGGTGTGTGTGTGTGTGCGTATGGGTATATTTGCCTGTCGGTTTAAGTTAACCAGCAAAACACACAGTACGTCAACACGTCTGGCTCAGGTGTTCGCATTGTTTGCCACTGAAGGTGGCAGCCACCACAGCAGCAACAGCAGCAGCAGCAAAACCCTCAGCCGCCACAGGCGCATCATTTGCGCTCTTTGCTGTTTGATTAACGTTTTAACGATTTGTGCAAACAATTGTGGCAGTAGCAGCAAGCAATAACAACAAATGCCAGACAACAAAACTGTGTACGAGCATCCAGCTCATAGCTTGCTCAGAAGGACACATCCCCCGCAGCGACTGAGGGAGCCATCCGGCGGCTGCTATTATGCTGCATGTTGTTTCTCAATTAAATTGAAGTACTGCTAACAACATGTTGCATCTACAAATATTGGCACACAAATTAGTACACACATACCTATAATTTAATTTCATAAATATATTCATTTTAAATAAATTGCAAGAAAATATCGAAATTCAACAAAACAGTTTCGACAAATACATACTATCAAATTGAAAATTATGTTTTGTGAATTTGTGCAACATGAAATATAATAAAATTCCTCCAAAATATTCGAATGAGTAAATAATTTACATAAATACATTCAAACTTGTTGAGGTCAAGTCGATTGTTTGCCAGCTGAACAAACAAGGTCGACAACATTTCAACTTGTTCTGTTTTCAATTAGTCAACTTTTTTATAATTAAAATATAGAATAATATAATAAATAAGCGCAAGATTTATAGAATAGTCAAAACTCTATTCACACCAAACAATTATTGTTTGAGTAAGTTCGGGTTAAAAGGCAAATTTCAAATTTCAAAATTCAATTCAATTGCAATATATTTGAAGGAAGTTGAGTAATTAGTATAATATATTTTTAAAATTGTCTTATATGTGTTATCGAAATATCGAAATATCGAAATATTAGAATTCAAGTGCTGAAATGTATAAAAAAAATAGAGAGCATTGCAATTTTCAATTATCTTCAGAAATAAGAAACCCATTAACATAAAAGTCTATGTTTGAAGCCTAAAATTATTCAGTCAGAGTCGATATTTATAAATCTGCAATTCACTTGTAATCAAAGTTAAGTGATTAAGCTAATTGAATGTCGAAATTGTCTTATTGAAAGCGATGAAGTGCAATTCCTGCATTGAAGTGTGCCATTTATCTAAATATCCATTTATTTAAATAAGATGCAATTCATTGAAATTAACTTATACAAACAAAGTTAATAGATTGCAAACTGACTGGGCAATCGATTAGATATTTATTGAGTATAATAATTAGAGCATTTAGTTTGTCTTGCCTTCCTTAAATTAATTATCATGTGCACAGAAGTCAATTCTGCATATGTATTTAATATCCTACATTCTATCACACTTAGACAAAAAATTTAAAGCGACTAAATTGCACTTCAATTTTTAAAATCGCGCAAAAATCAAATTTTATGAAAACATTTGTAAGCATAAAAAAAATCCATAAATTAAAAAAACCTTCTACTCTATTTTTCAGAAATTTTTTTCATATTATTAAAAATAATTTCGAAAGTAGAAATGCAAACTATTAAATCTGTTAATGTTCTCTATGCACATTTAGTTAACAAACTATATTTGATATATATATTTTAAAATTTTAATATAGAAAGGAAAAACTCTTGATTTTAGAAAAACTCAACCTGCTGCTACTTAATTATACTCTCTGAAAATTAACACGAAGTATCCTTGCCGCCAAATAAGAGGCGATTTTCTAAATTTCAGTTCGACTTTTTTTTTTTTTAAGTGTAAGAGGATTATATATGTACATAATGTAGTATTGCATGTAGTATCCAAGTCGTATCTGCACTTTGCCTTATTAAGTGCGAGTTCTTTGCTATTCCATGGCTGGCATTGTTGACTTGTTTGCAAATTGGTTTTCGCAGGGCTTGAGCCGTCTCCGCCGTCGCAGAGTCTCTCAGACTGCCAGTTGCCCCAGTCAAGAGTCTTCAGTTGTAGCTGTCATAGCTGTCATTCTTGTACATCTTGTTGTTGTTTGTGTTTTTGTTTTTGTTGTTAATGTTAATGTTGTTGGCA
This sequence comes from Drosophila fungiperda, assembly GCA_035042345.1. NCBI lineage: Eukaryota > Metazoa > Arthropoda > Insecta > Diptera > Drosophilidae > Drosophila > Drosophila fungiperda. Next base: position 5,108,728 of record JAWNLM010000015.1, on the reverse strand, counting down.
TTGCCAGAGTCGCGTTCATTTCCAATTACTTCGTCGCGTAAATTAAGCAGCCGGCAGTGAAAGGCGTCACTCCACTGAGCGCGTTGCCTGTTCCAATATGTTGCAAGTAGTCCGAAGTATCTATAGATTCTGTATATACGTGGTATATACATTCTTAGATACTTATATTTTCATTTTCTTTGTAGCACAAAAAATTTGATTATGGTTTTTCTTGAGTTTGGTTGAAGGCGGCTAATTTGATTTGGCCACGCCGCATTCTAATACTGAGCAATGTGTCAGCTACCCCCCAAAAAGAGTCTGCCCCCCATCACGCCTTGTCGAAACTCTCTGTCTAATTTCATTAAAAAGCAAAAAAAAAAAACAACAAATATTTAACAGATTTTGCAACAGCACCAAAATTAATGGAATAAAAATAAGTCGCAAAGTGGAAGCCCAACTCATTTTAAGAATGTGGCCAACTTTTTTGAACTTTAACCTTTTTTATAAGCTGCCCTATCTTACGTATTTATGTATTTATATATGTAAGTATATAAAATTAAAAAAATGTGTGAGTTTAAGCTGTTTAATTAAAAGCTGTTTTCACTTCAGGTCGCGACGCATCTCGTCTTATAAATAAGTTCCTCTAATGAGTTTTCACTCGAATTTCTATTGGATTATTTACATTCTTTCTTTTTGTCGATGCTGTCGATTGCAATCAGGGTTCAATAAACATTCCAAAAAGGCTGAAAATGCTAATCAACAGCTTAAAATTTAATTTAGGCCTTAGCTGTATAAATAAGCCGAACGGAGGCGGGTCCAGCCAGGAGCATGGAGCATGGTGCAAGGAGCTTGGAGTTTTGTGTACTTAGGAGCAAGCTTGTTTGGTCATTTATGACTTGGACATTGTCCCGAAATTCAATTTCAAGCGTTTGCTTAACTTTGTTAAAAAGTCAAAATTAAAATCAAGCTGAAAGTCAGTCGTGTCGACCACATTGCGGCCGTTTGCCGACATAACTAAGTTTCAGTTCTGTATAAGCAGCCTTCTCAGAACTAAATGCAAAGAAAAGCACGTAAGTGAAAATCGTTATATTTTTCTTCTTTTTTTTTTTGTGCTGCTGCGGCTGACAAATTGCAGGACTCAATGTAATGCTGATGAGCTCAAAAACTTCGTTCTAAAGAATGATTTAATTTTGCCCAACAACGGAAACTCTTACGGCTTTTTATCTCCCGTTTTATTTGGAAAATTTCTGTGTGGGGACTGGCAATAGAGAAGTTTCCTTCTAAAAGCGTATAAAAAATCAATAATAACATAAATAATGCATGTACCAAGCCGGCAGCAATGCTCTAACACCATCAAAAGGACCAATAAAAAAACACAACCTGAGAGAGACAAAGGCTTAGGCCTACAAGGCCCCTAGGGCCCGAGAAAAGGACAAAGAACAACATTGAGGTTCATACACCCCGCTTACATATGCCTGACACAACAGAAAAATACAAAAAAAAAATATATACAGAGAAAAAACGAAAAAAAAAAATTAGAATGAAAATGAAAATCCTCCGCTCCCAAATGAAACACAATGAACGTGAGCCAGAATGTTTATAATAGCGCGGACCTCCAACCAGAATACAAAAGGATAGCTCAATGGCTGCTGAAGTTGTAAACTGAAACAGCACCGGACCAGGTTACATCTACAAGTCCAAAGCAAACACAGGTAGTATGGCAAATAGTGGCCAAGAGGGCTGTGCCAACAGTAACAGTAAAAGTTGAAGCACTTTCAGGTTTAGACAGTTGATCCAGAAAGAAACAACTTCAACTTTAAAACAACTCTCTAAATAGTTTAGATATTTGCAGAAAAGCTGGAGATTTAACTGGTATCAAACATTTATCTGTCATTTAAATGTTGATTGTTATTTCTTTCCACTTTGACTCAGCATTTCACATAAAGACAAGCTACTGCAACAAATGTATGAGAATAAAAAAGGTTGGCTTAAATGACCTCTGGCCAAGATTTGCAAAACTGATTTGAAAACTGATTTGCCAACTGAAATAGGTCGGTTAGAAAGTAGCTTTCAAGAGTGGTTAATCTTGTGCTGCTTATATAAAATTGTGTCAACTTTATTTTGAAATAATAATAACATATTCTTGACTTTGCCCGTGTCATTTTACGGCATAGATTTGTTTTAGGAAAGTTTTAAGTGATACTTTTGCACATAAGTTTATTGTTTAGTTGATTATTTATTAAGTTCGTCAATAAAGAAAATCCCAAAAGTTTGTTAAAGAATCCCAAACGGGAATTCAAAATGCTTGAAGACAAATTACTACTGAGAGCCACTTAATAATAAGCACTGGTAATGCCTAAGCCGGAAGCGGAAGTCATTGTAATAAGTGGCGCAAATAGCTTATTAACCCCTGCCCATCAACAACTAATCTATTAGGCACTTATACTATTAATTTGTCACTTTTGCTATTGTGTTGCAACTTTTAGTCACTTCTGGCAGGAAATGAAATACATATAGAAGTAAATTCAGGTATTTATTGACTAATAAAATCTAAATGCAAAAATCGTTTTCCATTTCGGTTAACAGCTAAATGAAAATACAATTGATTTAAGTGTTTCGGTTGGCAAACTAAATTCGTAATTGTTTTCGCAAAAATCAATGTTTTTGTTCACAATAAAACAAATTTCCATATTGCTGTTGCTATTTTTTTTTAATTTGTATATGCAAACTATTTGCTCAGCAGGTTCTGCCTTTTAGATTGTACAATTCAAGTGAGAATATGAAAGAAACTTTAAATGTTTTCGAATGTTAATTTTATTATGTGGAAACGTTGAATATTTTCTTATTCCGATTCGCAAATAAATAAAATCTTAATATGGATTGGTTAATGTTGAACAGAATACGATAACTTCATTAATTTAATGTTGAATCCTTGCTACAACATTGACACTGGCATTTTCTGCGATTTTCAGCAACATAGCATTATTATGCCAGCAATGAATCCGATAAGCTTACGGCTAAATCCAAAACGGAGACGCCAATCACAACAGTAAAAACCCCATAGATACACACACACACACACACACACATAGCGCCTGCTGTAAGAAAGGCACAACAAAAATAGCTACAGGCATTTATTCTATTTATCATTTATTCAGCCATTTATCGAAAGACATTTGAGGGGCAACAGGAAAGCGGTTCAATGAAATATCGCTAAAGTGAATAATGCCATTTACATTTAAAACACTTGTGCGCAAATATCTAAGGCCTTTCAGTTAGGGATTACCATTAGCTATTTTTTTATAACTCGATTCATATATTTTATATACTGTGAAACGTGCTTCGCAGGCTGTGCTTCAACAAATACAGAAATAAATACGGCATTGACAGTTGCAACTAGCTGAAAGCTGACAGATATTCAGAGATACAAAACTATTTCAAGCGCTGCTCAAAAAGTTTCAATATGTACATGACAGCAAATGTGCGTGTGTGTGTGTGTGTGTTGGTGTGTGGATGTGTGCATGTTTGTATAGGTGAGTGCTTATCTATTTTGTTGTCATGCAGTTGTTGCAAGTTATGTAAAAAAGATTGCAATGGCAAAAGCGAACTTTCAATGAACAACTTTTGGGCTTATGGCAAATTTGATTCTAAAAGCCAGACAAAAAGTCCAAGTTCATTGAAAGGTATGTGAAAATCACCCCAAAAGGCCTTTGCCAACAAAATCGATTGCACAAGCGGCAACATTAAAAAAAAAAATATTGCCAGACTGAAAGCAAATGTCAGGAGGCTGAGAGGCAACATAAAATCGAGTGGCAAATAGCATCCAGGCCCATAGAGAAAGAGAAAGAAAAAGAATGAGAAAGATATAGAGAGAGAGAGAGAGGGGGTGGGGGGGATAGCGGAGCAGTGAACTTGCACTGTGGTCTTAATGTCATAGAATAATTAAGAAGAGTTTACAGTCTATTTAATTGTGTTCTTGTGGGCCATTTCTCTTCTTTCGAATGGCCATTTTCTATTTGAATTTGCAGAAGTTCTTCGGAGGTGTGTATTGATTTTTTGTTCTGCTTCTCTTGTTCCTTTCCAAGGACAATGATGAAACGAAGAAACTAACAATGCCATCAGGTTGTACAACTTGCACAAAATTATGTTGGCTTCAGGACTGGTTTAAAATGTTGGCATACATTGTATTTGCTGGTAGTACAACATCGTCGTGTTGGTAAAGCACTTATAAGTTTTACTAAATATTTATATCTATATATTTTCAAATTATTGAATACCATATTACTTGAAATATTTGAAACCTTTTATAATGGTTTTGATAAAGGCATTAAAAATTAATTACCCTTCAGAGTTAACTTTGGGTTTCTTTAATATTAATTGAGGTTATTTTGTTGTTAATGTGCGCAAGTTTTATTTTTATTACCAATAATTATTTAAATTGTAAAAAGGGATAAAATAATATTTGTAATATTTGAAAGCAGTGTGCACGGAGCACCTTCTGCTGCCAAAAGCTAAGCATGGCTATAACAGTGTCACAAGCCAACTTTGAAGGCAAATCGAAATTATGAAACCACTGCAAGTTTTAAGTTTATTAAAAGCAGACCCTTAAAGGCTTCGCAACAATGGACCAACCAACAAATCATTTGCAATTTATGTAAGCAACCAGCAGACTGATTGACTGACTGACTGACTGACTGACTGACTGACTGACTGACTGCTCACATTTGGTCAGATTGGTAGCTTAAGAGGGAAGAAAAGTTTTTATTGTTTACTTACTTGCTGAACGCGTGTTGGATATCCGCAGCAGGATCTGAAGTTGGAGGAGCAGCGGTTGGCCATAGCTGTAGCGTTTGAGTTGGATGCGGATGAGACTGAAGCTCCTGACGCCTCCATTGTTCAGCTGCCTTGATCTGATCCGGGGCAAGGGAAGGGGCTTGACATGTTACTTGTGGCGTTTGCAACACGAGACTAAAACTTTTGTTTGACTGTTGCTTTTTATCGCTGTTTATTGCTGTTTGTGATGTGTTCTTTTTCTTGTTGTTGTTATTGTTGTCTGCTGTTGTTATTGTTATTATTGCTGCTATCAGACAAAACTTCTTACAGTTTGGTTTTTAATGATTTTGGTTGTTCTTCTCTTTCTTTTTGTTTTATTTTTTGTGTTACTTAATGTGTTATTAGGTCGCAGTTTGTGCTATTTTTATTGCTATACGCGAAATCGATTTGTTATAATAATGATTGCCTTTGAATTTCTGTCACAACTGCCCAAAACTTGCTGCACGTTTTCCTTTTCTTTTTTTGGCCAGTCAAGGCAAATGTAAGCACGTGCAACACTCTACACACACGCGCACGCACACAAATACTACGAAACCTAAAAACGGACACGGAAACAATTCACGAATAAATTTGTTTTTTGTTTGGTTTGGCGGGGGCAGAAGCAGAGCAGCGACTCCGACTCTGACTCCGACTCTAAAATTAGTAGCACTTGAGTCAAACGCGAAACGACAATGACAACGATGCCGGCAACTGTCACTAGCACCTTGCTTTCATTTTACACTATTATTTTCATTATTATTATATTTTATTGTTTTTTTTTTTTTACTTGCAACACATATGTGGCACACGATGAGTGTACACAGTTCTCAATTGTTATTAGAATGATGATGATGATGTTATTGTTTTTAGTGCAAGTCGCAGCAGTCGTAATGATGATGTTATTGCTGCTGCTGCCACTGCTGCCACTGCTGCCACTGCTGCTGCTGCTGCTGCGTTATGGCGTGTGCCCTCTTTGATAACTGAACAGCAACTGAGTATTAAGGCATCCTGGCAAGTCCTTTGCCGGCCAAACAACACGCGACCTGCGGCGAATTGGGGACTTTGTGGAGAGCGCTTCGGCGCATTGAATTTTGGCGCGCAAGGCGAATTTGAAATGTGAACAGGGTTGCATGTGAGCGTAGTAAATAAAAATGGCTCCTATTTCTATCAAATTTACAAAGCACTTATCCTTAATTCAACAAGCAACCATTAAATAAAATAACAAACATTTTAAATTATAAAATATTCGGAAATTAAAGCGAATAAATCGTTCTTGCATTAACAATGGGCGCGGTTCAACTAATCCAACTCCGTCCGGCACAATTCTGCTAATCCGGCTCGCTTGATTATGGCGGGAACAGCTTCCCTTGGGTCGTGGGCAGCAGGCGAAGCCCATCTGCAGGAATCTACTGCATAATCAAAATGCCAAAGACAACACAGCCTTAACGCTACCTTCGCATATACATTTCGATTTCATTCAAGTCCCAGTTACCAGTGAGTAGTCTCCGTGGTAGCAGGGCGTCAATATTTGCATTTGTAATAACAATATTTTGATGGCATACCCAAAAGCGTGCGTAAATCTAAAAAAGATTTGTTATTTGTTGCTGGAGCACGATATTGTGGTGGGTTCGTGCCCAGCAATGCAGACGCAAACAATAACAATGCCACCCAAGCACCCACGCACCCACGCACCCACCCAGACACCCCAAAGGGGCCAAGGCATTAGCAGCAACAACACTAACACTAACATCTACATAAGCATATCAACTCATGATGGCAACATGCCGGTGCCACATCGTGTGCTTGGTGTGCTTCCTATGAAAGTTATTAAAATTTCACAAAAAAAAAAAGCAAACGACAACGCATTTGAATTCTCCATTGTCGCCTGAGCTTCCAATCTGTGACAGTTGCATAGATATTTAAAAATACATATATATATATATATATGTATAATTGTATATTAATGTGCAGATCTACTAGTTGACGTGCCTCGTGTGAATATATATTTATTAAGCTGGCTAAAAGCAAATCATAATAAACACAGCAAAATTACCAACTTTAATCTGCTTAAAATTAAGTACAAAAACACAACAAAAAACAACAAAAGCTTTTGTCGGAATTTAATTTTAAATTAAATAACACATAATGTTAAGACAACAAGCAAACATTATCGCATTATATTTTAGTGTCTTGCATTTCTACTGCTTTATGTCGAAAAATAACAAAATATAAAATTAAATATTTCAAAAGATTAACTTTAAGATAATTAAATTTATCAGCAAATCTTTTAATTAAAAATAACAGCAAATAATTATTGCGGCATCATTTTATTTATAGAAGTTAAATTTTAATAATACATATAATAATACAACAAAATTGACAAATCTAATTTCAGCAGGATTTTCAATAAAATTAGATGTGTGTTAATTTTTGATTAAAAAATGTTACAATGTCAAAGCAATTGTTTGACAACAAAAATATATTTAAACGTTATGATAAACGTTATCATAACTGAAAAATATTAAAAACTGATTTATGTATACATTTTTATATATATATATCTAAAACTAAGGAACTATTTTGAGACAATAATACCTAGTTCATGATATACTCCATCAATATATATTTTCCCCCAGATTTGTTTCTATGAAAAGTGTGTGTGAATATAGTATAAAAATAAATGCCGAGGCAGTTGAATTGGTACTCAGATTTTGACACCAAGGCGTCTGTGTCACTGTCACTTGTCACGGCCAAATTGGCGCATCTTTTGAGCGATGATTGGCTGGCTGAGAAATTATGGATCACCGCTGTCTGTGGGTGGTGCACCTAGCGGCTGGGCTGGGGAGCATCGTTATTTGACTCGGCTAGAATATCAATTGATAGAAGTCAAGCGTGCCACAATTTAATTTCGACTTTGATGAATGAACTTTGATTTTCTGTCAAGTTTCCTATGCGTTTTTGTTGTGTGCCACCCAGAGCATAACGCACACTTGGCTGGCAGTAGTCCAATCCAGTGAAATGATATAATAAAAACTCTCTGGTTTGTTTGTAATAAATTTATGGATTCTCACATTTCCGTTGAACACACTAAATGTATATTTTTAATGATGGATTAATGTATATTTGATTGGTTTCATATGTCGCAAGTCTATTTTGTGCCAGTGTGCAACTTTAGTCTAAAAACTTGTTATTATATAATTGATTGATGATTTCAAATAATTTACCCTTGACTCGCGCTGTTGCAGACAAATTAAAAGTGTTTCACGGTGATTCAATGGAAGAAGTTCAATTTTCCTCGAAAACACTTATGCTTATTATTATTTTCGGCATTTATATATATAGCAGCACTCACACTGTCACAAACTTACGCACTCACACACACATAAACACGGCTTTACCTATAGAAATATGCTTTTTGAGTTTTAAATATGGCAAAAGTTTACCAATTGTCCAACAGAGGCGTGTTGAACCTTTGTAATGACTCTTTTGATGATGTCTCTGTTATATTCTCCATGTAAAAAAAATCTCATTTATGGGTGCGAGCTGTCGACCTGGCCAAAATGTAATTTTAAAGTATTAACACAGATTCCCATTAAAGTTTGCTGTTAGACTCGGTTGATTTATTTTCCTTATGGGCGACGCAAGAATCTGACAAATTACTTTGGCCAAGTGATGGGGTGCCAAGGTTTTGAATTCATTGCTATGCCGCCGGTTAAATTATCTGCCAAATAAAAATCACTCATACGAAATGTTGCCGGGCGGCACTGCAAGGTTGTGGGTTGACAAGAATTTCTGTAATTTGTCAGCCAAGGCGTGGCAGTTATTTAGAAGTTTACAACTGTCGCCGTCAATAATAAGCTTTACTTTTGTCCTGATAATATTCTGTTAATGTCCTTTGAGTTGAATCTTGTGCTTTTTGGCACCCAGCTTGGTTTTATTTACTTTTGAGTGGCTGTGTCGTGAACTTTGAATATTACAATGAAAGCGTTGCTAACCCGAATTCTGTCTACCATAAAATCAAGTGAAAATAACATGATGTTTTATATTTCCAAATTTTTATTATCATATATATTTCATTTTGTTAAATTATTAAATTTCTCCAATTTGATTTTAATATATTTCATTTTAGCATTTACAGTAATTCACATAAATTATAATGCTTGCTCTTGCCGCCTGCTAATCGAGGCTAAATTTGCATTTCGTTTTTGTTTGTAGTTTGATTCTAGATTTTGCAACTAGATTGAAAACCAGCATAGCAATAAATACACCACATAACGCAAAATGTTAGCAGAAAAATAAATAACACTCATATTAACATATATATATATATATATATAAATATACTATAAACATCATTAGACATACAAATTAGTTTAGCTTTTGGTTTGCTTATAAAAATATAACAAGTTCTTTGGAGTTTGTTGCCTTTATTCATTTATATTTAAGGAAAATCATATAATACACATTGGCTATTATACATTTAACATTTACAGTGATGCATTTTAATACACGTTTTATATAGTACACAAAGAGTATTGGCTCTTTATAATTACGTTTTTTTTTTATGCATTTTTATGGTTTTCATTTATTATTTTTCTTCTGACTAGCATCGAAGTTAAAAACAAAATTTTGTCGTGTTTTTTTTTTTAACATTAACTTTTAACATGTTGAAGTTTTGTGGTTTTGTTTTGGTTGCTCCTGTTTGGTTTCATATTTTGCTCAAACAGTTTCCAGGGGTCACAAATTTGAAATACAATGGCGAAATGTTGCTCGGCCAATTCCTATTTATTTTCTTTGCTTAGATTTCAATAATTTATTATAAAATGAAGCTCCATTGATGCTGGAAAAAGTCGGACCCTCTCAACTGCAAATTCATATTCAAATTATGCGGAAGTCGTATTATTTTTTCTTTTGTTGGTTTCTCGACACTGTTCAACGTTGAGTTTAAGCCGCAATTGCTGGAATCAAGTTGCTGACTTTGTAAGCAATGCACAAGCCTTCCTCTTACGGGCTACACAGTCAACTTAATTCCAGGAACTGCAACCCAATTTGCATATCGATTAGTAAAGAGATTCACCCACAAAATCACCATCGCGCACCGGATTTAATTTCACAATATTATTCACATTTCACTTGACTTGACTTCAATTTGAATTTGAATTGAGCTAACTTTATCGATGTATGTATTGTATTTTATTGTATATTGTTTATAGTACTTGCAACTAGATTAGTTTAATTCAATGTTCACTAGATTAGTTTTGATTTTGACTGCCACTCGTTAATGCTATCAATTAATGCATTCTATATTTGGTTTAACTATGAATTTCACTATGATCTAAACATATTTTGAGCATTCTTATTGCATGCGATTGTCGTTCATATATATTATTATTATTATTTCTATATGTATTGTATATTTTTGTATACTTACATAAATGTACTTTTTTGGGTTTAGTTTCATCAATTTAATTGCATACGTGCCAACATTTAAAACTATGTTTTTTTTATTTAATTTAGCAACATGTCATATTAAAGTTTGTATGCGTAGTACGTAATTTGTTATTTAGTTGATTGGCACTATTTAAGTTTTATTCATAGGTATAGTATTTTTGGTATTGATCTATATTGCTTGGATGCCTCATGTAATAACCAGTTTTGCCTAAATAGACGATTAGCTTAAACTAATGATTGCCCCTCGGATGATGTAGCAAATTCGTCAAGAATAGTTTTTTCTGGGCATAGAAATGTTTGTTTAACGCTGAACGCTTTACAACCTGAGCTTACTTTAGTTGTAAAATTTATATATATATACAAAAAAACATTAACTATTTACAAGGCGCAATTAAATTTAATAATAAAAACTGAGTTACAAAATAAAAATAAATAATAGATTATGTCATTCATTCTGCTTAATGTTTACTCTGCTCATAAAAAGTCTAGTTTAAAGTTGGAAAAGAGTAAACAATAAGCGAAAATACATACAGACATTCATACTATATGTATGTACACTATGTGCACGAGAAATTCCGTAAATTTGACTTAATTATGTACAATGTGAATGCAACCAGCATATTAATTTTAAAAATTAATGGAAAATTGTAATTGCATTTGTTCGATTGAGGCGACATTTGCCATTGTCCAGATTGTTGTCGTTGTCATCATCGGCTTGGTTTCTCTCAGTCTTTTACACATGACTGGAGGCCGTTGCAGCTGCGGATGCATTGTTGTTTTTATTCCATTTGTTGATGTACTCCATGGGTATCTCGATTTGTATCTCCTGCACATCTTCGGCAGACAGGTTACCTATGCTCGGTCTGGCCGGTGCTAGGCCACCCGCCCTGGCGCCCAATCCGGAGCCGCAGGCCCCCGCTGCCAGCCGCTGCTGCTGCTGAGCAATGGGAGTTAGCAGCGCCTCGTCCCTGTATTATAAATTGTCGACCAGCTGCGACTGGCGGCGATGTGAGGGTGTATTTGAGTTCAGGTAGCTCTCCGAGTAGACACTCTTTGCCCGCTGATCGTAGCGCAGACTGGAGCGGCGTATGTCAATGTCGAGGGGCAAGTGGCGATCCTTCCACCAGTTGCAGAACAAACAGAGCAGCGTGTTGCGGAACGCCTCTCGGAAATCACGATTAAAGTACGCATAGATGAGCGGATTCAGTGTGGAGTTGAAGTAGCCAATCCAGAAGAGTATCGATACCACAATTTCAGGCACCTGACATGGCCCACAGGTCATCGATAGTGTGTACCTGCAAATAAAGCCATCAAGTTAGTAATCAAGTTTTCACACATAAAATACAAATATCAAGTCTCAAATCCTATTTTCTCCTATTATTTTTTTTCAAATAAAAGGGAATAAATTTAAATGCATATATATTAATATTAAGCCAGACACAAAAAATAATAAATGTATAAACAGAAGCCAGTCAAAAGTCTCGTCATGCCGTGGCATATGAGTAATATTTAATTATTCATGCACCACATTAAATAAATTACATGAAGAGTGCTCGACCAGCGGGTGGCAGCAACGCAGCATCGCACTTACCACAGGAAAAATGGCAGCCAGCAGAGTATAAAGGTGCCCATGATGATGCCCAAAGTGCGGGCGGCTTTGTGCTCCCGCTTCATTTTGATTAAATGTTTGTCCTTTGTGGGTGTGTGCTCCTGCTCGACCTCATGCAGTGTCAACGTTTTCGACGAGCCCGATCCACTTAATGCCTCGCCTGGCAAACGGTACAAGATGAATGGGCAAGGATTGACATTTAGCTGTGGTCTCAAATGGTAATTCGAGCATTTGGCCATCTCTCATTCTTACCTGAGGGCTGCATGGATGGACGATGCATCAGCATGGCGTTACCGTGCCGCATCATCAGTTGCTTCTCCTGGCGATTGGCCTCCCGAAAAATGGCCAGATAAGTGAAAAACATGATGGTGCATGGTATCCAGAACGAAATGGAACTCGAGATGATGGCATAGTACTTGTTAACCACAAACGAGCACTGTTCAGGATTCTCCATAACATACACTTTGTGCTCATCCGTCGTATACCAGCCAATGAAAATGGGCAGAAACGAGAGAAGTGCCGGCGATATCCATGTGTTCAGCAGCATAATGCCAACCACGCGTTTCGTCATGCTAATCGGATACTTGAGAGGCTTAACAATCGCATAGTATCTGCAAAAAAAGAGGAGGAGAAGCCAGCCCACCGTTATTACCATTTTAAGTAGCTGTCATCTGCAGTGCCAAAATGAGCAACACACACGCCTTTTTTTCACTGTGTAAGATTACTCACCTATCCACAGATATGCAGCATAAATGCAAAATGCTTGCTGTCGAGAAGTACACATCCAAACTGTTCCACAGATCGCACAGAAATGGGCTAAAGTTCCAGCTGTAAATATTTTAATCATTCATTTTTAATCAACCCCTAAAAATATTTTGATCTTAAAAAGTGTGTTTTTTTTTAATCTAATTTTTAATTGCCCCAAAAAATATGCTATAAAATCTTAAAGCGATTTGCTAGTTAAAAGTTTCTAAGGCTTGGAACTGGGTAGTCATTGAATTTCTTATCAGTAGGTTTGATTTAGACATTTATCGATTGCATTTTGAGCTAGTCATCTTAGGTTGGGCCACAAGGTGACATTGCCCATGAACTGACACAGTTCCAAGCCCAAGATGCTCTCGCTGAGTAAAATGAAAATGAAAAGCTTTAATGCACTGTTCGACACAAAATGGTCCGTGGGGACTACAACTATGCTGCCACTGGCAGAGGCGCAAGTACACACACTTACACACACACATGCACACACACACACACACACACACACACACACAAGCGAATGGCTTGCATGAAAAACTCATTAAAACTCGCGTTGTTGTCGCTGCTGTTTGCCGCCTAAAATCCACCCAACCCAACCCAACCCAATCCAACCCGAACCCAACCCACAAACCTGACCAACTCAACCAACTCGACTATTCGTTGCCTCTTTTTGCCAGCGGGCTGGAAAATTTATTATCGGGCGACCAGCTTGGCATCAGTTTCAAAAACTTTTCGACTATTCAGAAACTGTGTGCGCACGCCTGCAGTAATGCCAGGATCTGGACTGGGTCTGGTTTGTAGGCGCAGACTTTTCTGGTTTTTTGCTTTTGTTCTTTGCTTTTTTATACAATTTCTTTTTCTTTTTTTTTCTTTTTTTTTTGTTTTTTGGTTGTTCTCTTGTGCGCTGTCGTGAATTGGCGCTCAAGTTAGCCTATATAAAAGTTGCCACGACAACGACGACGGCGACGACGGGGACGACGTTGGCCATGTTGGCGCCGTGGGCTAGTGTCAATTATGCAACTAGCGACTGTGAAGGTAAAATTGCTAATGAATGCCAAGTGGGTGGCTATGGTTTGGTAACGAGCACATTGGTTATGCACCAAACTGCGACGACCAAACGCCAATTTATATGCAACTCTCGTGGCCAAGTGGCAAGCGAGTGAAATTTTCGGCCCTCGTTACTATCTTGCCACGACTGGCTGCAAGTGTGCACATTATGCACTGCTCTCAGTGATGCAGCCAAGCGTCGTTGCTGGCGATGACATTGCAAACATTTGTGCTGAACCAAAGCTAAAAGGCGAACTTTAAGCCAGGCCTTAAAGTAGCGTCCCTGCATAATTAACTGAGCCAGCAGCCAGCTACGTATCTGCACTTGGCATCATATGCACACATCACATTACAGCTGCATCCACGCACACTTACACACGCACTTACACACACACACACACACACGCACAGGGAGGGGGGCAGCTGTGTGAAGGATGTGACCATGTCACACTCTGACGGTTTTTGTGCCACAGAATGCCGTTGCAAAACGACATTTTCCGTGTATGTGTGCCAATTTTGCATAAGTGTGTGCACACTCACAATATTAATGCATTCCAGACGCTTGTTTTTTTTTCATAAATTTAAAAAGTCATCTTTGGAATAGCCACATTTCACTCATCAATGCAAAAGTTAGTAACAATTTCAAACTACTTCTAATACAAAACGGAAGTTCTTTATTAAATTGATATGCAGACTAAGAAAAACATTTTAAATCTACACTTAAATAATAGCAAAATAAATTGTTCGAATGAGTTTATTTTTACTATTATCAAAAGTGACAAGAAAAGAAACGAAGTTTTATAACTAATCTACTTTTATCTGCATGAGCAACAGTTTCAAATATTCAGCATACACTGTATATTGTTTTAAATAATCATTAAAAATGTTCCAGATCTAAGTGAATTTCAAAAACATAGTGTTTTTCTCTTTGTGTATTTCTTTCGTATAATTTTTGCTCGCACATTTTAAAGCTTGAACACAATTGGACACATATGAGCTTAAGAGCAGAGTGGCATGACTTTTGCATTTACATTTCCAGCACACACACGCACACATACACTTACACACTTGCACACACACTTATACACCCACACAAAGAGCCACACATCTACTTAGACAGTACATACATATATGCTGCCCACACCCAGAATGTGCGGCAAGCAGCATAAATAAATGTTGCTTTCATTTTTCAGGGATTTTCGGTTGTTTGTTCTGGCCTTTCTGCCGCCCCCGCTGCCCAAGCCGTTGTTTGCAGCTGCCTTGTTGCACCCCTTTCCACTCGACTGACGTTTTGTTTGGCGTGCAGATGCAGTTGTAATTTTTTGGTGCAACAACTGCTGCTGTTTCCATTTACTTTTGTTTTTACTTATATTTTTTGTTGCACATGTTGTGTTATTGTATATTGTTGTTGTTGTACTTACCGACCAGTTACTTGCACACTAAAGTTAAATGTCATGGCCATAATAGCGACCATTATATCAGCCATGGCTAAGGAAACTACAAAGTAATTCGTTATAACTCTGCAATAGAAGGAAAAAGAGCACAATCAGAGAACGTAAGTTAAATGAGATGTTGCGAATGATGATGATGACAATGACAACTGAGCACAGCACAGCACAGCAGCAATGGCAACAATAAGCAGCATGAATGGGGCTATATAACGACATGCCTTTAGATGACTAATCAGGATATACACATACTCATCCTTCTCATGTTTGTCGCTGTGTGTGTGTGTGTGTTTGTGTGGGTACTTCCTTTGTGCAATACGTAATGCGTGCCAATGCCCCCAAGGGACAGGCAGATTACTCATGCAATCCCTCTGCCAGGGGCTGCAAATGGTTCTCAGCTAGAAATGTGTTGTCAGCAGGAATTTAATTGAAAAAGCAAACAACGAATAGAAGCGGAAAATTCGATTCAAATACCATCACTGCTTACCAAATTGCAATTCATGAATTCGGACTCGGAATGTGCTCAATTGATTCCTGGTAAGCAATTTGCATCGCATATAAGCCATTTCCAGGTGCCCTTCTTCAATCAATATATAATTTATTCTAATGATTCCTAATGTACTCCCATGTTAATTAAGTGTTTCTCTTCGAGTTGTCCGCTTTGGCATTTTGTTCATCTAATTTTCTAGCACAACTTTTCAAGCTCTTAATTAGCTTTCAACGTTTTTGAGTCGTTAATTGCAACAAATCGCCGCTATTTTGTAAATCTTTAGCCATTATTCAGCTTTTCATCTCCCTCTAGCTTTTAATTTTCTTACTCGTTTGCACCTAAGTATATATCCTAGTTACACCATTAAATTTTGAAAACAAAAAAAGGGAGGAAAATGCTTATCTCAACACATTAAAACACTTTGAGAGCGAGGCGGAAACAGTTGTCGAGCATCCTTCAAGTGAAGGCGGCGTTAATGAGTAGCCTCTAATTAACGGCGAATGGATGCCACATATTGGGGGCTACATGTTACACACATATACAGCTGTGGCTGCATATCTCGCACGACGCTCATCCTCAGAAGCGCCCCAAAAAAAAAAGAATCAAGAAAAAACAAGAGAAAATGTGAAAATAATTTCCAACACGGCGGCAAACATATTTGTGATATGGCGTAAAGAACATTTTAAATTTATTCTGTCATAAAAACCATAAGCTGCCTTAATTGCCAAAGTTGGTTCCGAGGGGATTCTGTTTTTTGTTGTATCACTTCTTTTCTTAATACCCCGTAAAGTGGCCTACAGCGGCTGTCATAAATATCAGCAAGTTCATCTGGCCGTGTTCATTTTTTGACCATATGATTTTCTCAGATTTGTTTGAATTTATGGGTTTTTCTGCTTCACTTCATGACAAATGGAAAATAATAAACAGAGTCGTCACATGCATATCTAATTATTATCAGCTGAGTTCAGTTCAAGAATTATTTCTATATCTGACTAATAATTTTGGAATAGTTTTGTGCTGAGTATGTTTTAGTTCAGCATTTTGGACCCAACATTATATTATATTCATCCCTTGATTTTTTGTGGACTGCATTATGTTTTTGTCGAGTTTTTTATATATTTAACTGTCATGCTTTATTACTATATCTTTTCGGCTTAGTTGGTTTTCTCTTCTATTGATTGTTTTTTTTTTCTTTTTCTTTCTTTCTTTTTGCTCAACATTCCATTCTTTATTGCTTCTATTCGAGGCACGTCGCATCTATGCGTAATATTTGCACCAAAAGAACAATGGATAGATTTGTAGCTCGGGGCCAAGAACAGATGGCCATTTGTAAGCCGCATGTTGCTTCGGATTTGCTTATTAGTTTGTAACCAGAAATTAGATTTATATTCATATAGGCGGCAGCCACATGGCCTTGGTAAGAAGTTGACTAAATGCACATAAAAGTCCCAGCTTCACCATCAACCTAATTACCATTAATTATCATTGTCAGCATCATCATTATCATCGTGAGGTCAGTCACTTAAAAAATAAAATGTTGCTCATTAGTAGCAGCAAAAGGGAGAAATTAAGAGACGCTCAACCTTAATTATGCCCAGTCCCCATCCCTTGTTATTAGTTCCAGCGATATCTAACACAGTTTATTTGCTTCATTTTCTCGGGCTTGCTTCTTTGGGCCAAGAGTATTTCAAGTCTTGTGAAAAAATGTGCATTAACGGACTTATGAGGAAAGAAAAGGAAATAATAATGTATGCTAAAAGGGGTGTGGAAAAAACTTGATTGCATGCCTCAAAGACGAAGTTAACTTTCATTATGCGAACCTGTCCGACCCAGCCGTAGGGGTCCGACCCGGGAGAGTTTTATGAAGCGCTAAATTGATTTGCCTGCCAGTTATTAAGGCATAACTAAAAATATTAACGAACCGAGGCCAGCTGTCGACCCATCATTTGTCACTAGGAAACTTTTTATGGTAATGTTTCCCAATATAAATGTCGAGCGAAGGACGCCACCTCTGCTCCAACGTGCCGGCAGTTGACAGCGCATCTACTGAGGTCGTCTCGTTGAGATGTTGACAAGTGTCTGTTCTCTCACACACAGATACACACGCACACGCACACACACACACACACATTTGTATGCTTGAGTGGCTATATTTATATTTTAGTTGCAAATGGATATTGGCTTGCCATCGGGAACGAATGTGATGATGAGCTTGTAGACAATTTATATATATGCATAGCTATGAAATTAAATAAACAAAATTCAAAAACTATAAACAACACTTGAAAGCATTCAATTAATGGCCAAATTATCCATAAAAATTATTTTGTTGCTATTTTTTTTATATACATTGCATTTGATTTTACTGCAGCGATATATTAAAAAGTATAAAGTGCTTCGCATAAAAATAAGTTTCGTTTTATATATGCATATATATTGAGCAATTAACTGTATAATTTTGTCAAAAATCATTGAAGTGAACTTATCGAATGCTTAAGTCATTTTTGATCACATAAAAACAGTCATTAAAATTATTTTATTTTAAAATAAATCAATAAATAAAATGCAATTCAATAACTTACTATCTTTTGCAAATCCTGATGTAACTAATAACTACAAACGGCTTAAGTAAATGCCCCAAACTAAGTCATATTCATAACTAGAATTTGATTAGGATTCGCTGATTAATCCTGTTTCGATTTTATCATCTTGCTATTTATCGACTATATCTATATATATCTGCACAAAATAATTGAACAACATTCTTAAATATATTCTTTAATACATTCTTAGAACTGCTGTTTTGTGACTTCATTTTTTTTTTGTATATATATAATAATAATTTAATAATGAGTAAGAATTTGGTATCTGCTGATTAATTTGAATTCACGCTGCTTTTTATATATTTACTGTGCATATACAAGAAAAATGGTAATTACGTTGGATGGAGTAGAAAACTGGGAAAAATAAGTTAGGGGAAGTGGGGATTCATTATGAGCTAAAAAAAATAGGAACCGAAGGAAGGACATAAACCACGAGCAAAGTGAAAGAAATTTATGCGAGCAAAGCGAGCGCAAAAACAGGAAACGAACGGGAATACGGATGTGGATGTGGATGCGGATGCGGACATGGAAAATGGTTGGCGGACGTGCATGAATATTATACAAAGTTGACAAAAATTGAGCATAGGAAAGCGGAATAATTAGAAGGTGTTAAGTCTCCGCCAGGTGCGCCCATGCGTATGGGAAATGGGTGGAGTTTTTTGGGGGTGTGAATTGGGGGCTTTTGCGCAAATTGGCAATCAGAAGAGCCCCAGGAGGTGCTGTAGCTACAGGAATTTGAAGCAATTACCACAAAAAAGCAGACAGAGAATGAAACGCTAATTGCTTTTCACTGATAATTAGAATGTAAGCGTTGTCCGCGAGTGGTGGGGGAGGAGAGGGTGAGGAGGTTTGCAGATGCTCACAATGTCTGTGTGCGGCAAATGAAATGGTACAGTTGAGCACATTACGTATACGCACCTTAATTTTCTAACACGCATCACAGAAATAATAACAAGCAGATTGCCAGCAATGGCCGCTATAATGATGAACAGCATGACGAATGCTTTAAGCACCCAGAACACGTCGTCAAACCAATCCTCGGCCAGTCCGCCGGCTTCAATGCCCGCCTCCAGCTGAGCTCGACTCTCGTTGAATAGCGCAGCAGCCGTGCTGCTTAGCAGCGTGGCATTAAGTTCATGTGCAGCGGGCAGGGGCGTGGCAGTGCCTTGCACTGGCAGTGCAACGGCGTCAACAACGCCTCCTCCTCGTCCTCCACCTCCTGCTGCTGCTGTAGCTGCTGCAGCTGCAACTGTTGCTGACAGCGCATTCGTTGTGTGCAGTAGAGCCGCCGCTGTGGCGCTGATCAGCGCCAGATTGAGGCTGAGATTGCTATTGGAAGTTGTCGTTGTTGTGGTGCGTTGTTGTCCTGCTGCTCGGCGAGACTGTCTACCTAACTGCTCCTCTGATTCGAACTCTGGTCGCTGGACGCTGCAGCGGCAGTGTCTTTTGCGTATCCTTGTTGCGCTGGTTCTGTGTCGCATTGTTGTCGTTGCCGCTGCGGTGGGCAACGGGGGCAGCTGGCCCAACTCCAACTGGAAGTTTTGCATGGCTGACACTTAACTTAACTTTCACTGCGGATACGTCCGGGTCAACACTCGCTTTCGGTTTATTCCAACGACCTGTAACCTTTTTCTCTCACTTGTGGCCGTTGCCGCTGGTTTTTTGTATTTTACTTTTTTTATTTATTCTAATTTTTTTTTCTTTTGTTTTGCTTAACTTTGGGAAATTGACATCGGTGTCAATAAGTTGAACTTGAGCGTTATTGCGCTGGGCAGGCACCGACGACGTTGAAACCAAAACTGAATCGGTCAAAGCAACGGAAATTGATTCGCCAATGTGGCGCGATCCATGCGACGGTGACGGTGACAGAGGCGTAGACGTCAACGTTAACGTCAACGCCAACGTTCACGTTCCGCTGTCCTTGCCAACGCCAGCCGCAACGCCCACTCTTTCTCTTAGCGGTTTCGCCGCTTCAGTTGCTGCCTGCTGCTTGCTTTGCGCTGCCTGCTTGCTGCTTGCGGATGATAATGCTATTATTTAGACGAGGCGAGGCGAGGCGTCGCTGCTGCGTCTGCCGCGGCTGATTTGGCTGGACTTCTTGTCGCTTTACCTATGCTCCCTCTGTTTTTTTTTTATTTTTTTATAAATATTGTTGTTGTTTTCTGTTTGTCGACTCTGTTCGTAGATTGGGTTTTTTCTTCTTTTGCCTCAAGCGTCTTCGTTTTAATTTTGCATTTTTTCACGTTTTTTTTTTGGCTGCTGCGTGTATCGTGTCGTTTAGCTTCTTTTGCTGCCACAATATTTCAGTATTCTTGAAGATATATTTTTAACATTTCTTGTCTTTAATTTATTTTTAGTGTTGTTCGTGCAAGTGGTTTTCACATTTATATTGCACTAACTCAAAAAATTTCAAAGCGTTGCTGTTCTGCCATAAAATTGATACACAAAAAAAAAATATATATTTAAAAAGCTATTTTTTTTTTGCAATTATTTATGTGAATTAAGTGGTTTGTTGTTAGTAGCACATATGAATATAATTTTTTGCTGCCGCTCGCATTTGTATTGATTTTAGTCAATATATGTTTATTTGCTGACGTAGATATTTTATTGCTGTTGCCTGCGTGTTTCAAATGGGTTTTCTTGTTTCTGTTGACTGGCCCTAGCTTATAGGGTGTCTGCTGCCGGAGCCAGTAAGAGCACAATTTGCTAGATTTGTTCTAGATCTCTCAAGATTATTAAGCTAAACGCTGCTTTATTTCCATACACGATCGATCATCGAAATAACAAAAATAAATAACGGACTGCTGCCTATTTGACGTCTACCATTAAATATAGGGTGTTTTTTTTATTATTATTTATTATTTAATATGTATTTAAATTATATAGTTCTCTAATTTAAGTTATATTATTAATGAACATTTTTATAGTCACCCTGTGTTGTCCTAATGATTTATTTGACAACAGCTGTGCCAAGAATTTCACTATCTTTATATTGCTCGCTTCAAAACATTTTAACACACACACAAATCTCATTTATGCATATGTTTTTCTATTTAGCCATTTTTTTTTATTTATATATCCCTTATTTTTTTGTTGTTCCCTTTACTTGGGCGCAGCCAAGAATAAAAAGGGCGGACAAAAGCGCTATTGCCATTATTATTATTTTTATAATTTTGTATCTACTAATTCCCGCCTTTCTTTATAAATATATAAATTTACATATATATATATATATATATATCTGAATAGTCTATGATATATTTGCACGCGTATATGTGAGTTTGTGTATATTTAGAATTATAATTCTCTGAATTAATTTCCTGGTAATGTTTTATTTTCATATCCACACACGCTTTTAGCGCTCACAACGTGGCCGCCTTTTTGATGTTTTTTTTATTTTTTTTAAATTGTGCTGTTTTGATTATTGTTGTCGCACACAAAACAAATTGGCCACTCGCGGGTTTGGCGGCCACGAGCTTTAAATTAGACACCCAGTTGCGTAGGGGTATTTCATTTTGGATTTTCTAGTTGGCATGACACCTTTTTAGCACACACACATGATTTTAACTTGGCTTTTGCGTTTCGTTATTGGTGTTTGGGTTTCATCTCTGAGAGTTCAAGTAATGTTAATTAAGGCAACTTCCGAGTAGAAAGTTGCCTGCATTGAGCCAGAACATATGGCAAAATATGACTTTGTTGTTGGTGATATCGCCACGCCCTGGCGCTATTCCAAATTGAGCAACTGCAAGGAAATGGAAATAGAAAATCAAATAAATTTCTATGCATGTGTACACTTTAATATGTATATATATAAATTCACTTAATTCTATAAAATATAAATTTAATGCGCATAAATGTTCAAAACGAGCACATCATGATAATTATTAAAATTTAAGAAACAAAAATAATGCGATAATAATTTTATTTAAAAATATGTTTGTCACTGCTCATCACAGCGCTGCCGCTGAGGCTGAGGCAGAGACAGAGACAGAGACAGAGGCAGAGGCAGAGACGTTGGCATCACCGCACCATCGCTGCTGCTGCATAGTACATACAAATCTATAAATATATGCATATGTATATATTTATATTAATATGAAATATAATTTAAAACATTGTACCCAGCGACAAACACTCTTTGCCATAAGCAGTGTGGGTGTATAATTAATTTTTGTGGCCAAAACTAATTTCCATTAATTACACTTCAAAAGATATAAAAAGAATTTATCCAAAATAAAGAAAAAACATGAGCCAGAAAATTTCAAAATTTCCATTATTTGTTTATGCAGCTCTTTTTCCCATTGATGAACTGAAGCTAAGCAGTATTCAAAGCTGACAAGTGGCGACAGGCGATAAGCGGAAGAGCCAAACATGGAACCATCCAAAATTTACCAACAAAATGCGCCTTTCTCAGCTGTCAATGGATTTGGCCTTTCTATTTGTATCTGTATCTGTGGATTTGTGTATTTTTCGGAAAATTAATTTGTTTCCATTGCACAGACGACGCCTTTGGAAACACTGCTTCCAATGTTAATGTCATGAAAATAAATATTATTATTATATTTCTTTTATTAAATTTAGCTGTGCACAGTTGTAGTTTATTGTTGTTGCCATTGTTATGGTAATTGTTGTTGTTTTTGACTTTGCTATTGACGTGGTCATCGCATCTGCTCTTGGCATTGCACGTTCTCGTCTCTTATTGTATTTTGTTTGTTGGAACTGTCTACAGCTAGTTTGTTGTTACTGTTGCCGATGCTGCTGTCTGTCTGTGTTGCTTAAAACTGTTGCCAAATTATGGCACACATGCCGAGGCAAAAGCAAAAACAAAAACAAAACTGAACTTGTGGCCCGGATGTATATTCATGCATACGCGTGCTGACGTGGAGCATCATTTGTATGTGAAAAGATGCACTTGGCTAAGATACAATGTGGCATCAGAAGACGCTGCTAATTAAGCTTAACATACTTTCCGGGGCACTCCAAACCACATTGAATTGCTGCTGGTGCTGCTGCTAAGCCACGCCCATCAGGGGTATACTCTGTTAATAAGATCTGTGCATGCTCTATCTTGCTTAAACTTTTAATTAATTAACTTGCATTTTACTTTTATTTAATAAAGAAAACTTTTCATTTACCACGCGAGCACAACCCACATTGTTGTCGAACTGGAATCCTCGCGTATTTGTGCCACAATACCTGAGCCTTCTCTGCTGCACCTGTGCTCTGCTAAATTGGTTTTATATTTGTGTGCAACACTGTCAAACTTTTTACTCATTCAATTACTCTTACCCAAAGTCTTTGCCTTATATTCTGTATTCAGCTTTATATTTTGCCAAGAACTTGTGTTTTTTTTTATATATATAAATTTATATTTCTGATAATGTTGTACAGCTTTAGTCAAGTGCGACATATTTATTTATCAAATTTAACATAAAATAAAAATCAGAGTTAAATATAATTATTCGCAAATTGCTGAACTGCTGACATATCCTGTCAGTAAATGGCTAAAGGAGACTCTGCACTCTTAACTTAATTATTGCAAAAATAATTTTCATTCAAGAAATATCCCAATATATCACGATATATATATACAATTATATGCTCTTCTCGCTGTGTTTGTCAACACACATCTTTTCTATTTATGTATACCTAGGGTATACAAAAAAATTAAAAATAAGAAAACATTGATGTGTCAGAGGAATCTTTCCATTCGGTTTTTTGTGGCGCGTAAAAAATTCCAATTTATTTTCATATATGCCAAATAATGGAATGGGATTATCATCATCACCATTGTGAATGCAATGACACACTTGAACTTTAAATGAATTCCCAGCACAATTTGCGCACGCAGCCTGCAAATAAATCAACCGACTTAAAGCGCTTACAAACCGTTCAATGTCCGCTCCTCTCCACCTCTTCTCCTATTATCTAACATATATATACACATAAATATGTGCGTACATCAATATATACGATATATATAAGCATTTATATATATATATTTATATATATGTATTTCATTTTCGCTTTTTCGATTGCAAGCCGAGCAGACTCACACAAAAGGCAGGCAGCGCCAGTGAGCTTTTCAATTTGAAATACATAGATAAATACGCCTTGCTGCCAACTGAAAGCGATTAGGGATAGAGATTGAGGCGACTACCATAAAGCGGCTGAAATCCGGAGGAAGGCCGCTTTGAAAGTGGAACGTACGCCTAAGGCGTTAAAAATTTATTGGCCGTAAAGTAGGCAGCCATGAAATCGTAGTACGAACTGCGAGAAGGGCAGAAGCGGCACTTGTAGACTGGCGAAAAAAGAGGGGGCTGGACCGAAGAAGCGTCCATTTAAAAGCCATTGTAGTGGCACTCACAATAAAAGCGAAAACTTGGCTAAACAGATGACAAAAAATACGCGTCGATTGATGCTGCTATTGTGGTGAGCATTGAGCACTGAAGGATAAGCCACACAAAACAAATGTCAAAGTCAACACCCAAACCAATGCGAGCTGCGCTGACAGACACAGAAGTGTGACAAAGCCAAAGCATGAGAGACTAAAAGTGTGGGGGAAGAGAGCGCAGGCGAGAAAGAGATGGATAGGCACACATCTAAGCTGGGAAGCTGTGCAAAATCATCATAAAAGCAGTGCAACAGAAGAGTGCGAGTAAATGTATATGTGTGTGAGTGTTTTTGTTTGTTTGTTTGTGTGTGTGTCTAGACTAGAACAGATCGATATTGTTGGCTGCTGAAGCTCAGAGCAAATCACGGTTTGAATAACAATAACTCAAATGATTCAAACTCAAGTTAAAATAAACTTTAAAATATATAATATATTTTGCTCTGAGATAAATCCCTACTTAGATACGACTCTGGAGCTTCCTAATGGTAATAAAAACTTAGCTACTAACATAAAATAGTTATTTTTTATATAGTTCTAATAAAAATGATTTAAAACTCGATTTGATCTTAATACTGAATTTGTTTTGCAAAATAATTTAATAGTGCAATCAATATTTACAAGGCATACAAACAGATAAAATATTATGTTAACTCATTATTTTCTTTTTATTAAAGATGCTAAATTAATTTTATTAATTTAATAATTATATTTAGATAGAATTCACATTCTATTTAATCCTCAACAAGAACCAGAATAAAAATAATACTTTGATTATCATGGAAAGTCTTAAATTGTTTTCACTTAAGCGGACATTTGATAAGCACTTAAATCAGACAATAAGTCACGTAAATGATGTGTCAAGAATATACATACTATAACCACAGGAGAGTAAATAAACTTTGGAATTGTCCTAGGGATTTCTTGACATATAAGATTGTTGTTATCAGCTGCCATTGTCCTTGTCGCAGCCTTGAAATCGTTGCTGGGCGACTGCTTGAGATTGTAATGAACGTCAAGTAGGGCAACGATTAATGAAAATTGCTTAATAAGCATTATTATCTTACTGGCATTACATTATTTACTGAGCGAGCTTAGAAACAATAATGCTACTGGTGTTTGTCTTGTTGGATTTTTTTGTTCTGTCCTCCTGCTAAGTCTTTGTTGTCTTTGTTTTCGCAACCACCACAACAAGTAGACAAAAGAGTTGATCCTGCACACACACACACACACAGACACACAGACAGTAACAGTTAAGCTGAAGCTGCTAATTGATTAAGGCAGACTGCGCGGCATCAGAGAGGTCCTTTGGGTCTGGCCATCAGTGGAGTAAAAGGAAATCGCAAACAGTGACAGCCAAGCAGCGCAGTCAATGCGTCGACCTTCATGTTTGCTAGCTGATGGGAGAGAAAGCGACATCTGTTTCCAGGAAAGAGCTGCCGCTTTTTCTGCTTCCGTTTGTCATTTCAGCAATTGCTGTTTCTGACAGCAAGCTGCCAGAAGTTTAGCGAACGCATCTCTGATTGACGAATGTTCGCTTGACTAGATGCCCAAGTAGAAGTAAGCATCAATTTCGTACCTCTAACCTCTAACCCCTAACCACTTACCCATTACCCATTTGCCACTTGCCACTTGGCAGTTGGCAGTTGCCCCTTACCCCGTTAACGTATCCGCAGCCATTGCGGATGATTCAATGTGTTTGGCAGCAATTGCCAGTTTGTCCCTATCATTCCTATGCCATGGTTCAAAGCTTAATGAGCGTTTGTCTACCATTGACAGCTGAGCTAAGTGGCTTTGTGCTGACTTTGGCTGGAATTCATTTGTATCATTCCAACGTGAAGCATAAAATTGATTTTCTATGCCTCGTGTAAACGATTTCCCGGCAATGGCCATTCAAGCTTTCGTTAATCTCACTTTTTTGGCGACCAAAAATCTGTCTATATTTAATGTGAGCGAGGATTAAATCGATATCTTTCACAGAGCTTCTCTTAATTGATTAATACTTTGAGCAACACGGCATATTTTCGCTGTCATTGAATGTGGATTATGAAATGCGTTCAAATTAATTAAATTCAAGGCTGAAATCAATAAGGAAATTTGTATATACGCTTATATAAAGTGTAATCTCTTTGAATCTGTTAGACATATATATATATATATATATATATAGATTAATTTCCAATATTTCATAATCTAATGAAAATACCGATTCTCTCTCTCTAATTGAAGCTATAAAATAGCGCTATTAACTTGTAGATGCGAAACACTGTGATTTATTTAAGTGTCGCTCTTTTGTACCACTTTGTGATCCACTATCAAAGAGCGATTTGGAGACAAGGATATCAATTGTAAGACTCTATTTTATAGCTGACACTTGTGTAATCAATTACAGTAGTTTCAAAGCTCTGCTAAATCACTTGAGGATGATGGGGATGGCCAACCGTTGCAAGTCATAAACTCACTCAAATAGCCATTAATCTGGGCAATCTGAGCAACGTAGACACTGACAGGTCGAAAGATACAGGTAAGTGATAAAAATTAAAGCTTAAGATAATTTTTGCTGGAAGATATCTATGAAATTAATGATGCTCGCCTAGTCTGGCTGCTAAAGACCGAAAAAAGCGATTATGCACAACACATTTGTAAAGCCTGTGAAAGGTATTTTATATTTAACGATGCAGTGGCATTTTCCGGTACAGATGTACCAACTGGCAACATGGCCACATGGCCATCACCTGAGTGGCACCTAGCGAGCGACGTGCTAGATTGCACGTAACGGTATTCACGACTGAGCTGGTATTTCTTCAAAGGATCTACAATGGCAGCTCATGTATATTCATGCAACCAACTCTTTGCTGCGTGTGTGGCTATGCGGTGTGTGTGTGTGTGCGTGTGTGCAACATCCGCTTCCGGCTCGGCCGGAGAGCTGCTCCCAGTTTGCACAACGTGTGTGTGTGTGTGTTGTGCACCATTTTTCGAAAATTGAAACAATTTCAATTCGATTTTTGGCCATGCGATACAAGTTTACACTGCCCAAATTTTCGGTGGCACACAACTGCACTCAGCGCAAATGGCAAAAGTTCAAAAGAGTGCTCGAAGTTTGGGCTGAAAGAAAAAGTCTTAAAATGCAAATGTACAAGACAAGCGCCGCTTGACAGCAGGTAGCATGTATACCACTTGACGTAGGGACTGTCAGTGGGTCCGAGTCCGGGTGCGAGTACGGGTATGTGTCTGGGTCTGGGTCTGAGGCTGAGGCTGTCAATTTGAACAAACTGCAGTCGGAAGGCCAGGTCGAGGCTGTTGCCTGCCATTCTCGGTAGTCAACTTTGAGCTTGTAAGTGAAATTAAAAAGGCAAATATGAAACATCGTTGAGCTGCTTGAAATTCTTGTGCCCTGACATCAGGATGTGAATGTCGATGTGATGCCATCAAATTATGAGCCATGACCAAAAATGCTCCACAAAAAGTTCATCAATGTACAAATTTTGAGAATAGGCAAAGGAGTTTTGTCTGCAAATGTCGGACGACCTCGAAGTATGTTTGGCATTTTATGCCGTCTCAAACCACAACAACGATGCCAACAACTGTAATCGTTGTTGGCTCAAAAAAAAACAAAAAAAAACAGTAGTCAAACAAATCTCAAAACCCGTCGTAATCTCCAGCATAGCGCAATAAAATAAAGGCCGAATTATTATGAGTATAGTCGGCATCGTAAATATGTATATTATATGCAATGAATTTTTGTTTTAGACTTTATAATTTATGGCGCGTAATTTGCTGATGCTCTGGACCAGCACAAGCACCACCAGCAGCGGCAGCAAGAACAACCACTGCGAAGGCCTTACCACACACACAAAATTGCCACGATTGTTTTTTTTTTTTTTACATTCCACGCGTGGCCGCAGCTTCGCTCAATGTTTGATTATTAAAATTTTGTTTGCGCTGGCATTTTCATTGCGTTCATTGGATCGTCTCTTTGCCACATGCTTTTCCAACCATCTCCCTCTCCCCTCTCTCTCTCTCTCTCTCTTTGTCTCGCTCCCTCTCTGCCAATCTATTTTGGCATTTTGAAAGTCCAATAAAAAAGCTGGCATCGAAATAGCTAAGCACTTGCGGCCTTGCACGACTTTCAGCCTGCAAAAAATAGTTGTATAAATGAATTGGGTGAAGCTGCCGTGGTTTTTTACGTGAATTACAGTTGTTTTTCTTTTTTTTTTACCGCTGCTTGCAACCATTTATTGACATTCATATTTCCAACTCAAATGGCAAATTCATCATGCATGCTGTTAGTTGGTTAGTTTTATTCAAATAAGAGAAAAGCGCACATTTTCCAGAGCAAGTTTGTAAAGAGTGGCATTAATACTATTTGGTGACAATTCGTGCCACATAAATGGGATATATATATATATCGCGGCATGTTGTCAATGGGATTTCAATAGAACGTTGAATGTTCTATAACAAAAACCCGTCTTTCCTTTTAGTGCACATTTTGGTTGATTACAATCCCAGAGCGCCTCTGAATCCTTTTGTTAATGGACCAAACCTGTTTCACGCACAGTTCAGTGATTGTAATCAGAGTACACTTTGAATTTTAAGCAGCTTAAAACTGTCGGACGACAAGAATACCAACATGCATAGCTAATGCCATTTTGATAAAGTTTCCTTCGAGCTTCACAACTCCGATGTAGCCATAGTATCCCCAAAGCGGATTGCATAAGGCAAAACAATGATTTAGGTTGCTGCCAATTTTTGGAGTAGGGAAAAAGACTTTTGTTAAGCATGATAAGATTAAAATTTAGTTCATAACTAAGAACGACTTACTGGACTTAAACGCAGAACCACAGGGCACAGAACAGCTGATATTAAAATAAAATATTCAGTCACATTATATTATTTCCCACTATATATACGCAATTTAACTCTGGCTAATGAGAATTGACTGGAATTCAATTTAAAAGTTAAGCTTGTCAAAACTTTTATACAATCGTGCGTGCGTGCGTGTGTGTGTGTGTTTGTGTGTGTGTGTGTGTGTTAGTGTGTGTGTGTTTGCTCGTTAGTGGCAAAGTATGGCCAGTTTATGTGTACATCATTGGAACAGAATGGACAGAAAATTAAGAGCTGAAGCAATTATTTAATAGACATGCCACAAAATTAGTTTAAGGACTTTTTATTACAAAAACGTAAAAAACAATGACGATGCCACAAAGGGACATTCCAATTACAGTAAAACAGCAGACAGCAGGCATTAACTGTCTCCCAAAGACACGAAGCAGTCTGGCAAACGATGTTGGCAGACAAATCATTTTAAAAGTATTTCAACAAAATGCAATGCGAAGTGAAACGAGAAAATGCTTGGTCAGTTTTGAAGGTGCAGCAAGGAGGAGAATGCCAGGATGCAGTTTGAGTGCGGCAACGTTGCTGTTCACAAAACTAGAAGTATTAGCAAGAAAGAACACACAGAAAGGATACTTGAAAAAATAATGAGAAAGGGATAACAACAAAAGCCAAATGAAAGGAAATAATTAAAAAAAAATAGAACACACACTGAACTGAATTTGAGACCGGAACAAGGGGTTTAAGTGGCAGCATAGATGAAAATCAATGCTTTCCTGCTCTTTCAGTATTATCAAAAAATGTAAGATACAATGCTGGAAAATGATAAAACATACTAACAAATATCCGATGGTTCCATATAATTGTATCACATTGCATATGCAGGAAAGGTCCTTATTTATCTCATCCTATTATGCTCTCACTGCTTGTGCACAGTATACTCTATTCGATGGAAACACGTCCCTGAGCGCACAGAGAAATGACAAAGAAAAAAAGAAAAAAAACAACAAGCATGGGACTCATGTACAACACATGGCCAAAAGTGATTTCAAGTGTCTGTTCTACCCAGCCATGCTACTACCCCAAAGGGGAAACGTGTGCAACACATTTTTTTTCTTTGTTTGTTTATTTTATTTGTAATGAAATGAAAAGTTAAACAACGCTGTGCCACAAAACATTTTCAGGATGAATTAAAGTAAATGGAAATGGAAATGAAATTGCAAATGCAACCAGCCCAACATGATGGATTCCCCTTCCCTCCTCTCCGTTCGCAGTTCAACCTGATCACTCGCTCATTAAATTTGCTGGCGGCTTGTGAATTTGGCGGCTTTTTGTGGCTGCTGGCGTTTTTTGGAAATGTGCCAAACGGAAATCGTCAGAGATATGTGTGTGTATATGTGTGTGTGAGGTGGCAGCTTTATGTGTGTGTATATACGAATTGTTGGCATGGCCGTGATTAATGATTTTCACACCCACTAATACCAATTGGCAGCAGCTGGGCTCAAAGGAACAGCAGCGTCCGTAAATTCCAATTAGGGCACAATTGATTATTTTATCAAATTGCGCACAGCAAATACTTGATAATGAGCCCATTGCAATGCCATAAAATACCGTCACATAATCAAGAATGGGCCATAAAACCAGCAGCAAATCAAAAACATATAGGAAAAAAAAAAAACCGGAGTCGGGTTATTAACCCGAACAGAATGTTCGGGGCTTCATTTCAGACAGACGCACGAATTGCAATTTAGAGAAATACAGAAAAAATAAAATGGATGTGGCTTAAGGGAGCAATCAGCAATCGCACACACACACACGCACACGCACACACACACATACACACCCAGTCACGAGCGATGCTTAACAATAAAATAGCAGCCATATTGGAAAGCGTATAAACACTCGTTGCCCCACGCTCCCTGCCCCACCCCTTTAAGCAATCCTGCATTATGCTCGCTGCTGCTGCTGTTGCTGCTGCCGTCAGCACATTTAAATTCATTTGGTGAAACAATTTCAAAAGGCAAAACACACACAGCCCAGGGGGGAAAGCTGAAATCGAACAACGCACACGCACATAGAAAACTGTAGCATACTTATGAGCGCCATTCACCTTGCTCCTTTTTCATGCCCCAGTACATTTGATTGCCCCTTCTCAGCCGCGCCTCCTCCCTCCTCAAGGCAGGCGCACACATTTACAATATACGGAATATGTGGCCAAGCATATAACGAACTAAGATCAGTTGGATGAGAATTCGTTTTGTTTTTTGTTTTTGGCTGGTTCGTTGGTTAGTTGGTTTGTTTGCCTTTTAGATGGCTAAAAGTTTTATTACCGCTTCGTTCCTTGTTCTGTGCAACGGGCTCGTTATGAGGTTATTCAATTTGGCTGCCATGGTTATTCCCTTTAGCTGATGCTGCTGCTGCTCCTGCTCCAACTGCTGCCGCTGCTTCTCTTTGAGCGGCTACTTTGACCGCTTTTTATGACAACACCGAATATAAACTTATCTTGCTGGAGGCACGTCTGCGAAATGGCCATCGTACGGGTCCAAGTGCAGGACAAACATTCCTATTGCTGACCTGGCTGAAAGTCAAGCAACTCCAAATCCATACCAAAAAAAAAAAAAATTACACATTATTTTCTATATAACATCCACTTCATGGAACATGTCTTTAAGATTCAACCCGCAAACGCAAAATGGCTTGACACTCTGCTCTGTTGGCTCCTTGCTGATTATTTCCAACACTGAGACACTTATTGAGAATGACATTGACAATTGTTAAATGCAGTCTCTTGAGACATTTTCAGTTTGAGAAACATGATTTCGTTCGTTCTTAAAGTTTGTATGTAAGAGATGTTGCCCCAAACATCTGTGGCAAACGCCCATTGCACGCCCAAGAAGCTTGACATGCTCTAACACCGAATTGCAAAATGTGTTTCAGGCATCCATCTGACAGGTCAGTTTATCTGCGATGAGCAAACCGATGATGATGATGATGCCAGTGGGCGAGGTCAGCACTGGAGTCACAGATACGATTATTATATTTGTAACTGCAACTTTATGTGCAACATCTGGCTTGTAAAAAAGTAGTTGGTGAGTACAACAGATATTTAAATCATATATCGTATTTATTGTTAAAAGTAAAATGCAAAGTTTATAAGCCATAAGTGAATTCCATTTCTGCAATCTCAAAAATTTCCTTACATTTGTAGTAAATCTTAATAAGATAAATATTATAATAAACTTCAGAAAAATAAAGAATGCCAAATTTTTTTAATTTTCAGAAAAGTATTTTTATTTTACAAATGCTGAACAATATTTTTGAATACAACGAAATCGTGAGTTTTCTGAATTGTATGTCTAATTTTATGGCGATTGCAGCTGCAGTTTTGGTCAACTTGAGTCTGAATTGCTTATTAAAAAACCGATTCGAGAAAGGATTTGAATTGAAGATCGAGCAAACACATTAACTGCGCATTTAGTACACGTTAAGTGGCTTACTTCTAATCGATAAACCTCAAAGGCGTCATTCAGGTGCGGCTGGGTCTGATTAGTTGGCTGGGGGCAACATACTTGCCACATGCAACCACAAGGTAAATTTGAGCAATTGAAAATACACAGATTTGAGGCATGTGTGTTTTTAGTTGTGTTTATGTGTGACTTGTGCCATTTGGTCAGTGCAATAAACGATGTTTATTTAGTTGCATACACAAACCAAATTTCTGCAATGTAATGTCATTTAATTGTCAATTATATATGTACATTAATTATAGCAAAATGTGGTGGAATGCCAACTTAGAGCTCTGTTCCAATTAAACGTTTGATGAAATGCGGGTGGGTGGGTGTCGGAAAGTATATACACTTTCCTGATATCAATTAAAATTCATTTGCATAACATAATATGGCATTCAAGTAAACCATTTACATTGTTGTTTGACTCAATCGAGCGAGTTTTTCCAGCAGAGAGAGGTATAAATACAACCGTAGGAAATAAAAGGACAGCAACACTCATATGTTGCCTCTGAGGTATTTGGCTCGACACACTAAGGACATTGGCAGCAGCCTTTACAAATGGCAAACACAATAATAAAATGGACTTGGCTATGCCACAGGCAACAAGATGTTGACTACAACGGCGACAGTCGCCACTTAAACAAAGTTGCATGGCAGCATCTTTGATGCCAAAAAGCTTTGCCAGAAAGTAGGCGAAGTATTTGGGTAAGTGCCTATTATCTACATATATATATATGTATATATATACGTCTGTATATGTTTGCTTGTGCGCTAAATGCCAGAAATTATGGCCTGGCAGTGTTTCACACACAGACACCCACTCAAACACACTCGCATCTTCAACATGCTGGAAGTATATATATAAAGAATACGAAATTTTACGCATTTTGTGAATTTGAGATACACCCACACACACACACACAGTTACGCACTTAGTCATATTCAGTGTGCGCGATATGTGGTTGCTTTTATTATATTTCATGCTCTACAGGAGCCTATTTCACTTGTCAGAGCCTATGCAAATGTAAGTTAGATGTTTCAAAAGAACACATTTGCTTCATGAATAACTGACTGACGCTTTGACTGACTGACTGAGTGTCTGACTGAGTGATGCATGCAACAACCCCGTCAACTGATACATCAATAAGCCCCTCCGTCACTCAAAGCCTCCTTTTGCATTTGTTCGCCTGACTGCGGCTAATGTGCAGTCGGCATTTTATTGCCACAACACAGCACAACTGGCTAATTCGATTTGCTGCGATAAATTCCCAAAAGGTGAACAACAAAAAGTGGATGCTTCAAAAATCAAATATGCATTGTACGAGTGGCGGCTCCCTTGGCAACTGCAGCAGCTGGTCAAGCCTTGTTTGCATATTATTAAAATTCGCAAAGCAACAATAAAAATCGAATATTGAATTTACTTTTGAATATAAAATTATTAAAGAACTGGGATAATGATTTCTTCTGAATATAAATTAGTACTTTTAGTTTCAACATTCAGGTGAATTATTTATGCAAATCAGATGAGTTTTGGGGCTGTGCAACCACTGTGCGATTTTCAATTTCAGCTTATGCAGGAACAGCAGCAGCAGCAGCAAACTAAAAGTATTTTCAAATCACTCCACATCAACATTTTGCGCAAGCCCACACACTCACACACACACACATACACACAGATACTTTAATATATACATGTATCCTTGTATAGGCGAAACCAAAACAGAGGCGGCCCATTTGCCTGCTGAGTTGGAACGTTGACTGTCGACTGCCGACTGACGGCCGTAAAGCAGCAAAGTAGATCAAGGCGAGTTTTAGCAAAAAAAAAAAAAAAAAACATAAACTTTAACAGCAACTGAAATCAGAGGTCCAACTTGAACATGGCAAACTTCAGCTTATGCTCAGAGCTGAACGGGTTTGTTGGCCTGCTTGAACCACAATATTTATTACAGAGGCTTAAAAGTTTTTTGGCTCGACTGTTGCCCGATTTTGCTTGCTTGGCGAGGATATTTCTGCAGGTTTTATGATGCGATCGTTGGACATGGGGGGATTCACAGTGGGTATCATTTCCTATTTATCTAGCGGGGGTTCTGGTTGACAAATATGTGGCGTTTTGGGCTCTTGGAATGCGGTCAGTGAAACAGTCCAAAACACATTTAGCATTTCAAATGGGCCGCCAACGGCGGCAATGTGGCCAAGTTTACAAGTTGCATATATTTTCTTGGCTCAACTTTGGCAATAAATTTTAAGTCTAGGTCTAGCAAAAAAAAAAAAAAAAGTTTTTTTTTGGGTTGGCCATTGTGAGAGTTGGCACAATAGTCACTTTCGCCCTTTTCCTTTCTACGGCTGAGCGAATTAACAATGAAATCTAAAGACACTAACTTAAATTTGAAATGACATACATATATGTATAAATATATATATAACTATATACATATATATATATTGCTGTTTATTGTCACGTTAACGGGCAATTTTCGTGTATAAAGTTTTATTCTCGTTTCGGTTTCGATTTCGATTCTTCTACGTTTCATTTACACTGGCAGTAACAATTTTTTTGTGCCCCATCAGCCACATAAAGTTTCAGTCCCTGTCTTTTTCGCTGTCTGTCTATGTACTTGTGTGTGTTATTGTGTGTGTGTGAGTCGCCCATTCGTGTCACTGAACGGTAAATTCAAATTAACATTTAATTTATCGCTGTCACCGTTATGGCTGTCACCTGTCATGCCATCCATTCAGCCAGTTTTGTTTGTTAGGCTATGTTTTGAATTTATTGAGGAAACCCTTTCGCTGATTTGTTTTGTTAAATGCCGACTGCCAGCCTTGCGCTCATATTTGGCAGGTGCTAACAACAAAACAAAAAGTACAAACGACAGCTTAAAATGTTACCAAATGTAAATTGGCTACTCCTGACAGCCACAAAAGTGTTGAGGTTTTGGTTTTTGGCTTGCCTTAACAGGCTTCTAAGTGGGTGAAATATATTTTTAAGGCTCCTAAGGATTACAATTATAAATTGTATAACAATTCTCGTATCGTAATGTGCGCCTTTTAGGATTATATTTAATTCTTAAATATGAAAATGTGTTTAATAATTTTCTTTTTATGTGAAATGTGCGCCTTAAGAAATCTGTGTTATATCATTAAAAATGTATCTATGCCTGTCTAAAGAAAAGACATACATATTTTTTGTTGGTAATGTAAATAACAAATCAGATACCAGACTCATTTTTCGACTGAGACTTTAACTTAGAGTATATTTCACATCCCAAAGCTGACGGTGCGGCTACGTGACTTTTTTGCTTGGCACTTGTCAACTGAGCTACTGATGCCGTAGATAGCGCTACAGTGCCGCATAACACAACCGCTCCACCTGAATTATTTAATAATGTATCTAAGGCCTGTCTCACCAAAAAAAGTTTTTCATTAAAGTAACAAATTTTAATTTTAATTAGACTCAAACGAGGCTTAGTACAGTGAATAAAGCGCTTGCGATTAAAGCGCACGCCCAGGAGCGCCACGAGGCATCTGAAGCAAAGTCACGATGTTGTCAGTGCTTTTGGGGGTGGAGGATTGAAATTTGTGGCCCAAACATAAAATGCTGTCAAGCACGCCGTGTCGCACATAAATGTGTGCAGAAGCCAAAACGTGAAGCAAAAATATTACACATTCAGCAACACCTCGCAGAGAGATACTCTTGTCGTATATATAGGTATATATATATAAATATATATATAAAGGAAAAAAATTCTGGTATATTTACATTTTCAGTTTAATGGTTAGTGTAGCAATTTATGCACAGAAAGATACAGTCCATTGCCACCCACAGCAACCACAGTTCCCATGCTGGGTTCGCTTCCCTGCGTTCTCTCAATAGAGATAGACAGAGATAGGAGGAGGACGGAGGGGGAGAGGAAGTGGGGGGATACAGATGCATTCAATTTTTGTGAATAGCGTTGCACATTCAATAATCGCTGCAGTTGTGACTCGGATGTTCACAGACTGAAAAATCAATTATGAAATGGATTTGGCAAAATACAAATTTATCAGAATATAAATCCATTCAAATTTATACACATTTTCAGCAATGAAGAGAAAATGTCGATCTAGAATTAAACTTGTCTTCCGATTAAATTTAACTATTGTCTTAGCACCACAAATAATGCTAGTAATTCGTGGCATAAATTTACCATTAATAATCACTGTCAACTAAATTAATCAAATGCTCAAATGCTCAAATGCTCCTCAAAATATGTTTGGAATTTACACAGAATTCCTTGAGAAATAGCCCAAAACCACTTTGATTAAATTGTTTTCTAATTGGCCTAAAATCGAATTGTTCATTTTAGGCATATTTCAACTAATTATTAATTGAAATTATTGACTTATTGATCATTTTTAATTTTGAATACTTTTCCCTAGATTAATTTTGTGCAAAGTAAGTTTTATATATATAAGTAGTGATTATTTAAACAAGTTGTTGAAAAAAGGTAAATTAATATATACCTGACAGCAATAAAAATATTAATAAATTCCAAAAGACATTATTTTTAGTTAACATTATTTAGAAGCCATTTAATGTATTTGGTTTGGAGATAATTAAAGCCCAAAATAATCAGCCATTGCCTCAAAATAAATCAACCGTAAATTTTCTTTATGAACACTTTGCGATTTGCTCACAAATCTTTAAATAAAGCTAGTGAAATGTGGCGGCAAGCCTTAGGTGAAAGACACTTTTCCTGTGTTTGATGCCACAAATTTGTAGAACAATGTTGTTGGCGATTCTAGAGCAGTTTAAAAAGCATTTTGAGGTGACGCCAGACGAGTCAGGCTGATGGAGATAAAAGAAAAATAAAAAACAAGCAAAATGGACGCGTCAACTGCAGACTAATAGAGATATGTACATATAGACAAGGGGGGAATTATGCCAGCAAGTTGAGAGTACACATAAAAGAGCAGAGAAAAGACCGCTTAGCCAGCTTGGCCCACTTGCCACTGGCCAACATTCGCATTTTTAATCCTCTAACTTAAAGTATACTTTTATCTCCATTGTTTTCTCTTCAGTTGAGTAGAGTTTCCACAATCATTATTTATGGGAAAGTGCCAAGCTAAGGTTACCATAACTGGCTCTTTGCGGATTATGAGTTCTCTCATCCACTTCAGTCATTCACTTGATCCGCTACCAAAAATTCAAATACCAATATATGAAATAATGCTTAAAGAGATTCTTGGTTTTGATCTGTAAATGAATGTAAATTAATTTAAATTAATTTTTTTAATTATTTTCATTTGAAAACAGAAATTTGAAATTTAATTAAAAATGCTGTCCAGAAAAGTTGCATTTGCAACAAAACTAATTCTAACAAAAGTAAGCCAATTTTCAGAACTTTAATCCAAACACAAATGAATTTAGCATACAAAAAATAAAATAAATAATATAAAAAAATAATAATAATTGATGGTATGATTTCAATCTTTTTTGCTCTATTATTTTTTTTGGCTAACAAACCACAGTTGCAAATTTTAGAAAAATAAAGCTTACATGCATCCCAATATTGACGGGACTAAACATATGTAATATTAGAGAATCACCTGCACCGAAATATCGTGATAAAACGGTAAACCACAAAAGCTGTCCGATTTGAAATAACCTCCTCTTTGGGTGGGTGGTAATTATGCAACCACAAAATGCATTTGAGAAATTTCAATGTGTCAAAACAGTCTGCGGCGAGAAAAACGATGGGTTAATGTGTAATCGATAAAATCAGAATTATAAATAAAATGTTGCTAAAATTCAAAATGCGTTGCTGTCAGATAATTTCAATTTGGTGCAGTTGCGTAAATACTTGTTTCAACTATTTAACAATAATTTACACGCAAATTAAGCGAGTACAAAAATAATCGCTGGGTAATTTCTGTTCAATCCTTCTCTAAATTGTAGATATTACATCAGTAGTAATAAATATCTTGTGTTTTGGTTTGTTAATATTATTTCGGGAAAGAATACATATATGTGCAATTTGGTTTATTTACGAGACTATGATCATTAAAATGCATGTGTCGTAAATTATGAACAGTTTTTAGATTTGGCTATCTTTTAAATCATATTGGTGCGCATATCCCAAACGATTTTCAGTTTGGCGTTAATATTTATTGATTTTGGCTTTCAGCACATTTGCTTAAGAGGCCACGTTTGGCTCGAAATACATGTGTAAACATGCACATACAGATAATTATTACGAGAAGTGTATCAGCCAAAGCCAAAGGCGGAAAATTGATTTGTGGGAGCTGAGCATAAGCCTCGCGAAAATGCGGCAAAGCAATTTAACTTTTGGCATCTTTATGGATTCTTTGCACTTGAAATGTTTACATATTGAAATTGCAGCTTTTATTTGCACACTAATTGCATCTCGTTGATTGCTTTGATGCGGTTTAATAGGCAGCCCCTTCCAGGTTATGACCTTTTTTGGTGTATGTTCAGAAATATATATTCTTTTGACATTCATTTTTGTTTGCGGTTAAATTTGTCTGCTCCAATTAATTGATATATATATGTATATATATATATATGTTTTGTTTTCTGATGCTAATTCAATTGATTTACATTGAGTGTGCAATGAAAACTAAAGTAATTAAATTAAGAATGTGAACAATGTAAAATGTCATTTGATGCGCATTCAATTAAGTCATTTCAGCAGAAATATTATAATTAAATGTGTATTATTAAAATTATGCATTCGAAGTATGTCATTAATTGATGCAAGCTTACGCGGAAAATTGCAAATAGGGCGTGACATAATGACAATATCCATTCACAATATCAATGTTGGTCAATGAAATGAATATGAAATGAATATGAAACTTTAATCTGATTACACTCACCCACACACACAGTTACAATCGATGCCACAAAGCGATAATTATGAGCGTTGCGGTTTTTTTTAAATATCTGATGGGTGCAGTTTTGGTAGTCACAGTCGGCTGGCTGGTAAAAAACATTTATGCAAATTTCCTCATTTTATTTGGCACACATTTATTAGCCTAAGGAAATGGCCGAGATTCATAATGGGTTCTTCGTGTCAAGGGTTGAAAACGCCAGCTGGTGAATCATAGATCTGATACTAAAAACCTCAAGAAATTAGTTGAAGCTAGAGGGGACTGTGGGTCACACTCTGATTTCTGAGAAACTATTCAAATAAATGTCGGCAGCTTTAATTAATTTAAGAGATAAGCCATAAATTATAGCTTTTAGAATATTTGACATACATTTCCTCATCTTCACAATGAGCAGATGCAAAACAGAAACTAAAATGTTGACTGCTCAAGCAAACCAAGGATTGCGTCATAAAGGCATGTCCAAAGCGACGAAATCAACTTTTTATTATTTGAAAAATAGGAAAGAAAAACTAAATCCCGCATGGCACAATGACACCTAATTGTACTGTCACAACAAGCGTATTCTATTGTGTGTTACTATTGTGTAATTAGTGTTGCATCTAGATTAGAACAGCTATTTGTAATACATTGTGTTGAACTAAATTTCAAATTAAAAATTGAATGAGCTGATGCAACAGTCTCATTAAGCAAATACAATAGAACACCTTAATAAACAATTAAGCCAAGTGTGTGTGTCGGAGAGTCTCGAACAGCTTAGCAAAATCAATCAGCACCAAACAGATGATGTCGAAGCCCGCACAGAAACTCATAAGCCGTCAATTGATGCAGTCCGAACAGTTAGCCACGCTAATGATTAGTTGCATTTAATGGCCGACATCAACTAGCCAGCTGCGAGCCAGTGCAAAAAGTTGACTCATATGGCAAAATCGAAACACGAAAAACAACAGCAGAAATAAGGTGAGAATATCCCGGCAGTAGTTTGGGGCAGACAATGGCTAACAGTTGAGGCTGAATTCGCACTTGCTGCAAAAATTGTTGTTAAACACAATTCAGCGACAACAACATTATTTAAACAAATTTCATTTCTCTACGTGCTTTGTATGCTAATTGCATTGCAAATCATATGGGTACGACGAAAATAGCGTTACAAACAATTAAGAAAGCAATCATCAGTCATTGACTTGCCGGATGATAGTCCACAAAAAACCCAGACTCTCACATAAGTTGCAGTAAATGCACTTGCCTCTAACAAAAAAAGAAAATCAAATATACACACACACGTGTGCAAAATGTCGCATTTTGTGGGAGCCCAAACAAAAAGTTCGCTTGCATTTCATATAAATCAGCGTTCAATGTCAGTAAAATGTACAATTTGTAATTAGAACCGGAGACATAAAAATCACAGCAACTGTCACATTTCTCTCGTCGACTCAAAAAAAAAAAATACTTATGACGTCAGGGATTTACTTTTTAGTTGAGGCAACTAAATAGAATGGTTATCGGACTTGTACTGGCCGTTCTCCTGGCTGTACGTGAGTCGAGCAGCACTTTGCTGTGGCACGTGGGCGTTGAGGCGTGCGACCTTCTTGCCAGTCGGCGTCCAATATACGCAAATGAGCAGCGACAATAGCAATTTGGAAACTAAATGATGCAGAATCGCCAGTCAAATGCATTATATGGCATACATGGAAAACAGCATCGGTTGTGCCTATTATTGCTGATACGCCACATCGACGGATAGCCAGTGGGGCTTTTGGTGCACCTGTCAATGTCAAATTTGAAAATGTGCGAATTGTGCAGCAATCGCCCGCTTGATATGAGCGAGAACAAAAACATGCCTGAAGGTGCAATCAATTCCAAACCGAACACGATGTGTGGCTTATCGTACTATCAAATTGCCAGTCCATTTCAATTGACACTAAAAATGAAACGCATTCGGGCCACTCAAAAAACATTACAGTAAATCGAACATTTGTCGCTGCCACAAAGTGACGTTAATTCGAAAAAATGCCCAATTACGATTTTTGGTTAATTGAACAATAATGCAAGAGACTATTGGCCATGCCAACAGCATTTGTTGCCCCCCCC
Source organism: Drosophila fungiperda (assembly GCA_035042345.1). Classification (NCBI taxonomy): domain Eukaryota; kingdom Metazoa; phylum Arthropoda; class Insecta; order Diptera; family Drosophilidae; genus Drosophila; species Drosophila fungiperda. The sequence continues at coordinate 5,066,821 of JAWNLM010000015.1, read as the reverse complement.
CCAACAACAACTGAGGAAGCTTTTTATATTTTTGGGGCCATGAACTTGAGCTACACAAAATTAAATGAGAACACTTAAACAAGCCGATCGCCTGCCAAGAGGCAACAACAACAACAAAGCCAAGCAATTAAAAGAAATCAAATAAAAATACCAAACGTGTGTGAGCGTTTCGGTGTATTTTTAGTGTGGCGTCGACAGCGAGGCGAGCAGCGCCCAAACCCTCCCCCTCCTACCCTTCCCGCACGCGATCTTCTTGCTTTTACATCTGCAGTTTGAATCACATAATTCATTGAAAATGTTGCTTGCTCTCACTGCAGATGCAGATAAATGACTGAAGAATGCACTGCAATGCATTTGGTTAGCATCACAAACAGTTTGTCTTTGTTTAGAAAGCAAATCGTTGTCAAAATAAACTAATTTCCAATTAAATTTAATTTAATTTTATTACGCATTTGTACGCAGAGGCATCAAGCCGAAATCTTTTAAATGATTTTATTATTGGCATTTGTTATGAATACATTTTTATAGTATGTTAAAAAAGTGTCGAACGTTTTTTACAACTTCTTAGCCAATTTTATTTGTTTAACAAATTTGCCTGTTTTTTTCTTAAGTTTAACAATTACAAATAAATTTGAGACAAATTCAATTAGTATATATATGTAAATAAACTTGATTATTTAAAGCTTTATCGGTCTATTGCACGTGCTCTTATTTATTGGCATCAACTATTGATAATAAATGCCAATTTATATATATACATTTATTATTTAACAATATAACAGTGAGTATAATTTATAGAATGAAAGTTTGATGTCATCGTATATAATGTAAACTGCAAGCTGTAGTTGGAAATCAAATCATAAATTTTTATTTTTATTTTATTTTCAAGTGAAACTGAATTGCATAGCTAAGCTGTTTTTTAATTTATATTCATCTTAAGCACTTAAGTAGCTTTAGTGCATATAATGTGTAGACATGCAGAGAAAAATAATAACAGACTAATTTTATTATTGTACAATTAATGATTTTATTTTATTCTTACGCAGTTCCCCACTTGCCCTTATTACATAAATAATATAATAATTATATATAATCAGTGGGCGACTGTAAACTATAATTTAGCAGCTGAGAATCATCCACAGTCCCCAGTGTGCTCATTATGGCGATGATGCTTAAGTATCTCAGAACATCACTAAACCACATTACACCCTCTACCCACCCCCTGGGTGGCTATAACTATAAACCAGCAAACAAAACGCACTTGCACTTTGCATACTAAGCGATACCAACTTAATATATATAATTGTTTATAAAATGTACACAAAAGAATTATTATTATGTATATATATATATATATAGGCACATATATATGCGATGAGTGAATAAGAATGTATATCCTCTGTGTGTGTGTGTGTACAGACTGGCATTTATGAATTTCAATTACGGTACGTGCTCATGTGTGGCTCGCGTTCAACGGACCGCACGTAGTAGCAGTCCCAGTCCCAGTCCCAGTCTCAGTCGCTGTAGCCGTCCCAGTCTCAGTCGCTGTCGTCGTCGCCGTCGCAGTCGAAGTCGCTGTCGCTGTCGCTTTCGTTGTCGCTGCTGCCGTCAGTGTCTGCTGATTACATATGCACTTATAAATAAAGCGGCTCTGCAATTCAAGTTGCGGCTCCTATTCTCAACTCATAATAAGCTGACCCGCAGCCAGCAATTGCGGCGCTTTTGTGAATGAATGCGAACGGGTGCTCGACCAAGATGCTGGGCGCTATGCTTACTTTATTTCGTTGTTGACAGTGTCTGAGATGGGATTATTAAAATATCATAAAGGCAAATCAACTGGCAAATTAACAGGCGATTCAACTTTGCTGTTTGTTCAAGAGACGTATGATTAATTTAATTGAGTAATCTATAATTAGAGGCAGAGCAGGCGTAGCAGCTAATTATTTAATTTGTATTTTTATCTGTTCTTTTGGGTTTTGGCCGTACGCAAATGATGATCAGATGAATATACTTGTTTGAGAGAGCGACCAGTTAATAGGGCGCTACAAATGACTCATATTGCACGGCAATTAAAATTAAATTAATTTATGAACATTCCATCACGTCTTAATTGCATTTGCAGCCAGTCAAACGGAAAGCAAAACATACAACCCAGAGGCTGCGGCCATCGCCGTTGCACTTGATGCAAAACACTATCCATGCACCGCTCAGACAACCTCAGAACTATACCCACCCATCCATCCAACCACCCACCACCCATCCGCTATCAATTAACCATGCGACTTGATACGCGGCCAGAGCTCAATGGGACAATATTTCTCGTAAACATTTTTCGCATGCGCTATCCGAGGGGGGTAGAGCAAGGTTGACAGATACAAATATTAAAGTATTTAACTATTCAGCACATCTTAAATTCAGTCATCAAGTGTTATCTAAAATATATTCATAGCAATAAAAAAAAGGGCGTTGCTGATTCTGGTTTTCAAAGTCGAACAACAGCAACTGAAAAAACTCTATACTCAATACAAGTTCATTTTAAAATATGCGATCTATTAACTATAATTAATACGATAACAAAACATATCATAAGAGAGAACTGAGTTTACTAAGTAGGATTATTTACATGGTCACACCAATTATCACTTATTTATGTGTTATTTAATTATATTATTTAAATTAATTAATTTTTTTGAGTGGTTTTCATCCGTTATGTTAAATCAAGTTTGACTTTTGTTATTGACTGTAATACAGATACTCCAAGGTCAGTTCAATCATAATTCCATTATTTGAACTTACAACAGGCTAGCAAAGAGTCTTCGTAAGTCGATATATAAATAACAAGCAAAAAAAAATTGTCTCAAATTACTTTTTATTACCATTATCGCTTTTTTTATGATGTAGAGTCAATTGAAAAATTATTTGCGGTTCGTGTAAATAAACTTGGAACGATGAGATAAGCAACGACAACAATACAAAAAAGATGATGTACATAAAAAATGTTTATACATTTTCAATTGATGGCTATGTTTTCAGCCAGACATGCACCAAAATATTTTCATATTTGCGGGAAATCATTTGAAGTTTTCACGGCCCACTTGAGCTCCACTTTGAGGCACCCAAGTTGGTATTCGGTACCATGATGCCACCACAGTCAATTAAATATAATATGTTCTACTCGAAAAATACCAAAAAAAAAAAAAAAACAACAAAAAAAAAACATCAAATTTGTCTGGCGCACCATAAGCGAGCAACATCCACAACTGCATTCCCAATTATGGATGATAGGTACTCTGTACTATGCGGAATATGGGCGTGGAATTGTCGTATTATATTCGTATTACAAAAGCACCTTATTTTTCTACGAATCCATTCAGAAATCGATTCAGTCATTAATGGCCCATAGAATAGATAATTGGCCATAAGGCTCGTCTGCGAGTGCGGCTGGTCAGGCATATTAAAATAGTGTTTGCCGCTGCTGTTGCCAATTTCATATTTGTGTGTTTGTCTGCGGCAATTTGTCTAACAGACAGAACCGAAATTTGCCACATTTGCCACATTGTACAAACTTTATAATGATTTCTGGGCTCTGGCATCAATTGTTTAATGAAAACAAATAAATACTATTCGGCTTGAGCATGAATGAAGCCTCTACTAGGTCAGCCAAGCGAGAAGCCAACAATGACTCAAGCATCTGAATGAATACACAATTGAATGTAATCCAGTCGAGAGTGCTTCACTCTGAGTTACTCTTTACATTTTAAGCTTAAATTTGTATTTTGTTTTACGTGATTTTTAATTAAATTTTCTTTGCGAAACAAATGATAATTTAATTTTAAAATAATAAATTATGTTAAGATAAATGATTTCATACAAATAAACTTTTGAATTGTGTATTGAATCTTAATTAAAACTTTGTTAAGCAATTCACGCTTAAGGAGTATGAAAAATGAGCTAATAATTTTTTATTGATTTATTTTGTTGTTTACTGGTAGGTACAAAACGAGAGCTTAAAACTTGGCAAACAGAATTTTGTTAAGTACAGATTCCTGTTCAATCAATCAATAATAATTGAAAATAGTTGTCTATTGTTCGACCAAGAAAAAGTACGTTTATCAGGATAACTACCCCATTACTACTAACGTATTTTTGAAAAGTATAAATTCTTGAACTTCAAGATCTTAAGACCTTTGTGTAGACTGAGATGTGCGCAAGGCCAGGAAGATGTGTAAAAAGCAAAATGCAATGTGAACATGACGTTTACATAATATTCAATTAATGTGATTTGTATTGTGTTGCAGCTGCTGCTGTAAAAAGTCAATTAAGAGTATATTGTAACTAAATGTCGGCAAATTGTATTTGTATTTCTGTGTGTGTCTGCTATGTGCACTGGAAGTCAAATTATTATTATTTGAGCATCTCAGTTGGCTTGTTGAACTTTGACAGCGCACTCGATTACAGCTGTTGCTGCTGCTGTTGGCAACAGCACATCTGGAAATAATATCGGAATCAGGTTAGAGAGAGAAATGGAGGCAAACCTCTAGTTGTAAGCAAGTTAACCAACTGCCCAGCCACGTCCTTTGACCCCAGCCTCGGTTTGTCTGCATGGCAAACTAATTAAAAGTTGAGAGATTTTCTTCGGCTGCAAATAGAATTCATTAAAGTTTTTTAATTCATTTGCATTACGGCCCTCCTGCCCCTTCTGCTGATTTTCTTTAAATTTTAATTTATTTTTCTGTGCCACTCTGTGGCACTATGCGATTTATTTGTTTTCCTGCCGTTGATCCTACATCCTTTTTATTTGGAATAAAATACTTAAATACACTTGGATAAATGCTGGCGGACAATGAAAGTGAAAGAAGTATGAATTTAATTCACTCCATGCCCGGTATTGTTAAAACAGTTTTTTTTTGAGACTTCAATTAATTTCAGGTATGCATCCTGCAGAGCTGTGCCTCAATTTGTTACGCATACGCACCATGCGCAAACTGTGAAATCTGTCCATCTGCTTTTAAGCTGGCTTTGGCAGTAGTCACTTTGCAAAGTTGCTGCTTTTCTGTTTACTTTTCAGTTCCAAATCCTTTGCTGCAAAGTGTTTTCAACTTGGCTTTTATATATATATATATTTTTTTTTTTTGTATATTTCCTTTTGAAGCAGTCGAAAGACAACCGAAATGAATCCACAAGCAAAGCGCATTTTCTCAGGTGTTAAACTCTTTCTATTTTTTCTTATTTCTTTATTTTATTTTTTTTGCCCTTCACACTTGTCACGCCTGCCTTATAGCATCTTTGCACCCCAAATAAAAAAAAGACATTTTAGCCGCTTGGCAGAATTTCTCATTTGCATACTTTTTCGACAATTTTGCATTTTCTCCTTTCCAATTTTTAGTAAGCTTTTGCTCCTGTTTATCTCCTACTGAGTGCTTATAGCCTGAATTTTTTTCAATACGGCTCATAAAATGGAAGGGTTAAATGTCCCCCTCCGACAGACGCTCGGCTTAAGCGATGTTCTGGCAAAGATGCGACGACGCCATTACCACTCACCTTTCCATTCAAGTCTTCCTTTCGAACAAAGGCTACGAATTGGGTGGCATTCAGTCGGCCACCTCACTTAGCTATATATTAGACACAACACTTTACACTCAATGCCAAATGGAATTTACGAGGGACAAACCGCAACAAAGGGATGACTTCGGTGCGGTTACATAGCAATGTGTATCTAAAGTGTCTACTATATATCTCTAGTTTAATATATATAGTTTTATAGTTTTTCTTTTACTAACAAGTATCTAAGAATCAGCACAGTGACTGGGAGTACTGCAAATCTTGACAAAACTCGCCACTTGTTCAAATACAAAAATTTACATAAGCTCGAGTAATTTCTTACCAAACAAATTTACAAGCGTCGCAAACAAACAAATACAGAAAACAACAACAATGAATGACTGAAATGTTTCTTGTTCGATCACATCCAATGTAAGATAAATCAACATTTGAATATTCATTAACTCAAGGCTAAAACTTGATTGTTTAAAGTCTATATACAAAGCGGAAACGAAATTTGATCTGTGATTTAAGATTTGACAGCTGAAATGAATTTGATTGAATTGGGAAAATGTCAGTTTTGGCTTACATAATATGTTATGATATTTTAGAGCATTTTGCTAAGCTCTACTGTTATTTTAATTAACTCAAAGCTAATAGCTTTTAAGCTTATTAAATGTAGCGTTCATCAATTGTTAAATATAAAACTAAATAGTTAACGGTATTTATATACAAACTAAATACACAACAGCAATAAAATTCGAGTGGATCTAAATCAAATGCGTCTGTCAATGGATTTTATATATTATAAATACTGAAGTCAGCAAAAATATAATTTAATATTCTTTCCTTTTTTTATTCGAGATACTTTTTTAAATAAAAAAAAGTACTCTTAAAAACTGCTGTCCGTTTCATAACCATGGTTACCCATTGGCACACTTGTGATATTTTCTTTATGTTTATTTAAATTATTCATTAATATTACAAACATAATTATTTAAATCAATGTTTGCATTTGATAATTTAATTGCATATTTTCTTTTGTTTTTTTTTTGTATATTAAGAATAAAATGACCCAAATGCCTTTTAGGACACGCCAATTCAATTTGAATTGAATGGATTAATTCCCCCACTTTGTATTTGGCATATCTACAATTTTTATTTTAATTTAATTAAAAACACATACAGTCCGGCGATATTTGTCTTTAATTACATTCAAATTACATTACAGTGTTTTTTTTTAGATGTAAGTGAATGGAATTTTAATTTATTAAATACTCAATGCGTACTTTTATGCATTTTGTTGATTAAGCTGTCGACTCGTGTACTGCATTCAAAGCTGAAATAAATGCAATTAAAATGACAGTTAATACGATTTTACCACTGTATGTGTCAATTACTTAACTCGATTGATGTTTATTGAAAATTTCTGTTAGAAAACTGAAGAAGGCAAAATTCCAAAACTTTCACATAAAGTTGTCTATTTTTAGAACACATGGGTTAAATTTTTGTGTAAATACGACTTGCAACTAAGAAAACCACTGAAAACACTCTAAATAAATATTTAATCGATTAGAAGCACGCAATTCGTTTAGCCCTGAATTCGTCTTTCGATAAGCCAAATCAATGAAGGTTTATCTAACCAAATTTGTTGTAGGCGCCTGTCCCTGACATACACCACTCGAAATGGGGCCTCGTCCGCCATCAACATGTGTCAAAGTTTTCGCCTCAATGAGCTTTAAATATTTGATTTGTTTCTTACACACACACACAACACACACATCTACACGGATGTAATTCAGTGTGTGAGGTTTTGTGCTCAAGTTTTGTGTCTTTGCAGTCGGTCGTTGGAAATGTGATGGGTTTGAGCTGAATTTCCATTTGGTTTTGAGGTTGCCTGCTGTGTAATCTGAAACAGAACCACAACAAGTATACACACACACACACTTATAGATACATATATATATATATATCAGTATATATTTGATACAAGTATATATCTATTTTGAGCTGCGGTTTGTCTATTGGCATTGAAAAAATTGGAAAATGCTATCACATCTTCACACACTTTAGTTCTACGTACATCCTGCTATTCATATATGACGAAATATGGGATAGCTAGGCTATCATCTAGGCTGACAGGTAATTAAAGTATTAGACAAGCTGACCACAAATCAAACAACGCTTAAACAGGCCAATAAATGTGTGCACTTTGGCAAGGAAAACTCTTGAAATGGCTGTGGAATATTTGATGTGGCCAATGTAAAGATTGTGAAATGAAAAGGAACTTGGCGGCTGGAATAGAACGAAACAAGAGCATATTAAATTCAATTAGAATTCAATTTTATGCACTATGCTCTTGCTCTCTCTCTCTCTCTCTCTCACTCTCTCTGTCTCTCTTCCTCACACTCGCTCTCTCGCTTTGCCTTATCGCTGGCAGCTTTTCTAATCAAGCGAACACAAACACAAAAGCAGCGACTTGTTGAGGGGGGTGTGGGGGTGTTGGAGGGGGGGGTGTTGGGGTGTTGTGGGGGTGTTGGAGCCTTTTTTCTTTAGCTAAAAGTGTCTTAAAGTTGTGCAAAGGCTGAGCAATGCTTGCCAGACCCAAAAACGCCCGGGAGACATGAAATCAAGTGAAAGAAGAAAAACCGTTCTGCCGCTGCTGGATTTTCAAGCTCAAACGCCTGTTTCTGTTTGCGGTTTTCGTCGACAATTTTCTGCCTTACTACACAAATTCGAAAGCAGAGTTTTCTCGACAAGAGCAGCTCAGTCGATTGCGCCTCGTGTCTACGGCGACATTGTTTTGGAGCGTGTAGCTCGTAAATTACATTGAAAATTCCTGGGCCATTGATGTTGATTGAGCAAGAAATTGCCAACAACGCCCCGTCCTGGTAGTCATACTAGTCCATGCTCACACTCCAAAGGACACCCCCAGCCCTGGCATGCGTTTGCAGTGCGTGCATTTTAAAGTCCTGTTCACTTGTCACCCCCGCCAACGCCTCTGCAGTTTGTGGGGCGAGAGGCGGTAAGCGGTGGTTTGCGGTTGTGCTTCGTTTAAACTTGAATTTTCCATACTTTGCCGCAAGCCACCAATGTGGCTCGCACCTTCTTACAAAACACAGTCAGTTCCGCCCCTTCGCCCCTTTTTAGCCAGCGGCAACTCAAAGTATCATAATTAATGAGCCATCCCTGCGGCTATGTGGGCGTGTCACGCAGCGGTTGCTCGTAATCGAATTTAAATTGCATTTAAATCAGCATTTTATCAGAGAGAAGAGAATTACAAGCAAGCAAAAATAACGCAATTGCATTTATAACGCCCTCATTTTAACAACAAATTGTAATAGTTGAAGTGCGCACTTCCGTTTCCGTTGCAGCATGTGCCAAACAAAATTTGAGCAAATAATAAAAAAAAATATATTGTACACAGCAATAAACCAATAAGCAATTTTTACGACTAACAAAAATAAGCAATGTATTTACATATATAAATAATATTTGTAGTTTCAGTTCTCAAGTATTCTATTTGAATATATAGCCCAACATTTACATATTCAATTGTAATAAAACGTATGGTATAGTAATTGCAATTTACACATGTTACACGATATACCTCTTAGCTACCAAAATATTATATATATATTAGCTATCAATATAAATTACATTTTAGCTTGTTTCTACATTTATAATACATGTTAAATAGTAATAGGACATATTTGTTTTCCAATACTTTATATTTGATCATAATTTTATTCGATTTTAATAGTTTCATTAAATAGTGCTTCAATTTACTAAGAAATTAATTTATTTTCGCATTCAAAGTTATGTTTATATTTAATTAGCTAGCTTAGTTTCTTAGTTTCCTAGTCAATATCACTTACCAATTATTAAAGATGAATTTGCAGTTCTCTTAAGTTCCAAGCCAAGTCAATAGCTGACAAATCATTTAAATTCCACAATATACACGCATACCGACACGCACACACACACACACACACACACACACACAAACCCACTGAGATTGCCAAAAGCTGAATAAACCTTAAATGGAATTGTGCACAAAATTTGAATAGTAAATCCATAGAATTTTGATAGCTTTTCAAAGCGCAGACGCTGTTGGATTGAAATGCAAATCAAATCAATAGAAAATAAATAGAAGACATAAGTAAACAACGTCTCTTGAATAATGGCACATACTGTGGCACAGTGGCAAGGACCTTTCAAGAAACACACTGTGTGTGTTGATTCTGCTATCCTGTGTGTGTTTCTGTTCGTGTTGTGCGTGAATCTGTGTGTGTGTGTGTGTCTTCAAGTGTGACCCCAGTGCAAAAGTTGCGGAGAAGGCAGTCGAAAACGCTGATGCTGCGTGCTGAGCAGCTTAAGTCGTTATGCGACAACACAATTTGAACAGAGCTGCTGCCTCAGTCTCAGTCAACGTCTTCATCTCCGTCTCCGTCTCCGCCACCGCTTCCTCCTCTGTATCCGACACTGTCGCTGCTAGACTAAGCAGCGGCAATATCAACACTTCCGCTTAGTCGCAAAGTCGAAGCAACTTTGATTGCATCGCCCGTGGCGTTTTCGGCATTACAAATGTGTACACAGCAATGCGACTTGGCTTATAACAAGACCACGCACAGTGTCAGCTGAGCCTGAGTGCCTCGAAGTTTTCATGTTGTACGGTTGGCTTTATGACTTGGCTGTTAAGGGACTAAGTTGCTGCCGCATTGATGATTTTGCTTGCAGCTTGTATTGTTGTAATCACTGTCGTTAATGACAATTTTGACGTGTGTTTTTTTGTACTGGATTTCGATTTAGCTTGTTTGTTGCAGCCGTTGCAATTATTTATAGAATTTTACGATTATGCCTTTTATTGTTTTTTATTTTTTTTTCTCTACATAAATAAATATTGTTTTGTATGAGAACTTTTGTCATCGTCGAAACGTGCGACACTGTTATAAATTTTTCTAAATTTTTACGCGACAATATTTATAGCACATAGCGAAAATTGTAATATAAAATTATACAAAAACTAAAGGAAAAAAATGCAATTGCACTGTCACAAAATAAATCACACACATAAACCCACAATTACACATGTACGTACATATTAACATAAATATATATATGTGTGTGTACTTTTGTTTTTTTGTTTCTTTTTTTTGTTTTTTTTTGTTTCTATATACTCTTGAGTGCTATTAAAACTAGCGGTAGACAATTTTTGCATTTGTTGTTGTTGTTGTTGATTCTTTTTATTCTAATTGTTTTCTCTTTTTGAAGGCTGCACACGGCTGTTTTCATTCCGTTTTGTTGTGCACGGCATACAAGTTGTAGTAGTTTCTTGTTGCATTTCGCGAATTGGCGCGGCACGAATTGCATTTCATGGCCCTGCAGCGGAAGCGGAACGCAAAAGAGCATAGCGCGATGACCGTCGTTGCGTATACGCGATGGCACGCGAACTCAAATTTATTCCACTTGTGTAGAGTGCAGATTTACCGTTGCTGCGAGCAATCAATTTGCTTGTTATCGGCAACCAATATGCACTGTGCAGTTTTTTTGCTGACTGCTGCTATTGATGCTGATACTGATACTGATACTGATGCTGATGCAGATGCTGATACTGATGCAGTGCTAGTGATGTTGATGTTGCCGCTGTCGCGCGCCTACTTCCTCTCAACATACGAAAGCGAATGAGAACGTCACAACGACAACGCCGTGGCAACGCCGCAGACGGTTAACAGACGAATGAACTGCCCGAATTTGTGTGTGCGCCGCACGAAGCCCGAGCCCGAGACAGCGCCAGTCGCGCTCAGAATGTTTGCACAGCACAGAACCAAATGCGAATTGAGTGCCGAGCCCAGTCGCAGCGTTGACGCCGACGCTGACGCCAGCGTCGCCTGCGATGAGAGGCGCGCAGGTTGCACTCAAAACTGTGTTCGCTCACTCACTCATTCGGGCTGCCATATTCTGTTAAGCGTTAACAGCGCTCGGCATGTAATTTACATTCCAATACAGTGCAGTTACAGGCTGCTTCTCGGCGCTGTTAAGCATACGAAGCGTGAGCTGATAGCAAGTAGCAAGTTGCAAGTTTTATGGCATCATTTGGCAAATATTAGCGAGGAAATAAGCCTTCTGTCTAAGCCATTAACTACATGGCAAATTTGGTTGTCAACTGGCGGAAAGCAGTAAAAAAGTTTTAACAAAATACCCCTTAAAAGTCGCCCAAAGTAAATTCCAATTAAAATTTCAACGTAAATGCCACAAAATGTAAATTATGCATAATGAAGTCGTCGTCGGCGTTTGGCAGCGATGCTGTTGGTGGTTTTTTTCCCCCTATTGTGGTTGCTGCGGTTCGCTGTGTCTGTCAACACCCACACTCGCACGCACACTCTCAAAATAATACCCAAAGCCTAACACACACAAACACGAACACTCGCGCACACACACACTTACAAATACAAAGAGCACAATAACCCTCTTTAACTTTCTGTCGCAATGTTTGCCTTCAGCTGACGCGCACGGTCGCTCACAAATCCAGGCAGACAAACAGACAGAATGGCTGACGGACAGTTAGACAGCGGTGCCAGCGAAATACAATGTTCTGCCATGCTCAAGGATCTGGCAAGTCCGAATCCGACACTGGCTGCGTCTCGGCTGTCAAGACACAAGAATTACCTTGAAGCGCTCGCTTTGGAATCCTTTAAGAAGACTACAAATATCCACACACACTCACGCACACACACACACACGCTAGCACGCAGCGTGCACTGTACAAATTGATAAGCTAGCGCACATACACATACACACACGCACATGTATATATAAACACACACACACACACACATCTAACTCTAAAACAAGCAATTTTGACATCAAACGTCAACGATTCAACCCTTAAACACACATCCCAACAGGCACATTCAGCTGAAAGCAATTCTGGGCGTTCCCCAACCGATAAGGCTTACACACGGGACTATTAGACATCAATAAATTGAATTTGCACAAATTTCAAATCCAAAAACACGCCCAACTCATATTACAGAACCAAGTTCCGCCTGCAGCATACGCATCATGCATCCACAAACAAATCAAACATGAAATATATTAAAGCAAATGCGATAAGGTCGAATTGGTGTAACCTGAACTCTGTTTACTCTTCAGCTTCGATTTATTGTTTTAAAATAAATTAAAATAATACAAATTTCTTGGAAGCCAAATAAAAAACATTAGTCCCAGCAAATTGGATGTTTAAAAATTCAGCAAAGAGTTCAAATGCTTTTCATAATATCTGGTATTTGATTTAAGTTTTACAATATAAAGTTAATATATGTAAATTTTACATATATTTATATATAAATTTCTGCTACTAATCCTTGAATTTGATTTTATACTTTTATTATAAACATTTTGCCTCAGCTATCTAAACTTAAATATTATTGAGAAATTATATTTAATTTCAATATTTACCATAAATAAAAATTGTATGTTAGCATAGGCATTTCGTGGAAATATTTTTCTTAACATTAACTTCAAGTTTGCATAACATTTTTGGGTCAATATTTGCAAAGTTCACATAGAAAAGACCTTGGAGCTCCAGGAGCTATCGGGGAATAACAGCTGCAGAATAAGCTGCAGCAGCTGATACAGTTAGCGTTGATTAAAAAATAAGCGAATTGAACAATGTGTTTGTCCAGCAATCCGGTATTCAAGTCAAACTCTGGCAGTAAAGGGAACAGTGCTGAACTGATTGCTATTAGCGAGTCCACGAGGCGTTGGTCAAAATTGCTTTGCATTTGACGTGTCCTGTCGTGCACTCCCCGAAGGCAAGCAGATGGCAGTGCCACAACCACAGCTACATTGACTATATTGCCACGGCTAGATATGTATGTGTGTGTGTTTGTGTGTGTGTTTATGCACAGACAGCCAGCGTAAAGCGCCAAACTGCGAAGCCAATTCATACGCCCTGTGGTACGCACGTCGCCTAGCAAATTACTTTTGATTGACGTGTTTGACATTCTGCACGACAAGCATAAATTGCAGCACACACACACACATATACAGAGAACCATAAACAGGGGTTACACCCTCCATTGCGCCCACTTTGATTGCAATTTAAAAGCGTCAGCATAATTTTCCAGTTTGTTTAAATGATAAGAGTGCTGCATTTCAGCACATGCGGTGCTCACAATATCCCCATTATTGGCATGAAGGGGACAAAATTGAAATGCTTGCAGTTTTTTGGCTTAACAGTTTAAGCAGCCAGCTTCGTAGAATGATTTTATTTATGCTCCGAGTTTGCGGTTGATTATTCTTTTGTTCGAGCAAAAACTTCAAGACTCTCGCCGCAGTCATGCGCATGTCTGCAACAGTTGCCTGGTTCATAGCCAAAAAGGTAGTGCGTTCGAAAAACAGAAAGTTTAACGAACACCCGAATACATACAGCATCGCAACTCTGCACAGTTCAATGGCCACGCGAATGCAATAAGAAGGACAACTCCCATGCTGTGACTGTCTAAGCGAAATCAGACCCACCGCCATGTCTAAGCCGCATTTGTACTAATGATGGACACAGTCCATTAGCTGAAACAAGTAGCCAACAACAGCAAACAATGCTGATATAGCCATAGCCTACAGAGTGAATAATCCCAAGGGTGTAAGCTGAAATGGACTCAACTACTTAAACAGCTTGTTAATCTTTAGGATATGAAAGAGTCGTTTACATCGAATTATTTAAAACAATTGTAGTCTTGTTTTATATACATATTTAAATTAAATAAATAAAATAAATTTCATTACTTATCTACAATACTTCTGTATTAATTTGCTGGCTCTATTTTTATACTATAAAATATAGTAAAGTATAAGAAAACAGCAAAAACATATTTAAATTCTAGCAAAAAATAGGTTTATTGTCTAACAATTAATAAATTAATATTTGAGTTTACTTCTTTCATAAATATAAATTATAATTATTCATAGAGTTATTATTCATATAAAAACAAATATTTGTAATGTAGCAGAAAAATATTGTACAGTAAAAAATTAAAAAAAAAAATAATAAAAAATAAATAATATTCAAGGTTTGCATATATTAAAGAGCTTTTGTCGGTTATTGCAAATTGTGAACGGTTGGAAATAAAATCGAATAAATACAGACAAAATATTAAAGCATATGTTGCATCGAGTGAACATATTTATCAGAATTCAATTATGGGAAAATTGTTGGGCCAAAAACACTCAATTAACTTTTGCACTGAACAACTGTGCAAACAAATCTAATAACAACAATAATCGTCATAAACATAAACATAATGAAAAGCTGGCGTGGCAGCATCTGGTGGCAATTGCGTGCCGGACACCTGAGCAGCTGGCAAACACGAAGCCATTTCACTAATGGATGCTGCCACAGCGGCCACTGCTGCAGTTGTCCCTTGACCCCCCGCTGATGCCAAAACGTTCAAGCTTGTGGCTGTTTGAATCTCTAGACGGCTTTCAGCAACTGTTAGTCGTGGCTTTGGTTTTGGCTTACACATCAGCTTTGCCCACAATAGCCACACCAGCCTCGAATCTGTGTGAGTCTGACTAGTTTTGTGGATTCTGCCAAAAATTACGGGCACGTGACAAAATCAACAAAATTAATTAATAAACTTTGTCAAGCACTTCCCCTGCTCAAGTCTCATGTGACAGTTCTCATTTTGCCAGAGTACCTGGGGGGTCCACAAATACACATACACATTCCAATATGTGTGTACTTGCAACTGTGTATTTGCCACTGGAGCTGATAGCAAACCACTTCAGATGGGTTTCCTGTAACCAAAGCCCGTTAGTTGATCAGTATTGAATTTGTGGATTGCCAAAATACAAACACCAAATGCTAATTCGGCGTGACTCGCCGGAAATTGAACATAAATTATTGATCAGAAAATCTAGGATATGAATTTAGAATTGAACAAGTTCTTGAACAATTAATTATATATCATATATCAATATATTTCAAATTTTAAAAGTGATTTTTTAGTCCATTTAAATATTGGAAATATCTATTATTTATTTGAATTTGTATTACTTTTGTATACAATTTCGTAATAAATAGTTTACCATCATCATAAAAATATTATTTTATACAGCTTCAAAATACATGCATAAAATAGAAAATTAAATAAAATAGTCCCTTAAATTACAGTGAACAGTGAATACAAATACAAACTAATACAAATGTGTCTATTCATTATAAGCCTGATGTGACCCTTAATTATTGCTTGTGAATAGATGTATATATATATATGTATATAAATGGTGAACTAATTAGTAACCATAATTAACCACTTGACAAGTTTTAAACACTCTGCGTGACTTGTGCACAAAACTATTTGTAAACTTTTCGACTTGCATTTTATCGCAACTGCTGAATATAACATAAATTATTAATTGCCGCAAAACGTACACAAATTGTGATTAATTATGGCGCACAATAGCTAAAGAAACACTGAGACACACACAGACTCAAAATTCACATAGACACACACACACACACATATATATATATATATGCTAAACAATGGCATAGAATATAGAATTATGAAGGCAAAATCAGAGAGAAGACTAACTTCTCACACTTCCCCCCACGTCCCGTGCCCTGTGACGTTGCTTAATATTCCCGAGTTTATCATGATTTATTATTTACTCTTGATAATGACGCATTGGGAGCATCGAGAGCATGGCCAGATATTGTGGCCAGACTCTGGTCCATTGACAGCAACATATCAAAAGAGGAGCATTTGCGTTTCTGACCTTTGAACCGCCCGCCCCCAATCTGAAAGAGGAAAACAGTGACTAGCCCTTATCAGAGTAACTGCAAATGGCGCGAAAGAATGCGCAACGCTTTATTTTTATGAGCCAGCAGATAAAACAGCGAGTGGGCTGAGCGTGACCGGGCAGGGATCTGGTGGTGTCTCTCAATATGCAGGCAGCATAATAAAATACAAAATGCTCAGCTGAGTCGAGCCGAGTCGAGTCGAGCCAAGTCGAGAGCCGAGCGAGTCTCGAGTCGAGTTTTTGGGGGCAGCTGGAGAGCCGCTTACAAGCAATGTAATGCCAAAATGACAGCCATGGAAAATGTTGTAGACTGCCATGCCACACACATAAAGAGCACACAATTATGTTTGAATGGATGGGGCGAGAGAGGGGGTATGAGCTCTTGTGCTTCTAACCAGATAAACGAAAAGTTGTTCATGCCTCTGTTGCTGTTGCTGTTGCTGTTGTTATAGCAACAGCAGATGTAATCTTGCCGCAAGGCGAGAACAAAAATTTCTATTATTAATTTTTGCACATTTAAGCAGCACGCATTTGATGCCAGGATGTAGCCCAATATCAGTTGCGTCGGGCCATCACAAAAGATATATGTTTTCGAAATTAAGTGCAATTTCAATAACTTGAATCTCTTGCAGACTGTACAAAATGCTGGCCACTTTAATGGCCATCATAAATTGTTGGTACCTTAAAGGCACTAAATGGCAGCCTCACATGAAGCATAAACTCAATTTGAAGTTGCAGCCCAAAAGTGAGGCAATTGTTGTACAACTGAAAAACAAAAATTGATTGAAATAGTTGCAAATAAATCATTTTAATAGTTTAAATTGGTCTAGCATTTATAAAAGCTGCAACTTTGAGAAATGTGAATTTGCTGTAAACTTCTCGTATTCAACATTTACTTAAAGCCAACTTATTTTCAGTGTGTGTATTTAACAGGAATTTCAATTCAAAATATGCAACAACTTCATATTCCTGGCCTGGCTTCCATCAATGTCATCGTCTGTTTGTGATTTGAGCGTCTAATTAAAAAAGTTGAAGAGACTCGACTGGCTGACATAGCTCATACGACGCGTGCTCCTGACAACTGCCACCAGGCCCACATCTGCACTTACTGTGGCTGCTGTCAGTTTGTTTAGCGTGTTTTTTGTAGTTTTATTTTCTTTTATTTATTTTGGTTTATTTTTTTTTTTTGTTATTTTGTAAATGAATTGACATTCAAGTGTGCAGCAAAGTAGTGCATATGCTGTTGCACTCGAAAATAAATATCAAAACAAGCCAAGCCAATTGTAAGCGATGCAAATATGTAGTCAGAGTTCTGTTTTTTGTTTTGATTTCAGTTTTGCGTACATAATTTATTGCATGCACAAAACCCAAAAAAGTTTGTTTTCTCTACGACTTTTGGTGTGCAGTGGGCGTGGCTGTGTGTGTGTGTGTGTGGCATGATGACAAAATAGAAACACAAACTTGTCTTTAACAAATCCCACCAAGTAACCAAGTAACAATACAAATTCTTTATCCGCATCTAACTCCAACTATTATTTTTTTTTTTGAGATTTGCGTGCAAATTTATTTTGCATGCACTCAATGCATTTATTTGTTGGATTCTTCTGCACAGTTTGTTATGTAATGTTTTGCGAGCTGCTGATTTGTCATGTTTCTGTCCATCTCCAACTTTGGACAGAGTTTAACCCAGGCAAGTGACAAGTGGCATAAACTCGATGACAAACTGTGCCACATGCCATAAAAACCGCAACAGCAACAACATATTGATTACATGCAATTTATAAATTAATCAGTTCCATCAGCATGAGTCGGTCTTGTTTGCATATCTCTATTGTGTATTTAAGCAATAATAGTCGTTAGCTCAATTAAAAATGCATGTACACAATGGACAATAAAGCCAATGCAAACTGAATAAAACAAACTAAATTGTAAATAGTCTCACATATCCAACACACACAAAACCAATTTGAATACTGTCTTAATGCAAAACCACACAAATTGGTCGTCAGGCAAATCCCATTTTTGCAAGCTGTCTTTTCTTGTAATAAATAATTTAAATTGTTGATAATTGTTTGTATATATATTTTTAAATCGATTAAGATATACATTTATTTATATCAATGTTATTGCTTAATTGAATGTAGCTATCAGACTATTGTCATTGTTTTAAGTTTATCATTTTAAATAATATATTAACTATTTTTCATTTACGATTAGATAAGATTCATTTAAACCAATCAAAATTCCAATGATTGGCTGAATGGAATATCACATAAACTTGCGATTCTGATTCCTATACCAATCCGGGTTTGACAGTAATGCAGAGATCTGTGCAGAAGAAGAGGTAATTCTGAAGGAATACTTAAACTTTTCAGACTGCAATGCTTGAATCGGTATATTTTTTAAGCAACTTAGAGCATAAATAAATCTAAGTAATTGATTACTCACAGAGATGTACATATTTGAGAAGTCTATCTGCAAATCGATACAGGTTGGAAATTTCTATTCCAGACTTGAACCCTTGGACATTAGCCGACCTGCTAAAAGGCAATTATGCCATTTCCACATGTCCAACAATTAATAAATTGAGGCTGCGCAGAATCAGCAATCTGCTTCACATTGCAATTTACAGCACGACAAATTGGCAACGGTGGTTAACTTTATTAATGCACACAAAAATTGAAGGGTTGTGAAAACAATACTCAAATGATTCACTGGTGTTGACCAGAATCAATATTCGCTAAGAGCGAAACACGCTGGAAGACAGAGCAGCAGACAATATGCACAGATTATTGGGGCACAAACAACACAAAACACTCAAATTGAGCAAAAAAAAACATTGCTTATTAAAATGAGAAAAAAATACTTTTTGCAAGCACAATGCACAAGCAGATATTGCACACAAAAGCAAGTCAATAAAAATGAAAATAATAAAAAACAAACAAACAACGAGCACAGCAGCAAATTAAATTATTAATAATAATTTTACGATTAAACTTTGCACAAATTGTGAAGCTTACTAAATTACGCACATGCCATGAAATATTAAAAAACATTTGAGTGCTCAAACATGGCAAGAGCAAATGGATTAGCGTAGCTCCAAAGAGCCAGTTAATTACACTCAAATTGTGAAAATGCAAATACAGCTGTTTTACTTAAATACTCTTTAATAAGGTTAAGCCATAAACGATATGAATATTCTAGAGCACTGCGATACCATATAAAAATATGAAAATTAAAATTAAAAAAATATGTATAATAAATGCTAGATAATGCCCAAGTCAGCATTAATTGAAAACAGGCACAGAAAATTATTTTAAGATTTGCACATTTCGATTGCATATAATTAATAAAAATTCTATCGGCTGATCTCTAATTATCTCAAAGCAAGCATTATTAGCTAATTTAATCATACATATTGTAATACATTCATTGCTGTAGTAAATTTAAATAAGAGTGAAAATTGTGTTGACATACAAAAATATTCAATTATCCCAAATCAATGCAATCTGATACCCAAATATGTCTCCAGTTTGCATGTAATAAATAAATATTCTATTCGCACTGATCGGTAATGATCCTTAAAGGCAATCATAACCTTTACATGCTGATGAGACCCAGGAAAGTGGTTGAAGTGATCCGACACTCCTATAGGTAATAAAAATAAGATAGACACCCAAGTCGGGACAGCTGAAAGCTGCGGGCCAAAGTGGGTGACATTTGAATAAATTCAACTATCAGCTGTGGGGCTTTTAGCCACGAGTTGTCGCCTTCTTGACAGGCAACTCACGTGTGGATGTTATCAACGCTTAGGGTCATAAAAAGCAGATTATCATAGGACAGGGATGCGTCCCGGTTGGCTTACATTAAATGGCAAGCAGGCTGGAGAGTGTCAAGTAGTCAGGACATTGTCAAGTGCAAATGAGCCAAATTCCAGAGCACAACAAAATGCAAAGTGCTTTTTTCATCTTCACATTTTGTTGAAGTTGTTCCTTTTTTTTCTTTTTGTTTTTGTTTTTGTTTTTGTCATCGGAGTA
This sequence comes from Drosophila fungiperda, assembly GCA_035042345.1. Lineage (NCBI taxonomy): Eukaryota > Metazoa > Arthropoda > Insecta > Diptera > Drosophilidae > Drosophila > Drosophila fungiperda. The sequence goes on along the minus strand of JAWNLM010000015.1, from coordinate 5,046,434 downwards.
GCGAACGCCCAAACATTTCATTTGGCATCCGGTCGTGCTGAGTGTGGTTTATGGTACATTTCTATTCATTATGTGTAGTCCGAGGCATTGTATAACATTTCATTTATTGTCAGGCTCATGATGACTCTCCACAGCTAACAGAATCTGTGGCCCTAGTCAGCTGGCCAGCTGTTAGCCATTATGCCATAGGTTCGGCAGATAAGGTCCTAATCGCTCGAGTTACACGCTATTAATTTTGTTTTGTAATTAACAAAGGGCCAGCACACACACACTCGCTCTGCAGCACTCCCATTCTTGGTTTTTTATGCGTTTGGAGTTTATGGTCTTGGCCAGACCTCATATAATTTATTAACAAATTCGCACACAAACCCAACAGATTTTGCCCCAAAACTAACAGGCTGCACTGTGCTCGGTGCTCTGCTTTTCTGTGTTGTGGGTTTTATTTGATTAGTAAGTGGATTGCTTTCTCTGGAAACGCTAATGAGTTTGTCCGACGGCACAATGCTAAGAAATTTCAATAGCAATTTGCAACTCACAACCAATGAACATTTCAAATGGTCGTCAATTTCAATTTTGGCCATGGCTCTAATAATAGCTAACGGCAATTACCTTCTATGAGTTTGCCATGTTGTTGATGGTTGTGTTCCTGCTGCTGTTGCTGGTATTGCTGATATTGGTATTGCTTCGTCTCAGCATCGATGTTGCTTTTGTTGCTGAAAACACATAATGAAAATTATAAGCCACTTCCGAGTTTCATTAACGAAATTAGATGTTGGCAGTCGTAACGCTTCAGACGTTGATATCTGCCTGACGGATTTGGCGGATGTTGCGCTAATTTGTCAATGGCCATAACGACACCAATGCCAAAGTGAAAATCATTGTGGGCGTGGCGCCACAACACAGTTACAGCCAGAGCAAGGCGTCCTTGCCTTGTCAAATTCAAATTGACTCATTAAGAATTAAGTTGCTTCAGACTTCAGAGTTTTTGAGTTTTTGGTAGGCAAACCACATCGCAGCCACAAATTTAACAAAATGATAAATAGCTAAATTAGATTTGACAGCCGAGTTGGCTTGCGTTTAGTTGCCGCACAAATTGCAGCATTCAACTTGATTACATTTACGCTGAATAACTTAAGATTTACATTCTTGTCAGGTTTGCTGTAATAGCATTTTCTAAACCACACTTCAAGTGCGCAATAGCAAAGTTAAATATTCATAAATTTTTTGAAGAAATACGGATTTTTCATTCCAATAAATTTTGGCTAAGCTTCAAGTAATTATTATCATAATTCAAATGCAGCTAGAAAATGATCATAAAAGAAGACTTAGTTATGATTGTATTTTACTAGATTTTTCTAGAAATATATATCTTTAAAATTAAATAGTTGCAACGCTTATGAAAATCAGCAATTTGTACAAATAAAATGGACCACAGCTGCTACTTTCCCTGAGAGGATTTACACAAGGGAAATTAATTCTGCAGGCATTCGTAAAATTTCAAATCAACCATTCATGCATATTTTTTAAAATGATCAACTTTTGCTGAAATATGCTATTTCTACTAACGGAATCGATAACAATGGATAACTTCAAAACTCAACGTTTAACTATATTAATAGCTCTCCTCTTCCACTCAAGTGTAATGCATATGCAACAACGTTGCACATGGTTGTTGTTAGGGGTTTTTTCTGTTCATATTTCTACTATGCACACATGTTGCACTGACAGCCGTGCCAACGCCCATCCATAACTTTGTCTAGCTATTTGGAAGCTTGCAACATGCAAGGGCTGTAGTCAAAGTCGAGACAGTCGTGCAGCTGGCGGTGTTAAATCAATTGGGAACTTGATGCTGGGATAGAGACTCACTTCCGCTTCCGCCCGGAGCCATCAATACCAGCAGCAGCAGCCACAGCAGCAACTCGTGTGGCAAGCGATGCATCAGCCCGGGGCACCACATGTGCTGTGCTTCTTGGTTTGTTCAACCCATTATTTTTCCCATTTTTCCCCCATCCATCAGACAGAGTATTCTGATTTTGCTGCTTTACTATGTTCGTTTTGATTGAAAACTGAATTGTATCAATATACAAATTGAATTTTGCCTCTTAAACTGTTTGTATTTAAAACTTAAGTCAAATCAATCTAAATATTATTATTTTTATATATATTCTCATATATTGAGAAAAAACTTTTTTCTTTTCAATTTCAAATAATTTTACACTCTCTGAAAGCTGTCCTTAGAACAAATTACATTATAATGTTTGGCTCTTCAACTTTGGTTCTATTAACTATATCAAAAATGAAATTCAATAACTTTGGAAATTTATTTTTTATATTAATGCAAGCTTTCAGTAATGATTGGGTGTACGTGGATTTGAACTGGCCTTGAAATAAACCATTTATATTCAGCTAGTGCAAATGCCATGTTTATTTAGGAGCTATTATTATTATTTTCAGAGCAAGTTTCTGCTCGAATCCCTGTCAAATAATGCAGAAATATTCCCAGCTAAACAGCCAACATACAAACGAACCAACCAACCATTTCGTAAAATACCAGACACAATGTGCAAAATAAAATGAAATGGATTTTTAAAAAGGACGCCCGCTGTTAAAAGGTAGATAAGGAACGCCACTAAAATATCCGGTTCAACGTTGTGTATTCCTCATATTTTATGCCAAATTAAGGTCAAGAATTTAAGTTCACTTTTCCACTTTTGTACACAGGAACTTTCAAGAGTTACTTTGAAACTCACAGTTCACCAAACGCTTGCATATTTTCGCCGTTAAATGGAAAAGAAACACCTCGATGACAAAACTTGAGTGGAAAGCATGAAAAATTAATAAAAATTTAAAATAAATGCTTCATTTTTTATCATTCAATTTATTCCATCTTCTATCAAATATCTTGTAAGCAAATATAATTTATTTCTTAATTCTGCTAATCATGGGAAACTTGAATTCATTCAATTTCCGTGCATTCTAAGTTTCATTTCCGAACTGTTCGCATGTCTGGCAAATTATCACTTCTGCTCGCTGCGCTCAAATGTCGTTGATTGCATTCTGATTTGTTGAATTTGTGTGTGTCAGGATGCGGTCGCCGTGCTGCACAGCATCACAGTAGCACAGCAGCTTGCCACAATGCCGCAATCACACAATGTCAATCCCCACCATGCAATCAGTTGATTTTATTCAGCTATCAGCAAAGTAGCTGCCACTCAGTGTGTAAACGGCACACATTGCGACCGGAACACAAACACAAACAGAACACACACACACTCACACACACACACACTTGAACATAGGGATATACGCAGGACACATCTGCACAACAATGGTTTATATAGTTGTACGATTCCTTGGCACACTCTTTTATATATTTATATATATATATATATATATATATATATATATATTAGTTTATGTCAACAGGAGCTTTGCGGCAGCAACGTGTAAATAAACAAATACTCGCACTTAACAGACACCAAATACAACTCGAAAGCCCAACACAAAGTAGCAACTACCAGAATACAGATGTGGCAAGTAGGTAGGTGTGGCAGTTGTGGCACTTCCACCTTAGCGCCAGGGAATAAAATGCGCATTTGTGCACAAAATTACTGCTCTTGGTTCTGAATCTGTAGCTCTCCCCCACTCCTCCACTCCCTCTCTATTTCGCCTTTGCTCTATTAAAAGTGGATCCCCAACTGGCTACTCACACATGGATTGCCACATTTGTTTCTGCTTTTTTTTTTTTGCAAACGTTTGCCTTGAGGCCGCAGCCGGCCAAAAAGTTGTCTAAAGAAAGTTATTTTCAATAAGCAGTTGCAAGCAGCGAAAAATGCAAGATGTTCAACTGCAACACAAAAAACGAAAAAAACTCCAGCCGAGTATGCCAGACTAGCAGATACTCTACACACTTAAAATCTTAAAATCTGCAGCTATTCTGTTTTTTTCTTTTCAAAATTATATCCTAATTCGTTGAATGTGATAAGTAATTATAAAATAATTGTAATAATTATAGTTGGCAATAAACTTCATTTAAAATATACTCAATTACCAACTGACAAAGAACGGCGACATTAAGTTTGTATAGAAAATTTGCCTACCCCGCGGGACCCTCCCGCTAGCAATAAATATGCATGAGCAGCAGACGCAAGTCGTAAGTCGCAAGTTGCGGCATGCTTAGCGGCCAACATGACAGGAGAAGGGCTCTTAACGTTGGTAACACAAGCCGAAATAGTCGGGCTGCGTTGAACTGCCAGTCGACCCAAACTGACTGGCTGACAGGCGTATGGGCGGACAGACAGAGTGGTAGACAAATGGGCAGACAGACGTTTGCCATCCATTCTCGCTCTGGCAACTATTTTTATTGCACATTAAATTTAATGAGCTGTCGAGCACCGGCAAATGGCAAATGGGAAATGGCGGATGGCGGATGGCGGATGGCTGATGGCGCATATACTATTGCCAGTGAGTGCAAGGTGGCTGCAGAAGCTGGGCGGTGGCAAGGTGAGATGAAAAAGCGCTTAGCTGCAATTAAGCTTAAATGTTACAGCAATTGTCGCTAAGCGACCGAAGCCAAATTCAAAGCAGCTCGCCATGTTTCACCAGCTGTGCTTAACTTCAACTTGAGAGTGTGGATGTGGGTCACTTGTCGCTGGTCAGTTGTTAAGCACATCGCACATGGCAGACAGAGACAGAGGCAGAAAGTTAATTCAACGCGTTTCAAACCCTAACACCAGTAACAGCAACTTCGAGGTGGCATCCACATAGAATTTGGTGCACACCAAATCGCAGTTGCCATGGTTGCTGTTGCCACACACATCTGCAAACTAATTTTAATACCACTATTTGAGCGCAAAGGCTCATGCCGGCTCATTAGGTATGGATAGCAATTGGAAAGCATTTTGTGGCTTCAACTGCCGCCCGTCAGCCCACCCAAAAATTCCGATTTACAAGTTTCAAACGCCATCCGAATGTACACTCAGTTAACATTCGCAATTCCCCTTGTTTCCTCAGTTAATTAGATGCGCTGTGTATGCTTTGAAGAAAACAAAGGAATTTACAGTGCGTTCCTCATGATAAAATTGATTAACATGAATTAAATTGAATTTGCTTAACTTTAATACGGGGAATACTTTTTTTAAACAGCCAACATATAATTAATATTTGCAGTCAGGGGATAAAAAAAAGGAAATATGGGCAAAATCTGAAATCTGAATCTGTCGACTAAGATAAGTTTATTTCAGTGATTTATCGCAGTTAAGCAAGTATTGTAAATTTGATTAATGGTTACTTTTTCATATACGATATCATTTCAGAGACTTAAGTTTATCATATCTATGTGTCGGTCGACAGATACAGTTTTCGTCACGTTTTGATATAATAAAAGTGTCATCTGCCGATAAACTCAGAGTCGCTCTTATTTTTTAATTTGATAATGTATTTTAATGGAGAAGTTTCACTCGAAATGCTACGGAATCTTTAGTGGCAATTTTCAATATATCCACACATCACTGCAAATATTAATTTATTTTCATTGGCAATAATATGCGGCTGCTTCAAGCTGATCCATGATTAAGCAAGTGATTTATATGTTTGCGATTTCCGTGTCGTACGGTGGATGTCATCAACCGGACAACATGTGTCCGGTTACGGCATATCATTCTGTTTATCGTAGATTATTTATCTTATTGAATATACGTTGAAATATAAATTTGGAAATGCCATTACATTTTATTGCACTAGCATCAATATAAATATAGCAAATGCATTTTTAAACTCAATTTTTAAATGTTTACAGAGAAAGCCTTAAAACTAAGCATTCTGACTTAATATTTATACCATTTCGTTGAATTATAAATGCTTGATTTAATTCAATTTAAATTTCAACTTTCACACAGCAGCCAAACATCATTAAATTATTTTACGTTATTTTACTTGCAATTCCATAAGTGCAATATAAACAAAAATAACTTGTGCAACTTAGGGCAACAAGTCAAAGCAAATTACATTTTTTTGCAATATTTACCAAAGATGGAGAATCAAAGCAAAACAAAAGAAGTCAAATAAAAGGACAAAAATGTGAACTTTGAACCATCGCATAGTTTTCAAATTAAAGTTAGACCCTGTCAATGTCGGACTGCGGAGTCGGGTAAGCAGTAGGTGACCTCTGGGCAATGGCAACGTCATTAAGGCAAGGATACCCATAGTTTGCCAATCTGATACAGAGACCCGGGAGGCCAGCCAAGCAGCCAATGAACGAGCGACGGCCAAGGAGGGGGGCAAGCACGAAGCCTGGTTAGGAGTTAGTTACCAACATCTTATGAGCGCTACAACAAAATTGAAACTTTTGATTGAACACAAACTACAATCTCTCAACGAGTAATGGATCCTCCTTGCCTTCAGTTTACCGGCGCATCCCCCTGTTGAAGCGCATAGCTCTGCATCGCAGCCGGCAGCAAACTTAGTTTCCGAAATTAAAATAATACAATATTGACTACATGTATGTTTTACAGAGCAGGCAGTCAAGCGAATGCACACAACTTGGTCCAAGGTCCAAGGATTTATGTGCGACATTTCGGCAGATCGAGTGTGTGGGTCCATGTTAAATTTGCCCATGAATCCCCTAACAAGTCATGTTTTGTACCATCCAAAGTTGATAACACGTAACATGGACATAATTGAACAAAAAATGTACTCAGTTACTGGGAACATTGAATGTGAAAAGAGCAATTGGGCGACAATTTGTCAACAAAACAATAAACAACAATATTTTTAATACCAATGACAACCAGCTCCCAAAACAATTGAGTCAGCTTCTGTTCTTGGACACTGAAGCAAAACGGACAGCCTTAATTAATTATCTACCAAAAATTATGCTGACCCGTGTAACTAATTATATACACAACCTTTCATTAGGTATTTGCAAGAGAAGTTCACCTAAATTTGCAGTTATCAACCCAAAACACATCGAAATAATCTAAACAAACAAAGAAAGCCTTGGCAGATGTGGAAGCTTGAGAACCAGGCCGATTTTATACTCTGTATTTGGCGGAATTCTCACATTTTTATGAAGAAAACATCTATCAGCTTGACTAGCAGAGTCGATATTTGTTGTAATTGTCCTCGAATAGACCGATAACAAGACCGATAACAAGACCGATAGATATTTGGTATCGAAAAGAAAAAATGAAACAACATAATTAAAAAATGAGAAAAGATAGGCCGTATGCGTATGCGCAGAAAAAAATTGTAAAACGATTGAATACAAAGACTATATAAACGAATCTATATATACATACTTATAAGAAAAATAAAATAAATAACGATTAATTACGGCCAATTGGTACGCAGGCACAGCTGATCGCCTCTAACCCTTCTGGAATCAGTGTTGAGCAATGCTGGAATCAGTGATGCGCAGTTGGCCAATTGGTGAAATAAAATCAAAAAAAAAATACTTTTGTAAGCTTTAAGTAATGTAAACAATTTCTATTATAATATATATATATATATATATTATTTAGTATTTAGAGGTGGCCAACAAAATATTAGAAGTTCAAAATGTACAATTATTGGATAAGGATGCTGCGAATTATTATACGAATGGAGATGAAGACTTAAATTAATGTGATCGGGTAAGGCGTGCGCTTAGCAATCGAAATAATTTTGGAATAATAATATAAGCGAATTTCTCAGATACATTTTATCAAGAAATACGGCAGAGGAGATTGGATTAAGTAGGAAACCAACTTGAAAATTCTACAATGCATCAAAAACAATGTCCCTGGACAATATCCAAAGCTCACCTTTCTAACACTAATCGGAAAATTAAAAAAAAACACTATTAGTGCTGGACAACAGTACTGTCATGTAAAGACTAAAGATAGTGTTTTATAACTATAAAACAATTCAAACAAATAATAATAATAACAATAAATTTCCTGATGTCAATAGGTGTAAATAGTTTAGTCCCCTTTTGACATTTCAATTTAAATTTCCAAAGCCCATCACAGTATATCCATATACTGATAAATAAAATTATTAAATTAATTAAATTATTAATTAATTAAATGATTTCCCCTTAACACCGATTTTAAGTATAGAAAAGCAAAAAAAACAATATATATTTCTGAAGCAAACCTTGACAATAATTTCAATAACTTACCTGCAACCAAATGGATGTTATCGGTAAAATAATCAGTGTTAAGTTATCGAATCAATCGATAGTCATTCGCTTAGCTCTGGCTGTAAACGTGAGAAAATCATTTTTGCTGAAGTCAAATAATAAGTAAAATATTAGTAATTAAATACGAATACTTAATTTGGTTGTACGAGAAGTGCAACAAGTGGGTATAGCTTTCCAAACATATATTTTTTCAATTGTTTTTCTCGTGTCTCACACTTAGGCTCAAAATACAACAATCAAAACCCGAAAGCCCGTTTAAACTATGGCACCTCTCAACAAGATAATTTTAGATGGCAAATATAAAGTGATGCACTATATTGGAAACGGCTCGCACGGTGACGTCTATCTGGGCATCCGGATCGAAAGCGGAGAGAAAGTTGCAATTAAAATTGAGAAGGCGAGCAGCATTTGCAGTCTGCTGAATGAGGCAACAGTGTATGAAATTATCAGAGGCGGCGTCGGTATCCCGAGCATTTATCATCTCAGCAAGGAGAAAGATTTTAATATACTGGTGATGGATCTGCTGGGGCCGTCTCTGGAGGATATGTTCAATTATTGCTCACGTCAGTTCACCTCCAAAACGGTGCTAATGCTAGCCCAGCAGATGATCGCCCGATTGGACTATATACACAGTAAGAACATAATTCATCGGGATATCAAGCCGGATAACTTCCTTATGGGCATTGACAGTAACTGCAAAATGCTATATCTAATCGACTTTGGCCTGGCCCAAACGTATTACGACTTGTACTGCGAGGGCTTTAATTTTGTGGGTTCGCGCAGTTTTGCTTCGATCAATGCACATTATGGCGCAGAGCTATCCAGGCGGGATGACATGATATCTCTGGGGTATGTGATGGTCTACCTCAATCGAGGTAAGCTGCCCTGGCTGAGCTTGAAGAACGGAAATGGACAGCAGAAACTCGAGAAAACCTGCGAGCTGAAAATGTCCACACCTACGGCGGAGTTATGCCAGGGTTTACCGGTCGAGTTCTCCGAGTACTTGAACTATTGTTACCGTTTGCGTTTCCCAGACAAGCCCGATTACACCTTCCTACAAGGATTGTTCAGAAAACTGTTCGTTACGCTAACCCATAAATATGATTTCGTATATGACTGGACATTGCTGGACAATATGAAAAATCTGAAGTCCGGTGTGCTGCTGGATCAATTGGAGACGTGCAACAATCCCGAAGACGAGAAAAATAAAGAAAATTGCACCAATTAGTTAGCGTAGCAGTGAATTATTATTCAAAATGCTTTAATATACAAATATTGTTTTAATAAATATATGAAATAATCTACATAAATCAATGTTAATAGATTTCAGATAACATAGTGAAAAAGGTTCACAATATTTAGCCGGTAGAACGGCAGTACAAAAAAGAGAAAGTGTCAAAAACTTTAATTTATTTTGGTGATATTCGAATAAGTTAGGAAGGTGAAAAGTAATCCAATCAATTGCCATCATTTTAGCCAAGTGTTTGCTAAAACTTTGGCAGCTGCCACACACAACAACAACAAAAAATATATTCATATCATAAAAAATAAAATAAGATATGCCAAAAGAAAAGAAGAAAAACTCAACATTGCTCAATTTAAACGTCGGCCAAAGTATGAAGCGATAATAAGTATAATAAAGACTGCCAAAAAGTTTCAAAATGTCGGGGGCAAGTAGAAAAAAACAAAACAAAAAACAAACAACAAGGAATGAAAAAAACAAAGCGAATGTCTAACGGGATATTCATGTTGATGAAAAATGTTTTTCATGCGCGCCGCCATTCACAGTGAATTGATAAAAGAGCGTGAGTCTCCTCCGTAGGTTGTGTGTATATGTGTGTGTGTGTGTGTGTCATGGTGTGTGCTCATGGGTTCAGGGGCAAACAAATGACTTGGCTAAAAACCAAATAGGCCTTTGCCAAAGAAAGCGACAATACCAACAACAATGTCGGCCAACACACATTAGCTGAGAGTAAAGAAAAAAAAAAAAAAAAGGAAAAGTAACAGTAACTAGGACTTTAAGCAGCTAAAAGTATCTCACAGCCAGAGCGAACAGCACTGCGCTCGAAATAAAGTTCACTCAACCGCACCCACATTGAAACCGTTGCGTCGCCTAGCTCTCACAGCAGCCGAAGCTCAACTGTCGCTCAGCGGCAGCCAATGTTAACTATGTTGCTAGAAATGTGATACAAGGAGGCCTTGAATTCGACTCACTGAGAGTCGTATTATATTCATGCTGTCTGTTGCTGTGCTTGCTCTGAGTTTAATTAAAATTGAGTGCATGTTAAGTGTTAACATTGCTCCGCATGAATATATGTTAGTTATGGGAAGTAAGTCCTGTCGGGCGTAACATAGATAGATCTTTGGAGTTTCTATGTTAATGTTAGATTACGTCCGCAGTCAATCAACATGTAAAATCGGTTGGTATACAAATTTAATTTTCTCCGAATTTTCAACCCACACAAATCAGTACTTTTAATATGCTTAGATATATACATGAATTTCATTCCATCTAATAACCAATTATATTTCACAAGCTGTATTATTATCATCTGATGTTAAGCATTTCGTTCATTTCCGGCCACAAAATTTTAAGCGGAAATACTTACCTTCCCGCAACGGGGGCCACAACTCAAAGGACATCCATTCATTTCGATGGCTCACACAGTTCTGGCAACATTTGGTGACACCTTGTTAGCATACTTTTTAACGTTTCACGGCTGTCTTTTGGCAGTTGTTGCTGTGTTGCCACCGGCATAATTCCCTATTAAAATTGATTGAGCGCAAAACTTCATTACTCCCTTGTTGGTTTACATGAGTCGTTATTTGCTGCTTTGCTTTTGGCTTAGTTTATATTTTGTTTATTTGTGCGTGCTTGTGTGCTCAGAAAATTTAATTTAGTGCCCCGTGAACGACGAAAACTTTTACAAAATACAGAAACTATGTAAAAGATGGGGGGGGGGAGAGAGACAAGTGCTTACAATTCATTTGGATCTTGTTAAAATGGTTAAATAACCTTTTGCAGCTCTTAGTTGCATCTGCAGCTGTCGCACGCCCGCTTTAAGGGATTATGTTAATCACAATTCTGCACTTTAACAAGTTGCTAATGCACAAAACTCTGCACAAAGTCACAAGGCCAGCAAATTTTACGTAGCTGCTACTTTCGAAAAAAAAAACTTTTGCAAAAGTTGCTCTTGAATAGAAAAAAAAAACAAAAATAAAAAGAGAAAGAGAAAACGGCGAATAGCTCTAAGCTGGCACTATAAAAAATGACTTTCTTCCTATTGCCATCCCGCCCTGTTCCAATGCAATCTGTTGTCCAGACTTTTGCCCGTTTCATAAAAAATATGTAGCATAACTTTGGGCGCGAGCGTTACAAGTTGTCTTCCATGGGCGCAGAGCATTTTTCATCAGGCAGCGAACATCAGCTGGCCAGCAAATTAGGCTAATGCAGCACACGGAAAGCAGCTGCAACTGGTGCTTAATGGCTGACCCAGATGGCGGAAAGTGGATGGATGGAATGGTTTCATTTCGTATCAGTTTGCCTGTCAAATATTGCTTATTGCCGCGTAAACGAAAATACCTCGAAGCCAATTTGGCAACCAAAGTCATCAACTGCGCACACGCATGCCTCAATAAATTCAATTTACACGAATTTGTAAAGGCATCGCCTGCTGACGAGCAAAGGACCGAGGGCATGGGTGGGTCAGGGGGGCGGGCTTCAAGGGAAGTGACTTGCCATATAAAACAGACAAAAACTTATGCTCAGAGAAGTTTTGCAGGTGTGAACGGCAAGATAAACAGGCTGCAGGTGCAGGGGTGACATGGGAAGTGGTTCGGTAAGAAGTATGGGCGACAGGTGGTGCAGGCTGGCGCTTTTATTGGCATCGACATGCATTAGCGGCACCACAAAAGCGAGCTGAGTAAAAGTCAAATATAACCACACTAACCGACAGGCGGGCCACGTCCGACGCATGTACAACAGGGCCAATTACAGCAACAGCACCGATAACCAGCAAAAACGTTAACAGCAACAAGCTAAATTGCAAAGAAAAACTTTTTTGTACATTGCGACCGCTGAACGTTTGAGCAGGTAGATGATGGAGAGGGGGGGCTGCGGGGGCAACACGCAACTGATGATTACCCAGGCCCATCATCAGAATGTGTGTGAATGTGTGCGTGTGTGTCTGTGTGTGTGTATATTTCACTTCTTGTGTACGTGCAAAGGTGTAAATTAAATTTCATCGCCAACACAACCAAAGCTTGCCAATGGCGCTGGCCTTCGAGCTCTAAACACATCTCAACAACACTACAATCCTGACGGAGCCCAACTCGGATCCAGCTCCCTTTTCTGTTTCTGCTACTTGCCAACTACAACATCAAATATAACCTTACAAGAATCTGTTGCAGCAAAGTGTTGCAATAGACTCTGCCGAGTAGTTGCCTTTTCTTTTTTTTACCTTTTTTTCAGTTGCCTTTTACCTTTCAGACAGCATGGTGCATTCAAATAAAATGGCAAAACCTGGCTTTTCTCACTTTAAGTCCTAATAATAATTGCTGAGTTTTGAGGCTTGTGAAGAACTTTTCTATTTAATCCCTATTTTATATTTGCTCCTATCATAGAAAATTTACCACTCTGGCAATAATTGATTTGTCAAGAGTTACATACAAAACTCTTCAGCTTGCATTCAATTTACAATTTGTTAATGTTCTTAATTTAAATATCTGTTAGCTTATTTCATCAGAAAGTAAAATGGATTTCGTCAATCTACTAGCGACATATTATCCTGATTGAAATATTGTATAGAGCTGACGGTCAGTTTGCATTGTGTGGCTTGTGGCAGCTTTAAAAGAGTCTTAGTAGCTCAAAGTTACTTAAGCGCAAAATGTTGAACATGGATAGATGACAAGGTAGATGACAATGGAATTTAAATTATGTTTGAGCACCAAAAGGGATGCACTCACGCAACAAAAGGTGCCTCGGCGAAAAGGGAAAGGAGATGCTCCACAACGCATCGTGTGAACGATGGTTACCAAAGCCAAAGCCGTGAACAAAAATGTACTTGAAAACCAAAAGACAGAGAGAGCTGCTCTCCTTGAAAGCAGCCTGTGAAACGAGAGTGTGCCCCACGCAGGAGTTCTGCTGTTGACCATAACTCATGTACATGAGTTGGGGGTCAGCTCATTGCAGAGCCATTGACATGCATTGATAGCGCCAGCATCAAAAGAGCCTCTCAGCACTTCCATACGCACCGCAGTCCCATTCAGCTGGACTATGCACAGATGCCGCTGCTGATTAACAACGAGAGCCTGGTGCCCCATTATCAATGGCCCCAACTGAGAACTTCTGTTGGTCGCCGCACCGACTGCTGACCATTGATGAATGGACCCACTGCGTAGTTGCCTCAAATATGTTGTAATTGAAATACAGCTGAACGCATCGAACAAGCATCCAAATGAACAAAACGAGCCGAACACAATTCAAGTGCTGCAGCTCATTAATGGAGAGTGGCAATGCCATACAGAGAGAGAAATGTCGCACTTCAATTAAGTTGCAATTACATCCAAGTCTAACCGTTAAAGGTCAAAAGGTAACATCTTAAAACAGGTAACTGCATTATTGTTGTATGTTTTGAAATAATAGAAAAAATCATGTCAAACTTATTTTCGAGTAGCGGATTCAAATCACACTGCATAAAGCTTAATAAAAATAGAAAACCTTGAAAAACTATAAAAAAAAATTATAATATTTTAGTTCACTTAAGTTAATTTATTTCTTGAGTGAAGAATGTTGCATTCCTATTTAGTGTGGTTGCTTACAAACATTAAACAAAAAAAGAAACAATATTTAATTAAAATAGTTTATTTTTGAGTAGATTTGTGTACGAAACACTCGAAAAATTCGCTCTGTGCACTCTGAAACAGTGGAAACTTGAGGCTTTGTGCCGCATAAGTCGCATTAATTGGTGGACATTTCTGGTCGCCGCACCTGAACCGATTGCCAGGCGTGCAAGCAACCGTGACATTTAACATAGTCCAGTGGTGCTCACTGGCCGTATAGTTGCAACTAGCCAGATTTGTGGCACTGACCAGTACATACATAGTTTTCATGAATTGCTCGCATATTTTCGTTGAAGTCCATAAAATATAAGCAGTTCAAGTTGGTTGAGTGTGTACACACACATACAACACACACATACACAAACACACACACACACATGCATCTTGTGTGCACCATAAAAAATAGACACTTAAATTGCTTAGGAAGCGTGCCAGGCAGTGTCTTAATTTTCCGCAGGATGTGCGCAGTGTCAAAAGCAACATTTGATAAATGGTCCACGGGCGTGGTGCGACCAGCAAACCCAGCAAATTTTCTCATATACACGTTTTGTCTGTTTGGCTGTGTGTGTTACAAAGGCCAGCATAGAGAGAGAGAGAGATAGTGTGTGTGTGTATGTGTGTGTGTGTGCATCTGCATATGTTACACTTGAATATTTATGTGATTTTCATAAAGAATTCAAAAAATATTTGTACCTCGGGGCAATTCATTTTTTGTCTGCTGCTGCTCTTTGGGCAAAACTTGAATTTCATTTAAAATTCACACAATATTTCGAAGTACATATCACATTTATATATATATATAAACATATTCTTGAATATCTAATTTCATCTTTAAGATATGAAAAAGTCTAAACACGCCCAAATTTGTCATAAGACACGAAAATCTACTTTTGCTCGGTGTTGTGTATATATATATATTTTTTGGCCTGTTAGCTGCGTATGAAAAACAAAATAAATCATTTAATTACATTCTTTGTTAATTGGGTGCAAAACTTTAGCATTAATTGATATTTATGTCTTTTGACGGGAAATTTAAGCCTCAGCCAGAAGCGATGAGAAATGGAGTAGCCAATTATGTTTTGTTTCGGGACACTTTTAATCGTATTTTAATTAATGTTGTTTTATTTGTAAGTAAAAAATTATTTAAATTAAGAAAATATATAAGCTTCCACATATTTTTAATTTCTAAAGGGAAATGCAACGCATAAATAAACCCACCAACCCCTAAGGAAAAATATACTTGACAAATTTCCCATTGAAATTTGATTATAATTCGTAGAAAATTTAATTGCAGCTCTCTGAAAATACGCTGCTAATGCGATTACCCGATAAGTCCGGGATGGCTGTCGTTTCAGAGATACATATTTCAATTAATTACGCATTTGTGTTAGCCACACGAATTTAAATTACAAAATTTAACCGAGTTTAAAATGACCCAAACAGATTGAATTTCATTTGGTTTAATTTAATATTTTTGCGCGAACGACAATCAATATTAATATTGTTTGAATGTGTCTCTCTGCTCTTGGGATAATAATTCTGAATGTTGTTCTGGACACAAAAACTTTTGGCACTTCTGTTGGCATTTGACTAAGGAAGTTTTGTCCAAAAAAGTTGGTTGCGTTTACAACTTAATGTTTGGAGCAGACACGCCCCATTTCTTGCTGCTCAAAAGACAATTGGGCTAATTGTATTAGTTGGTGAAACGTGCCTGTGGGCCATCTTGAAGACATCGACACCATACCAAAGCATTATGATAAAAGTTCCAGTTTTGCAAAAGTTTGAAATATTTTTAGTAATAAAAATTTTGGCGAAATAAATTAGGCTCTTTGAGAGTTATTTATCTTAATTTTTGGCTGTCAAACAAAACAACGAAAACAAAGAGTTAAGTTACTAAGTAATTAACAGAAAATAAAGGAAAAAAAAGAAAGCAAAGTAAAGTGGGTAGCAAACCAATAAGCCTTTTTCCTTATACACCCAGGATCCTTTTTCCGAGCACATAAATAAATAATGTGATTTTTGCACAACGCTCTGCCAATGGTTGTCGAGGGACCAAAGCGGATGCAATGGCGAACGCGACTCCAAATGGGTTTAAGTGGGCACGTGAACCAAAGTCAACAAAAAAAACCAAAGCAAAATATACAAAAAAAAATACCCGAAAACCTGCGAGTTGTCCATAAAACGGAAGGACAATGCAAATACAATAATAAATAAAAATATAAAAACTGTCGCCCAAACGGGCAAGTAACACTTTGCTTCAATCACTTACAAATAACCAAAATGAATTGACTGAAATGTGAAAGTTCTGGCCAAAGGACCGCATTTCAACAAAATAATAAAACAGTCACTCATTTACATTCAAAATAAACACAATACTTAAAATATATCTCAACTCAAACACATAAAATATTTACAGTTTCAGTAAAATATAATTAGTACATAATTTTGAAATTTAAAAAAAAAAATGATGTTAAAAACAAAAGTCTTTTTTAAAAGTAAATTAACTATACAAAATGAAGTCTGACAAACGCTATTCACATGTTAATTTAAACTTGTCGTTCACAGTGAATGACAAACATTCAATATTTTGTAATAGGAATACATCAATGATCCCATCAGGCAAAAAATAAAAGGGATGCCAATTCATTGCAGACGTCGACGTCATCAAAAACCAACCGGACCCAAAATGTCCACTTGAATGACGACATATTTCAAATACACCCAAGCACACACATAATAAATCTAATAGAATACCGAGTACCCAAATAAGTGGACTTGAGTAATACCCCTTTCCCTTACCCTTAAAGTACTTTAATATTGTTATCCAAATTTTGTTAAAAAAGGTCGATTGTATCAAAAATATACATTTAATATGCTCAAGGATGTATTATACCCTACTTTAACATTTTTAATGGGTATGCAGCGCATTAAAAAGAATTCCCACGAGTTGTTTGACTAACTCCGGAATTTATCGAGCCGAGAAATTTCTTGTAAAGGCTGTAAAAAAGCGTAAAATAAAAGCTGAAGCATATAAATATGACAATTGGTCGCATTAAAGTTGCTCGAGAATATTTAATATGTTTAAGTTGCACATGTGAAGATTTTTCATTTCTGCCAGATCTTCGTTTATTATTTTATTTATGTGCATTCCTAATGAAATACCATTAACGGAAACACATTCGTCTTTTGCTGCTGGTTAACTTGCTGTAATTCTTGTTGCAGCTGTTCTTGTTTCTGTTCTTGTTGTTGCTTGTTCAATGAGCCGTGCTCTTAAGTAACAAATAATTAACAGCTCTTGTGTCAACAAGATGGGTGCGAGTGCGGAAGAGTCGGAATTATGGCGACGTGAAGCCTTGAGGACTTGTAGTCTTGTGTGCGGCTGTAATCCGTTTAATGTAATTTGCAATTTATATTAAGCTATTGAAATTATATTCACCGCCAGCAGCACAAAAAAAATATGTATTCTGTGCAACTTCCGTTTCGTCTTTACAGCGCATATAATTTGCTGGCAACATGCCCCTGGCAACATGCCCCTGGCAACATGCATACCCATATATTATATAGACTATTGACTGCAGAGTTGGGTGTGTGGTGTGTGTGTGTGTGTGCTAGCATTGATTTATTATATACATTAAACATGATTCATTCATTCCGAATCGCAGTGCATGCAAATTTTGGCAACAACAACAACAACTCGAAGACTCAGTCAGCAATTCCCCACTTTGCGTAATACACTCATGATGAATATGAACACGTTAACCTACTCATGAGTGTCGTATAATAAAATAGCTGCCTGCGCTTCCTGTTGCACATGTTGCACATAGACTCATATTTTGAGTAGTTGCCAGGCTTCCCTCATATGTCACTGGTAATCGAATTTATGTTGCAAGTCACGTCATTCACTTTTTATGTACATTAACTTGCCCCCCGTCACTCCGCGGCACTGACTCCCAGGCACTGACAAATATCTGTTATATGCGAAAATTATTGAACATTATGTCGTAGAAAATTAGCTTCTTATATATTACTCAAATTTTTCATGTGAAAATTCCTTGGCATTTTTACCTTCTATAAATAATTGGTTTAATTGGCTCTATCGATTACAAATACTGTTGACTAGGCCAAGGTCTACAACAATTATAAAATTGTTTCCATAGCATTGGAATGGGTTTAACCAAAAAAGTAATAACATATTCCTTTGTAGTTTATTTTTAACCTACTTTCATATTTGAATGGGTGAGGAGCATGAGAAGCATATTAAATACGTATGGCAAAAAACAGCAGATACATATTCTGTCTATTGACTGATGTACAAAAAAGGGCAAAAAAGTGATGACAATTATAACGACTTTTCGCATGCCGTTTCCTATTGGATTTTGACAGAGCCTGGCACATTCACAAAAACAGCAAAGTAAAAAATCAGATCGAATGCAGCAATATAAAAGAGTTAAAATTTTTAATAAATATTTATGTGGTGCTTGGCAGTTGTGTTGTTGACAGAGTCAAAAAAAAACAACAGATTTCTCTACTGGAGAGTGCCAGACTACGAGTTATTCTGTACCAAATGCTATTCAATTTGTATCTATAAGCTAAAAATCAATTCTTGAGCTTATTTTATAGAAGTTTTGATATTCTTGATATTGGAATGAAATGCATGGAAAATTTGCATAACTTGATGAAAAAATATTCAGAAATCTTGAAGTGGGACAAGGTTAACCAATAGAATTTTATTAATGATGGTTTTAGTATTGTGCTAAAATGGCAAATTGAATCAGGAAAATATTTAAGTTCTCTCATAGACGGGAGCTGCATTATAATTCCCTTCTGCTCCTTTATTCCACTTCGACCAAACAACTGTTGATGAATTTCTTAAGCTTTACAGATTTTTGCGCAGCAGCAGTAGCAAAACATAAATGAACTTTTTTTTTACCAAGTAAACGCAGCAAAAAATTTGATTTTTTACAGACTACTCTTCTCACTTTTCACAGAAATAAAATACAAAGCAATATTCTTGAAAGCCATCTTTGGGTGCCTCCTTAGCTTCTCTCAGCAGATGTTTTTTATTTTATTATGTCGACTTGCAATTTTCGTAACGAGCCAGCAAAACGAGTTTCTATTAAGCTCACTTAAAAACATATTTTTCTTGCTTAATTTCTATAAGCTTAATTCTGAATAAATATAAACCATCACAAAACTAATTATATCACTTTAATTTTTAATTACCGAAGCGATGTGAGCAAATTTGAACATTGCTAAACTACTGAATAGAGATTTATATAAAATTCCTCCTATTGTGGAATTACGCCAACTTAAGAAACAGTTTTTGCCTATAAATAAATTATAAAACGTAAATCACACTCAGTTTGCACACGTAAACTAAGAAGTTGTAGAAATGCCTTTGCTGATCTCTTTTATATTTGTGTATATTTTATGAGGTCGAAGATGATTTTACACAGATTTACCCAACTTTCTCTAACTATTTTAAAGGGTAGTGTATAAAAAGCAAAAAGTAGTTCGGATTCTTTGTCACCTTGGATAACAATTCCAATAAAATAATGCCATTCGCCAGAATGCACAAACGCACACCAATTAAGTTAAATGTAAATCAGCAAAAAAAAAAAGTGGTATAAATTAAATTTTTTAAGCTGCAAACATACAGAAAAATGCGAAATGAAAATTGTAAAATTATTTGGAAATGTGATTGACTGCAAAATACCCTTAAATGTGTTTAATCAAGCACTTTATATATATAAATATATCTCTATAGACTTTGTTTAAGCTCATTCAACCATGAGCTAATAATTTTGTCATAGTTGCATTAACTTACGGTATTCAAACCGTTATTATGTTTTAAACGTGGTCATAACAACACACGACCAATTCAATGAGTTAAAATTTCATTTACTATTCTTAGTTTTCGCAATGAGAAAGGAGTATTGTAATAGCAAGTGTTAAAAAGGGATATAAAAAAATACAATTTATGCATAAAAGTCAATACTTGATATTTGTATGGGGATTTTCACGGCTTTAATCAATAGCCGCTTTCCGTTTGACCAGTCTGCCAATTCCAGATATTTGCCTAGTTTAAGCCCGAATTTACAAGGAAGTGAAAATTTTTTGCAGGCAAGGCTTATGTCTGTCCCCATTTTTTTTATGGGTCAACAGTGGGTTTTATGGCAGTCGTTGGGTTGACTGATAAGCAAAAAGGGTCGCAATTAGTCCATGTCCTTTCTTCTTGTTAACATTGAGCTGTGCCCAACAGGGCTATCTGGTATTGAAGCACGTTCTCAATTCGCTATTAAGTTTCATGGGACAGGCAGTGGTAACCAGTGGCAACCAGTTGGAGCAGTTGGAGCTAGGAGCCAGTAGTTTATTACTGATAGGCATTGTTCTGCTCGCCTTTTGTCATTCCCAAGAACTTTTGTCCATTCGATACGCATAAAAATCAAACTACAATTAGAAACAGACTTTCTGTTGCTCGATAAGCCGATTTAGGGGCAACCACCACTTGGGACTAGTAAAGAAATGTCCCAAACCACACAGATACACCCACACACACATACACAACGAAGACTTTATTGCCTATGCAGTAGCTATGAATCCTTAGCAGTAGTCGGCGAGATGAACAAATTCATTTGTTTGCTTGTTTGAGGCAACGTATCAAATTATCTATTTATTTTGAAGACTAGCAATGTATTTACAGCTTAACTAACAGCAGGATAAACATTCGGGGGGCTCAATCAAAACAGTTGACGGCAGACCCACTCATCCATTTGTTGAACGCCGAGAGTTTTGGGAAAATTTATAAAATGTATATATATATATATATCGGTTAAGCCACAGGGCCTATAGTTTGTCGGCTGTCATTGTTGGCCTTTTTGCCTCTAGTGATTTATTTGGTTAAGCTGTCCCAAAGCCAACCAATGGACAAAATCCAGGACACACATAAGAGCGAATCCTCCTTTTGCTAATCAAGTCGGACATAGATGTGTTTGTGTGTGTGTGTGTGTATGTAGTGTATATAGATGTGTGCGCCCTGCTGGACACTTCATTTCATTTACCCTGGAAATGACATGCCGTGTATCATTCATTTTATTGAATGAGACGCACGAGCGAGCAGTCCAAGACGATGGACACTGTCCACAATATCCTTTCTGCCTAGGTGATAGGCGCTTAACACATGCGGGTCAGTTGGCCGAACCTTAGCCCAAAGTGTTGCAAAATAAGAAATATGCTCAGTGAGTGTGAAAATAACATATTCAAACACTCACACACACACATACACACACTCTTGCCCTTGGGACGTCTTTAATTTTGAGTTAATTAGATGATTTAGTTGCCGCTTTTTTAGCGGCCACAAAGCACATTAATCACTTGTTTAAACGGAGCAACACAATGATCGTCCATTTGCAATGCCTCTAAATTACATGCCATTATTTACATGCATATACACAAGCACTCAGGCACACACACACACTCATATACACACACACACATATACACACACATCGTAATCAAGGCGGGACAGGCACAGACATGTCCTAGGCATTGTAAGCTGATTGCGGTATTTATAGCTGGCACGCCCACTTTCAGCTCTCTACTGGCGCTCATTAAAATTCACATTCAAACATTTTACAAATAGACATGGATTAACCAACCTTTTGCGCGAGTTCTTTAATCACACGGATTTTGTGGCTGCACGCAACAGCGTCTTACCCATGGGAGCGGATGTGGCATGGGTCAGGAACTGGAGCTGGAGCAGGTGCTTCCTGCTATTGCTGTTCTTCTTCTTCTTCTTGTTGTTGTTGTTGTTGGCTAAATGCCAGCGGTGTCAGTGCTTAGATAAAGTTTTCTTTTTATGTGGAGAGGTGCACACCACAAAGATGCCGTCGCATAAATCGAGCGGAAACAAATGCATAATGAGAGACGAGGAGCGACCACAGCTAAGTGGCTGCAGCCCACCTCCTACACTGAAACCAATAAAATCTATAGAAAATGTGACTAGCTTAATCAAGTGTCGAATTCAACCAAGCTAATAAATTATCCTTAAATAAACATTGATGCATATTTAACCTTTAAAATAACAGCTTTTATTTAAGTAGAAAATCGATTTGTTTTAATATTCGCGTAACGAAAAGTGTTATCTATATAATAAAATTAACTATATACGCGGTATACAAAAATACATATTTAAAATTGTAAGTTGATGTTGATCAGAAATATATATAAATTTATATTATTCATTCTACCTGTTTCATGCTTTTGCATAAAATATTACACAATTTTTACGCATTTTATTTTACGACATTTATAAATTCCAAAGCCATATTAAAAATAAATATATTTGTTTGATTGTGGTTTTACAAACGTGCTATCTTATTTGGCGCAGTGTAGAATCTACTGCCTACTGCCAAGTGTGCCGCATTCGCATTGACCATGGCCATGAACTTTATTTGAGCATATCCCTTGTGCTGCCTCTCCTGATGCCGCTACTGCTACTGCCGCTGCTGTTGGAACTGCTCATGTTGCTGATGCTAGCTGGATTACGTAATGAAGGCAGGGCCAGACAAACGTCTCAAAATGAGTTCACACACACACTGGTGGCATACTGCCACTTGAGCACTTGACGTTGCCCATCATCGCCAAGATGAGAATCTGTGCGCAGTGCGAATTATCCACAATTGTTTCACAGAGCGCCTTGTTGCTAGTTGAACGGCCGAAACTGTATTTAAGCCGCTTAGACTGCAGTAAGTTAAGCAATTTGCAACTTGTGATTTGTAATTTTTGACTGGATTTGGTCAGTGTTTTGATTACCGTTGCGCAAAGATGTGGAAACTACGAGGCAAGACTCTGTTGGGTGGTGGCACGTTTGTAGAGGTCGCCAAAGTTTTTTGTTAGCGCCTTTTGTTGGTTGCTACAAAAGTTTCATTTTGGTCGCATTTTTGGTGTAGTTATAGGTCAACGAAATTTTTAACTTCATTTAGAACTCATTAAAAACTTTTGCATAATTGCATAAATTTGCAAAGTCAATGGAAAACTTTAGCTAAACATCGTTGGGCAAGAAAAACAATTGCGCTGTGGGAATTTAAGACGATGCAAGTAATAAAAAATATTGCTTTTTATTTAGAAGAAATTACAATTTATGTTATTGATGATACTTTAATAAGACAAATTTTTAAAAGCAACTGGAACTTAGAGTTATGAGGGTAAATCAACATTTTATATGTAAATCAAATTGAGACCTGGACTGAATATTGGGGAGCATTTTGTGAATTGTAGCTTAAAGACGTCTGGGACGCCACAAATGACTAATTTAAAACGTTTTGTTTATTGGCATGCATTGAGATAATAGAGAACCAGACAAAAACAGAAATTTCATTTGCATAAATTTTGAGACGCTATCAAATTAGATTCCACCTCCACTTCATGGTTATATTATAAATCTCATACATACGTATTTAAGCCTGCCTGTTAAATATATAGGCATTTGCCAATATTACTCAATGTACAGCTTTAAAGCTCTGCTAACAGCGCCAGACTTACAGCAATAAGCTTTTCTACAAAAAGCTTGAGTGAAACTTATTGCTGCTAATGCACATTTATAAATAGTTGTAGGTATGTATGTGTATAGTTTTTAGATCCAATTAGATTCCAATTCCATTTCATTGTATTATAAATCTCATAAACACGTATTTAAGCTTGCCTTTTTATATATAGGCATCTACCAATTTTACGCTATGTACAG
Source organism: Drosophila fungiperda (assembly GCA_035042345.1). Taxonomy (NCBI): domain Eukaryota; kingdom Metazoa; phylum Arthropoda; class Insecta; order Diptera; family Drosophilidae; genus Drosophila; species Drosophila fungiperda. The sequence continues at coordinate 5,022,666 of JAWNLM010000015.1, read as the reverse complement.
TTTTAAAACCATGCTAACAGCGCCAGAATTACAGCTATAAGTTTTTGCAACAAAAAGCTTGAGTGAAACTTACTGCTAATGCACATTTATTAAAAGTTGTAGGTATGTATGGACCGGCTTTGCACGGGCTCGTTGGCTTATGACCAAAATTTAGAAATCAATCTCCACAATTAAAAATATGAAATGATTTATGCATTTCTAGCTCTTAAAGCAAAAATGCCGCTTTCCATAGTTACAGATTTTTAAAGTGTACATAAATAATATTAAACAAGTTGAACGTGAATTTAACACAATTAAAACATTTAAGATACATAATTAGCTTGGGTATTTGCGCATTCGAACCTTTCCCTTTTGCTCCGACGCAACCGGCGTGGAGGTGAAATTCGGATTTGAATCCATTTCCGAGTCGGTATCCTCAGCATTTTTACTGCCAGCTCTTCCCGCCGTCAGCTTTTTAATAGCTTTCACTTGTAACTTGGGCTTGCCGCTGGGATGCGCCAAAGTTCCAATGGAGACACGCGGCGGCTTGGCCTTTTCCTTCTTAATCTTCTTGGTCATCTCCAACGCATCTAAAGCCAGATCCCCCTTTTTCTTATTTATTGCGGTCTATAATATGAAATGAAAAGTTTCACTTTGGAATCATGGGTCATATTATAAGCCGCGTACAAACCTCCTTTGCTTTGAGCTTCGAAGCCTGTTTTGTTGGATTTTTCTTGACACCTTCAGCACGTGCGGTTATGTCTGCCATTTTCTTTTTTTTTGCGGTCTGTAAAAGTTTATACATTGAAAAAACTGTGTGATTGTTTTAAAAGGCAAACAAACCTCAGTTGTTTCTGACGCCTTTGGCTGCTGTTTCACCTTTTTAGGCTTTGTACTCTCCTCGGTTGGCTCAGTTTCTTGCTTCTTGGCCAGTTTCTTTTTATCTTGTTTTTCCTTCATTTTCTCAACTGACTTGCGTTTCTTTACCACCACAGGCAGCTTAAAGGAGAACTTCACTTGAATAAATTGGCCGGTGGCAGAAGCTCTTTTTAGTTGCCTGAAGAGAAGCTTGGAAATTTTCCGCTCATCGGTCATCTCATAGCCGCAAGACTTCATATACTTCATTATTGCCTGCGCTGAGGAGCCGGAGCGACTGCGTAGGACTTTAATGGCTTCTTCAGCCCAACTCAATAATGTTCTCTTGACCAACCTCTTCGTCATGGCCAAGTCAGTTGTGGCGGCAACAATGTCATCAGGTGGCGGTGTGGGATAGGGATGACCATCATCGCTTGCACTACTCTCGTCGTGCGACAGTTGCTCTGAATCCTGTTCAGAATGCTCGGATTCTTCGTCCATTTCGTTTTCGGACTGTTCCTCAGGCATTGACATTTTTGTTATCTGTTTTTTACCCACACTCATCTTTAAGATTAGACTTTTAACAAGACAAATATGCCAGCACACAAAACACAGTCAACCACAAACTAAATGATCTGAAAATCTGCAGACGGGCAAATTCAACGGTAATCGCAATTTGCCAGTTTCACTCAATTCGTACAAGGAAAAATCTCACTTTATGTGAGATTCCAGGGATCCAAAATATTATACAAAAATCTATCGATAAAAACAAGAGAACAGAAACAAAAGAGAACAAGTTTCTTAGGTACGGCTTAATTTACAGATTCTTTTCTATTCCTTACAGTTTTGTTTTAAACACATTTTAATAATACCAGAATAATCCACATTTTTTGTAGTTGATTGTAATGTTGATCTATTGATCAAATATGAGGCACATCGTGCAGCAAAGTATTCAGAACGTATATAATGTGTGCTTAGTGATATTTATTTGTAGCTCCCGATATAAAGAAAGAATTTCTCGAGTTGATTATCTTTCTTAACTGCAAAAAGGCTCAGCATTTTGAACACTTTACTTAGTGAAGTACAGCTAAATTTAGAATGAACATTTAACATGACTTTGTGAAATTTATTAATTCATCAATTATATAATTTATACATACATAATGAAATGTTTATCTTTAATATTATTTATATATACTCTTCTTGTTTGTGTTGAACATTTATTGGTTGTGGTTGCTCTTCCTCCCGCTGCTGCTAAATTATTTGGCAGTAACAACATGTAACTGTTTCAGAGTTTTCCTTATTTTCACAGTAAAACAACAAAAAGAATTTATATGCATATTTCAACTTTAAATAACATTCTATTTACTTTAGGACATTAAACAAACAAATAATCAATATTATTGTATATGTAATTTTTCGTAGATACTTTTTTTTAAAAACATTTTAATTTTTTGTTTTTGTTTTGCATTTAAAGCAGTTTTGCACTTAATATTTCATTGAGTTTAGTTTGCTGTACAAATTGTTCACAGAGTTCGGTGCAAGGAACATTATGGGACGAGGAGCAGGGAGACAGGGGTACGGACGGGTACAGAAAAGAGAACGTGTTTAATACTTGTGCGAACTGATATAACGTCTTTAAGTTGAACAAAAATTTGACAAAAAGAGCAAAAGCGAAGCAACAAAAATGTATATTCTTTAATTTGGTTTTGGAATGCAACGATTCTGTATGCGAAAGAAAAATAAATGAAATCAAACAAAAATTTCAAATCAGAAATTATTAAACAATTTACAGAGCACACACACTTAAAACCTAACAAAAATTGGGTTAAACTTTAACAAATGATCGACGGGTCGGCAACAAAATGTGTAAGGATTTCATCATGTTTTGTTTTGTGTGGGATCGAGGACAATTAATTGAATTTATGTACAATTTTTGGGATTGTTTGACAAATTTGTTAGCTAAAACACACATTAATTAAAATAGTTTCCGTTCATTTTGTGATTATGACAATATTTAACTAGTTATTGTTTAGGCTGCGCGCTTCGGCTCTCTATATATATGTATACAAAAATTGTATACAACATTTGTATAATTATGTAGATATTATGTACGATATTATTAATATCCGTTTCGTGGGCTATATATTGTAATTGTAGTTTTATGTATATATATAGACGCATACACAGCGGATTATTGCAGAAAGAGGCGCGCCGCACGCTGCGCCGCTAGCTTAAATTATGAATGAAACAAAATTTTGGACATAAATCAAAAACAAAACAAATTTTTAAACAGAATCTAATGGCGCGAGTCCCTAGGATAGAATTCAGCCAAAATGGAGGCTGGAATACGCTTGAGCATCTCCTTGGGGAAAATACGCAGCAATTGCCAGCCAATGTCCAAGGATTCGAAGACAGTACGGTTCTCGTAGTTGCCCTAAAAAATTGAACAAAAAATATGTTCAAAAGATTTTTTGGTAAATTGTTCGCTATACACTTACCTGCGAGATGAAGTTCTTTTCGAACTTGGTCAAGAACTCCAAGTACAGCAAATCATCGGGCGTCAGAGCCTCCTCACCGACGACAGCCTTCATGGCCTGGACATCCTTGCCGATGGCATAGCAAGCGTATAGCTGATTGGACACATCCGAGTGATCCTTACGCGTCATGCCCTCACCAATGGCGGACTTCATCAAACGAGACAGCGATGGCAGCACATTGACTGGTGGGTAGATCTGTCTGTTGTGTAGCTGACGATCGACGTAGATCTGGCCCTCGGTAATATAGCCAGTCAAATCGGGAATTGGATGGGTAATATCATCGTTGGGCATAGTCAGAATGGGAATCTGTGTAATGGAGCCATTGCGACCCTCTACACGACCGGCGCGCTCATAAATTGTGGCCAAATCGGTGTACATGTAACCGGGGAAACCACGACGACCAGGAACCTCCTCACGGGCAGCAGACACCTCACGCAGAGCCTCGGCGTACGAGGACATGTCGGTGAGGATGACAAGCACGTGCTTCTCGCACTGGTAGGCCAAGAATTCGGCAGCGGTCAGGGCCAAGCGTGGGGTAATGATGCGCTCAATGGTTGGATCGTTGGCCAAATTCAAGAACAGGCACACGTTCTCCATTGAACCGTTCTCCTCGAAATCTTGCTTGAAGAAACGCGCCGTCTCCATGTTGACACCCATAGCGGCGAACACGATGGCAAAGTTGTCGGTATGATCATCCAACACCGATTTGCCTGGCAGCTTGACTAGACCGGCCTGACGACAGATCTGGGCAGCAATTTCATTGTGTGGCAGACCAGCCGCAGAGAAGATGGGAATCTTCTGACCACGGGCAATCGAGTTCATCACATCAATTGCAGAGATACCTGTCTGGATCATTTCCTCGGGATAGATACGCGACCATGGATTAATAGGCTGACCCTGAATATCCAAAAAGTCCTCAGCCAAAATTGGTGGACCCTTGTCGATTGGCTTGCCAGAGCCGTTGAACACACGACCCAACATATCCTCAGAAACTGGCGTACGGAGAATATCGCCGGTGAACTCGCACAGCGTGTTCTTGGCATCAATGCCAGATGTGCCCTCGAACACCTGGACGACAGCCTTGGAGCCACTCACCTCCAGCACTTGGCCGGAACGGACGGTGCCATCGGCAAGACGCAGCTGCACGATCTCAGCGAACTTTGGGAACTTCACCTCATCGAGAATGACCAGAGGACCGTTTACACCGGACACTGTCCTGTAGGCTAAAAACCAAAACAAAAGAAAAATATTTTAAAAAATTTTAATTTAATTTTTTTTTAATTTTCCTTCATAAAAGTGCAATTTATTTTTAAATACTAATTGATTCCAATTGCCAGTTGGAATTTCTTAATTCTTATTAGCTTTCATTTTAGGTTACAGAAGCGCTGCTCACATGCACACAAAGCTAGATACAAGTGGTTGCCAATAAGAATCCGATAAGAAAGCAAACGTCAAAAAAATATAGTAGTTTGTGCGAAAGGGGTTAAATAGTCAGCTGACTGACCAATTTTATGGAATGAAGCACGAGCTGCATTTTGGGTGTGCGTAAGATGATAACGAAAGAAGACAGCATAAAATGTAATGCAATATGTGCGTTACATAAAAACATACCATTACAAGTGCAATAATGTAAAAATCGTTGTTTTTATTAAATTTTAGTTTTAATTTCTAAGCAGCAGTTGCTTTCGCTCTTTTTCGCAATCGCTGCTAGTCAGGTGCTCTCTGGTTGCGCGCTTTGAATGGCAAACCGCAAACAGTGAACAGCTGAGCTCAGCGATCGAGTCATGTGACAACGAAAATTTTCAATAATAATGAGGTTCTCGTGCTTATTTGCACTGTTTCAGGCCCCGTTATAATAGTTGATATTGAAAATGCTTATATTCTGATAATGTATATGGCTCGCAAGTACGATGGTAAAATCAAATTTATTGATTTTATTTTGTGCTCTGCTTTCACACACGATTCGCACAAAAAAAGTGTCATGGCGGCCGAATATTGTTCGGCAAAAACAGTTTTTGGAATACACTTTGCGCAATTATTGCTTACTTTCATTTAAATTAGGTACTCACTCAAGCGTGGCTGCGATATAAAGTCCCGGGAAACGGCAAGGACTTGCTCCCGTTGTGCTTGTTGGGTGTTCATTTTGCGGAATGAATTTTCTTCTCTCTATACGCAATGATTTCCTCTACTTGGGAAAAGTGCACAGCAAATTTTGAGCTATAACAAAACAAAACACAAACAGAACAAAACGGTGTTAGATTTGTGATTCGTATTAAATTTCAAGAGCAGTTGGCGTTTCAACATACAATTTTTCCGTTTCAAATAATACTGAGCGACACACGCAAAAATTCTGGCCTGCAACGTCTTTGCAAGTACGAAGAAAAATCACTCTGACACGGGTCAGTCTGTGTAAAAATTCATTGTGACGTCACGTGCCGTCACATGACTTTGCGTGTGACCGCATATTCTTGTCATTTCACTGAACAACACTGACTGCAGAGTGCGTGTGCAGCCCTATGCAATAAGTAGCAACTCTGCTACGGCATTTTTAGTCACTTTTTGGCTTTATTGGATTAAGCGAAGAAAGTGTTTTCTTTATGACAAATTAATTAAATTATACTAGTTAATAGCTACATGCAAAGCGAGCCAATGCGAGCCATTAAAAGCGTGTTAAGTGTGATTTAAATAAAGAGCTGCCGTAGAAATTGAAATTTCTCGATAATCAAGCGTAATAAAAATCGGCCCGCATTTAATAACGAAGAAGAAAGAAGAACAACAACTGCAAGCCATAAAGAGATAGCCAACGACAACTCCACAACACTGCAAACAAATACAAAACTCGTTTCTTGTGCGTGTGTGTGTATTCTTTATTTTATTTGCATTGCAGCCACAAGGCAAACGCTGCGGCATTTCGTGGCAGCGAGGCTGAATACAAAAAAGGGGCGTGTCTCCCTCCGTCTACGAGTCCTCTTCCACAAGCGCATCACTGCATTATGATGGTTGAGTCCGACGGCACCGCCGACGCCACCCGCCGTCTTAACGTCAAGAAACAAACGCTGGACGATGCCTACGCCGCCCCAGCGAATTTCCTCGAAATCGACGTGGTCAATCCTCTGACCACCATGGCGGCGGGGAAGAAGCGGTACACCGACTACGAAGTTCGCATGAGGGTAAGTAACATGCAAAAATGGAAAAAAAAAATATATTAAATAAAATATATTGAGTTTACAAAAAATGAATGAAAACCACAAATTTGTAATAAATTTCAACAGTGCTTGTGTGTGAGTGAAGCGATAAATATTAGTCACAACGGAAGGCGTTTAATGTTGCACAGTGTTCGCATTCACTCTGTTGTTGTCATTTTTGTTGACAGCATTAAAATTCACTTGAGTCATTCGCTGATATGGGTACAGTTAAATCAATGCGGGCGATCCGAAGAATATTATTATATTATTTAACGCACTTTAAAATGGGCGTAATAATGCGTACTTTAAATTTGAGCTAAATAATTATCTAACTTAACTGTTATAATGTTAGCTAAAATGTTGACTTTATTTAATAATAAGATCTAACAATGCAGATCAAGATCATTTAATTTCATAATCTATAAAAAACCGTAATTTGCATTTAATAATCTGTCAGCTTTCCCTAATATCAGCAAATCGCATAGCATCTTTTTTTATATACATTTCTCACATATTCCAGCAAAGAGTGTTTATCCGTAAACAAAATTCTAATAGATTTCATTTGTTCCTTCGATGACAGACAAACTTGCCGGTGTTCAAGGTGAAGGAGTCGAGCGTGCGGCGTCGCTACAGCGACTTTGAGTGGCTGAGAAACGAGCTGGAACGTGATAGCAAGGTGAGTCCCTCACATCAGACAATACAATCGATCGATCTCAATCATATATATATATATATATATATATATTTGTTACACTGATTTTTATGTAGATTGTGGTGCCTCCGCTGCCTGGCAAGGCCTGGAAGCGACAGATGCCGTTCCGCGGCGACGAGGGCCTTTTTGACGAGCATTTCATCGAGGAGCGGCGAAAGGGCCTAGAGGCGTTCATCAATAAAATTGCCGGGCATCCGCTGGCCCAGAACGAGCGCTGTCTGCACATGTTTCTCCAGGAGAGTGTCATCGACAAGAACTATGTGCCCGGCAAGATACGCAACGCATAAGATGCTGACGCAATGAGAAAATTTCGGAGAAGAGCAGCAACTGTCTTAGCAATGCAAAAAACAAAACTTGAACGAACAAAACATTGAAAGGAGAGAAAACTAAAAACAATATATATATATATATATATATATATATATATATAGAAAAAAGATAACAAAATCCATTAGGCAAAATGAAAGCTGCGTGTGTGTGTGTACACCAAGCTAGTTACGACGAGTAATAATAACAAATATGAATAGATGTTAAAAATAATAATTAAAACGGCAACTGCTTTTTCGGCCAGAGCCGAGCCGTGTTAATGTTAAAGAGCGGCTCCAGTTGAAATATTGGGAATTTTTATTGCTAAATTTAACTGTTTATATATGCAATGGTATACATACATTACAATACATACATTATATATATAAATATATATATATATATATACATACATACATATTTACCTAATAGTGTACATAATACTACATGCCTCAAATCCAGTATTGGATGGCCGTCGTCTCATTTGAAAAAGTCCCATGCCAAAACTTGTCTTGGCCAGGTCAAAAACGCTCAGTCATGGACTTTTTTCTCGAATCCCGCGAGCACACCTTTCCTATCCTTATCCTCCTATCCCCTTTAGTCGTTGTATCAAATTTGAATTATTATTGAGTTTAAAATTGTGCAAACTAAAAAAAATAAAAGAAACATCCATGGAAAATATAGTATAGAATTATACAGTTGCAACTGTTTTTGCAAAATTACTGAATATTTTTGAATCATTTTAGTAATAAATATATGTATTGTACTTCGAATCAACCTAAACATAATTCCAATAATAATACATGTATTTTATTACAAATTTCAAATCTGTCTTTGTTTTTTTTTAAAAGAAGTAGTCTGTTTCATAAAGTTTTAGGGTAAGTTAATTCTAAGTACTTCATTTGAAGTATATTATTTACTAAATAGAAAACAAATAGCTTACTTAAAATTATTCATGTTTTGGATAAATTGGGAGCGACTATCCAGATACGGCAATGATTCTAATAAACATTTTATAATAATATTTGATCAAAGCAATGAAGAAAATAATTAAAATAAATGTTTTAAAAGCAATAAAAAATTTATGTATAAAAATAAGGTTTCCAATTGGTAATTTTAAAAAATGGCGCCAACATGTTTTGCGCGTCAGGGCTACAAAACAGAGTGGTGCGAGCGCGACAGCTCTATTGTTGATATGTGTAGAAAATTAAGTGTGTGTGTGTGTATGGGTGATTACAGGGATGTCATGCGTATGTATATTTATATTTTTTGTTTTTTTGTTTTTTTGGCATGGATACGGCGGATTCTCCGACAAAAACGCAAGCGAGCGACGATGAAAACTACAATTTGCTGCGCCAGGCCCACGAACAGTTCAACAAGTAAGCGACGCACGCCGTACAACAAAACAAAATAAATAAAAACAAATTAAAACACACAAATGAATTTCATACTGAAACACTTATTGTTGCAGTGGCGCCTTTGAGCGGTGTTTGGAGCTGCTACAGCAACTGGAGACAAAGGGCGAGAATAGCGGCTTAATTTTGCGACACAATCGTGCTGTGGTAAATTACTACATATCCGGTTGCATGCAGCACCAGACTCTTCTGCAGGAGCTCGAGCAGCTGGTTGACGCAAAAGCAAAGACGGCGCCGGCAACTGCGGAACAGTCAGCGGTTGTCGGTGGTGGAGGATTATCGCTGAAGCATACGGGTAGCGCTATAACCGTGGCCCGGTACAATAAGGCCGTCATCTACTACCATCGGCATATGTATGGAACGGCGCTGGAGCGACTGGCGCCACTAGTTGGCCGACTGGAGGCGCTTGAGAAACAAATGTCGGCACTGGTTGCCACGCTGCAGTTGCAGCTGCTGATCGCCACCAATCAGCTAAATCGCGCCGAGTCATTTCTCGATTATTTGCAGTACAAGCTCAATTTGGTAGCCAGTGCGCCCAGTCCCAGTCCCACTGGCAGCCCCGAGGAGGCAGCTGCTGTGGCTGTCACACCAGTGCTGGATCCAGGTGTGCCACGCGTGGCCGGCGAGTGCGCTGGCACATTGCAGCTGCTGCAGTTGCTGACGCACGTGCTAAATCGCAAGCCGGTGGTCATCACCGAAGATGGCACGCCGCAGCTAGCGGCACTGAAGGCTCAACAGTACTACATCATGAAAGACTTTCAAATGGCCGCCAAGCAGCTGATGCGCATCAACGACGAGTGCACCCAGACGGGGTAAGTGAATAATAAGCACACATTGGGATCATCAACTCATCCTCCTTTGTTGCAGCAACATTACGCCGCAGCTGAGCACTTGCATTGCCAACAACATGGGCGTGATTCATCTGCGTGTCCGCCACTATGCGATTGCGGCGAAGTTCTTTCAGAATGCGCTGCGCTTTGATCAGCAGCTGGCTGCCAATTTGCGAAAGAGCTCGCTGCAGACGATGAGTTCGGCTCGCTCCTGCGAGATTATGTACAATCTGGGCATTGCCATGCTCCATCTGCGCCGCTCCAAGGAGGCGTTCCACTGTCTGCTGGTGCCGGTCAAGCAGTACCACAGCAATCCACGTATCTGGTTCCGCATGGCCGAGGCCTGCATCATGGAGCACGAATCGGTAAGGCGAACGTTTCTCTATGCAATAACCAAACCGAATCATTTCCTTTTCATCTTCACAGCATAAACTATTGGGCAAGGACTCTCTCCTGAACTTGGCGGACAGCAAGCCATATGGGTAAGTAGTCTCCGCCTCTGGAACTGCTCGCCATAACTCACAGCCATCGTTTTTTCGTCCCTCTGTCCAGCAGCGGTCATTCGTCGGCAGTGCCGGAACCCACGCTGGAATTTGCCGCATTGTGTTTGCGGAGCGCTCTGACCCTAACTCTTCAGTACAAGGCTAGTTTCTATATGGCTGCCTCCGCGGAGGAATCACTGGAGCCGAAGGATGCCGCGCAGCAACTGTCGAGTCAGCAGCAGGACAATAATTTTTGCAACCCATCGAAACCGATTAGCTTAGAGTCACTGGACAATATGCTCGCTGCTATTTATGCGGCGCACAGTTTTGTCTCGCTCCGATTAGGTGATCATGTCACCGCCCTGGAAATGGCCAAACAGCTGCTCCAAAGCGAACGTCTCTCCGATGCACATAGGTATGTGTCCAGCGATTGTTATTATTGTTGTATGTTCATATCTATATATATATATATATGCCCACGCTTAGATTGCTGGGGCACATGTATGCGGGCGAGGCGCTAATGATGATGGAGAAGCCGGCGGAGGCACGTGATTATCTTGAGCCTACATTTGTCAGCACGCTGAATGCACTCGAGCTGGAGACACGCGACTGGCAGCTGAAATCCCTGGATGCCGCTCAAAACGTTGTTCGTTACAACTTATCCGTTGCGTTGGCCGTGCAGAACGACTATCAGGCGGCCAAGGCACTCCTGGCCACGCTTACCCACCCGATTGTGAGCAAAAAATCACAGATTTTACATCGCTACATTGAATTGAAAAAAAGTTCCGCCGGTTCACCAAATTAGACAACAAATTGTGTACATAGCATAGACGGATTCAATATTTAAATCAATCCGAGTTGTAAATATATAAAAATGAACCACTGACAAACAAAATAGTTAACACAATTAACACGTTTCATTGCTTATGGCTCAGTTATAAGAACTATATCTTAATCAGCTTATTGTTATTTGTCTATATAATAATAATACAGTTGCTTGGCAAAATTGCAAGCATATTTTTAATGCTTACTTCTTGCAGAGGATCTTACAATTTGAGGTATTAAAAGAAAGGCTTTTATATAGATATCCACATATATCTGATATACTCAGTCTGGTTACCCCTTCTGCTATACGTATTTAGTACCCAGAGTTCACAAAGCACAAATAATTCAACATTATTAAACGTAAACAATTAATAACAAATAACCACTACTAGTAGTATAGCTTCTTAAAAGAAACTCTATATTTATAATATCTAAACTTTATAGGTTTGAAATATCTTCTAATATAGAAATATCTTCTAATCTCTATATGATTTTGCAACACACTGAAACAAGATTTGCTCATTAAACTGAAGCAGAAACTGTTCAAATTGAAACTATAATTAAATATTTATTAATCAGTACGCATGTCCGCAGATGATATGCTGACAATATCAGAACTGGGACACATTTTGTGGTGTAACTAAGTAGTATTTGGCACTAGTAGATGTGGTGGCTCTAGCTCCCTGGCATTTTGTCATTGTGTGTCCATCAACGGCGCTGTTCATAGCGATTCATTGAGAGCACAATGTTGTCGAAGATATATTCACGTACACCCAATCCGCAGATGAAGTCAAAGTGATTCCATCGCTTCCATGGCACCTTGTAGACGGCCTCAACGTTCGGCAGACGCGTCACCAGACGCCAAATGTCTGCTGGCGCCACAATATAATCGTTTTCCGCAAAGAAAATGGTGACCGGTGTGCTCACATTTTCCAGCGCATACTCCGGCGGCTCTAGCTGCTGATAGTGAAGCCAATTGCGGTCCGGACCGTAATCGTACTGCCGGAACTTGGTGGAGACATAACCCTGGAAGTAGTGCATCAGCTGTTTGACAGATCCACCCGTCGGAAAGTTGGCCATCAGATCCGGCAGCAGCGTCTTGTTTAGAAATCGCGTGTCATAGCCAACCGCTGGCCAAAGGCGGGTGATGCACACCAATGGCTTCTCATTATCCAGGCAAGTCATCGACAGGAACTTCTTGAAGAACTTGTTCGTCGAGAACATCTCAATGCCCTCCAGCAACTTCGACACATAATTGCGTGTGCCCAAAATGGGTCCAATGATTTTGGCTAATCCACTTTGCGTGTTGCTCACGTAGGCAACCGGTGCCAGCAGGGTGGCCGTCTTGAAGACCGCATTATACTGGGGCAGCATTGAGTTGAGCACAAGGAAAACGGTGCCGCCCTGTGAGATGCCCACGAAATGCATGCGGGCCACACCGCAGGTGCGCAATATATGATCGATTTGGGCGGGCATATCGTAAACGCTCATCTCGTGCCAGCTAAAGTTCCAGAATTCGCGTTCCGTTGTATTTAGCCAGAGATTGTGGCGGCAGTAGATGTTGCCACGATTATTGCCCAGCCACACATCGTAGCCGGCGCGCCACAGCAGATACGCCAACGAATCCTCTCGACCATTGAGCAGCCAGCTGCAAATGTAAGAGAAGCACCACAATAAATACCAATAACCAGGTCAAATGACAGACAAGCTACGCACACATCCGACGAGGCATACAGGCCTGAAACCAGGAATACAACAGGTCTTCGCAGCACTGTGTAGTGTGTGCCATTCACATCCAGCTGCACCTGCGGTATGCGATGCAGGGTCAGCACATATCCGTCCTTGGTTATCACCGTGTGCTGCTCCACATTGTAGCCATCATGCTGAATGCGACGCACCTGCGAACAAAACCAACCCACAACAAAAATTGACAGGAAGTTTGACTCGGTTATTATAACTTGGCAAACACAAACACACACACATAGACATCAGTATACACACTCACACACACACACACACACACAGATATAGACAGACAGTTGGCACATTTATCGCTTGACATTTGGAGGCCGTGCAACGCGTGCGTTGTGACATTCAAGTAATTAGGAATTCCAGAGGCGCGCTCTCGATTGAGATGACGGTTTTCGGCTACCTACCGCGTCCGTTATAATAATTTCGCGTGAGTGGCGTATGGTGGCCAGCACTTGGCGCAGCAGTAAGGCCACCATAACGAAGTCCAGGCCGGGGCGCAGCGATCTCATCATCTGGCAGGATGGCGATCACATGAAAGCTGGATGGAGTAACGGAACGTAACCGCTTAATTCCGAACCGGTTCGCAGCGCGGCGCGTATCGTTGATCGAAAATGAAAGCTGCACACGTCAAAGGATCGAGCGCGAGAAGCAACAAAAATTCAAGAAAGAAAGTGCCGACGGAGCTTTCAAAAATCAAATAAAAATTGAAATTTAAATGTAATAGCAAAGAAAAAAACAAAATATTACTCGACACGGCCGAGGCAGACAGATTATCACCAATAAAACCGCGGCGATTAATAAATTCGTATGAATGGATATGAATGAAAATTGCAATCAAAGTGCTTTCGTCGGCGGCGGCGTCGATGTCGTCGTTGTCGTTGTCGTCGTTGCCAGCTTCGTGATCGGCGATCGTGGCCAGCAAGCGTTGCTAACGTTCGATTCGAATGTGCTTTATCGACTGTGCACGCGTCTGCTGCTTTGGGCCGCATTGAGCCGACACAGCGTCGTCGTGTCGCAGGGCTTGTTACTTACCTACACACACAAGCTGCAAGCTCCAAGCTCCGAGCAGCTGAGCCACTGAGCCACTGAGCAGCCAGCTATGTAGCCACCTGCATGTAGCGTGTGCCTTACCTGTGCTGTGCACCCAAACTGCGGCGCATCCGGACGCCGCGAACCCCAAGTGAGCGTCAGCTTTTTCTACACTGCGCTTAATACTTGTTACCGATTGGCCACTGCTCTCACTGTGCCCCCGCTTTGTGGCACTCTTCTGGCCAATGACTTGGCAAAATGTCATGACAGTAATTTTTACTTTTAATTATAACAACCCAGCGAGAAGAAGCCTATGTTCAAAAAGTGTCAAACGCTAAAATTGCCACAGTGCCAAATAATAGTTTTCAATTCAATTTTTATTTATTTTTTTAGAATAACACCATAAATAATATAAAGTAAAATATCAAAACTAACTGCAAACAATAAATTTAAACTATTTTAAAATTAATTGAAAATGATTGCGAGTTCATTTACAAATTGTTTAAACATTGAGTTTAAAGTGGGATGGAATTAAAAATTGTTTATATAAACCAGTTTCTTTACTAATTAAATCTACATTTTTGCTCATTACATACACTCAGAACTCTTTAATCCTTAATTTAACAACGCCAAAAGCATTACATATGAAAATTCCATATTACATATCTGAATAGATTAATTTTACTTGTTTTATTTTTAAATCTAAGTTTAATTTAACTATTAAAAAAAACTTCATGTCTTCACCGGAATCAGCGGAAACTTTAAATTTTAAATACGTGTACAATGAAAAGCTTTTTTAAAAGATAATATTTCTTAATATTGACAAACATAATAGTATTTTATTATCTTATAACTTATAGCTAATTTATGTATATATATATTTTATTTATTTATATTAACTATGATCAATTTATAAACAAAATATTAATACAAGTAAGGTCAGCAGCAAACAGGCCTTCAGCTCATTTGATTTACTTATTTATTATCTTTGTCTTATTTTCTTATTTTGTGAAATATACATATTTTTCCTGTAACTGAAATAAATAATAAAAAATGCTAAAGCTCTCGTGTAATTTGAAATACTTTTTAATTAGATTCAATTAATTTTGATATAAAATCATGTAAACTTACAACAATTATATTATAAGTTTATGGGAATTACAATAACAATACAATAATGCACTTTAATTGCAAAAATAGCTTGCACACATCGTGGACATGAAATAATTTGGCGCAGTGTATTCATTTTTGGGAGCTACTTACACATTTTTGTGGTTGTTGTTGTTTTTGTAGTTGTTGCTGTTGTATTTTTGGGTTGGCTTCCACGCCGCTTTGAGTCGCATTGTCGTCTGTCTCCGTTATTTTCGCTGAATTGCAATAACCTGTTGCCTAATGTAACCGCCGATCGCAGTGGTAGAGTTCCAGCTGCGCGGCGACAGACCAACAGACCGTCAGACCGACAAAGCTTCGGCAGAGGCAAAAGCAGAGGCAGAGGCAGAGCGTCTGCTTATTTAGGATCTGAAGAAAGCCCATTGCAAACTTTACTCGACTACTCAGAAAACTGTAAATATATTTATTGGTGTGCATTACGTTCACGTGTTTGTGTGCGTATGTGTGTGTGTGTGTGTGTGTGTTTGTGTTTGTATAGTTAAATACTCAAAAAACAATCGACGCCCGCTGCCCACCTCTTCCCACTGGTGACACCAGCACCTCCCACATGGCCAACATTCGCGCACAACAATTGTAGACGGATGAGGAGGAGCTTTCATTGCGGATAGCTTGTTTGTGTCTATATGGCTTTTTAATAACGCGTCAACAACGTTGGCAAGTGGTTGTAAAATGGTGAGCAAACAGTAAACACAATTTGGACAGCATGTCCAACTTCATTTCGTCAATGGGCAACGGTCAAAGTTATCGACCTATTGGCCCACTGTCAGCTGTGCGGGCCATATTGACCCGACTGGCTCATACACTCACGTCTGACAAGTTAAAATCGCTTATTAACTGCCCTGAAATTACACATTACATTGCATTGGGCAAGCCCAGTCAGGTTCGGTGACGGTGTTGGTTTCGAGTATTGGGTATTTTTGTTTTTATTTGTATTTTTTTTTTATTATTATTTTTTTGTTAAAACAGTTTACGGTAATTTATATTGTGACACATGCATCCGCCAAGTTTGACGCGTGCTCTTGCCGACGTCGTCGGCAAACAGTTGACAAGTTTTGACAATTATACAAAACAAGTGCCAGGTAATTAAATGGGATTGGGGCCATGGGCTCAGGCCAAGACTGAGCTAAGATCTGCAAAGCTGTCGGCTTCAACTGAAGGCCGACTCTTTAACATATCGTTAGCTTTCTTTTGCTTTCGCCTAATGGATTCTATGTAATGGGCCCTCAACTCAAGTCTTCAAAAATGTACACTCTATGCCATACTCAATTGCCAAATTGGTTTGTCTGTTTGTTTTGGCATTTCTTCATTTAATGGTGTACACATATTTAGTCATACATACATGTAATAATTACGTGATGTAATTTGATTTGCCTAGCGCCTTCATACACTGCCATTGAGAGTATTTAAATAATCTTGGAGAATTTGCTACGAAGGTTGCTTAGTTTAATGTTAGAGTCAATCAGTTAATAAATATAAACCGATTTAGTATTAATCAATTGCTAAAAATCTGATGCCAATAATATTAACTTTATATATTATATATATATATATATATATAAAAATTAAACTTAGACAAATTGAGAAAAGAGAATTCTTGAATGACCAGCAACGTTTAAAGATAAATGCTGAAATCTGCATTTTTACGATACGTAAACCAAAAATGGTTAATAAAACTTAATTTGTCTTTTATGAGTATGTTTAATGAAATTGTATGTTAAAATTGAAATTTCCACATCATAAAAATACAGAACCGGTTCAACACTGGATTTCAGTACCCAAATGATTGTTATAGTGCAAACCGACTTAACGGAACTCTCCATATATATTAAAAAAAAAAACAATCTTTTTGAAATGCACGTTCTCATTAATTATTTACTTTATTATTGTTATAACTTTAAATAATAACTATAAGTAATTATTTACTTTATTGTTGTTGTAATATAATATAAGTAAGAACTATAAGTAATTGAAATTAAACACATAAATACATTAAAATTGAATGTTGAAATTTATGATGAGTTTACAAAATCAAACTTTTACATTTTTATTGTTATCATAGTCTTCACACGTGGGGTATTCAAAGAGAGAAGAGTATATAGAATTAGACATGCTTTCGTTTTTCGTGTGTATTTTGAAAGCTTTGTTTTGAACTTGAAATTCGACATGCTGAACATCTCCGTAATGTGCACACACACACACACACACACATACACATACAGACAGGCAAACACAAACATATGGAAATAAAATGGCGGTCACAAATCAAAGGCTTTTTCAACTTTTCCCTGGGCCGACGAGTTAACATTTCACTTTTCACTTTGAGTGCTCTTGTTGCCCGATAATCTTATGCATTTTGTGTTTTTTTTTTATTGTTGTTTTTTTGGACATTTGCAGTTGAGCACAATGCGATTCGACGCTGACAGAATGCAATACATTTCCGGCTGGGGTTAGCCCTTCCATGTATTGTTATCGCAGCAAAGAGTCAAAGAGCTGCCCCGATATAAGCATATATGTATATGTATGTAGTACATACATAATGCTTGTTCATACATAAAATCCCATTCTGCTTATCAGCTGCAGGGGCAACGCTGCTGTCGCCGCTCATAAATTGAAAGTGATTTGTGTTGCTTTGGAAAATTTTAAGCTCAGTCCTTGGCCTGAGAGGAGAGCGAATATTATCAGGCAAAATGGGAAAGCCGCACTGCGCTAATCTGCCGCTAATTGTTTCTTAATGTGTTTGCAACTCTGCAAGTCAACAGACAGGTAACATTTGCCAAGAACTGCTTACCTGCTTAGCCAACAACAGTCGCGTCTGGCTGATCACTTTAATTATCCAACAACTTGCGGGGTATTGCCCACATCGGTCTGACTCATGAGGCACAATGTCTGCGCCTTAACATGGCAATTGCCGATCATAAAATGCTATGCTGTAGCTGCAAGTAAACAAAAGGCAACTTGCAACCGCCTCTGCAGGCGTTGAGGTACGCCAAAAGGAATATTGTCAGACCCTAGGAGGAAGTGGGCAACGTGTACGTGTTCGTCCCCATCTCCGTCTCCATATTATCGTGATGACTAAGCGGTAAACCAATTGATTCCTTCCGGCTTATTGTGAGCAGAGCGAGAGCGAAACGCAATGAGAAAATCTAAATATTTAACGACTAAATTGAATCTGAAGGCTCGCTCACATTAGTCAAATTGATGTGGCATGACCCGCGGGTTACCTGCTGCCATAATCAATACAACATAAACACAGTGGGCCGACAACTTGTCGAGTCCCATTGAACTGGCCGCAACACGTAACGGCAAATGGTACTAGGAAAACCTACTCAAACAACAACGACAACAACAGCCACAGCAACATAAATACAAGAAATAAATATATATATATGTATATATGTTATTATATAGATAGACACGTGTTTCTATGTATGTTTGTCTGGAAATGCAAACGACTCGTCGTCAGCCCATTGTCGACAGCAGCTCAGCGAGAAGTTTTTGTTTGGACATTCTGTCAGCCCAGCCAACCAGTCCCTCACTCAGTCAGTCAGTCACTCACTCAGTCAGTGAATGGACAGCCCTCTCTCATCCTGTTTCCAGTAGAAAAGACCCCCGTGGTCCAAAGTCAACAGTGGACAAAAAAGTTCACTTGGCTGCTGCATCTGAGCTGACAGCCCAGATTAAATCATTGATAGAGAAATTGGTCCAGCTACTATGCATTACATTCCAGGATGCATTTGTCCATGTTTCTATGTTTATATAAGTGGGAATTTAAATATATCCCTTATCTGCCATCTGACAAATTTGAAGTGTGGTTTACGCAATTGTGGTTTCCGCTGTCAGTTTGCATGCAACTTTGTAAGTTGTGACTCAAAATCAAATCTTGCGGTTTTCTTACTAAATATAACACACAACAAAATACTCTCTCCACAAATATATATTTTTTGTTTCTTGATATGATTTGTAATGTTTTATTTAAGGCCGATTAAAAAAATATTTAGAATAATTATTTAAGTCTTCCGCTGTCTCCAGGTCAAATGGTTTTTTTTGTATGCTTAAATATTTCGAACGCCGTTATGATTATGGCTCCAGGAACAGATAAAAAATAAAAAAAATAACAAATGTCGTCAAACAATAAACAATAAATGCAACAAAGAGATTTGGATGAACCCAATTCTTTCGTCTTATCGAAAACTCCACAAAAAAACATATTTTTTTAGGTCGTAAAACTCGTATTTAATGCGTTGATATAATTTCTAATACGACAAAGAATTGAAGGCAGACAAAGTTAATGGCAACTTTTAGTAATCGACCTGATAAATAAGACGTCATCAAATGCTATGCATATATGTACAACGTATAAGCCCACTTTAAAGCTCACGTGTTTCACATTTTTATTGCGTTTGCTTTTTGCCACAAGTTGTAAGACTTATTCGCAGCGATCTGCAGCTGATGTTCAATGTGATGGCTGCCTGAAGCTGTTGCTTTCATTGTTCTCTCTTTTGTATCGGGGTTTTTTGTATTGTGCCCAATAAACAATACAAGTACTCCGAAGAGGCCGACACACACTGATGCTGAGGGCTGTGGCAGTGGCAGTGGCAAAAGCAGCACCGGCATCGGCATCAGCAATCAGCTCGACAACCCAAGAGGCTAGAAGTGCGTGCTACCTATAAAAATGAGGAGGTTTTTCATGAGGTTGGTAATGGTGAAGTACTGCGTCGGGCAATATTGATACAAATGCGACCCCACACTGAAAGTTTTGCCAAAGGGGTTGCCCCCTTATGGCGTTAGGCACTTATCAGACCAACACAAACCACACACACACACAAACATACAGACCAAGTGAGGCACACTCACAAGCAGCAGCAGTAGCAGAAGCCTTATGCCTGCCAATGCCCTATTATTATCCAAAAGCAAATAAATGCATGCGGCAACCCAAACGCTCCCATGTTGATGGATCTTTTAGGCAGGCAAGCCGACGACATAGGGGCAACAGGCAGTCAACAGTAGGGAGAGGCAACAGCGCAGCAGAGGCAGCAGCGCAGCAGCAGAGGCAGCAGCAGAGGCAGGCAGAAACAGCAGGCAGCAGGCTGAAGCAAAGGCATTGGTCGAGACCTACACGACAACGTCAGCTTCATCAATATATGTATATATATATATATGAGTAAGTATATATATGCTTAGTCTCATGTGTGCATCGGGAACAAAATTCCAGAGCGCACGCGTTCTCAACTTTAGTTCTTTGCGAGAAGCCAACGAGTTCAGTTCGTTGCGTGGACTCCCGTCAGAGTTTTTACAACAAAACGGGAAATTGACAGCTGAAACGAAAAAAAAAAAAATAAAAAGAAAACACAACAACAAAATAAAGTTGAAAAGAACAGAAGAGAAGTAAGCGTCTCTCTCTCAATTCTACTACTCATACTGCATACACAGTGTGTGTGTGCGTGTGTGTGTTAGCCGGGCTTTGGGCCAGTCTATCGTATCGAACGGTCCGCTAAGGCGAGCAAGGAGCGACAAGCCAATCAATCACTCATTCAACATGGCCATTACTGAGAAGAGCCATCTATTCGGCAGCTGCAAAGCCGTTTCAGGCAGATGCTATAACAGGAACAAGCCACAATCCCCCCTCACAAATGCTCCGATGCTCTACATGATGCTGGCTGCGATGCTGACTCCGTGCTTGGCACTCACTTGTAAGTACTTTGTATCAGACACGCCAACTTCAACTTCAACTTCAACTTTAGCTTTAACTTCATGTTCAGCTACAGTTGCAGATTGGCAGATACATGCATCTTCGTCGTTATTATTGTTGTCGTAATAAACTCGTTGTCGTTGTTGTGGTTAGCGATAACCACTCCGTTGAGATCTGTACAAACCTTTGAATAATTTCGCCGCATTTTCCTTGCTTATTTATTGGCATAATTCAAAACAGGTGCTGCATCTGCGCAGCTCGCATAATTATGCCACGGAAGAGGCGACGCCAAAGCCGCAAGCAACAGGCCCTGCATCAGCACTACCAAAAATGCCAAACTTCGATGCATTTGCATCCTCCCTTCCCCCATTCCGCATTTCCGCTGTGACCACAAGCAAACCCAATAGGCTCGAGTAGTGTGCAAAAGTTCAATAATGCCCAGTAAATTGACAATTGAGTCGGTCGCCGAGTTCAATTTGTGCGATAAAACGCAGATGACAGGAGCGGTTCATTGGGGGATGGTGATGGGCCCAGAAATGGGGGATGAAAAATGTCACATTCAGTGTAATCAGTCAAATACGTAAATACGTAATTTAAAGCAACTGCCTCAGCTTTTTTATTTTATTCGAGTATTGTTTATTTCTACACAATGCCAAAAAAAAAAACCCCTTATACAAAAGAAAGCAGGAACAATGACAGCAAAAGCTTCTAGAACATCTACAACAACCACAAAAATTGAACGCAATAAAGATGAAAAACACGTGAGCCACTTAAATACACTTATAATGCCAGATGACGTAGTGAATTCAAATTTAATTGGCATACTACAATAAAACCAGCGCAATAAAACCTAGTTTAGCTGGAGAGGATTGGTCCAGTGAGTTAAATGAGGGCCAGTGAATACCTAATACGCTTGCTTCCATAGATTGCTCGAGTAGCTATATATATATATATATATGTTCAGTCCGCCAGTCATTCGATTTGAATTATGAAAGTCTTTTTTTTAGTAAGATTCTGTAATCAAACCAAATTATGTGCACATTACAGAGAATGTATGGTATGAATGTTGATGAGACATTAAATTTTCTTAATAATATTAACGTATACAAATATATAATAATTTTTGTGAAATCATTTTTTTTTTAAGAACAAACGATATATTTTCAGATAATTTCTGGTTCTTAAGCTTGGTTTTAGTAAGGTTTCTAAGTTGATTTTTAAAAATATATTTAATTTATAAAAGTCTTGGTTAAATACTATCTGTAATTCTTTTAGTAAGAGATAGATAGAAAGAGATAGATAGTGTGAGTGAGATAGAGACTTAATAAGACTACTGAAGAAAGAATAACGACCAACATATTTTACTTCACCACATTCAAGCAGTAAAATATATTTATGTACGAATGTTTTCCCACCCAAGACATGCCACAGAACATGAGGCCATCTCAATACGTCCAGAAAGATAATTTTCCAAAGCACACGCACACACACAGGCACACGCTCGCACACACACAAGCACACAGAGACATTGATGCATTTATCAACGAAGAGACTGCAACTGGCAGATGACACTGCTCCGGTTTGGGCAACTGCAGCAAGAAGCAGCAGCAGCAGCAGCCTTTACAACATGTAGCATCAGCGGGCGGTGGCAACAGCCCCGAAACCGAGATGAAAATCGATTTCTTTTATTTTGTGTAAATGCCATTTCATTTGGATTTGAAAATGTCTTTTGTTTTTGTTATGAGCCGCATGCTTTGTCCCATTTTAAGACATTTGGACACTTGGTCGCTGCTGTTGTTCTGGCTCTTCTTCTTGCTCTTCTTGTTATTTTTGTTGCGAGCGTTCCCAAAGGGATTTGAGTGGATGTGCCATAGAAATGGTCATTGAGCCCACCTCTGATGCATATCTCATGCATAGGTAGTAGATAACTAATTTTCAAGTTCCACGAATGCAGTTGCATTCATGTGTGTGATGCATTGGTAGTGTGCGTGTGTTTGTGCGTGTGCGTGTGTGCGTCGGGGAAGAACAATCGGATCATAAATAAAGCAGCTACTTTTGGGCGACTGGTTGTTGGACGGGGCGGTCTGCCTGTTCTCGTTGGGTTTTGTTATTGTGTTACTAATTTGGGATTCCTCGGCTGGTTCTTGCTGTTGTTGTTGTTGTTGTCATTTGTGTGTTTGGAATTTTAATCGCTGCATCGGACACTTGGATGCATTTTGAATTATGAGGCGCGGGCGTATTTTTCTGGGCGAGAATTTGGGTTGCTTCTGCGGTCGTGACGTCGACATGGACATGGACATGAACATATGTCTGTTTATAAATAAATACTTATAGATACGAACTGCAACGGAAAGGGGAGCGTCTTCCAAGCATTTTTCAATGGGAGAATGTGTGACAAAATGTGTGTGACGATGATGACGGCGATAATAGCTATGTGAATATATAAACATAAATATGTATTATATATTTATATATTTTGTCGCTTGAATCAGTTTCTCTCTCTCTCTAACTCTCCCTTTCTCTCTCTCTCTCTCTGGTTTTCGTTGCCATAAAATAACAATCAATGAATGCGATGGCATTGTATCAGTTTACTATGTGGTATGTGTATATGAATAAATTGATGGAGCTTCTAATAAAATATATATATATATATAAATGCATATCGTGCATTGTATTACTTATAATATTTAAAAACCATGACTCGATCGCTGCACAGGGAAAGTTTTTGTGGTGACAAGTGATTCCTTATGCATATTTTTGTTTGTTATGCATCAATATAATTAAATGTTTAATATTACTATATGAATCAACCGAGTTTATTTAATTCATATTTAATTTTAGCCGAACCAACAACCCCGTCATCATTGGAAGTCACCACAGAAATTCCACCACAGCTGCCAACTAATGACGGCAACTTGTTGACAACCATCGCCGCTGCGAATGAGACGAACATTGGAATCAAAGACGAGAAAACGATTGCTGCTGAAGTTGTCGATGAGTATGAACCACTCGGGGGAGTGGAGCAGGGCATACGCAATGAGGTGAAGAGCGAGTTGGAGTCGGAAATTGGGGCAGACTCGGTTCGGTTGGAGCCACTGCAGGTGGAGCAGCAGCCAATTGAGGGGAAACCTGCAAACAACAATGATGAGCAAACAGGTATATTTATATTTAAAAATCCATGGAAATATATATTCTGAGCTGTGACAATTTTTTAGATGCCGCTCAAGGTGTGCGTGAGCCGAAAACTCTGGAGGCGAATGAAGAATCTCAGCCTGAGGTGACTGTTCAGACTGAGAAGAATGAGAAAGCAGAGGAGACTGAGAAGGCTGAGCAGAATGAACAGGCTGAGGAGACCGAAACGGCTTATAAGGTTGAAGTACCTGTGCAGATTCAGCAATCTGAGGAGCCAGCTGAGGCTGAAGAGTCAATCGACACCGTTGCGAACAACTCTGAATCTGAGCCAGACACAGCCAATGGAAGTTCTTCAGAGGTGGTGGATAATAACAGCAGACCACTGCCAAGTGTAACCAGCGATCTGGTGTCTATCAATTTAGATGAGAATCGTGCGATTACCGAGCAACCCATAACTAAAAAAAAACTGTTGGCTTTGGAACAAGAACATGAACAATTCCAAGAGGCAGAGACCACACCGCAGCCCACAAACGAGGTGAGCAGGCACCAGGTGGCCAAGAAGCAGGGCGTTGATGATCTGCTGCCCGTCTATACGCAAAATGAGCATGCCGAAAAGCACGAGGAGCCAGAGCAGGCACCAGAGCTCAAAGTCTTGCAAGAGCTTGGAGAGCAAGAAAAATCTGAAAATGGCAAAGATCAGCTCAATCTGGGTAATGCAGAGGAAAGCACAGCGGAACCATCATCATCATCAGTTCAATTCCATCTGAATGAAATCGATGAAAACATCATTAAAAGCGAGCAAAATGAATTAAAAGAATTAGCGGAGGCATCTGAAAGTGTTGTTCAGCCTGCGGAGGATGCTGTTGTCGAGGCTAGCGAACCAGTTTTGCCAGTCGCATCAGAGACGCAAGAAGAAACTTTGACGACCACAGAAGCTAGCAGTGAGGAATCACAAGAGGATAAAGTGGAAGCAGATCCTAAGGAATCAATTGCACTTGCAGTGGAGGTAACAACTTCACAGCCCAGCACTTTAGCTTTTCCAGTCGCGCTTGGCGCTGACAAAAGTGATGAATCCATCGAAGATGAAAGCAAAGAAGAGAGCGATGATGCTAATGGAAACTTAGAAAATCAAACGGGAGAATCTGCCGTGGAGGAAGCTAAAAAGGAATCCTCTGAGGAATCGGATGAATTGTCAGCGGATGAGCCAAAGGCCAGAGCAGAGGATAGTACTGCAACGCCACTCGTCTCATATCCACCACACAATCTGGGGCAAACTTTCGACAGTAATCTCGCCGATGAGCGCAGTGCTCATCTCTCACGGGCGTCCACAAGCCGTTCGACGCTGATCGTTACACTTAGCTCGGGAACTGCAGTGATATTGATTGTGGCTTCATTGGTCATCTTTGTATTGTCATACCAACGCCAAAGTGGCACTTTGGACATTGAGATGCAGGAACAACGACTGGGCAAGGATGATCTGGATCAGGTGGATGCACAAATGAAGTTGCTTGATGTGGAGCGAACGGCGCCCGTAATTATCGCCATGGGCAACGAGGAGACCGATGAATGCCTTTAGATCTCCCATCATCAAACTGATTTTGGTGCATTGTAAATATTTTCTATTTTTGAGATTGAGTTTATCTAAGTAAAGCAGCATCGAATTCTTCAGCTTGCCCTTCCAACTGGTTGTAACATTTTTGGCTCATATCAAATCATAACTGGCCCAAAAGCAGTAAATGCGAAAAAGACGAGAAACGAAAACAGACACAGAAAATAAACAAAAAAACATTTGCCATATTGCTTAATTTTAGCTGCACTCTATTAAATAAGTTCTTCACTATTCAAGAATACACAAAAATTATTTATCTTTAGGATTTTGATTTAGATTTAAGCACACTTTTATTGAGTCTCTGACAAAAACTCAAAATAAATATTTTCGATTTATTAATAAACCTACAAATGCATTTTTGTATTACTATACACAATTTTAATTTCCTAAAAGACTACTATATATATATAAGATCTTGAAAAAAGAAACATGCACACTGTCAATTCAATTTAATGACAAAGTTTGATATTTTATATGAAAAACATATTACATCGACAGCCTAAAAGTATTCCACATTTTATAGAGTGAAAGTCAATTTGTTGTAATTTCCAGCAAAGTAAAAGTATCGATACCTCTAATCGTATAATTTGAAAATCAATTCACAATTCCTATTCGAATTTATCGTCTATATAATTGAACAAAATTTAAGTAAATAAAATTGTGAGATATATTTAGAATGATTTATCCCAGCATGCGAAATCTGTAGCAACAAGTAAATTGTACAGCGGAATTCCTAATAAACATTTTGGCTTATATGGCAATAAGTACTCAACAATCGATCTGATAAATTACACTCTCAATTACAACTCATTTATTCAAAGATCTTGTAAGTCTCCATAATACCTAAATATGATTATTACAAAAATACATAGAACATAAAAAAGCCAACTGCATTTTTTATATCAATATTCGTTGCTTATCTAGAATTGTGTATTAAGGTTACACGAATAATTTAATATTGTGTCGCATTGCCACAAAAGGAAAATCAACATTTGCCCTGATGAAAGCTCAAAAAGGTCAACCAGAAATGATTTAATGCTTTGCCACTTACAACTTTGTGGCAGCCACTACAATGTATGGCATTAGTGCGACTAATTGCATCGGATTAAAAGCTTTGCCGCGTCGGCGTATCAAAGGCGTATTTTAATGAACTAACAAATGAGTGCACGATCTATTGAACGACGCTGCTGAGAATTTGATGGAGAGAGAAAGCTCGAGAACAGCAGCAGCACTATGCTCACAACATAATAAATAGAATACTCCACCCGCTAGCAGTATGCACGCTACTGAGAGAAGAGGAGAGGAGAGGCGGCGATGCATTTATTGAGTATTAGTTGTTTCCGATCTTGTTATAGTATTCTGATGAGCTTAATGGGCGAAATGAAGAGGCGCACGCTCAACGGCATCGGGTCCAAAGTGAAATAAACAAAACGATTTTGAGATTAAGAGTATTTGTTTTAGATTTCTTGTTGATGTGATCTTATGCAATCGCCCGCACATTGGGCGAGCTAATCAAATAGCCAAAAAACGTAAGGAAAACAATTCGAATTCTTTGCCATTCTTTATTATCGACAATTTAAAAGCAATAAAATATCAATTGACAGCATAATTTTCTCAGTACCATTTCATTCGTAGACAATTACGAAATTTTTATAAAAAAAAAAGTTGGAAGCCTAACAGACGACACAACAATGTGGTTAGCTGTCTGTGGCGAAACCTAAACCACATCAAATAAATAACACATACTGTTAATACATATACATACACAGCCATGTTCATATAATGATAGGCAAGATTAAGTTGCACAAACAAAAGCGTAATCTGCAATAACATACAACCACTGTGCTGCAGGCAAGAAGAGACGCATTTTTATATATTTTTTGTCTTACTTCACACATTTTGGTTCTTAACCCATATCTTGCCGGCGTCGACGCCAACGGCGCTGTCATTTTCTCATCTAATGCGCGTCTGTCGCTGGCCAAAGCTCTCGCTCACGCGCCATTCGCTCAGTGGCCGTGGCGTTGTTGTTGTTGTTATTGCTGTTGCTGTTGCTCTCTCCCACTGCTTTGTGCGTTCAAAATAAATTTCATTTGAAGCGAATTAAACAGCGTAAGCATGCATGCATGCGTGTGTATGTGTGTGTGTGTGTGCGAGAGTGCGAACGTTTTTTTTTTCATCTTTTACATTTGAAAGCACAGAAAATAGCAAACATGAAACATGTTGTTCAGTTTGCTTGTTGCTCTGCACGCGTGCGGTTCGCGTTTTAATTTCCGCTCTTAATTTCTCTTGACTCGACAATAGAATCAACAAGCGAGTCGTGTGAGCCGATTCTGTAAAAGCCACAAAAGGTAGAATATATTCATATGCGTCTGCTATTTTAATCAGCTGTGCAAAGTTTGCAACTCTTCGAGACATTCGCGACGTATACGTAATGTGGCATATTGCATTTAAGCAAATGAAATCAACTATGTGTAACGAGTCTAGAAGGATTTCAAAATACATTTGATTTGGCGCTCTAGCGCGAAATTTGTATATGATTCAAGGTTTGCAATCGCGCTGAAATTAAATTAGAATACACAGTACAAGTGTACCCACAAAATATTACAAAAGATACAATCGAAAAACATTAAAATTAAATTATAATAGGCAAAACAACAATGTCGTCACAAAAATATTTGTATAATTGACAAATTCTTACAATAGCATAAAATTTATATCTGCGATGCTCTAATATTTATTTTAATATTAATTTTGTTTTTGTGTTTAATTTTAAACATACTATAAAACTTTTAAACTAGTAAAAGTTGAAGTGATCAATTTATAGATGCCCTGTATTAGATATATGGTATAGCCAGTTACAATCAACTATTTAAGATTAACTTAGTAGATTTTTAAAAATTCAAAAATATATTTTGTCTGAGTTTTGATATTAGACTATCTTAGACTGGTTAATTATATTGTATTTGAAACAACAAAACTTACTTCCCTCGTTCGAATGAGTTAGCATAGCTTACAGGGTAGATTTTTGTATTGTTTAGTCTATGTTGATCGTCTTTATGTTCGAATAAAAATACAAACTTGTGTACAAGCATATTTATACTTAAGCGCTTAAGCAATATATATATATATATATATATATATATATACATATGTATAATTAAATATATAAATATACACCCAGTATTTTAAATATATATCTATGTATGTTTTTGGCAGAGTGTTGTTTTAGTTCTGCGCGTGTGAGTCACCTGTGTGTGTTCTTGGTCTCGGCCGCGGCAGTGAAATGAAAATTAAAACGAATTAAAAAGAAATGCATTTGATAAACAATGGACAAACAAAAACAAAACAAAGCAAAGCCTAAAATACAACGGCATATGCAGGCGCATTCCCTTGACGCTCATGTCCTCCTCCTCACTCCCCTTCCCCAGAGAGTAAACACAGCGCGCCCATAAAATGTATGCCTATTTGTAGATAGTGCAGGTGTCTCAGCAGGTTCTGCTCTGGTTCTAGCATGTGTTTTGTTAGTATTTTTCATTTTCTCTCTTTCCAAGTAAGAAACCGCAGTAAGAATTGCATTTCCTTCATTTCCAGCATGGGCAGTCAGCCAGTTGGCTGCTAATGTGCAATATGAGCGCATTTATCACAGTAATTTTTGTATATTATTGTTAAGTTGGCCACTGTTTAGCATGCATATATAAATAACATGCATATAATTATATCTATATATATATATATATATATATTTATATATATAGCGAGTTTGTCGTCTTGAGTTGGCTGTTGCCAAAGTCAAGCACACAATTGGCACGCGTAGGCGATGCCATATACAAAGTCGAAACTTTCACATAATTTAAGTACTTTGGAAGCGAGCGCCCACCAAATGTTTGAATTTGTTTTATTTATAATTAATAGCAATATTTTCCATGGCATTTCGCCTTCGATGCATTTGTTGGAATTGCCGCTACTCGTGGGCAGCTGTAAGGCTGTGAGGCGTGCCAATTGTGGAACAATAAGTGGAACAACAACAACAACCAAAGCAGCTATAACAACGCCCAGATACCCAATTATTCAAGTTCACTTTAAATGCTTTTAAAATTGCATGTGAAAGCAATTCAATATATTATTCAATCAATTTAATAATTAATTTTATTCAAATTGTCATATAGGTAGGAATATTAATAATAACAATTTAATTGACAATATTGTATATCTATTTCAAATGCCAAGCATTCCGATCATATAAATGCGTTGAACATCAATCGACATCAATCAATATCAATCAAGTTGCTTGCCATTTCTGATTGGCAGGCAGATGATCGTGGCGCTTCCCTTAGTGCTGCCTTATATGGCAAATGGAACTTGCGCACGCCTAGTTCGGTTCCAAATGAATGAACGTTTCAAGACACTATCAAAAAAAATAAAAAAAAAAATCTCAAAGCACACCCGCACACACACTCGCCAATTGATATGCATATATCAGCATGGAGCTTTGCTCATTTCCATCGTGTTATTGGTTTGCTTTACGCATGATCAATTAAGAAAAACAATTAACATTTTGTGAAACTACCAAAAAGAGATCGACAAAATTTTAATAGAAACTAGTTGCCAAATTTTTCAACAAAATCAAGACAGACACAAAACGCATGCCAGCAAAACAACACAAAACGGAAGTTATAAGTACGAATATGGCCTGATATCATAGTTAATTTTGCATACGTGCCAATGTCTGTGCTAGAAAAGTTATGGCCAACGTTCAGGGAATAGAAGTAGACAGTCAAACTACTGGCATATCAATTAGTAGAAAGCGCCAGAGCCAACTCCCAACTAAGTGGAGCAAATGACACATTTTACTATACTTAGAGCCAGGCCACACCCCATCATTACTTGCAACATGCAACATAAGCGCATTCAAACAACAAAAGAAAAAATTTTTTTTAGAGATATTAACAAGTGAAGAGAAAAAAAAACAAGCACAAACACTTTCCGGTCATTAACTGGAAGAGTGCAGCGCGCAGACAAATGGCCACTAAAGATGCCACAATATATTGCCTCGCATTTCCTTTGCTACTCATAGTTCATGCACATTAATTGCAAGCATTTGATTTGTTTATTGTTCTTTTTTTTTTTTTTTGCTGTGCAGAAAAGCCCAAAAACAAGCAATTCTTGAACGCGGCCAACAGTTTTATGCTGTGCGCTTTGGAGAATTTTAAGTGCAAACACAAACAACAATGACGACAGCCAAATGGACTTGGATTCGGATCTGCCGCCAGCTGCTGAGCATTTTACTCGGTATGTTCATCTACTATTTTATCGTCTTTTTACATTATTTTATGGTTTTAATTCTTGGGCAAAAATAGTTTTTCGCACATGGCTGGTTCAGCTAAACTTGAATTAACCCGTTACACCACGTTACACGTTGACCTTCAGTCTTTAACCAAAAATTTCAATGCTTGGCAAAGAGTGCGTCAGAAATGCGAATGATTCGTCAGTTTAAGGCATAATTTCTATTTTTGTACAAACGCGAAACGTATCCAAATTTCATAAACATTATAAATATATGAAAAAAAAAATATTAGTCTCTCTCATTTTTCACATATTTCAATTAAATTGCCTAGATTAATTTGGTACATATATGCGGCTATTAACAAGAAAATTAAAATCACAAATATTTCCATTTTAACATATTTTGGAGCACACATAACAGGAAATAACAACGAATCGGAAATACACTAAATTTGTGATTTTTAATTTATTTGAAAATTAGTTTTTAAATTAAGAAACATAAAAGATGTTTCGAAATCAGCCAACAGAGAACAGACAAAATTGACAGGCGCCGCCAAAATGATGACAAAATTCTCATACCCCATAGAGAGAGAATTTAATTATAGAAATCGAGGGCCAGCATGTCTGTGGGAGGTGGCTATAAATCAATTCATAATGTCATACGGTTCACATAAGTATGCTATACATAAAGTAGAATTCATTCAGTTGACAAATCGCACGTCAGCAGTTGGCCAACTTTTTAGCAGTGAAATGGCCGTCAGTTGCCTGTCAAAACAGGCAGAAACACCACTGGGCGCCAAATATAGTTGTTGGTTGACACACACACACACACATATGACATATGTATACACACACTGTGCACTTTATATATTACGCATACGCAGCGTGACCGTCGCATGACTCAATGTCCTGTTAGAGCCAGTGTAGCAGGTGCGTTGCAAACGAAATTGAAATTAATTTCAATCATATATTTAACGCCACAGAAAACAGCAGAGTGCCGCCTGCCTCGACACTTCACTTGGCCACAAATAAACACCCCGAAAACGACTCGGAATTGCGAGCGTGGGAAATTTGCGAACACTACAAAAAAAAATTATGACGCACTTGTTGCTATTCTTAGGCAATTTATTTATTTCGCGCGAAATATTTCTGCAAATACAAATTGGCAACACTTATAAATCTTTTTAACATATATACAAATTTTGTTTAACAATCTTCCTTATTGCTTTGCAGTTTTCAGCTGCGTTGCCGCAGAAACGCCCAGTGGCTATAAGCGAGAGATATGCGAGTTCCGCAAGGGCAGACCGGTTCGTATGGACCCCCCATGGATTTCTCTGTCCATTAGCTAATAGTGTGTTAATCGTTGTAGATGCAGCCCACCAGCTCGTTTCGCAGTCGATTGCTTGCGATGCGAGAGCAAATGTTGATACGTGCCACAGTGGAGGGGCCCGAGATCTATGGATACATACTGCCCTCCACCGATGAGCATCTGAACCAGGAGGTGGCGGCACGCGATCAACGTTTGCATTATCTCAGTGGTTATACGGGGACTCGTGCTGTTGCCGCAGTAACGCAGGGTGGCGCCGCAATTTGGCTTGAGAATCGCTATGCACAGCAGGCGGATGGGGAGCTGGACTGTGATTGGGAGATTTATTTGGTGGGTGGCAATGTCAGCATGGCCCAATGGCTGGACAGTCAGCTGCGTATGAACAAACGTATTGGGGCCGATCCGCAGCTGGTGCCGCATCATCTGTGGATCAGTTGGGAGCGTGAGCTCGCCGATAAGTTTCTGAAGCTCATGAAAATCAATAGCAATCTGGTGGACATGATTTGGGAGGCTGAGCGTCCAGAGCCACCTAAGGATCATGTCATACAGGTGCAAACACGAGATTTTGCCGGCGAGAAATGGGAGGACAAAATTAATGAGCTGCGTCGACGGCTGGCACATCTGGGCTGTGATGCAATGATTGTCACCTCCCTCACAGAAATTGCCTATTTGCTGAATATTCGTGGCTCAGACATTCCCTACACGCCCGTGGTGAAGGTAAGCCGGCACAGAATCAGTTTTGGTCAGATATATTTTACAATACTTTTCTTTTTTAGTCCTTTGCCATTGTCAGTCGGGACGACGTATTCTTCTATGTGGATCATGGCAAGATCAGTCTCGGCATTGATCTGCATCTGCGCACGGATTGCTACAACGAGAACTGTGTCAAGTAAGTAAGAATTGATTAAGAATGCTCATTTTCCTTAAGTAGACTTCAGATATGTAAAATATTTAAAAGTTAAGAAAAAACTATATGTAACAAATAGAAAAACTATTCTTGGACATATTGTTTATATGTCAATTTAAGTAAAGACCTTGTCACATAATGTTAAAGAACTTGGAATTCCTTGAAATTTCTGTTTCCATTGCAGAAGATGATTAATCACCTTAAAAACATATTGTTAAATTCTGAATTGTTTGGCATATGATAAATTTCATTTTTCAAAAATAGATTATTTATCATTCAAAGTGGACATACAAATTTGAGAAAATCTTACCATATGTTTTATATTTAATAATCTATATTTAAATACAATTAAAAATCTCGTTCTCTTTTCCAGGATTAAGGAGTACAAGCAAATTTGGAACGATATAAGAACTTATGTACAAATTTGGAAGCGTGTGCTTGTGCCGGCACCGTGTGTGCAGGAGCCAGGTGCTTCGGAGGCGATTTACTCAGCGGTGCCCGCCAAGAATGTTGTGGAACACATCTCGCCAATTATCTTTATGCGAGCGCAAAAGAACTCCGAGGAGCAGGAGGGTATGCGCATGGCACATATACGCGATGGCGCCGCTATATGTGAGGCTATGAGCAATCTGGAGACCAGATTCTATACAGAGCAATGGACTGAGGAGAAGATCAAATACGAGGTGGAACTCTGGCGTCTGTCGCAGACCCATTCCAAGGGCCTGTCCCTACGCACCGTGGTTGCCTATGGCGAACACTCGGCTCTGCCCTACTACATATCCAGCAATGTGACCAACATTGAGGTCTCCGATCAGAGCCTGCTGGTCATCGAATCAGGTGGCCAGTATCTGGAGGGCACGACGGATGTGTCGCGCACATTCATTTTCGGCCATCCCACACGTGACATGAAGAGAGCCTATACGGCTGTATTGGCTGGTATTCTACACATATCTGATCTAATATTTCCCGCTTCGGTGAAGCCATCCGGTCTGGACAGTGTGGTGCGTGCCAAGGTGTGGCACGAAATGACCGATTATCCGCAGGCCACCGGAAATGGCATTGGCGCCTTTGGTTCCGTCGAGGAGCGTAAGTAAATTTTTTGTCTTAAAGTAATTGAATCATCTTCAAACTTTTACTCCTAATTTCCGATATATCTGTAAATCTCTTTAACATTATTTTTGCAGCTCCCATCTCAGTGGCCTATGGACAGAACAGCAGTTTCCACTTTAAAGAGGGCTATTTCTTCTCGAGCGGTAAGCAAATCAGCTAAAATGTATATTTCGTTTCTTAACCCATCTTTTTCTCATGTAGAGTCTGGCTTTTATAAACGAGATGATTTCGGAGTACGCCTCAAGAATGTGTTGGAGGTGTTGGACACAGGCAAAACAACGACCAGCGGTGAACACTTTTTAGCATTCCAACCTGTTACGCTGGTGCCGTACGAGCCAAAACTGATCGATGGCTCCATGCTGAGCTCAGATGAGAAACGCATGCTGAACCGATACAATGCCAAAATACGGAAACAGATTGGGGACGAGCTGAAAAGACTGGGCAACATGAAGGCCTTCTACTGGATGATGAACAAGACGCGACACATACGCGAGTATTTGCCCGAGGACGAGTATCGTGCAGCGATGGGCGGTGGCTGCCACACCCACATCCATCCACTCTACATGCCCCTCATAGCTATGGGTCTAATGATTGTGGCATCATTAATCCGTCTTTAGAAGCGATATATTTAAGCAAGTGTGTGTGTGTGTGTGTGCCTGTGCTTGTGTGTGTGCCTGTGCCTGTGAGTGTGCGTGTGTTTGCTTGTGTGTAATTATGTAGTTTTAGTTAGCTATGCAAATCGAAGAGAGAACTTGGGACTAACAATTAAAATACCATTATTAACTGTTAGAAATTATTTTTAATTAGTAGCTTGATTCATTCAGTTCACTTGAATTAAAGTTGAGATACTTAAACCAATTCAAATACGTAATGCAAATGTATAAACCAACTTAAATATCAATAATTTACCAAAAAAATATCTGTTAACTTCTTATATTAATATGAACAATATCTACTTAGGTAAGAAATAATGATGTATATTTTTCTAAATGTGATTAAACGTAAAATGTATTGAAGGTGTATCTGAGGTTTACGTACTCATTGGTAGATTTATTGTATATATAGTAACACGATCTATATTCTCACCAACCAATTGCGTTTTTAATTTGTGTCAAAATTGCGTGTACTACGCAAATGAAAAGGTGTCATTTTTAGTGTCAATATTTTTTTATTACTTTTCCAGGATAATTCAAATCGCTAATTTTGTTTTGATCTTCATTAAAGTAGGTCAAAAATAGAATGTGACCCAATCGTTACACACCTCGATTTCCGCATATACCCAACGATTGTGGCAGTTCAGATGATAGTGTTACGGAGATATTTATACTTTATTGTTTCCACCACAGCCAATCAAACTGATAAGCCAGCTGAAAAGTTTGTTGAGAGTTCCAATCGTTCAGTTATTAACGTGATTTCAACTCGATAACTTGTGCTCTAAGAAATTGGTTAAAAATACAAATGAAAACGCGCAGTGCCAAAAACAAAAGTGATAAGATTTAAACAATAATAAATATCTCAATTGACACTGATTGAAAACAAAGAAAATATGTTCAAAATGATTTACGTGTTTGGCATTTTACTGCTTTTACTGCCTGCAATTGCGCAGGCCAAAAATGTGCTAGTCGAGGAGTTGTCCAAGGGCTGGACCTTGAGGGAGAGCAGCTCCAGTAAGTACTCATCGAACTGAATGGATATTTCTATGTCTGCTGTGTGTACGTGATTAATACAATATTGATCTGATTCATTGCCAAATATTTAAGATTCGCACAGTCCCCGGCCTCCCCAGCAACTGTTGCGACTGATAAGATAAGAAAGCTGACGTTGACATCGGTTTGTTGTTAATATATCAATGATTATGACAATTAAATTAATTGTTTCCACTGCAACGTTAGTGATTTTAGAGCGATTGTATGTGTTTTGCACCGATTTCATAAATTTTATTTACATTTTCCAGCGGAGAAATTTAACGTGGCAAAAATTCCATCCGGGGTTTATACAGATCTTAAAAATGTATATGGTAATCTGCTGGATCCGGGCAATGATATTAAGCTGCGTTGGATAGCAAGCAAAAACTGGACTTATAGCACAACATTCGCAAGGGGTATGCAAAGACAGCTGGTCTCCATTCCTCGAAAATCCAACTAAAGTCTCCTTTAATTTTCAGCCGATGATGTGGGGCACGACAGTAATGTGAATCTAACGTTCCACGGAATTGATACAGTGGCCAAGATCTGGTTAAATGGCGAACTACTTGGCGAGACAAATAATATGTTTGTGCGCTATTCCTACGCCGTTGGTCATATTCTGCGCCAGAGTCCTGATATGAACCAGCTAGAGGTCGAGCTACTCTCCCCGCTGGCCGTGGCGGAGGCACGTGCCCAAGAGCTGGAGGATAAGGGCAACAGCGCTCCGCCCAGCTGCCCGGAACCCCAAGGCTATATTGAATGTCATCGTAACATGTTGCGCAAAATGCAAATGAGCTTTGGCGGTGAGTGGAATCCGGCAGCGTTGTCCTCCGGCATATGGAAACCTGTGACCCTCGAGTACCATACGGTCGCCATCCTTCGTGACGTGGACGTGGCAATCAATCGCAACGATACTCACTGGATAATGGACTGTCGCGCAGCTATAAGCACAGGCCTTGCGGGGAATTTCTATGCGAAGCTAGTGGTCTATACCAGGTGGGTGGCATTTTCAGCCAGTCTTTGATAAGTTGATCGAGAAGTGGGATTCTACTTAAGGGAAAAATGTGATTTCTTTACTTAATATTTTATTTGGTAAGATTAAACTTTGCCATTATTGAGTAACTTCCATATACATTTTAAACCTTTTCCTCATGTTTAAAAAATCTTTAAATCTTTGTACTAATTATACAAATATGATCTTATTCCCAGTGATCTGCTGGATGAGCCATTTGTCGTTGAGCAGGAAAATATGTACTACGGAACGCCTTTTATGCAATTCAAGGTTGATATACCGAAAGTACGTAGCTCCAGGCTTTTGTTGGCTTTAGCTAATCATTTACAAATCTTAGGAGCGTGTCAAGCTTTGGTGGCCCAATGGCTATGGTGATCAAAAGTTGTATCCAGTGCTATTTAGGCTGAAGACATATCACAAAAAGGATGAGCCCAGTTTGAGTTTTCGCACGGATTCAGAGAAATTGCTGCGTATTGGATTTCGGACAATCAAATTGGTGGAGGATAAAGATGGTAAGGAATTTGCTTGGGCATGTTCTCTTATAGGTTTTTTAATCCATTTGGTTTCAGACAGGGGTCGCACCTTCTATTTTCTTGTTAACGGTCATCCAATCTTCATGAAGGGCACCAACTATGTGCCGGCTCACACCTTACCCGAACTCTCAGCCGATACGGAAAAAGGTGAGTAAATTTATAATACGTGCATATAATATTATTATTATTATTATTATTATTATTATCTACTTTTTGGTTGCAGTGCAGCCTCTGTTGAAAGCGGCCAAATTAGCCAACATGAATATGATACGTGTCTGGGGTGGTGGCCTCTATGAGTCGGATACATTTTATAGGATGGCCGACATGTATGGCTTGTTGGTTTGGCAGGACATGACCTTTGCAAAAGCAACCTATCCAATTGACGATGAGCTAATGGCCTCCATGGGCATTGAGGCTGTCCAAAATGCGCAGCGTCTTGCTTATCATGCCAGTCTGGCATTGATTGTGACTAATACTGAGATCGAACTATATCTGGTTAATAACCGCACAGATTTCGGTGAAGATGCGCTGCGTCTTGAGCAGGAATATAAGCTACTCTTTGTGGGCAACCTTCTGGCTGAGCTGAATATAATCTCGCGATACGATTTCTATCCGCGTCCTGGCCCCATGATCTCCACACCCTCGCTGGGAATTTTAGAGTCTGGCAAAGGACTAGCCATGGATCCCCAGAGCCCTGACTATGGAGATGGTACGTAAATAATGAACCTCCATGTATGTGACAATGCATTACCTTTACTCTTTAAATACAGTACACATCTATGAGGACGAGATGAATGCCATTTCACAGGTTGTTTATCCGCCGGCTCGTTTCATCTCTCAGTTCGGCTACGCCAGTCTGCCCATGCGTTCGTCCTGGCAACGTGTGCTTGGCGATAATCAGAGTGATGAGAACATAGTGGCACTAATACGCCAAAGGCAGCATAATCCGAAGGGCTTCATTCCTTTATTAATGCAAATTGCTTACCTGTTGCCATTTAAACTACTGGCCTGGGAAGATAATGTCGATGAATTTATCTACTTCAGCCAGGTGGCCCAGGCAATTAACACAAAAGCAGCATTCGACCTGTTTCGCAGCAGACGAGATGATTACCAGACAATGGGCGCACTTGCCTGGCAACTGAATGATGTTTGGATAGCGCCCACATGGTCCTTCATCGATTTCTACGGGAACTACAAGTTGGTTTACTACTGGGCAAGGCAATTTTTAGCATCAACCAGTATAATTGCATTCTACAATGAATCTGGCGATCAGCTGAAGATAACTGTTACTCGCGAGAATTACTTGGAATCTCCCGATGTGCAGATATATAACATACATATCAAT
Organism: Drosophila fungiperda; assembly: GCA_035042345.1. Taxonomy (NCBI): domain Eukaryota; kingdom Metazoa; phylum Arthropoda; class Insecta; order Diptera; family Drosophilidae; genus Drosophila; species Drosophila fungiperda. The sequence continues at coordinate 4,983,954 of JAWNLM010000015.1, read as the reverse complement.
ACATATCTGTGGAATGATATTTTTTCCAAGAAGATCATCGCACGAGCAATAGGCCTGGTAAGATTATTCAGATATTTCTATCTTAATTTTTGAGATATTTAATTTTATTAATTCGCAGCGTTCAAGTTCGTTGGATGACTTGACCATACCTCTGGAATCAGTCCTATATGAAAATCATACGAAGGAGGAAATCTTCTTGGAAATCCTATTGAAGGATAAAGATCGGATTGTGGCACAAAACTACTTCTATCCGGTGCCAATTAAGCAAATCGTCGGCATTAAAGATCCGGAACTAAGGGTAAGTTTATATCTAATAATATTTATTTGAATTTATTATTATTTAATTATTTCATTTGATAGATCGAAGTTGTGGGTATCGACTGTAATAGTGCTAAAACCGCGTACAGCAATAGTTTCAGTTTGCGTATTACTGTTAAATATCCAGCCCTATTCGTTTACTTGGAGCTTATCCACCCGGAATATGTCAATTTGAGGCACACATTCTCCACGAACGGCTTCATACAGACGGTTCCCCGGCAAAATGTGTATTTGAATTTTGAAAGCGATGTGAAATGCTTGACTATTACAAGAGCGGATATCGCAGTAAGGACTATGAATCAATATTTCGAATAAATATTACAACAAATGGTATATAGCACACATATTATTGCATAAATACGACTAAATTAAAAAATGTAAAACTGGAACTTAATGATGTCTAAATTTAAAAAAAAAAATGAGTTGCCACATTTTTGTGCCCACGCCTTGGGCTATACATAGCTTCGCTTCTAATTCTGAAACAGCTATTTCTTTCAGTTTTGATGTAAAGTTATAAAAATAGGTAAACAATAAACATAATAAAAATTGTATAGATTATAAAAGAAATTTCTGAAAATTAATATTTTACAATGTCTGTCCATCAAAATACATAAGAAATATTTGAATAAATTTGAATATCTCAATAAAGGCACAAATTTTCACACAAACAGCACTCTTCCCCTATCTAATCTGTACTTGAAAACATTACTGTATTTATTACTGAGATGATAGGTTTGATATTGCAAAGGTGTGCTTGTATGTGTGCATGTGAATTTGGTTTCACTAGACTAGACTCACTGTCGACTGCAAAAAAATGAAATGTGAATTAGAAGCTTGAGCTTTGTTCACTAGTGTTATCAGTGCATATCTTTCTCGCATTCTCTCTCCCACTCTCCAATTTGCACTCTCACCAGAAGCCGACAAGCGCCGATCGTCAAATTCCAGCAGTCAGTCCATTAGTTGCCCTTCGCGGTGACGGTCGCATTAATTTTCGCGTTTCGGTGGGCAACGCAGCTAAACAAAACAAAACAAAACAGTTCGTATTTATATATGTAAACAACAAATTTGTGCTCGAGCTGGCGGCTCTAAGTGTTTGGTTATTCATTTTTTTATTTAGAACCCGAAATAGCTTTTAGGCTTGAAGTTTGTTTAAATAATTTACTTTGCTAAATTAAACAAATAAACAGTTATGCGTTGTTTGCTGAGTGGTAAATTTTACAGTGGCAACAGCTGTGCATTTGGACTGCTGCTCTGCTTGCTTGTGGCGCCGGGGGTCAAAGGCGACGCTGTGCAAATTATTGAGTTGGGCCATAATTGGAGTATATCTAATCAGAATGGCTGTAAGTATAAACCAAATTAAGATTATACTTTAAAGCAGCTACCAATTAAGCACATTAATAGTTAATAAAACCCAAGGAAGAATCGAATCAGTGGTGAGCAAATATTCCCGTATTGACTTTGGTGTTTTGCTACTTATTATCAATATCTTACGGGGATGATAAAACAGTGAAAATATATAAATTGCAGCCATGACCATTACGGATCAGACACTGCCCTCGGGCATATATAGTGCCTTCTTTCCTCATCAACTTCTGGATGCCTATAACGATGTAAGACTCCGCTGGATGGCCTACGACAATTGGACATACTCCAATAGTTTCAAATGTAAGTGCATTCTCCAATTGAGATAATCATCTGAATCCCTTCTTATCTTGCTTTGGTTCAGTCGATGTGGATCACTATAAGCGTGTGCGTAGCTTTAATATGACCTTCCATGGCATCGACACAGTAGCTGAGATTAGGTTGAATCGCCAGCTTTTGGGACGAACGGACAATATGTTTGTGCGCTACTCATACGATGTGAGCAAGCTGCTCCAGCATGATAATGTGCTGGAGGTGGAGATAACATCGCCTGTGTTGGTGGCAAGGGCCAGAGCAAATGCATTGGATCTAGCAAATATGTATGTGCCACCAGCATGTCCACCCGAAAGTTATCACGGTGAATGCCACATGAACATGCTGCGAAAGATGCAGGCAAGCTTCTCATGGGACTGGGGACCGGCGGCGCCATCGATGGGTATCTGGAAGAGCGTGCAGCTAGAGATGTATGAAGTGGCACTGCTACGTGATGTGGACGTGGACATTAGCAGGAACAGCACTCACTGGAACATGCACATTAGCTGCTACATGGACACCATGAGCAGAGAGAATTTCTATGCCGAATTGGTATTCTATGCCGTGTGAGTAGATCTTCACATGACACATCAGTTGCAGCTTATCATCATAATCTTCATCGCTTGCAGCGAGCTCCTCAACGAGACAGTCGTCATAGACACATACACCTCAAGGCCCATCAGCTATTTGACGCCGGTAATTGTCTTTGATCAGGCTGTTCCAATTGTAAGTAGCGTCCACTAATTGTCTTGAATTGATTGATAAGTATGTCAAGTGCAATTCTTTCTTGTTGTTGTTTGTATTATGCAGGATGAAGTTAAAACCTGGTGGCCAAATGGCTACGGCGACCAGAAGATATATCCGCTGCACTTTACACTGAACGCCTGGCTGGGTCGCCCTGGGCCGGAGGTGCGTGCCAAAACCAAATCACAGAAATCTGTTCGTGTTGGCTTTCGCACACTGGAGCTGGTGGAGCGCCCAGCACCGGATGGTCTCGGCAACACATTCCTCTTTCGGGTCAACGGAATCGAGATGTTCATGAAGGGCAGCAACTATATTCCCTCCCATATACTTCCAGAGCAGCAAACTCCCGAAAGCAGTAAGTGCGGAAATTTTATTCTAAAGTTGTGCAACAATTTAGCATACATTAAATATGTAATTTATTAGATGATAACCCTTTTGGAACTCGATTCAAAAAACCCATGAGTATTCAAAATAAACCACATATTGGAAAGACCCAGTAATACACATTTGCACGAACTAAAGTGCATCTAAAATTGGTTTTACCCCATTTAATTACAAATATTATTTACTAAAAAAAAAAAATAATAATATTTCAAATAATATAACAATAAATAATAGAAAAAACTGTGCAGATACATCTATATGTATATATCTCTATAGACTTTGATAAAAATTAAACCAAGCAAGATTACTGATTCAAGATGCAATCCTAACCAAGTATCGACAGTTTCTTCAATTATGCTTTATTTTATCACTGCCAATTCAAGAAAATAAAATTAGAATTAAATTTTACATTTATGTAATTTAAAGCAATTTTTGATTTGTTAATAAATCTCACATTTTTACAGTTGACCACCTTTTGGGATCAGCCAAGGAGGCGCATATGAATATGATACGAGTTTGGGGCGGTGGTATTTATGAATCGGATTACTTCTACGATCTGGCTGACGTTCTGGGCATATTCATTTGGCAGGATATGATGTTCGCCTGTGCCATGTATCCAGTTGCACCCGATTTTCTCGCCTCGGTAAGCGAGGAGGTGCGTCAGAATGCCAAGCGTTTGTCCCATCACGCCAGTGTTGCCATATTTGCCGGTAACAATGAGAATGAGGCAGCACTGGTGCAGAACTGGTATCATACATTCGGTGATCTGGATCGCTTCAAGGCCGAATACCGGGAGCTCTACCTGGGCAATGTAATCCATGAGCTGAAAATAGTGTCGCACAGATCCCGGCCTGAACCGTTGGTCTCATCGCCATCGAATGGCAAAGCTGGCGAGCAGTACAACTATATATCACAAAATCCACAGGATACCAGCAATGGAGATGGTAAACCCATAAAAAAAATTGATCAAACCCATTTTTAACATTGCTCCGTTTGCAGTCCACTTTTATGACTACTTTAAGGATGCTTGGAATGCCGATATTTATCCACGACCACGTTTTGCCAGCGAGTACGGACTGCAGTCGCTGCCAGGTGCCTTTGCCTGGTCGCGCCTTAATGCGGCGGAGTATCCTCTGGCCAAACTGATGAGCCATCGCCAACACCATCCACTTGCCATGGTGCCAATCACTACACAGGTGCACCGCCATTTACCTCTGCCGCTGCCAGAGGACGAGAACTACAACGAGGCGCTGATCTATTTCAGTCAGATATCCCAAGCCATGGCCACCAAGGTGGAGACTGAGCTGTATCGCAGTCTTCGCGATACGGATCACAATACGATGGGTGCTCTTTACTGGCAGCTGAACGATGTCTGGATAGCGCCATCCTGGTCCGGCATCGACTTCTACGGCAATTGGAAGGTAAACTATAACAGACTAATCTCTGCTCAATACTAATGCAAATTTTTAAAGCTCCTGCACTATTGGGCACGTGATTTCCTGGCTCCGATTGCTATAGTTGCACTCGAGGACACCTCCAAGAAATCACTCAATATATCGCTAATCTGCGATAGCCAAGAGCCAAAAGTCGACACGGCCAATCTAAATGTGATGGCCAACATTCATCTGTGGTCGCGGTTAATGCCACGACAATCGCAGAACTGGTCGGTCACCCTGCGCCCCAATGGTGTGCAATATGACAAGGTCATTCCAATCAAGGATCTGTTGCAAGGTGAATTCAATGAGCACAATGCCTATCTGGAGTTTCAACTGCGTCGCGATGAAACTGTACTTTCACGCACTTATTACTTCCCCAGCAGCATTACGAGTGCTGTGGGCATTTTGGATCCTGAACTGGAAGTGAGTATAGTTGCATGTGATCCACTCTGAACAGCCACAATTTATATGGTATTTTTGCACAGTTCGAGCTCACCTCGAAGACCTGCGTCTCAACTATGCGTGGCACACGGAATAGCATCAGCATTACAATAACCGTAAAGAATCCGGCTGTCTTTGTCTATTTGGAACTGCAGCTGCCCTATCGGTATAAGCTCTCCGAGAATGGATACATGCAAACGACGCCCGTCCATGTGGTACATGCGACAATCGAGACGGCTTCCTGCATTCGCATCTGGCGCAAATCCTACTTTAATATTTGGACCGTAAATGAATTTATGCCATAGGAAATCGAGAAATTCCATTTGAAGTTTTGATGCAACATTTATAAATATCTTAACAACTAAACAAAGCAATAAATATAATAGATATGTTATAAGTATATTGTGCGTGTGTGGTGTGTGCGTGTGTGGTGTGTGGTGGCAGCGGTGCCTCAGGCCTCACCGGGCGCCCATCTATCTATCAAAACTGGGCATTTGGACACGGGGCGGCGTATAACCCTCGGGGTATGGCACAAGCTGATTGTTGAGCACTCGCGCATTACGCCAGGTCTTCACCTTGTCCTCGGCTGTGTCCGGCACGCGGACACCCTCGATCAATGTGACCGCCGGTCCATCGACAACGCTGTGCGTGCTGTGGCCAATGGGATTGCGATGCGGACTGTCTGCTAGTGGTCGGCGAGTGGGCGTCGCGGAGGGCGCCGCAACACCGGCACTGGCCGTCACCACCACCGAGTGTGGCATGTAGGTAACATATTTCGATTTCTGTGGCATGGCATTGTAGTTATGCTTGGTGATCAGATTCTGTGGTGGACGTGATCGAGAAGCGCCACCATTGCCGGCATAAAAGCGTGCACTCCGCTCAAAGTAATCCAACGGCTCGGAGGCAGCAAACTCCATATCGTTGGGGAAACTGATGGGCGTCTGGCGTTGCGCACGTGGCTGTGGCTCAACAGGATCGGCATATGCATATGGCTGCCACTGGCGATCCACGGCGAAGGAGTAGTTGTTGTTGTTGCTCCGCGTGCCTGGCTGCATCTGCAAGTAAACCGGCTGCCAGACGGCAGCTCCACCACCCAATTGGCGTCCACTTCGCGAGTTGCTAAATCTGCTGCTGCTGCCCAGCGATTGTTGTTCCAGTGCCTTGCTCTGAGCCTTGGCCAACTGCATCTGGATAAACTTGGCCTGTCGCTGTTCTGCGCTGGCCTTGCGCTGCAGATAATCCTGCTGCTGTTGGGCCAGTTCGCTTTGCTTCAGCAGTGCCGGCGTATGCTCAAAGATTAGCTGTCGTCCGCTGGGATTGCCACCTGCATTACTCCTGCCCTGCAGCACCGGTCGCTTTACATCCGAGCTGCGTACAAAGAATGATCCGGCCGCCTCCTCGGCGCGCGCCTTGCGGCTATTCCTACCCACCAGTATCTCCACATCGTTGCCCTGGCTGGATTTCACATTCACCACGCGCACCTTAGACGGGTCCAGATTACGGCCAAAGCGCAGCTCGGTGCGCAATAAAGATGGTCTTCCCGTTACGCTGCTGATACCGCTACCATCATTACCACTGCCATCTGCCACGCCCATTAAGAGCATCGCATAGAGGAATATTGTTGCAACACTCAGCCGCCGTGTTGCTTCTGTCACCTTTGAAGTCGTCGACATTGCCATCTTTTGGCTGCGTAGTCTGTGAAATTGATGTAATTTTATGTCAAATTAGCCAAACGTAATTGTTTATACATATTTATGTAAATCAGTGAGTAAGCTCAAATTTGTTAATACTTCACGCTTGTTTGATGCTTTTGTAATTGCATTGTTGGCCAATTGGCTTCAGAGTTAACTAAATTCCAAACTGCAAACTACTCTGTTTCTATAATTATTAAGTTTCTCTTAACTAAATGTGCTAGCCCTAGATATATATTTTTTGATTAGGTTTTATTGCATGTATAAACATATTCCGGCCTGAACAAAATCTAATTAGATGATAATTTATTACGCTCTCCCATTAATAATAGAGCAAATTACAATTAACCTGTTAAAATATTATATGCTTAATTTAATGTTCAGAATATAAATATTTATATGTTTCAGATTGATACTTGTTGAGTTGGCGGATCTTCAATTTGGTTTTCACACCGGTTAATTAGCTGTTGCAACACCTGCTTGAATTTTTAGCTCATTATTTTTGCTCTTCATTTAATTATTGACAACCAGTCAAGCAGCCAGGCTAAGGCAAATAGCCTGGGTGCATTTTACAACTTTTTATTGCATCTGCGTGTCTATTTGTATGTGTGTATGTATTGATGTGTGTGTGTGTGTGTTAATGTGCTGGGCTCAGAAAGCGAAACAGCGACTAAAAATTGCAGTGCTTAACTTTCGTTTGCTGCTGTGCTGTGGCATGAGGAAATTGTCGGTTGCCGGTTTGCCGGCAATAACAACAACAACAAAAACAGCATTTAGTCAGTTATTGGCATGGCGACAATTCGTGGCAGTTTTGGCGTGGAAGTGCATTAGACACGCCTCTTACATGCGTTCAAACTCTTATAAATCAGTTGACACGAAAGCCGATTTGCAGCACTTGAGCCAAAGTCAATGACTCTCGTTGCATTATCGACTCGCGTCTGTTTGCAACAATAACAATCACAAAGTCTCTGAGCAATCTCTGAGCACTTTATGCTTCAGTGCAGTTACCTGCATTTACACCTGGTGCTGCCCAGTCTTCAATACTCTATCCTAGCACAGTTGCTGTTGCAAATCCAAGACTTCTTCTTTCTTATCTAAATCAGGAAGTATCCTTAACTGAGCAAACATCCACTTAAGTAAGTTGTCTTGACTGCAGAAGCTCTTGAACACGTTTAGATAATTTAATCAGAAGTTTTATTTTAGTAATTGCCTTATTGAAAGTAGTGTAAAAACCAAGCCGATGTCAACTCTCAAATTATCTTTCAAAACAATGACAACAAATAAGAAAAACATACAAAATAAACAAATTATTTTTATCGACCAAAAACAAAAAAAAAAAAGCAAATATAAAAAACAAATTTTCTGATAACAGGTTTAAATTTGCAGATGTAGCGCAAAATATTTGTTATAGATTGTGATAAGCAAATATTTAAACAGAAAATACTTATCAATTTTAACATTACAAATTAAATGACAAATGCGCTTGAAACCTCTTAAGTGAGAACTCAGCTTCAATGTTTGTCTAACTGTTATTTAGTTAATTAAGTTAAGAACAAACAATAACAAAAGATAATGTAGAAATGCATTAAAACAACTTTTATATTTACTATCGAATGAAATTAAAATTATGAATGCAAAGCTTGTTCTGTTGCCATTAGTTTAAGCCGAAGACAAAATCTTGAAAGACATCCTATTCATGATTAAGAAAATATATGCTTAACAAATGTGTTTAAGTTATACAAAGTATGATAGTTTTATCACATTCTAAGCTTGGACTTAAAAAAAAAAACATTGAACAACTCGCAACTGCTGCAATCTGGTTAACTCTGTTAACGATTCACATTCACACCTCTGATAGATTGCTGTCGGGCCGTCAATCAGATTTAAGTGTTGCCAAAGATTGATGGCCGAGTTTTTGTATAATTTATCGCAATTTACGTTAGATTAATTTTAGCTTTGCCTATTGATTGGCTGCGTAATTGGGGCTGAATGGACTACGATATTACGCATACGCCGCATGCAGCCACCAACGAGTCACTAATGAGTGAAAATTTACGAACAAAATGAGAAAAACAATTAAGAAAATTGTGATTTTTTTTTAAATTTAATAAACGGTGCACGGCAAAGTTCACGGCACGACCACGATCACGACTGCGTCTGCGTCTGAGACTGCGACTTCAAGTCAGGCAATCTGGGTAACCACCACATTGGTGCTTGTGGCCCAAACTCGAACTGACTGCCTACTGCCGACTTTCACTTTCAACTAAAACTCGGCTGCGTTGCGGCTGAGTGCGCCGCGCTCCCAGTTGAACTCGCTGCTGATGCCGCTGCCGCTGCCGCTGCCACTGTCACTGCCACTGCTGCTACTCACTGTGTGCTATGCATTGTGTTTTGCTTTTGTTGTTATGAAATCGTCGCAATCATCGCTCACTGTAACAACAAAAACAAGTTTTACTTTTTGCACAACAACACTGACCAAACCACAGCGTAAAAAAAAAATTAAAAACCCCAAAAAAGAAGTCATCGCTTGCTATTGAGTGCTTGGTCTCTTTTTTGTAAGACTTTTTGAAGTGATGGCCAGCGTTTATAGGCCGCTGGCCGGTAACAGCAACGACGGCGCCAGCAGCGAAGCCACCGATTTCGGCTTCAATGTCACGACACAGCCGCAGCCGCAGCCGCAGCCACAGCCACAGCCACTGCCGGCATCAACGCCGACGTCACAGCAATCACCTGGTCTTTCGTTTTAAAACTTTGCCGTTGCGTCTTCATAGCGTCATTTTTATCTGTTCGTTTTTTTTTCGGCCACTTTTGTTCAATGAAAATTACATCACTTCAAGTTTTGAAGCGGGACAGGAAATGCAACTTAAAGTTTATATTTGCGCGTGTTCAAATTGAGAGTCAGAGTTGGAGTCGGCGTCCGAGTTTGAGTTAAAGTCATGGCCCTAAGTTATGACAAGCGCTGTTGGGATTACTATTAAATAAGTATGTTGAAATGCAAACTGCAATTATTGTTATTGTTATTATGTATGCTCAATTTGTAAAAGTATTAAATTTTGTGTGTGTATGTGTGTGTTTTCACGTAGTTTACTAACTGGTGGCACTATTCAACTTTTTTTGTAGCACGACAAGTAATCACACGTGTTCATCATTTGCATGCACATTTGACGAACACAAGAGACAACGGACAAGCGACAGGCGGCGCACATTTAATAATGAGCTTTCTCACTCAAGGCGTGTCATTTGCTATTAATTGGGTATTACGCTTATGTATTACAATTAAGCGCAATTGCGGGACAACAACTGTGATGCAAATCATTTACTTGTTCATTGACTTTTGAGCTTCAGTTGCGTGTCAGCTTCTAGGCCACAAAATCGAAAAACTCTCACTTTTCTTGAGTCAACACCTCTTCTAGTGTCCCATGACAGTTTGTCAATCAAAAAAAAAAGGTAAAAAAAACCGCCGCAAAGCCACACACGCACACACATACGCATTTCGTGCGGATCTAGTAACAAAGAGTGCATTAGAAATTAAGTACACGCCTACTAAAGCAATAACAGCAGTTGACCCATTCTTCCTCTTCTGTCTTATTCGCTTTGCGCAACAGACCCATTCTTCCTCTCCACCCCTATTCGCTTTTAGGCACGTGCGTGGAGTTACGCATTGCATTAAATGCATTTTAAATTCACAGTTGTTGTCGATAAACGATGTCCGATGTCATTGGTAGTCGGTAGCAACAATCAAACGGTTGTTGCATATATTGTTATCAGTGATTGTTGTAATTTTTGTGTGCTTGTTGTTTTATGTTGTTGTTGCTTTTATGTGCCAAATGCAAATGTGCTTCTGTGGTTAATGTAATTTATTGTTGTTGTTGTTGTTACTGTTGCTGTTGCTGTTTCGTATTGATGCTTGTCGGCGTTGTATTAATTTCACTTTTACTTTTTATGATTAACATTTCCCACCCAAATGCGAGAAATTGTACATGATTATTTTTTCTCTGTTTTTGTTCACTTAAAAATTTGTATATTTTGTTGCTTCTACCACGGCAATGAAATGTGAAATTTCAAAGATCGTAAAGTTGAAAGATGCTTCGGCCCCTGCGATGGTCACTTGACTTGCCTTTTCTTAAATTTAATGCTTTTTACTTATATGAGCTTATTTTTTAGTCATTTCTTATTTTTTATTTGCCAGCTTCTTTAATGTTTCGTGCTTGTTATTCAGCAACACTCGCAGGCACTTTCCGTCCTAAGGTGAACGTCTATTTGGCTGTATTTTTTGCACCCATTTGTCGCAACTGAAAGTGAAACTCTTTTTTTACTTTCGTACTCATGAAGTATCTGCCAAGTAAAGGGCTCCTGAGTTTGATGGATATAGCCTGACACCTCAAAATATGGTTAACAAACCAGCGGCACCTTTCTGACGTAATTATCCCACACATAAATGTGTCAAGCTCTGCGGCTATTAAAGTGTGTTGGACAATCAAAAATGATTCAGATGCGCTCTTTTGTCAAGCTTAATCAACTGTCAACCAAACAACTTTTTAATATTACAAATATTTATTTTGCTGGCATACAAATATCGTAAGATGTGTAGCAATCTGAACAGTTATTCGATTGAACTTTGAAATCATTAACTCATTTTTATTAGAAAAAAAAAACTAATCAAAATAAATACACCAAATATAATTCTAATAATCAAGCTCACCAAAAATCCAACAACTCACATTTTAATTTATACGCTTGAATTGAAGTCCGGACTGCTAACTAGTCAAGTGCTCCGTGGTGCTGATCTGTTCTTGGCGCCGAATCTGACAACAACAAGAGGCTTTTAATTTGTATCTTTGAATCTGCCAACGAACAGACGAAATGTGCGACAGATCGCAACGCGAACCGAAATACAACTGAACGCAAATGAAAAACTTTTGCTTGCAAGTAAAAAAGCATCGAGCTGGAAAACGACGGAAAAAAGTAAAACTTATTATGCATACATACTAACATGTGCACATATGTGTGTACATACCTATGTGTGTTTGGAGGCCGACACCAACAGCGACGCAGCGGCAACAGCAGCCAGCATGCGCAGAGAAGGTAGCGCCGCTCTTGGCAACCGTAACAACACAACCACCAACACAAATACAAACACACAAACACAACACTCAACACACACTGCACGTCGACGTCGTCAGCGACAACAGCTGGCCAAAGAGACTGAAACCAAAAACTGAGACTCAGACTGGGACTCAGACTGGAGCTGGTGAGCTTGACACGGCTTAGCACACAAAAAACATGCCAAAAACAAAAAACCAACAATCTTTGCGGCCAAAATCAGCGAACAATTGCGCAATTTCAACAGCAGCAACAACCAGAGAGCAACTGTACAAGTAAATAGCATTACTCGCCAAATTTTGTTTATCTCCCTTGTAAGTTAGCAGCATTTGATGATTGTCCAACAGTGACTTACCTCGGCCTATTATTATCAGAAGTAACTCGCATTATAATCAAATTAAATAAAGCTATCATTGAGTCTTATATGACTATGTTTTCTTACAGCTTTCCTAGACTAAAGATTTCAAATACAAAGATTGAAACAGCTAGCATTTTAAGAATATTTTGTAAATCTTTAAACATTTATTGAAGTAACATATACGGCTAGAAGAATCCGGCTTTTCTTAGTTTACGGGCTAGTCTGCTATTTATCAGTTATGAAAATAGCATAAATTACGAGTAAATTCTTAATTAAACAAATAAAAATTATGGCAATAGAATTTAATATTATTAAATTTTATATTTAGAAATAGCTAATTGGATTTGATCATTTCCCATAACTATTCTCTATGTACATATATTACATTTTCGATTTCCCCAATGAACTCAGTTAAGCAAGCGTGAAAAAAAATTAATAATAATCAGTTGCGCCTTAAGACAAACAAATCATCAGTCCATGAGTCTAAGGAGTCGTCAATGCAGTCCTCCCCGACAACAGTTCTTTCTCTTGCACACCCCGTTTTGTCGGCTTTAGATGCATGCCGTCAGATTGTGGGCAAAATAAATAATTGCCATGTGCCGCGGTGGCTTACGAAAGTGGCCAGAAGTAGGTGTGTTCCATTGAGCTGTGTACCTTGTTTTAGATGCTAAGATAAAGATACAAATCCAAGGCAGTCACTTCACACAAGCATTTAGCCTAGCATTTTATTAGCAATTTTCGCAATTTTCATAGCATTTTATTATGTCGTTTCTAGTTGGCGCAGCATTTGAATAACTAGCTTTTTTTTTAATTAACAAAATTTCACTTTCTTGTTAGGGTAAGCATTTAATAGGTTAAGAGGTGATTATGGTATGGATGTACAAATGGGCAAAATTCCATTCATTTATGAATAGATCTCCAGCATGTCATTGGTGGTCTGGACTGTTTTTTGTGTCCTTAGCATCTTTAGTTAAGCGCAAGCCGTTCTGGCTGAATTCCAAGCAATTTAATTTTTGCTCAAATAACGTCTGGTTCAACAACAAGGAAATGCACATGTTTAAACGGCTATTAACAAAATTAGTTTGATATAAACGCAGGCAGCCAAAAATGGGAAATGCCTGCGTTAATGGTGTACAAGAATCCAGAAGATTACTCGCACCGATGGTAAAATCTGCCACTGATGAACCATTCAATTCAACTTTAAAATGCACACACCACGCTCGCCGATTAAACGTGATAAATACGCACACCTCCTGCTTCAGCAAACCAGCGCCGACACCCACACAGCACGTGCACTCATAATCCTGACAGGAGCACAGCCCCATTTTGGGCAGCTGAAAAATATTGTTGTTGACAGCACTCGGCATCAATAATTTCGGTGCACCCAGCAAAGGTGTGAACATCATATTAAACGGTTTCACTTTAGTCAATAATTTCGGTGCACCCAGTAATTGCAATCGCTTCGAAGGCTCTCCATTCGAGGGATTAAACGGTGTAATTGCCTTATTAGTCTCCTTCACCTCCAGGGAAAACAATGCGTATGCGCGATGCTCCACAAAAATGACAAGAACGCAAAATGGCGCAAGGCAATTCATTCTTTTGACGGTTCACAAGGCTGCGCTCTACTTGGCTATTTAATGTGTTGTCCAGCTGGAGGCTGTTTAAAAGTTGTAGACTTATGCGTGTTTTCCCCACAATTGTCCAAACAGAGTGTGCATTGTGTTTGCCCTGTGTACATGTTATTTAATTTGTTCTAGCCGCTCTACTTCTAAACGGCCGCTAAATGGCGTGGAAAATTGTATTAACTGAAATTGGAATTATGGCACGAGGACATAGTAGGTGTTAAATTTGTCAATGCTAGATTGCCTGGGATGATAGCCCCAATCGGCTTAGCTAATTAATGAACGTTCGTCTCGGTTGATCCCATTTTATGATAGAACACCAGCTAAAGCGCATTGTTGAAAATTGAACGCTCGTGTGGCATTTGTTACGTCTGCTAGAAATGCAAATGTTACAAAATTACACACTTCAAACTTTGAAATGTGTCAAAGTTACATTAGCCGCTGAGTTTACGCAAACAACGGGCTGCCAAATAACAACAACAGGCACATGAAAGTGTCATCGGTATCTCAATCCGTAACGTACTATGCTTTCAAATAGACAGAGACCATTTTGTTCGGTAAATGGATTTTAAAATCATATTTGGTCTTTCTTTATTTTGTCATGCATTTCACATTTGCTTGCCAGCGTAAATAACAACAAAAGGCCCAACAATAACTGCAATAAAAGAAGCACTCTGTATTTTAACCAATGATTTGTTGATTTGGGTTTCAAAGCTTTTGCAAGACTCACGAGAAACCAAGGAAAAAACAGTTTTAGTAGATAAATATGAACATATGGTTATAACTTTGACTGACATGTGTTTAACCGACCTTGTATCAGAGCCACAAAATATGTCTAGGAAATTATAATTTTATCGGCTTTATTTGTTTATTTAATTTATGTATTAAAGAATAGATCCACTCTACATGTGTATAACTTATGACTTGGCTAAAGATGCGGGCAGCCCTACCCGCAAGTTTTTCAGAGAAAACATAGTTATGAACCGAAAATATAATTTGAAGGACTTAGGTCAAGCACCTCTAATTAGAAACCAATATTTAATTAATTCGAAATTCTTGGAACATTCGAAATCCAAATTTAGGAAGAACTAAAAATCAAAAAGAATTTAGCTTAAAAAATTTCGGAGAGAAATTTGAACAACTTTAAAAAAATATATAACCACGTAATTATTTTGAATTTTGAATAGTAGTTACTATTACATTTAACAGAGCTTTCCCAACTCTAACTTAATTACTCCACACTTAACAGGCTACTCCACAACCATCAGATCAGTCTGTTAATGTGACAGTCTAGTTGCAATCATTCTAAACTGTTCAAGTTGAAGTTTTTACACATATTACGCCTCAAGCAAACTTGGTTAAAGCATGTTATTAGTTTAATTGTTCTAAATTCGTAAAACATTACATAAGTATAATATAATATATATATTATACTTATTTATTTTGAAATTCAACCCTTTTCTTAAAGGTTTATTTTTAACGGTATCGGTATTGTAGCTACCAAAAAAAAAGCAGAATATTTAATTGAAAATTTGTAACTTTGAAGAACAGCTATATTTTTAAATTCGCTGAGAGTTAAAGTCCAGGAAATGTTAAAGTATTACAGCTGTTAAGCACGATGTTAGGTAAACAGCTGACCATTTATGTCCGTCCAACTCAGCAAAAAATACCAGAACAGAACAATTAAATACCAAACCAACGCAGCAATTTTTGTTGTGCCCGTAGCGAAAATGTATAAACTCGGTTAAGTTAAACACAATCCATACAACTAGCTCGCGATTTCGCAATAAAATCAGTTTACAATACTATAAACTATACGTTAGTCACAATAATATGGGCGATTTCTTCAAGTCGCTGAACTTCAACTACTTTAACACCACCACATCGAGTTTAGGCGATGCGGTTGGAAGCGGGGGAGGAGGAGGTGCTAGTAGTGCCACAGTCAACAGTGGCAGCCTGGACAATGATTACGTTGGCCAATTCGTGGAAATATCTGGCCAAAAGCTGCGCATAAAATGTGTCATAGCCGAAGGTAGAAGAATTCAACCAAATTTCAGGAAAATAAATCAATTCTTTTATATGGATGTACTCGTCAAAACCAATCTATCAATTTGTAATTACATCCAAAGCTGGTGACAATCACATCAGTTACTGCCTCTTTTTTTACGATTTCATGGTTTTGACATTGAAACAGAATGGAAAACTTGTTGCTTTGTTAACGAGAATTGAGAAATAGATGTGCACAAAAAAGTCGTGTAGCCTTTGCGTTAGTATTGGTGGCCAACTTGTTGTTGAAGTTCAAATGTTATTTTTCCGTTTTTTGACCCCATGAGTCATGCTGCCTCACTCAAGTAACCATACACATACGCAAACAAAATCTCAAAATTTCCCTTTGGTTCAATTACTTATTAACTATTTAATTTCTTTAATGTGTTTGGAACATTGCTGAACTGAATGAACCCGCTTATCAGTGGTCGTTATTAATATACCCCTTTTTGTATTTTTTTTTTGCAGGCGGATATGCCTTTGTTTATGTCGCACAAGATGTAAAAAGTGGAGCTGAATACGCCCTCAAGCGCTTGATCGCCGCCGATCAGTCGGCCTGTCGTGCCATCAACAACGAGATAAGCGTGCACAAGCAACTATCCGGACATGGCAACATTGTCACATGCATCGGCTCCAACTGCATCGCCCCGACGCCGACACAGGGTGCCCAATTCTTGCTGCTGTCGGAACTGTGCAAGGGTAAGTGTCGGAGTTGCTGCTATCTGTTGAAGGAAACTCATCTTCTCAACACATATAATTCCATAGGCGGCTCTTTGGTGGACTGCTTTAGAGTGGACAATTCATCACTCGATCCGTCCGTCGTCCTGCGCATCTTCTATCAAATGGCCCGTGCCGTTGCCCATATGCACACGCAATCACCGCCGATAGCACATCGTGATATTAAGGTATTAACTATAGTTTTCAATACTTCAAATTGGCAATCTTATCTCTTAATAATCTCCTGAAAATAGTTCAGAAGTCTGGCCTACTCACCTTTTAATTGATTTAAGTATTAAATAAGCATTTTCAGATGGATTTTAAAAGTAAACCTTTTTAAAACTCGGATGATAAAGCTAAATAATGTTTAATTTATCTTGTGCACTTTACGAAATTTATTTAAAAGTAAGGTGGCACTTCCAGCTATGATTATATATTAGTTGGCAACTAACCAATTCTTGATTTATTTCATTGTCAGATTGAAAATTTTCTAATTGGCAATGATAAGCAAATTAAACTGTGCGACTTTGGTTCGATCAGCAAGGAGTTGCTTGAACCCACGTTTGAATGGAGCGCACATCAACGCAACATGCTCGAGGATCAGCTCAATACAGTCACAACGCCCATGTATCGTGCACCCGAAATGCTGGATACTTGGTCAAACTACCCAATCGGTACCAAGGCCGATATTTGGGCATTAGGGTGCATATTGTACTTTCTGTGCTATCAGAAGCATCCCTATGAAGATGGTGGCAAGCTGCGGATTATCAATGCCAACTATATGCTGCCGCCCGATTCTCGATATCATTGCTTTCGTGATATTATAAAAGGTTGCTTTAAAGCGAATCCGGCAGAGCGTTTTGACATCTCAATGGTACTGGAGCGATTGGCAGCCGTTGCTGAAACACACAACTGGTCGCTAAAGGGACCGTTGGACTTGCGCGGCTTGCCCATAGAAACGTCACCAGTTGAGAGCCCAGCGATAAGCCTGCCCGAAACGAGCAATTCCGAATTCTATTGCGACAATCCAAATCCGACGGCGATGCCCATGCCGTCTGCGACTATGTCACAAACTACTGCCAGCGCTGCAACCAGTCATGGCAACGGCAGCCTGTTTTCCTCGCTGCGTGGCGGAGCAGGCACTCTGTTCAAGAACCTGAAGGACACCTCGACCAAGGTGATGCAAACGATGCAGCAATCAATCGCACGCAACGATTTAGACATTAGTCACATCACGTCACGCATTTTGGTCATGCCCTGTCCATCCGATGGCTTCGAGTCCACCTACAAAACGAACAATATTGAGGATGTGCGTCTGTCGGTGGAGAGTCGATTCTCACCACAAAAGATGAGCATTTATAATTTTGGTTCCCGAAATGTGCCTCGTCTGCCGCCGCCGGTGCGTACTGTGGAGGCCGGAAACGTGTATGGTTGCCCGCAAGCGCATGCGCCCAATCTCCAGGTAAGTGTGCAAAGTTAAAATTACATTTATTTGTATATTGGATGGCTAATGTGTTGCAGGGTCTCTTCACTGTGTCGGCGGACATGTACAATTTTCTGAATGCAGATCCTAAATCTGTTGTGATTGTCCAAACCGGCGACTCTGGCGGCTGCACAGCGGCCACTGTCATTTGTGCCCTACTCATGTACGCCGGTCTGCTGCTCGAGCCCGAGGATGCGGTGCAGGTGTTTGCTGTTAAGCGACACACCATCAATTTGCGGGCCTCTGAGTTTCGTTATCTCTACTATTTTGGCGACATACTGCGTCCGATTCCACTGCTGCCGCACTATAAGAACTTCAGTCTGGTTTCACTTAGCTGTCAGCCGGTGCCACGCATGACCAAAGCGCGTGATGGATGTCGCATTTATATGGAGGTTTATTGCAACGATAATATGTTGCTCAGCACGTTGCAAGACTACGAAAAAATGCGGTGCGTCTTCAACTTTCTGGTTAATTATACTCTTTATATTGAATAATTGTCAATTAATCTCTTACAGACTACATCTTGCTGGACCCGGAAAAATTGTGCTTCCCATTAACTTAACGGTTTGCGGAGATTTGACTATTGTGTTGTACCATGCGCGCAACGCCCTGAAGGGTATGGTTCGTCCTCAAGGGCTGAAAATATGTCAGTTTCAGATAAATACGGGGTTTGTACCCGAGCCAGAAACTTTGATCAGCTTTAGTGCTCTTGATCTTGATGATTTGCCGGATCCGGAGCAGGTACCACAAAACTTTTGTGTGTCGCTATCGTTGAGTGTGACGGAAACGGAAACTCCGCCCAGCCACAAGCCACCATGGCTTCCAGCCAAATCCAAGCGCGATGCCCAAATTCTATTTAGCTCCGATTTGGAGTATGTCGAGATGCTGGATAATTTTGGTAGGCATGGTTTCTCTTTCACATACTATTAATTATATATATATTAATAAACTTATCCGCTCTACAGTAACTAAACCCGGTTTGCGATCCGCTCCGACGCCACAAGATAAGAAACCGGAACGTTCCAATTCCCCGCTGGTGCTTCCAGATGTCACTGAAATTGCTCATGATGCACCGGCAACCATGCCGGAGCCTTCACCGCCCATAGATTTGCTCAATTTAAATCAGCAACCCAGTGCTGGCGCCGCATCTGGTGCTTCTGATCCGCTGGCCAGCGCTATGCCTAGCTCAGATGCCAGCTTCGATCTGTTAGGCGCTTTTGGGGATGATGATTCCACAGGCATTGGATCGGCACCTATACCGGACGTGCTGCCACCGCCGCAGGCCGGACCCCAGCCCAAAATGAATGCTGATCTTTTTGACATATTTGGCTCTATTGATCAGAGCAGTGGTATGGGCACTTCAAATCTGAAACCAACAACCGGCGTAAGCTGTCCGCCTTTTGTAAGCGCAGTGCCCACCTTTGTGACCACGCCAGCTGCATCCACAAAGGAACCATCACCCACACAACCCCAAAAACCATTAGATCCGTTTGCTGACATTGCCAACCTGGCCTCAGATCTAAATATTAACTTTAATCGGAGCACACTTGGTGCAAAATCAGCGGGCAGCACGCCAGTTGGCCACAGTCCACAGCCAACACAGTTTTCCAGCCCCACGCACAAGCAGGCACCAAGTCAAGCCCAAACTCAGCCGCAGGCACAGCCCACATTTGTCAGAACACCGCCGCAGCCGCAACCACAACCACAAGCCGCACCATCTCGACCTGACTACAGCCGCACGCACTTCGATGCGACAAAGCCATCGCAACAATCGGGTGCTGGTGGCACGAAGAGCTCAGACATTTTTGGGGATATCCTTGGACAACAAGGCTACTCGTTTGGAAGCAAAATTCATCAGGGTCCGCGTTCCATCAACGAAATGCGCAAGGAGGAGCTGGTCAAAGATATGGATCCCAAGAAATTGATCATAATGGAATGGGTAAGTAGGACTAACTTATAAATTGTAGATAATATATCTAGGAATTTTATGATCTTACAGACCGATGGTAAGAAGAACAATATACGCGCCCTTCTCAGCTCCATGCATACGGTGCTCTGGGACAATGCCAAGTGGAAACGCTGCGAAATGTCAACCATGGTCACACCGGCTGAGGTTAAGAAGGCCTATCGACGCGCCTGTCTGGCCGTGCATCCGGATAAGGTCTGATTTTAAAATTATTGTCGAAGTCTTTGCTTTATTTAATGTAAATCTTTACAGCATAATGGAACCGAGCACGAAGAAATCGCCAAACTCATATTTATGGAATTAAATAATGCTTGGACAGATTTCGAGAACGATTCCACACAGCAAAACATGTTCAACGCCTAAAATGTGTCCTAAAGCTATGTGTAATCATATATAGTACATATATATATATAGTTTTAACTTTCCCTCTATTAGCTGAAACTAGTGTAAAGCCATGTAAGAGTGTAAGCTATAATATGTAAAGTGAAAGTATTTGTGTATGCTGAATTATGCATACACATTTTAGTTAGCCCAAGAATAACCCGATTTCAAATTCTAAAATATTTATGGACAATTTACTTAATTTTGTAATTAAAACATAGTCGCGCCCACATTCCCAAAATTGCACAAACACTATATTGCTTACGAGCACATAAAAATAAATTCCCGATATACAATATATTAAGTATGTACAGTAGAGGCTGATTACAAAATTTAAGAACTCTGATCAATAAGGTCGGTTTCTCTACAGAATATTAATTCAGATTAAACTGTGCATTATTTCGTTGATATACTCATTACGAAAACAGCTCAAATTGGCGTTTGCAACAAATATGACCTGGTCCCAACCCAATATGTGATTATGATACACGCCTACGCAAAAATAAAAACTGTTTGTTTAATTGAAGTATATGATCATGTTATCTATGATGTTTAAAATTAAGTTATATGTATGGAAAACCAATCCAACGGTACTAAATAGGAAGAAAAAAAGCTTGATTTAGTGTTACCCAAAAATTGTTTAATTTCCTGCATTTAAAATCGATCCATACATACACAGAAAATTATATGTAATAAATTCTCTATGCATTTCTCTGTGAAATGGTACTGTTAGCAAAAATATGTTTTCTTATTTGGCTTCCAATTTTGATGTTGATCCTTTGACACATTTGCCAGCCACAAATACGGCGGTAATATTGCGATCGTCACCCGTAAAGATGAATTTCTCCACCAGCTCGTCAACAGTAAGTGTACGATGTGGTTTCTCCAGAACGCTAACGTCCACAAGAAGTGCATCAAACTCTTTGCCGACCGCAAAGTTACCTGTTATGTTGTCCAAAGACAATGCTTTAGCACCACCCAAGGTGGCCAAATAAAATGCCTGCTTGTACGACAACTGTTGGTAGTCACTATTTGGAGTTTTCGCTGGACCCGTACCGAAAATATCCTGCTTATTGAAAAAATCTATATGCTTCGACACATCTAATGCGCGATTTAAGGCATGCAGTATCGATACGGAATTGCCACCAGAAACATCAGTTCCCAAGCCAACAGTTATTCCGGCATTAATCAGACGTTGAACATCGCATAGACCAGAATTTAAATTTGTATTGGAAGCCGGACAATGTATAATGGATGTGCCACGCTCCCTGAGCAGAGCAAGCTCATTATCCTCCAAATGAACACCATGCGCCAGGACAGTCTGCGTTACAGACACACCTTAGTATTATTTTAGGCGTTAAAAGAGGAATTAAACATACCTTTTTTGTTAACAAGCCCGCTTCGTCATAGGCTCCCGCATAGCTTGTCTTAAATATGTCCTTCACCACCTTAATCTCCTGAATATTTTCGCTAATGTGGCTCTGCACATGTAAATCACTGTTCCTAGCAATGTTACCCAATTCCCGTAGTAGCTCCTTGCTGCAGCTGATCGCAAAACGTGGCGTTATTGTTGGCAGAACAAGGGGGTTCTTCAGGTCACGGATTGCCTTCACGAACGACTGCGTTCCCTGTACCGATTCCTCCGTCGTTTCCCTACATGTGATAATTATTAAATATAGATTAATTAATCACTGAATTTGCCAAATGACACACTTACACATAGAAGTCCGGACTATTGCAATTGGAGCAGACCTTACCAATCAATGCGCGCTGACCTTGACGGGCCGCTTCACGAGCTAATATCAGTGTGGATTCCAAGTTGTTGGTAGCGAAATAAGAGGCCAAAGTGGTGCCGCAACGCAGAGTTGCTTCCTAAGGAGTATCAGATTATCAGCTGGTTCATATGAATACGACGGCACATTATTGGTGGTGTTTGTGTGAGAAATTGCGAGTGAAAACACAAAGATCAGTGAGCAGAAGGTACGTTATCGGGAACGGATGTGTATGCAAGGGTGTGTGTATGATTAAAAATTGATAAGAAATAAAATCAATTATATTTAATAAGCAATTGTTATTAAACTTACGACAACACTTTTATAGATTCCCATGGCATATTCTTGATCAACATATTTAGCTTCAGTTGGAAACGTGTACTTATTGAGCCAGTCAAGGAGCGGCACACTCAGGCCCAGGCCAATTTGGGCGTATTGCGGTGCGTGAATGTGACCATCACAAAATCCGGGTGAAAGAAACTGAAACTCCGAGAGCAGCACCTCCGACAACGATTTCCGGTCGGTTTTTGTGGTGACCAACCAATCATCGTATTCATCACCAACGCCAATTATCTAAATGAAGATGTTTTCAAAGGAAAACTAATTGCCATTAATTCGTTTTGCCAACCATGTGCCTTTTCGTACCTTTCCATTTTCGACAGCAACAAAGCCTTGCTTAAATGATTCAAATTCATCGAAAGATTTGGTGTGTACAATGGTTCCACGATATACAGTAAGCATCTCGACTAATCAACGCACTCCTTTCGTGACGACGACCAAAAATGGAATACAATTCCTGCTCAACAGGTATTTAAATAGTTACCAGTTTAATTTACGGACCAGCCATTCAAAGTGGAAGGCTACACAAATTGGGTGCTGTGCTTGTGAATGGCAAAATCCATCTTGGCGGCATAATGAATTTTAATTAAACTGAAATTGATAAACGTCATGTGGGCAACAAGACGTGGCTTATTTACAGGGTGCTAGATATTAGATATTAAACTTGCGGATCCTGTATTTATATATATATAAACATATAAAATATATATATATATTTATAACGTTTTCTTTTTAGATATTTGTCTGCTAATTTAAATATTTAGTTTTTAAGGTAAACAAGCGAATTCTGTTACATTTTGCCGATACATTACAATCGAAAATATAATTAGTTATTTGTATAACATTTAATGATTTAACATATTAATTTAAATACAACATCAATTATATTTTATCTAATATATTTAAATGTTTAGTGGTGTTGTACTACTTTGTTGTCGATACTTCGTGCATCACAGCTGATTTCTTATCGATGATTTTAACGAAATCAAATTGAATTATAAAGATGGAGTGCACTTACTATTTTAGCATCTATATTTGGTTTACTCTACCAGGCAACACAAGTTTATTTACAAACGATAATGTGGGAATAAAAGTAAATGGTCTGATTTGTACGCGCTTCTTGGCACCAAATTTCTTGTGAACAATAAGTGCATTGTTTCCTATGTCTGTCTGATTATAATTTGCATGAAGTGAACATATCAGTAAACACCAATCGTCTCATGTAATCTAAGTGCATTATTACTCAATAAAAATCCAATTGAATGCACATAATTGATTCAACTGGTTTTGTTTAAGACAATTTGTCATCAATTGTGAAATGTAAGTATGATGAAATAAAATACGAAATGTAAGTATGATGATGTAAAATACGAATCCAAAAAAAGCTTTCATGTTAAATTTTATTACACATTTATTATTAAATTGCATACTAATTTATTATTTATTTTGCACATGTCTGTGATTTGTAATTATTATTTGTATTTATATGCAGTTCACACGTAATCTCATACTATGCCCATAATTTCAAGCTATTCCAATAAAAAGCTGTTTAAAAAAAAAATTAAAAACAATAATAACGACAAGCACATATGTATTAACAGATTGCTTCGTTCAGCGTCGCCAGCTGATCAAAACAAATACAGACACACATAGCTTCTGATTTGTATAGAAAACCCAGAAGAAGCAGTGCCAACAACGTTTAAATGCGAAAAACACACAAAAAACACGGGACAATAATGAGCGTCTTGTGCCTCAGTTTATCAGACTTCTGAGTGCGCTGCTCAGCTGCTCAGTAGCCCGCTCCTTAACACGAACGAGAACAAAGGATGTTGAGGTTTAGCAGGAGTTTTAATATGCTGATTTTATAGGGCACAGGAAGCAGAAAGCTCTTCATACACATTTTGTTAGCGCGTTTGCGTGTGTTCGTGTGATTGCCTCAAAACAGAACAAGTTATAAACAAAATCGAAAGGCAGCTGAAAACAAAAAGCACCAAAGTTGTACAAGATGCGAAGCGGAGGCAAAAGCAAGTTGGCCAAATAAACTACATATGCGTGTATTCACCCGTGTGTATATATTTGCTGTGTGTGTGGGCATATGAGTACATGTGTATGTAAAGCCACAGGCACAAAGAGCCAGCGTACCCAAAATCGATTTTGTTTCGTGCCAGTGACACATTCGGCGCACAGCGCACAACAATAACGGAACATAACGGAAAAGGTTGTGATTTGGCAAAGTAACGCTCTTATTTTTCAAATTTGATTTGCCCAAATTTGGTGAGAATAATAGTTATATATGTGCAATATGCAGAATAAAGAATGTAGAATGTAAAATAGAACATCAACTTGTGCTTGTTTCGATTGTTTGTATAAGCTATGCAATGGCGCAACCCCAAACATAAACAAGCGTTTCAAGGTCGTTGCAAGCAAAAGAGGCCATGCCAAGAATATAATGTATAAACTTAATGGCGCACTTGCCAGAAAAATGTTTACAAAAAATATGATCTGATCCATTCTTTATTTAATTTGTTTTTTGTTTTTATTGCTTTTTTAAACAGCTAGCAGAGAAAGAATGGAATCGTTTCTAAGCTTATTTGATCCAAATCAGCCAGACGATGGCTTCGATGAGGAGCAGGAGCTGAATGGCAACAGCAGCGGTAGCAGCGAATATGAAGTGGATGGCAATGTTAATGAGAGCAACAATATTAGCAATAACAACCTAAGCAATAATGTCAAAAGCAATCTAATCTTTGACTTTGAGCAGGGCGTTCTGCCGCCAGAGCCACAGCTGGGCAATGTGGAGTACAAGCTGAAGCTGGTGAATCCCTCAAAGCAGCGTTTCGAGCATTTGGTCACGCAAATGAAGTGGCGCCTGCGCGAAGGTCAAGGCGAAGCCATCTACGAGATTGGTGTCTCCGATGCCGGCCATCTGCAGGGACTCAACGACAAGGACATGAACGCCTCACTTACCACGCTCAAACAGATGGCTCATCATTTGGGCGCCAGCACATCGGTGCTCAGGCGCAAGATAATTCCTGTCCGTCGTTCCGTTGCCGAGGTCCTGGTGCGCAAGATACCCGATGATCAGCACAATATTGAGATACGCGTCGCGGTTTTGGGTGGTGCCGATGCTGGCAAGTCCACGCTGCTGGGTGTGCTTACCCAGGATGAACTTGACAATGGACACGGACGTGCGCGTCTGAATATGTTTCGGCACATGCATGAGATTCAGTCGGGTATAAAATTAACGCTCTTAATTTATGCAGACACTAATTAAATTCTCCGCTTAGGTCGCACCTCTTGCATCTCACATGAAACACTTGGATTCGACGCCTTGGGCAATGTGGTCAACTACAAATACAATGAAATGATGACTGCCGAAGAGATAAGCGATCGGTCCACAAAGCTGGTCACCTTCATGGACCTAGCTGGCCATCGTCGCTATATGCGCACCACGGTGCAAGCTCTCAGCGGTTACTCTCCACATTATGCCATGCTCGTGGTGTCCGCTGGCAGTGGCTGCAACGACACCACAGAGGAGCATCTGGCCATAGTTCGTGCTCTTGATATGCCCTTCTTTATATTGATCACCAAAACAGATATTACATCACCGGATGCTACAGTGCAGGAGTTGCGCACATTACTCACAAATATTGGCTGCCGCAAGGTGCCGTTTGTGGTCACCAATACGGATGAGGCTATATCGGCTGGCTCCAATCAGGTCTCGGAAAATATTGTGCCCATATTTTGTGTCTCAAATGTGACAGGCAACGGTCTGAATCTAGTCACAAAATTTCTCTATGTGCTCTCGCCGGGCATCAGCAATGCGGAAAAGGATCGCCTCGAGCTTGAGCCCTGCGAATTCCAAATTGATGAAATCTTTCGGGTTACCGACGTCGGACCCGTTGTTGGCGGACTGCTCGTACAGGGCGTTCTTACTGAAAATATGCCAATGAAAATTGGACCACTGCCAGATGGAAGTTTCCATGCCGTTAGCGTGCACACAATCCATCGCAATAAGGCGCCCTGTCGAGTGGTGCGCGCTGGCCAAAGTGCGTCGCTATCGTTTACGCCAACCCAGGAGCTACCAGCGCTGCGCAGTGGAATGGTCCTGTTGGGCGACTCTGGCAACATTGATGACCCCTTTGGAACCTACTTCTTTCAGGTTAGTCCACAATTTCACTTACACACACACACCCAATTTACTCATATTTGGTTTTGCAGGCCAAGGTCTCGGTGCTGTTCCATGCGACGGCCATTTATGTGGGCTTTCAGACCACCGTGCACATTGGCAGCATTCGCCAGACGGCTGTTATCCGCGGCATTATGGGCGGCGAAAAACTGGGCACCAATGATTCTGCCTCTGTCATGTTTGAGTTCGTTGGGCATCCGGAGTATGTGCGACCCGGCATGCGCATACTCTTTCGCGAGGGCATGTCCAGTAAAGGTATCGGTGTCGTCACCCAGGTGTTTCCCGTTAACAAGACCCGCGTGAAGTAGATACATGCGTCGAGATATACAAAGTGTACCTAGTATTTCTATTTCTTTGACATGGAACATAGACGCCATGGACGATATAGTTCTGCAATTTGCCAGTGGGCAGCAAAATACTTATTACAGATTAGGAATATATATCTCAAGCGGACAACACAAAATACTGAGACATGTACATATTATTACAGTTAGACTCTAGAAATTTCGATCGGCATATTCAGATATGCGCTAAAATTGTAGCAGATCTTCTTTACATTTAGTTTGAGTTCTGTGATTTTTCTTTTAAGCTCAACTCCTCTATATTAACACATATATAGTATATATATATATATATATACAGATCTATATAAAAATTACAGACAACTTTATCTGTATTCAATGCAATTTGAAAACCTTGTACGAATTTTAATTTTGCCTACGCATACTTAATAAAAATTAGACCATAAAAAACTGCTTTTGTGTTCAACAATTAATTTATTTTAAATTATTCGCTATGGCCTGTTGCCAGTCTCGGTGTGCTCCTCTTTATGGCTACCGGCAGTATTACTGGTGTGCGCTGGCAGGTTTGCTGGGCCTTCGATTTCCTCCGCCTTAGCGGGCACATTGGATGTGAATCTAAAGAGTACGGGTATTTCGCCAAGCGACGCATAGCCACACGCCTCTAACAGGCGTATCCACGAGAGCAGCGAGTCCTTCGTGGAGGTGCCGGTGGCACAGATGGCGAAAATTGTTCCGTCATCCTGCTGGTGGACGGAGCGCAGTTTACCCAATTGATTGTGTCGGCGCGGTGGTGCGCGCCCAAAGAACGGCACATTTATCTGCGTGACATCATCTTCATCCACCTGGCTCTCGTCCAGTTGCGCCAAGAACTGGATATCAGCATCGGCACGCAGCGTAAAGTAATTGATGCGTCGATTCCGAATCCAGATGTTAAAGGGACCCTCAATGTAGAGGGCCTTCTGTCGAGAATGCTCACGTAAGAGCTTGGACTGTTCCGGGCTCATGCCGCTCACAATCCACGTGTCGTCCAGCGAGTCCTTTATCTCGCTCGTTTCAAACACATCGATTTTCGATCGCAAATCCACGGTGCACATGCGCTCCACGGCCAGTTTAGCTATCTCTAGCGTATCGTCGGGCACCGGATCGGGCAGTGGCCATGGGGATAAGTTCTTGAACTTGGGCATCCAGTACATCATTCGCCAATACTTGCGCAACGGATGTCCCTTGTTGCCGAACACGTTAAGCAGCATTGCCTCCATTTCGTAGTCGGGCATAACACCATAATCCTCCATCTGCTCGAGCAAATCAATGATGCATTGCTGCTGTTTGGGATAGTGCATAAATTCCGCCTGAAACACATTGTTCGGTATGAATTTCCCTTTGGGCATCACATTGATCAACGCCTTATAGACTTCCAGATCGTGCTCCACATTAAAATCGGGCATATGCTTCAGCGCCGCATATATGAACTCTACATGGTTTCGACGGTGCACATCTCGCTCCTCAAAAATTTCCACCATTGTCAGATAGGTATTCTTCGTCTTATCTTGTGCAGCAGCAAATGGATTCCGTATGGCGGGCAGGCTTTTAGACGAACCGGTGGTTCCAGCTCTCTTATTGCTTTTGTTGTTGCTCTTTGCATCTGCATTTGGATTTGCATTTCGGTTGGCATCGTCCGTTGTTGCATAGCTTCTTGTGAAGAGCGTGGGTGCTCGCTGTCTGTAAGCTGTTTGGTTGAATGTGCTGTGAAATCGCAGTAGGCAATGCAATTTTCGAATCATTTTTATTTAAAATAAAGTCAATTTAATAAAAACTAAATTGAACGATTATAAAACAACAACAAATGCATTTTACAGCACTGGCCGGCAACCATCAGCTGATAGAGAAGTCAAACTATCGATGTTATCGATAGTCTATTGGAATAAAATCCGACCATAAGTTATGGAAGGAAAAGTGCTGCCAATTTCCTAAGAGCTGATCATGATTTTCGTTTGTCTCGAGTTTCAAACAATTTGAACAATTCGCGTAAAACTTGGTTGTTTCTATAAATTTCGATTAAGCAGTGAAACATGTCGCCCTTTCTTAATCGCGTAGAAGAATACAGCAAATCTATGTAAACACGTTAACAATAAATAAAATTTCCTTCACAACTGGGTAAAATGATCAAAAATTGTATCGAATTTAATCACAGTTTATTGCAACTCACTTATGAGGGACACATAATCATATGGATGAATTAACCAAAAACACCTTCATAAAATCATCAAGAATGCGTCAAAGTCGAGCCCAAAGTTTGTTACGTGAAATGAATCACATAGACCCGCATATTTCAATGTGTCGATGTGTGTGTCTGCCTTTGTTCTAACGCACTCATCAGCTGCAAATGATTGGCTGCGAGACTATCAAATGCAATTTACGATAGATTGTGTGCAATGCCAGCAGCAGTCTAAATGCGTCATTAAAATGTCAATGCAGCGGGTGCTGTGTGTATCACTCAAAGCGCTCACTCAATAAAATAATGCGAGCGAAGGAAAAAAACCACAAATTATATTTTTGTTCTCTTTTATGTGGCTGGTGTGTTCCACTTAGTGGTGCAAAGTAGTCGACACTGACCACAAAAGCGAGAGCCAGCGCCACATTATTATTTAAGGCATTATTATTTAAGGCATCTCGTACGTTGTTTCTGAGATGGCCCACGAAAACATTCGAGTCGATGCCATATGTGTAATAATTAAAGCTAGCAATATGCCAGATACAGACACAATACTCAATTTATATCCCATGGTTCTGTTAATTGAATAATATATATACATATATTTCTGCATGGAAAACAAGTATAAATTCCCTTTTTATAGGCCAAACGTGCAAAAATGTATTATTGCATTTGACTTCGAATCGATATACAATTTGTGCTTGTAGAAAAACATAAAGCTTGAGAACAAACAAGTACGAATAACTTAATCAAGAGAGAGCTCGACTAGCGGATACCCTGAACTCAAATTTAGTCGAGCAAATAAAAACTATCAAAAAATTCACGAAGGGGGTAGGAAAGGCATATGAGGTAAATATTATATGCAAAAATCTCTGACAACGGACAAATGAACGTGGCTGAATCGAATTGGCTTATATATATATATATATATATATATATACTTAATGTGTTCGGAGTAGCTTTCCTCTGGTGGTATATATTTGGGCACAGGTTCATTATACCCATTTTCATAATTTTCAATAAGTTCAGACAGTATTTGTTCACATAGCAACAGCGTTTTTATAAGTCGTTTTTTTTTTGTTGAAATTTTAAAAGACGATGCAGCACACAATTGTTTTGCATTATGCATATATGTGTGAAGTTTATATATATACAGACAAATTTAGTTTACCCAATATTAAATAATGATCAGAAGCCTCGTATTGATAGACAAAATATAAAATGAAGGAAAGAATTGTTCTCCTAGGAAAATATATATGCAACTATATTTTGTAATTGTGTATTTTTGAATTTATATAACCAAGGTGATTCGCTCGAACCGATTTTAATTATGTTTGAGATTACCGCAAGTACAGACAATGGGCTCTCGGCTCACTTTTAGGCATGAACAGCATGTATAAGCTGATCTGACTAATGCTACATATATGCATATATGTAAGTAATTCCTGCCTTATGATAATATTAAATATATACTCGTAAGTCGGCAGTTAGTTGCCGAAAGATAATTAAATATAAGTTGTATATAACTCCACATGAGTTTTACAAAAACATTGCGTGGTTATATATATATATACTATAAATGTGTGTAGATATTATTAAATGATTATTATCGCAAAGATTACTGAATCGCATTGAGAAGACGCATAAGTAGTGATTATTGTTTAGTATATATTTCTGATTTGAGCGACGATGCGTAAGCAACGATCAAAAAATTCTTACCGAAGGTAAGCACGTACCACATTCATGTTCTATATATGATATATATATATATATATATATATATGATAAGTACTCGTAGTCGTTTATTTATTTTCTCTTCTATGCAGTTCGACGGAGAGTCTTCGGCGATAAATATTTATATATTTAATGTACCTACCTAATGTTTGTGTTTGTATCTGTATGAATCGCCATGATTTTAAGAAATTTGCCATACAAGTTCCACCAAGGGTAAATTACTTTATTATTTACAAGGAATATATGAAATACTGAATATACTGAAACTAAATGTTGTGTATTTTTTATAGATAGAGGTTTTCATAGTTATTTAATTTCGTAAGATCACTCTTTTCAGCATAAGATAAAATGTTCAAAAATCAAGAAAATATTTTCTTAATAAGGCGCCAGTATTTCCTGTTTCGCAGTCAGTTTTGTAATAGAAAAGCGTTGTGTATAAATAGATATCGTTCTATTTTTGTAGTTATATTTGTTGTGCGATGTGTTTGAATCAGATACCATAAATATATAAATTAATAACTTGGTGTTATTATTGATTATTTATTAATTATTGGGAATAATTAGAATACGCTTGATATAATAGTTTAAGACATTGGGTGAATTAAGCTGGTCTTCTTTAGCCAGATTAAGAAAATGTTTTTTTGTTTTCTGCGAGTAAACAAAAAGGCTATGTTTATTTTTAATGTTTAACTTTTTGGCATAATTATATGGACTACATGAAGAATAAATGACTAATGATCTAAACATTTGACCACAATGCTGTAAAATATTTATTAGGTTTTTTAAAATATGAATATGATGTTTTTGGTTTGGATGACGTATATGACTATGACTATTCCGATTGGACAATTGTACAACTTTTTCCTTTTATTTATCACTGATGTTAATGTTCATAAATTTTCATTGCGATGTCCATCTAATTAGATTTTTGTTAATATTGTTAATATTTTTGCTTGTGAGGGTATCTATTCTGCGGTGATCTGGCTTACTCTGAACCCATTTTTAGCGCCCAGAAATCTGAATTTACTTTGCATGTGTTTGCATTGAATGCGCAATTATTTAGACAGGAAGTCAGCCGAAGATGCACGTCGGAGCTGAAGCTGACGCGGCTGCAACTGCAGCAGCCTGAGCAGCCATTTGGGACACGGGGCGTGGTGGAAATGCAAACAGGCGCGGGGAGTGTGACAAACAAGCAAAGAAATGAAAAGCCGAACAACGCATAACTAAAATAGCAGCCGATAAAAATAAACAAAACTCGTGCCACGCTGTTGACAGACAAAGGGCACAGATCCCAGTGCTTGGATGAGGGGTGGGTAGGGGGAGGCGTATGTGAAAATTGAAATTGGTATTTGGACAGGGCGCAGCTCGCGTGGCAAACATTTCTCTACATACATCAGCCGATATAAATGTATATTTACGTGCCCAGAAGTTTATCAAACGGCGGCAACGTTTGAACAGTAAAAACAAAGAGGCAGCTGAAAAACTTGCATGCCAAAACCACTGGCCATTATCAGAAACGCTGACAGCACAGGGCAAAATATTTGGGCAGCTGTAAGCGAGCAGCATCCGTGCAGATGTAATGAAATATGCCGAGAATCGAACGATCGGCTGACCAAACGTTGACCATATGCTGTCAGCTTAGCCCACTTACCGAACCAAATAAAGATACTCATTTAATCAGCTACAGATACAGATACATCAGTCAAATCATTCCAATTACCATGTGTCACGTATCACATTACATTAGTTGTGGCTCATTTTGGGGGTGCATCAAAAATAAATAAATAATTGTGGTATTTATCAGTTGTGTAAAATTATTTAACTGAATTTGCGTAAATAAAGCAAACAAATATATGGTTAAAGATTTACGTATGTGTGAGGAATATATACGCAAGTGTCTCAAATTACTGAATTGATGCGCCGTTAGCTGACTGTTTATATATATATATATATATATATATATATTTCTGATTTGTGCGCCTTAGCAACAAACGAAGTACGTGCTACGCGAGTATTTTATAATATATATATATATATATAAATATATATATGAAATTAATCGTATTCAGCTCTTGTATGCAGTTCGAAAGTAAGTTTTCGTTAGACAAAATAAAAACACTCATTGACTCAGCTCACATATACAGATACATCAATCTCTGACAGGCAAATGGTCAAAGCAACTCATTTGATTTCCTCTGCGCCACGTATCAAATTACATGAATAGTGTCCATTTTTGGGGTGTGGGCTGTGTCTTACACAATGTCTTAAATTAAAATGCATATAAATGTGCCATAAAAAGCAAGCAACCACCATTAGAGGGTAACTGTAGTCAAGAGGTCACCACACCCAAGACTCATAACTCATTTGAACCCAAAAGAGCTGGTTTTACAGAACAGAAACTCTCCCAAAAAGTCTTTTGTTCGAGGAAAAGCAGGAAAAATCAGAGACAATAAAAAAGGCAAAGGCAAGGCAATAAAAAGGCAAAAAAAAAAAAAAAGATTTGATAAAAGAATGCAGGGAAAAATCTAAAATAGAAAATTGAGAGAAAACCAGTTGGAAACTCGCGGCTGGCGCAACTATTGTGTGGCATTTTCCACACGGCTGCCTCTCTGAGTGCAGCGACAATTGTCGCTAGTTTTCGCTAGTTATTTTTTTTTTTCTTTATTATTTTTTTTGCCTTGTATTTTGTTTTGGATGTATCTGTGCGCAACCAGTTTGGGTGTGAAAAGTAACGGATCGCTAAGATTCATACAAGTGGGTCAGTCAGCTCGACGACTGTATAAATGGCAACTGGCGTGCGGCATGCAACGGCCGTCAGTGAGGCATGCTTGCCGCGGCCGTAACAGTGGGGTGCAGAGATCGCGAATGTGAATGCGAACGAGAACTGACCCACTGTGGCACATGCAACGGGCTACTTTGATTTATGCAAGCGCCGAGGCCCACATTGCAACACATTGCAACTATGCAACTACGATCACTGCCCTAAAGACATGCGCATGTGTGAAAATAATCAGCATTACATTAAATGCATATATCATCTTCAGGCTGATTGTCGCCTTTCATCTATCAACCCTTCTGGTTTTCTTTTTTTTTATTTGTGAATTATGAGCTGGACATTGGTCACTCGAAACGGACCAGCTGGTGGGTCTGGCGAGAGTCGAGTGTCCCCTGAGATCCACATTCACATCGCCTATTTGCCCAATTGCGGCTGGCGAGAGTTAGTTTTCTATGCGCTCAGAGAACCGGACACTCTGTCCAGACACAGATTACATTTGCAATCGGAGGCGCGTGAGATTTATGGGCTCCCAGACAGCGGTCAACTACTGCAATTAGCCTTCCTCCAAAGACCAGCTCTCACACAGCATATATGCATATATATATATATGTATATATAAATATATATTGCATGATAAATGTGGCAAATTAACGCTGTGCCCAACAACAACAACAACAACAACAATATGCAATTACAAATAATATACTATCCGAAGCGGAACTGCAATGCTTCCTTTGCCCCGACTGAAGAAGTACCCCTGACCCTGATAAATGAGTTGCATCTCATTATTTGCGTTATATATCATTGTCAGCAAAGCTGATCTTATAAGATACAGTATTCTATATCCGCTGTGGATGTTGCAGCAGAAGTTGCAATAACAACGCATAATGGATTCTATTTTCCAGTTAGAAAGTTGTTAATTATTCTAGATAAATAGGAAGATAGACTAAGAAATGTATGTCACTTTATACTCAGCTTTCAACTGATTGATACTAACTTCTGGCAAAAAGATGAATAAAAATATATTTTTAAAACTGAAGTAGTTATTTGCATTAATTCGATCAGACTCGGTTGGTGCTGCTGATCAAGAATATATATACTTTATGAGATCGGAAACAGTTCATCGTAATAAAAGTGCATCAGTCAAAGCAAACTAAAGTTAAAAATTACAATTTAAGCTTAAAAAAAAATGTATTCTTTATTAGTTAAATAACTAAATAAACTAAGAAACGATAAAGATTTTTATATGTAAATTTCACACTATTTATCCGTATAACTGTGCTATTTACCTGTATTTAATTTTTCAGTTTTGCTGCATAATCTATATATATTATTTGTCTTACATTCAGTTTGCTTTACTAATTTTTCATTCTTGAAATTATACAAGTCTCATAAATCAAATTAAGCTCTTCAAATGCTCCACTTTGTGCTGAAGTACTTTCTGACATTTATAAAATTAAGTAGTCATATAAAGTTTAATCAAGCTAATATTTTAAGTAGCAAATTATTTGATAATTATTATTTAACTTAACACTTCAACCAGTTTAATTGACTTGTCAATAGCAAAACTGTTTGATGTCGACAACTGCAGTAAATACAGTCATAATTATAGATAAGGTGTTATTGTATTGTAATCTGAACAAAAGGTAGTCGATATTCAAGTCGTCAGCTTAGATATAGTTTCGATGTTTGCAAATGCTTATTTGCTTTCCGGAGTCACAACGCTCACCCCTTTTGTATGAGGTAGTATTTAAGGCCAATCCAGGCAACGACAATTCCGGTCTACACTTTTTGGGAGCAGATGTTATTTTCTGGCTACCCCCCTTACTCTCTCCCCCCCTCTCTCCCTCTTATTGCTTCAAAATATGCTTGTATGTATGTAAAAACAAGAATTGCGTTCGGCTCAAAAAGCAAAACAAAATAAAAAAAAACCAAAGCACTTGTTCAGCTTGAGCTGCGTGGCTCAACAAAATGTTGAAGGTGCGGAAGCGGGAAACGTGTGGTTCCTCATGCCATGGCCGAGTATCCGAAGCCTGGTGCCTGGTGCCTGGTGCCCGGCTGTGTCTGATTCAGGTTTTGGTTTTTGGCGCAAAAATTTTTGCTCAAAATTGCCAGCAGGTATTCCAACTGTGTGTGTTGAGCTGAGGGCAGTCAGAGCAGCAGCAGCAGCCGCACAAATTGGCGCAAAATTTACAGATGCCTCACAAAAAATATAAATAAAAAACAAAAAACAAAAAATAAGACAGACAAACAGATATACGCAGAGTTCTCCTCAGCTGTGCTGCAAAATTTATGATCTCTGCCGGGCGTTCGAGACGAGGGAGCAGCAGCAGCAGCAGCAGCAACAAAAACTTGCTGCACTTTAGCCACAATTCGAATTCGAAAATGCACCCAGATCATACCCAGACATACGCCACCCCACGCACTATAAATAGATTGGCGACGGCCCTAATGTATCTGCTAGATACATTCTACACATTTTGCACATGTATATATTATATTTCTATATAGCAATTATGTACTTATATATATATATATATATATATAAAAAAGCAGGCACTGTTGCAGTTGCAGTTGCCACGTGCAATATGTGGCGACGTCGCTTACCGGGAATTCGTTTAACGAGCTCATTTATTAATTAGGCAAACGTGACGTCAGCTTGCAGCAAACGGGACAAAAGACACAGATACACACACACAGATACAGTTATAGTTATATATTACATGTACGAAAGCAACCCTCGCTGACTTTTGCTTAACCTTTTGAAGCATGCCTCGCGTGCCACATTTACGCAGATAATGTGGTACGTGGGCAATCTATGCGCCGCCGATGACAAACGCTAGAAACAGGAAACATCATGTGATTTGTGCAGCACAAGCTGCTTTTAACGGAAGTTGTCCACAAAAGTAGCTCAGCAGCAGTCCCATCACGTAGCCCCTGCAACTAACTTGATAATTCTATATATATATATATATATATATAGATATCTGTGACACTCATATCTGTGTCCGTACAAATTACGCTATTTAATTACGCTCTACATTTTCAACAGCAAATAAACCGACAATGAATGAAATTTACCACAATTTGGTAATATGCATGGATATTTTTTTTGGCTCCAAATCGAAATCAACTTTTAACTAATTATATAAATATATAAAATTGCATAAATTATTTTAACAGAAGGTGAATTGATTTAGACACTGTGAATTTATCCATTAACAATTATTCATAATTTCCATTGCCTTTTTGTACGACTAGTGAAAACTAAAAATATATATATTTTTTTTGTAATATTTATTTATTTTAATTTGTATTTTAGTGCAAAGTTATTTGCTGCATTTTGATTCATTCACTAGCATGAATCCATTTTGCGCAGCGCGGTTAAAATTTGACAACAAATTGAAGCGCATTTCCAATTTCCATGGAAATGACGCATTCGTTAAATATTAAATTTTCCCTATTTTTGAGAGGTTTCTTTTTTCGATTTTGGCGCGAGGGTTGATTTATGCATGGGACATGTTGCGGACGACCTGTGCCAACCCTCAATCACAACCCTTATTGTTTGCATTTGCCGCCGATCGGGGGCAGGTCAGGTAGGTTTTCTGAATTGGTGCGAAAAAAAAAAACAATATTTATTTGTATGCATGTGTGTGTGTGTGTGTGCAAATGTGCACATTTGTGATTACGCAGAAAATGGAAATACTTTTGCCAATAGGCGCAGCTCTTTTGTATGGTCAAGATGCCTAAATGACTAATCCGTGGCCTTGGCTCAATACCAGCTGTAGCAAGCTGACTCAGCGAAACATCGCTCCAACACACACACACACACACGCACGCACACATGTTCATACAAATGTACATAAATACATTTGTCGCTGTGAAAACAAATTTCACTTTCATTTGTGGGCAACGCTTGAACGAGCGCCTCGAGCGCGAAAGTGTTTTTGTTTCACTAATTATACCGCTTAATGCTGCATGAAACTGACTTTGACCTTGGTCCAGGCCTTAAACATCATTAAAACATTAACTAAACGCAACAACAACAAAACTAGTAGCCGCTATTACGGTGTAATATTTACAAAACATTTACGAATACGTAAATATACACCTGCACACACACACACACAACATGCAGACTTCAATACGTATTTAGATTTACGCTCAATTCAGATTGTTTAGTTTCTGTACGATCTGGCAACACTTCGATTTCTAAGCGCTGTTATTTAACAGGCGCTGGGAGAGAGACAGACCAACCGCACGCTCTTCGAACTGATGTGATGCAATACTCTGTATTACTGAATACATTAACACGTTACATGTTGTTTTCGCTCAATATGCAGTGACGTCATAGTGACCAGCTTTTAATATCATCTTTGCTTTTAGTATTTAGTTGAAATTATAAACAGAATATTTGCTATTGTGCAGTCTAAATAAGAATTTCAATAATTCATCAATTAACCGAGAATAGTAATAACACCATATCTTAAATGAATATATTCTCCACAAATTAGTTTAACATTGATAGTTGGAGTGTATGACAACTTATCGTGCTTTTGAAAATTACTCTGTACATTTTGCGTTACCTTTCACTCTCTGCATGAAAATAAAGAGAGCAAGAGAGTGCTGTTAGCATGCAGTCGCTGTTAGCTCACACTTCCACTGTTATATGGTGTCTTGTTTGTTCGAATTCACTCGTCGCTGTTATTCTTGTCTGAACATTCGAGTCGTGCGGATGCGAGTGCTCCGAATATCGTATATTGTATCTTAAATCGCGAACGCGTATAACCCAAAATAAGAACAAAAAAAAACTGTGCCAAGAGCATCTACCAGTTATACAATTCAATACAAAACTATATATCTGTTCGCGACAAATTGCAAGTTGCAATTTACAATGCTCTCTCCCTTGAGCTGAGCAATCAAGTGTATTGCTTGCATGTCGTTGCTCACCAAAGAAAGTTCAAGTGAAAGCAGCAATATATAGCAAAAAATTAAAGTAAAGAAAAACAAAAACAAACAAAATAAAAAATTAGAAATATAAATCATGCAGAGCAAAATGCTGTCGTCGTTGACAATAGTGGCACCCCTGGCGGCGCAACCACGGCTATCACATGCGCCGCGCCCCACCATCTCACCGGCCGAGAAAAAATCCATTCAGCGCAATCTGTTTGGCAGTTATCCGGGTGGTGGGGATATCGATGCGATGATAAAGCAGGACGAAAAACTGAAAATCGAACAATTAAGAAAACTCTATAATTTCAATTTGGAGGAGAGTGGAGAAGAGTGCAATCAACAGATCTCAGCGACGTCTCGCCACAGCGAGAAGACAAAATCACATTTTCGCAAGGAGAGAATAATATCGTCGCCATATAAACAACAACAAAGCATTAAATGTAAGTGTTTTCCAAGTCGGCAGCAGTCACCTGATTTATGCTTTTTGTTATTATCAATCCCAACCCCTGCGTGCTCTTTCTCTCTATTTGGGCAACATAACAACCCTTGTGATGTCATGTTTCTCTTTTCGGCCTTAATAATTCAATAACCATTGTCTCGTCTTTATATTGTTTTTATTGTTGCAGTTTTGGTTAATTTACGCTTTAATCCACTGATTGTCATAAATATTTATTTTTCAAAAATGCACTTTATTCTGGAAAGTTTTAGTTATTCTGCTCTTTATTTGCCCATATTTTCCTTCAGATTGTAGAAAAATAATTAGTTTGAAAGCAATTGAAATGTTTTTTTTTTTTATTTGTAACTTATAATTTTCTATGAAAATCTATAGAACAGAATTTAATTTTTTTAATGTACGCTAGACATTTTAAATATCAAAAAGAATAACATAAAGACTAAGCTTCCAATTGGGGAAAGTGTCCCAATTTGGTTTCTTTTCATGTTTTCGCCTTTTCGCGCCTTAAATTTGTATTTTGATTTCGAGTTTCTTGTTTTTGCAATTTTGTTTTGATAGCGTTTGCTTTTTGCGTCGTTCACTTTACGCAATCTCTTAACCATTTTCGTGAGACAGTCACACACATACATATCACTATATATGTATGGATGTGTGTGACGGTATACTTACTCTCTTTCACTCGCTCTTTTTTTTTGTTCTTCAAAGTTAATTTGATCAACGACTTCGAATTGATTTTATCTCGCACTAATTCCTACAATGCACAACACAAAGAAATCGCAATGAAAATTGTATCTGCATGTTTCCATTTACCTGTTTGTAGGTATGTGTGTTGTGATGACAAAACGAAAAAAAAAACAGAAATGAGAAAACAAAATTTGTTGAATAACAAAATTGGCGCCGTCGTCGCTGCTGACCAATTGACAAAATAGATTTTTTCCCGCCAAAAAATGTTTTTGTCATTTTCGTTCTTTGCATAAAAATAGAACACAAGAATTAGAGAAGTGTATAACTGATTACGTCAGCGGGTGCAGCTGCAGATGCAGTTGGCTGGCAATTAATCGAGAGGCCTCAATTAAAATGGAAATCACTGTCAGCTAGCTCAGCGCATTCTGTTCTGTTGCATACGTATAAACACATGTATGTGAATGAGAAGCGAAGAGAAAATTCAAACTTGGCACACGCCTGTAAGCAACTGTACATTAAGTAGTTCTTGTTGTTGCTGCCTGACAGACAGCCGCACCCACAACGACAACGACGGATTTTAATCGAAAACATCGGCGACGTCGTCGTTGTTATTGACTCTTATACGCATCACGCCTTGTCAGCCCACTCACTCAAACACACACATGCGCACATGCACACATGCTTCAGTGGCAGACAATCGGGCAGGCTAAAGCAGCGCCATCATAATAATCTTCACAGTTTTTATTCTGCTCTCCCAATAAGAGAGAGAGAGCGACGCACAATTACGGAGAGTGCGACATAGAGAGCAAGTGAGCGAAAGAGAGCGATTGAGCGAGTGGTCGACTGCTGTTGTTTGTTTGCATTGGCACACGCGGATACTACGAAATGGTTGTTTCTTTGCGTTTTGGCGCGCATTTGTGATTTTTATTCTTAGTTTAGTTTCGTTTCATTTCGTTTCCACTGATAAGCATATTTTGTATCTGTATGTCGTGTTACGCAAGTGTGCGTGTGCGTGTGCGTAGTACGCACGCATTTTGTTGATGTTGTTTTTGAAAAACTCGTCTTGAAGGTCACGGACACGAAACGCGTAAGTACAGCAGCGTTTGCTCTGCGTCTGCGTGCGCGGCTTGTGGCAGGTCCAACTAACAGGCAATTTAGCAGTAAATTGGCAAATCAATTTCCAATTTGCTTTTGAAAATAAAATAAATTGATTTTTAATGTTGTACAAAATATACGTTTCAATGTCCATTCGAACTCTTTTTATCGCTTGCTATGATTATTTTATCAATACGATATACGGACTTGATGGCAATCATGTTTCTCATTAGAAATCAGTAGCGAATTTAGTGTAAAAATTCTATTCAATATAAAAAAAAACACAAAAACTTTTTATCTTGTGTTGTATACACACGCACATGTTTGTGTTTAGGTTAAATAAGTTTTCTTATCGTTTCAAGCATGCTGTTTTCGCCATGTTTTGGCCACC
The DNA here is from genome assembly GCA_035042345.1 of Drosophila fungiperda. Lineage (NCBI taxonomy): Eukaryota > Metazoa > Arthropoda > Insecta > Diptera > Drosophilidae > Drosophila > Drosophila fungiperda. The sequence continues at coordinate 4,942,689 of JAWNLM010000015.1, read as the reverse complement.
ACTGTACTTTACAGTTAGATGTGTTTATTTTTGTTTTGCTATTTGATTTCTGCTTGCGCTTTTTGTTTTGTTTTGGAGTTTAAACCACACCCACTCAGCCAAAGCCAAAGCTTATAATTATGTATGCAGCAACTCTCACGGCCTCAATTTGTATGTTTATGTATATGTGTGTGTTCTTTTGTATGCATGCATGTGAGTAAATATATATGGATGTTTGTATATGTTATGTGCTGTTGCCACACACACATTTCGTAAACAAAACGCGTTTTGTTGTCGTCTCGCTATCCTATCTTAAGCGGGTTCTTGCTTATTGTTGTTTTTGTATGTTGTTTTTTTTTTTTTGTTTTGTTTGAGAGTAGAAAGCGATGTAAACGTGTGCATAATGAAATGGTAAAGTTTGGGAAGCTAGGAGCGCGTCTGCGTGCCCATAACGGTAAATTACGAATGCTTAAAGTGTACGACAGTTGCCCATTACACTCGGCACAACTCCGCCCGCTCTGCAACAACAACAAGATAGAAAAAGAAAACAGCAAGATTCCCATTCTTGTGATCACTTTGCTTGAGACCTTCTTTGTTGTGTCGTTGTCGTGGCTTATAATTTTCTGTAACTGTACAACTAACTTACAACGCCTATAACTAAATCAGTGTCTTCGTCTTGTTCAGCTTTGTCAATGCCGCCTACTGGAATTCTCCGAGTAACATGGGTCACATGTACTAATTGGAATATTGGAAATAGAAACGTAAAGCTTATGAAAAGTGACATTAATAAGCAAAGCGAATTTTATTAAATTTTTATTATTATTTGGTTTTATTGAACATCCCTTGAGCTATTATTTTATAATTTTAATTGTTTTAGCGTTCAATTTAAATATGAATTTAAAAACGTACAGCAATGATACATTTTTGCATATTGAAATATATGAAAATTAAACCTGAATCCAAATCGTTCCATTTACCCAGCGGCTACTGTATGATTTTATGTTCATCGACCCCTATTTTTTAATCATTTCAATTAACTGTGATTAGTATTTTACCTCTGTTAATATTAGTCGCTGTTTCTAATAGTCGCCGACTTTTTCACCAATTTGTTGTGGACTCCTTGATTTTAGGTCAATGCGAAGTAGCTGTTTAAACATATTTTGCTTGTCTAAAAAAGAGATGACTAAGTTGACCAATGAAAAGAAAACAATTGACTACACCAAAAATATTAGCAAGAGAGATTTGCTTTAACAATGCATGATAAGGCCCCGTTGCTGATGTCGCCAATTGTTGTATATGTAACACTTATCTTGTCATACATACAAACACATACATACATACAAATATATATATATATATATCTACATGCATATGACATTCGAAGATGTTTGTTTGCTTCCATATACAATATATAGAAATTTCAATTTCAATATATATATATATATATAAATTTAAGTATGTGCACACACACACATTAACAAACACATTCACGAGCGCAAATATCTGATAAGAGTCCGCGCTTTGTGTGTGTTTCTATTTTTATTTGCATTTGCTGCAGTTTTGTCAGCTTTTTTATATATGACAGCTTTTACTGTTGCGTTTTGTCGTCGACTTCGCTTTCCCTTTTGCTCCAGCGCATTTGAAGGTTACTTTTTTTTCTTTATCTTCTTATTTGCTTGACTTTAACCTGTGTCTAATTTTTACTATTTTTATTTTTTTTTTAATTGCAGTCCAATACCGTATACGCAAAGCTAACAATGTAAATTCGAATGTGCCAAATCAAAAGATCAACAACAACAATAATAATAATAACAACAACAACAGCAACAGGAACCATTCTAAGGCTGATACCCGGAGTACCGAAATGGGGGCAGATGGGGCTAAGAAAGAATAGAAGCAATAATTGATATTTAATTTATACAAATTATATTATTATCTAAATAATTTATGTTTTTTTATATGTGTGTTTTTATTAATATTGGCAATACGTAAAATGTTATCCACATTACTTAATGTACATCAATTTCTAGGACCATTTGTAATTAGTAAATATAAATTAAGGATTATTGTAGATCGTCCCACACATACACACACAAACACCCAAACACACACACACATACACACACACACACACACACACACACATACACACACACACATACACACATACACATACACACACTCAAACATACATACTCCCCTCCCCTCCCTAACCAATTTCAAAGAGTTCTCAGCGTGTTTCTGGCCTTTGCAGCACACGTGTGCCGAAAGTATTTTTAATTGTCATGATCTCATGTAATTTAATTGAAATTATTTAAAAAGCAAATTACACAGGCAGTTCTACAGTACAACACTTAAGTTCGTATATCTATTGTAAATTTTGGTCTTAATTAATTGTGTATAGGAGATACATTATGTATTTCACATTACGGTTAACAAAATTTTGAACTACTCTCAAAAAAAAAAATACAACACAACCTGTGCATATTTCCTTAAATGAAACTCAAAATTGTAAAACTTAGACAACACACAAATAAATTATGAAAATAAAAACAAAAAAGAAAATATATAAAACAAAAACAACTATATAATACTGCACTTTTTTTCTAGCAAAAAGAAAAAAAGATTCTTTAAAAAAAGAAACAAAATAAAAATGTAAAGAAAAAAACCTTAAAAGCTTTTTATTTGTTTACGAAGCCGGCGCTCTTGTTAAAGTCATTTGTTTGAAACGAAAGAAAAGCGGCAACGTCGGAGAAGGGAAGGAGGTGACTCAGCGGAACTGATTTTGTACGAATGAAGCCGAACTAGGTAAGTGCATCTGTTTGATACAGTGAAACCTGAATACAACGAACTGGTTCTTTAAATGTTTTCTTTTTGAATGGAATCAGAAATGTCTTAGCAACAATTTATTTAATTCTACAATTATGGTAAAATTGATCAAGCCACAATTTTGTTGATCTGCATAAATGACATCATAACAACAATTAAAATATTATTGTCGCATCCTGTGCTTACATATCACTTTGCATTAGCCAAGCTTTACTTTACATACACACAGACACTACACATGCAAAGTAAAGTGAACGCTGCCTGCAGACATTTGAGAAAATGCTTTCCAGCTGTAATGTGTAGTTTGAGTGTGGAGTGGGCACTTAACATTAGATTGGCTGTCACTTCCGGCAGGCCTTAGGCAAGCGAAGCCGTCGACGTCGACGTTGGCTTGATGATGATTGATGCTGCTGCCCCAACAGCAGCCACTCGGCTGGCGTTCCTTGTTGTTATCCAAAGCGCCCAATATTCACATAGAAATGTACAGATATTTATAAGTGTGTGAGTGTGTCTGTGTCTGTGTGCGAGAGAGAGTTTGTAGGCATGTTGATATCAAAGCATGTTGCAAGTATCTATGCCGCCTCTTTTTTCAATTTCAACTTCATGTGTGCGTGTGTGTGTTTTTATATATGTTGGTATTTATGTAATAATGGCATTTCGCAAAAGTAAATTACATGCTGTGCATTTAGTAACAAGCATGTCCAACATTTTTGCCCACTTAAATAGCTGGCTGCTATGGTTATTAGCATGCAATTTCAAGATTTTTAATGCTGGCAATGCAGTCCACACACAGTCCACACACACAGGCACGCACGCATCTACGCATGCGCGAGCATAGAAACTGTGCAAGTGGCAAAGGCAGACGCAGAAACAGACAGAGGCGTAGACACAGACACAGGGGGAGTTAGAGGGAGAGGCAAGCATTTGTACATTCTACACTCAGACGGGTTGGCCGCATTTGCGCCTGAGCCTTTTTTGCATTGGCCTCGCCAATAAATCCAAAGCGCACAGCAAACAAAAAACAGCAATTTATGACGCCGTTTTTTTCTCGTTGATTTGTGGCTTTTGACTCTGTGCCGGCGTAACGGTAAAGTCAAGCTCTGGTGCCATTAAAAATTGTGCAGCTACGAGAGACATTCATTTTGCTTTGTTGCCGTTTTTCTATTTGGTGGCTTTCACATTTTTATATATATTTTTTTTACTTTTCTGCTTTTCAGCAACCCACAGAAAACGGAATGTATAAAAAGAAATCGCAATAAATTATAGCGCTGCAAAGTGGCGACATTTAATAGCATTGCGTTTTTTCATTAATCATCATTAATGTCAGCGATAGATCGTTACGAGAGTGTATTGCCTGGAAAAGCGTGAAAAGCGAGCCAAGGTCGTGAATCATGTGTACATTTGTATTTGTACATACAGCTGGGTACCTTCCTTATATTGCGATTGTTATTTGGAATCAATCAAGCCTGGCATTGTTGCTGCTCCAACCCCTTTGCCTAGCCATAAGCACAGCTCGCTGCATTTGTGGGCTGTACTTATTGCGGCTGCGTGTCTGGAGCTGGACGTGAGGTCACGCTGAGCAATCGGCTGGGTTTGCTCTAATCTGCTGACCAAGTTGTGGCCAGCCGCTTCGCATGATTTCCTTTACATGGCTCACTTGCGGCTTTGCTCGGCACGGCTCGGCTTTGGGCCAGAGCCTGAGCCTGAGCCTGGACCTGGGACCATGGGCTTTCGCAATTTCAACAAAACACCAAAACACACAACGTAGCGAACGCAGCCGAGGCCGAGGCAATTTGCGGCAAATCAACATCAACTTGGCAACATGCAAAGCACTTTTGGTTTTCAGTGCCTCATTTCGTTGATTGTTCCCACAATTTTCGTACAATGCTGGAAAATGTACGTGCTCGTTCATTGTCCCCTGGCCGCCGCATTGTTCTCTTGCCTCTTGTTGCAGTAATTACCTAAAAAAAAAAAAAATAATAAAAAAAATATATAAAAAAAAAACGTATAAAAGCCAACAACGTTAAAATTCTTTTCAAATGGCACTTTGTAGCAGGGGTGCTGCCTGACTGAAGTTAGCAACTTGAAAGATCTCTCAGATCTGGACGCAAATCGCTGAGCGCTGTAATCGCTCACAGATATATATATATATATATATATATATATATTTATATACATGTACATTGTATGAACGTTACATACATATTTAGGAGTAGCAAAGAAGATGTAGCACAAGAGATATGCCAGAAGATCACGTACACGTACCGCTTGAAGAGAGCGAGTCATTTACATGGGGGAGCTTAGAGCGTGCAACATCCAACAACGGATCACAGCAACAGCAACAACAGCAACAACAACAACGACAACAACAATGGCCCAGCAGGCAGGATCGTGAGCGTGTGAATCAAAGTGGAATGAGCATTATCATAAGGGCAGATCGAGTCAGGTGAAGCAGATCTATTTCACTTACATCTCTAATTGATGTACACAGTGAATGCACTGCGCAGCATCCAAAGAAGTTTACATTTACTTGGCTTTTTCCGAATAAGATGGTTAAAACGAAATTCAGCTCAGTATTTATTTGATTTTTTGTTAAAATTATATATAATCTTGCAGATGTTTATGTTTTCAGACTTGCAACGCATAGAAGCAAATTCATGAGCTCTCATTAAAAATATATGTTATTGATCAGCCTAACCAGATTATACCTTCTATTTGATTTTTGAAAATTATTTAACTATATTGGTGAATTATGGTATTTTTGCTGAAAGCACTACATGTTTCGGAGTTGAGTGGATGGAACCACTATATCAATAATCAATCGCAAGAGGTGCTCTTTATAATAATGAGTGACTTAATAGTTGGAACTTCAAAATAAAAGTCAGTCAAAAGAAATCAGGTCTACAAAAGACTCTATTTTTCGGCATACTTAAGATAGAAATGTTGACACAGTAAATTTACCCAAGAAATGTTATTAGTTTCAAATAGATGATTATTTTCTCGTATATTGTTGCAACAGTTGTTGTGTTCAGTTTGTAGATAAAATTAGCATTATATGTTGAAATTGAAAATTGCCTCCATGATTAGGACACTAAAATCTACGTGCTATCCAGCCAGAGCTGTAAAATATATATTCTAATAATCATAGAAGCCAATTTAAGTAGCGGTTAATGTATATTTGTAATCAACTTTGTTGTATCTACAAATAGTCATTGCAAATATTGTGATAATATTCAATTATCATAATACAAACTTATTTGGTTCATTGCACCTTTTATGAAGTTTATTTTGAACAATTGCGTGGCTTATCAAAATATTTTGCCATTTGCCTAATGAACCCCCATCCAGATAAGTATTAACGCGATTTCAAGGCGCACTGGCCTTGACCAAGCAATCAGTTAACACACATTTACATATGCACATGTGTGTGTGTGTATTTATATATGTGTGCTGTGTGCTTATAAATAATGCCAGGTAATGTGGCCCGGACCACATTCCAAAAGGTATCCCTCGCTTAGTCATGTTGAGCAACTCCTTGCTGTCCGCGAGCATCCTGCGCGCCACTTTCTGGTACGCCACATTTATGGGATTCATCTTCTTTGCCATTAAGCGAAATCCAACCGATGGCAGCCTGGTTGCTAAGAATCGCTACTGGTACAAGTGGTTCTGCCTTTTAGTCCGGATACTAGTGGGTGTTCTATATGGCTACTTGATCATTGTGTATACTCTCTCCATATTGGAGGACACGCAATTGGCGACACTCGCGTGCATTCGCCAGGGATGCAATATCATCAGCGCTTTCGGCATTCTGATGATGCAGTTTTGGTTGGGCAAACGAGTGCTTCGTGTGGTCAACAGTTATTTGCGGTTATTTCGGAGGGTGAATGGACTGCCTGGCTGCCAGGATGTGTGCTTTGGCGGCAGGCGTGAATTAACTTTGCTGGTCTTCAAGGTGGTCTGTCTGCTAAGCCAGATCATTTGCGAGTTTCCTTACTTAATTTCACAATTTAGCCTCGAGGTGTGCATCGAAGTCATATGCGAAACATACACCGATGTGAGCACATCTATGATCGGACATATGTGCTTTGTGGGCTATCTCAGCATTGGAGCGCTCTACGCCCAGGTTAATCGATATGTGCGACACGAGCTGCGACGCCAGCTGCGCGCCTTGGAGCAGCCCAACGGTTACCAGACGAGTCGACGGCAGTTAAAAGCCGCTGGCAGACGCCTGGATGAGTGCCTGGCCATCTATGTGGAGATCGAGCGGGTTGGCAGCGCCTTTCATCGCCTCATGGAAATACCAATTTGCCTCATGCTGATGTTCTCATTTTTGAGCATGGCCGTCGCATCGTACTACATTATGTTGCATACATTTCACATCGTCGCCCTGTATCTCTTAGTCCTAAGATTATTCGCCGATGTCGTCCTGCTCACGTTCGCCATTCACGGAGCCTGCAGCAGTTCGCGAGTGGTTCGCCGGCTCAGCTTGGAGAATTGCTATGTCACTGAAAGCAGCGATTGGCACATGAAGGTAAGTTCCCGAGTGCTACCAGAATAATTACCTATTTTTCAATTTTTTTATTGCATATATCATTATTTGTCAGCAGTTAAAAATATCCATTTATCTTTAATAAAACTTAAGCATGAGTTAATCGGGCTTCCAACAGATTTGTTCTGAATATTCTTATCGACAATCTATCTGTAAAAAACGATAATACGAAATGACTACTAACAAAAAAATCCCTTACTAGGAAAGAAACGGAGTTTTTGGCTAGAATTATATTTAAAAAAATCATTCGCAGAGGATATATATTTCATCTTATTTAAGTATTTCTTGTGTTGTATAAATTTCAATCATTTTTATAAGTGAATACTAAATTTGAATATTTTGTACTCATTGCAGCTGGAGTTGTTCTTGAGTCGCTTAAATTTTTACGAGTTCCGCGTTATTCCACTGGGATTATTCGAGATATCCAATGAGCTGATTGTGGTCTTTCTGTCGGGTCTGGTCACCTATCTAACCTATATATTGCAGTATGGCATGCAGACAAATCAAATTTAAACCAAATTTATTTATGTTTACATGTTTAAAACAAAAAAAAAAACAACATGAAGATATGTATTTATTAATGTGGACTAAATAATTAAATTTACAATTAAAGTTATAAATTGTATGAGGGAATTAATATGTCAAATGGCTCAATGAGTGAGAAAATAGAGAAATGACAGAAAGATCTCTGAACGTGTTGAGAGAGATAAGAAAAACACAGTTAAACACGCTCAGAGAATTTATAGATTTTATGTCATAATTATTGAATTGCCGACGATTTTTATAAGTGATTAATTTAAAAACTGATGAAATCATAATTTTCCTAATGAATTATAAAGATATGTATCAAATGGAAAAATGTATACCAATTGTGGTTGGGCACTGGACACCATTGGTTTAGTCATGTTTGGAAGTCGTTGGCGCCTGAACGCCTCTTCGCTGGCCACAATCACCTTGCGGAGCATCTTAAATTATGGCATATTTATGGGAATCATCTGTTTTTGTGTGAAGAACAATCGAACCGATGGCCGACTGGTGGCCCACAAACTGCACTGGTACCGGTGGATCTGTTTGCTAATGCGAATAAAGTTGATTAGCTACTATGTTGTCATGCATATAAGATTCATCCATGTTTTGTTTATTGCTCATTTGAAGTTAATCATGTGCAGTCAATTGCTGATCTGCCTCACATGCGCCATTGTCACCATGGTGATGCAGTTGTGGCAAGAGGAACCAGTGCTACGTGTGGTCAACAGATTTCTGCGACTGTTTTGGCGAGTGAAGATGTTACCCAGTTGACAGGATGTGGGCTTTGGTGGGAAGTGGCTGTTGCTGGTCTTAAAGGTGCTCTGTCTGCTGTACGAGCTGTGCCACAAGGCTCCAGAGATGATCGGTGAACACAACATATATTTCATATTTGGCGGACTTTGCCAATTATATAACTTGGTGAATGTTGCAATGGTGTTTCATGTCTGCTTTGTGGCTTACCTCAGCATTGGTCTGCTTTACGACCAGGTCAACAGCTATGTGCGAAATGAGCTGCGGCAACAGCTAAAGGAAATTGGCAATGGCCACATTATTCGACGGCAGCAGCTTAAAGATGCTGCAAATCGCATGGACGAGTGCCTCGCCATCTATGATGAGATTCACCAAGTGGGCAATTCTTTTAATCGACTTTTTGAAATTCCTCTGTGTATAATTCTAATATTTGGGCTCTTGGAACTGGCGCAAATCTGCTTTTTGCTTATGTTTATCGGGGTTAGTGAAATTAGTTTCTGGTTCTTGGGCATTAAGATATTATTAGATGTTTTACTCTTGACCCTGGCTGCACATGGTGCGAAGAGCAGCTCACTGGTCGTACGGAGGCTCAGCCTGGAGAATTACTATGTTGGGGACAACAAGGATTGGCACATTAAGGTGAGTCTCCAAGCCTCTTCATATAAATTCAATGTCCAAAAATCTATTATTTGTTGCAGATGGAAATGTTTTTGAACCGATTAAATTATCACGAGTTTCGCGTCTGTCCTTTGGGATTATTCGAGTTATCTAATGAGATGATTTTGGTCTTTCTGTCCAGCCTGATCAGCTATCTTACCTATATAATGCAGAGTGGCATGCAGTGGGAAGAATTCTGAATCCTCGTCACGCTGTGGGCGCTTCATAATAATAACAACCCCTCTGATTATAATACAGACACCTGTCCTGTGGTGGTCGCATGTAAAAATCCGTTGACCAGGACCAATGCCAGTTTCCGTTTAACGTTTTTCTGTCTCACTTTTCCCATGAAAGTTGGCGCATAAATTATTTATGGGCGAGTTTGTATATATGCATAAGTTGCTATGCACTTTTTGCCGTGGAGCAGAAAATTTATGCAGCTACCCGACGGAGCGACGGAGCTACTGAACGACCGAGTGGACAGTTCACGCTACGAGCGCATAAAAACAAGGCCGAGGCCGTCGCTCTAATTAGCATAGCCAGAAGTGGAGGTGAAGGTAAAGGTAAAGGTAAAGGTACACTGTACAGGTAAATTTAAGGGCACAGATAAAGGTGCACTTGCTCGCTGCACTTGTTCGACGGCTCTGAAAAGGCTGCGTCACCGATAATCACAAAAAGCAAAAAAACAAATAAACAAGAAAAATTTCTGTGAGCCGTCGACTATTTAATACTCTTTTACACATTCGTGTCAAAACTGTAACTTTTAAATATAATAAAAGAATTTTAGATTAGAAAACTTTTACTTTATAGTTTGATCAATATATTTGTAAAAAATAATAAATTACTGTAAACTGATTATATTCTTAAATAAGATCAATTATTTAATTAGCTCAAGATCTTTGTAAGACTTCTAACAAGATTCTGATAAAATATAAGCAACAAAATTATAATAAAATAATCATGTTTTTGTTTCAGTTAAAACAATTATTATATTTTTGATAATGTATAACTAGTTTTTAATAAATGATTAAGTGTAATCTGTGTATGAAAATGCATCTGCCTCACTGCGTTGCATTTTTTGTGATTGAATTATGTAAACTCTTTTGGAAGAGCATCGCAATCAAATTGTCGGATAATGACGAACATTATCTCGGCGTTGACAGAACGAGAACTGTGCCGTTGTCTTGGCCAGCAAACTGAGAGACTGAGATCTTGGTAACTCAGACAGAGACAGAGACAGAAAATGAGATCAGTGGATTGGGGGGCCTGTGTTCTGCTCCAGATGCGTGCTCTTTGTGTGCCTGTGCGTGCCATGTACACGGCAAGATAATCATAAAAAGTAGCATTGGCATTGCTTCAATTATTGCTGTATGTACTTTGCAAAAGCGAACATAATGCGAACTCGAACTCGAACTCGAACGCGAACGCAAACGCATGCGCAGGCGCTGACGTCGACGCTGGCGCAGACGCAGACGCTGGCGGCAGAGTCTGACAAAAGCAGCACTCGATTTTCCCATGATTGTTCTGTGCTGTGCCGCGGTAATTATGGGTCACCCAGCTCTACTGCTACTTTTGTAGCATTTTGTGCTCTCTCTTTTCTTTCCGCTTGCAATTATCACACACACACACACACACACACACACACATTCCTGTACAAGCATAGGTGTGTAAGTAAATTAAAGTTTTGGGTTTAAAGGCGAAACATACCATAAAAAAAAGTTAATGACGCTTTAAGCATTTCACTAGACAAAAGCACACACAGCTCATGTACAAGTTGTAGCTCAAGTGCAGGTAGTTCTTGCTACCATGCAACAACATCAATTGCCCTTACGTGTCTAGGCAAATGTACAGCTACTTGAAGCAACGGCAATAGTAATACAAACAGCAACAACAACAACAATATGAACAGCAGCCGCAGCAGCGTAAAGAATATTCCAATAAAACGAGCGGATGATAAAAATATCATTATTATGAGCTGAAAGACTGTGAGTCAATCAAGATTATGTATATATAGCCGGTAGCAGTTTGCCGGTAGCTGGTTGCTAGTAGCCGATAGCCGGTAGCCAGCAGCGGGCAGCGGGCAGCGGGCAGCGGGCAGCGGGTAGTCGGCACCTGGCCCAGAATCCAGCAAGAGATTGTCGGTTAAAGTTGCAAGGCCTTTAACGACCAACGTCCGATAATAACTCATTAGACAATAAAGCCCAGCAAAGAAAGCAAACAAAAAAAAACAAAAAAAAAAAAAAAACACTTGAAACGAAAGGTTCAACGAATTTTGCACTTCTTCTCAAACAATAAGTTCAAATTACTTTAATGTTGTTACATTCATACACTGAAAATCTGTACATCAACGCCCATTACTTGTCTCAGGTTATGTAATTAAGGATGTAGTAAGTAGAATACTTCTAACAAAAAAAAAAGCACATCAATCATTACAATACTTAAAAAACATGTCAATTGAGTTAATGCTAATGAAGATATTATTTGGCATTAGGAACACTAAAGAATCAAATGAAGTTATAAATGTCTGTTGCGTCAGTGCATTATTGAATGATTTCAAATATTTACACAATCAACCTTATAAATAGACAAGGTGTTAAATAAAAACAGCTAATAATTTGAATACTCTGACAAATTTCTATTGTTAAAGTTTAACGTTGACAAAGTAATTTTGATACCATCTGGCATACAAATTCTCGGCTCTTGCAACTTATGACATCACTAAATGAGTACAGTCTAAATAAAAATATAAAAACTGCAATTTCTTGTTAAAATTAGTTATTTTTTTTTTACTTTAAGTTGCTTTTAGAGTAAACTACGTATGACCATTTTGGTTAAAGTAACTGCGTTCCTCGATTGTATTTATGGAAATAATTAAAAATCACTTTGAATAAATGCAAATGGATTTCACCTTATGTAGCCGGTTCGGTCTTTTTTTTGCAGCAACAGCACAATGTAAATACATTATTTATGGACATAGATATGTGTAGTGTGTGTGCATGTGTGTGTGTGAGTGTGTGTGTTTGTGTGTATGTGTCTGCATCTGTATATGTTCATAACCATTTACAATAGTATGCACAGGCATTGAACGCTTTGTTGCTGCTGTCTCGCATCCAGCCGCTAAACTCCAACTCCAACTCCAACTCCAACAGAAAGTCAAAGAATTGGCACGAGCTGAGCACACGTCGACATCGTCGTCATCGCGGCTCCATGGACATGGGCATGTGACTTGGGGCCTCAAGTCTGTCGCTGTGTACAGTTCTGGCGTGATATTTTATGGCTGCACACATGGCGAATGCAGAATATCTGCCCCGACTTGGCCTCGGGGGAACTCGTTTTGTGGGCTGTATGGGCGAGAGGCGAAATCGAGCGCGCGTAGGCGCTGCATCAGCATCAGCATCAGCATTAACATCAGCATCAGCAGCATCAGCAGCAGCAGCAGCACTCGGAGCAGCAGCACTCGGAGCAGCACTCGGAGCAGAAGCAGCGCGTGTGCGATGTGCCAACATCTGGAGCTGGACCAGTTTGAAGTCAGCGTTGCACAGTAGCCAAAGGCGCACAGGTACACAAGCACACACATACGCACACACACACACACACACACACACACATATAGATGCAGGCAAACAAACAAACATACAAAACATATGTACACCTGGACAATGTGCGAGACTTGAGTCCAGGGCGCAAGATAATCGATGTATACTAATTATTTGCTTTGGCTGCAACTGTTTGTCATGCTCCGCGCTGCTCCGGTTCGGTACAGCAAAAACAAAAAGCACAACAGTAGCCAGTAGCAGGCTGGCAGGCGGGCAGCCAGTCGGGCAGCCAGGCAGGCAGCAAGCCAACCAGCAGCCAGCGGCCAAGAGTCGATTGGCAGAGTCTCCAGTCTCCAGAATCGCACTCAGAACTTGAGATTGTGCATGGGCTAAAATAATGGTCATCGACAGCAGCAGCATCAGCAGCAGTAGCAGCAGCAGTAGCAGCAGCAGTATCCGATGGGGGGGGGGGGGAGGGGCTGCTGGGCTAAGAGTCTTGGGCAAGGTTAAGGCTGCAAGCGTTGCGTACCGGGTTGGACCACTACGCACGGTAGTCAAGTTTAGACACCTTAAATATATACACAGGAAAGCGTCGCTTAGTCGCTCGTTCTAAAAGCGACAGGCAGTGGGCGTGGCACACAGCCCCATCCCCATCCCCATCCCAGCACCAGACTGCACTATTAATTACATGGACAGAACACGACTAAATTATATGTGTGTATGTATCTAAATGCATACATATTTCATGTAGATACAATTGAATCTGCTGAGATTGCACGGCTGCAAGGTCAGTTGTGTAGAGCGCTGCGTTGAGATCTGCACAGATCGATTTCAATCAACACCCCACCACATAATATCACAAAAGGCAAAGCTTGCTATTCTCTCTCTCTCTACACCGACAACAACAAACAAGTTTGGCCAACATCGAACAACAACAAAAAAAGGTACAGTCACAAAGATTAACAACAACAGCAGCAGCAACAGCAACAGCCGTAGCAGCAGCATCAGCATCGCTGTCGCTGCTGACGTCAAAGCTTGGCAGCGTTACGTTCAGCTTTTTGATTTGGCCGAGACGTGTGGCAAGCTTCAAGTTTGGAACAGGTTTTTGATTTCAGATTTTGGAGCAGTGTTGTGCAAAAAGTTCAACAACTGCGCTCAGCGCCGCCGTCGACTGCAGATGGCTGGCTGGCTGCCTGCTTGTTATTCTCGTGCTGCGAAGCGCGGCTTGAACGATGCTGCCACTGCAAAATACAAGTAGCAAACAGACAGCGACAAACGAGCGAGCGTTGCGTAAATTACAAGCAAGCAACTAGCAGCAGCAGAAACAGCAGCAAAAAAAGCAGCAGCAGAAGCAGCAGCAGCAAAATACACACACACAAAAAAAATTTGATATTATTTTTCTTTACGATCGACGCCGGCGTCGACGTCGTCCCCAATTGGCGCTCCCTCAATAACGCGCGCTCTCTCTCTCTCTCTGAATTCGCTTGGCTCTCTCACGCTGCCATGCTCTTTCTATTGCTGTTGTGTGCTTTTTTGTGGATTCCATTTGCCATAAAGTGCGTTAATTTGTTGGAAAGTGGGTCAGCACCAATTTCGGTTCATCGAACACACAAATAACAATGCGTCGTCGACGTCGACGTCGACGTCCTCGTCTGTTCTCCGCTGAGTGTGCGTGCCCGTCCACAGTTCTCGCTGATCGGCCTTAGGCAGCATTTCCACTCGCTTCGGTCATACAGCAAAATGACGCATTGGCTTGGGTTCACGTACCTTTTGGAGTACGCTACTGAATGTGTGTGGGGCATGCGACTGTGAGTGATTCATGCAACTGCATTCAACGCTAAAGAAAAGGAACAATGGCAACAATAAAATTATCTCTTTTGCGGCATTCCTTATGGATTTCATCATACTGAAAACTCAATTCGTATGGCTAAAATTTTTCTTATTCTCAACAATATGAAAATTTTAAGTTTATCAAATCAAATTTGATAAATTGCCATAACCATTACAAAAGTTGATAGATTGCCAAATAAATTGGCAATTTTTTTCAAGTTTTTTCGCTTTATATTCTATGAATCATTAGTGCAAACAATTCTTAAAGCTGGCAAAATACATCGATTCGACCTATTTCCCCAAGTAGGCCATCTGTGAATCGTTGAAGTCCGCAACGCTTGCTTGCCCACTTGTTAACGCCTTGTGTATTTAGGCCAAAACGAGTATTGGCATTCGCTGTTCTCGGCTAATGGATGAGGTGAGCAGGGGAGTGGGCTCTTCTTTTCAATGTACTCTAAGTTTGTGTGAGTATTTCAATTCGTTTTCGCTATACTGCTTTTTGACTTCCCTCTTTGATTTATCATGCATTATACACACATAAACACACACATATGCATATAGAACATATGGAAAGAATTTGTTATTATAAAAAGAAAGAAAAAAAAAACTGTTGGTTGTGTATTGGTGTGTGTGTATTTATTTTGTTACTAAGAGCATTTCTCGCATGCTGTATATTCTCGCTCTAAATTGAGTTTAGGCATTATTCGGGCACGCTTGTGTATCAAGTACACTGGTTCGTGCCCCTGCCACCACTGTTGCGGTCACGTTTCGAGAACTGGGAGGGTTACGAGCAAATAATGCTTTATGTTCGCGAGATGACAAATAAAGTTGTTTGTTTATGTCACGTTTCTGAGCACACGATCTCAATCCCAGACAGGCAGCACTTGTTCTCGCCGGATTGTTGTTTTCTATTTTGTTTCTAGCCATTCGCTAGTGAAAGTGTTTCCCCAATGAGTGGGGCAAATGACGATGCAGATGATTTTATTAATTTCTCTTTTATTCTGGCTCATAAATAATTGCTAAGGGAATCAGAGATTAATAAATCATTGGCTTTCTATTAGTATATGGCTAACTTAAGCTGATTAAACACTCAAAATGTTGAGTTTTTTTTGTAGTACGTTTATTTTAGTGTAAGCCAAAGATTTCCACAATCTTTTGTAAACATTATTTATTCTGGGCAATCTTCAATTCAGCATTCGTATATTTTGTTGTTAATTGTAAATTCAATTGAGTCATTTTTATGTGGTTTCATTGATAAGATCAGAATCTTAAATTTTTGCTAAAATCCAAATTCAAACTCAGTTTATTACTTTAATTTGTTTGACTCTATTTTTTATTTTTTTTACTTATTTGCAACGATTTTTTTTTTCAAGTGCTTTTTACAATTCTGTCTAAGCACTAATAAAAATTACTTTATTTTATTTATTGCTTTCTTAAAATAGTGATTATTCGTAAACAATTAAATAAAGTGAAATCAACAGTTGTTGGCTCCCTGCGTTGCAGTAGTTGGTAAGTGGTTTACGAGTTGGGTCAAAGGTCAAAGCGCTTCTCGTCTTAGTTGCTGCAATGCAAGTGTGTGGCCTGAAATTGAATAGAATGTGTATTTAATTAGCTCTGAATGTGCCGCTAGTTGCACACACTCACGATTCTTACGCATGCTCGTTGTAAGTCATACACACAAACACGGCCACATCACAGCCACCGCAGTTGCCACAGCAAATGGTTGCACAAGTCGTTTGCAAAGTGGGAGCTGGAGTTGTGCCCTTAGCATGGGGCCACTCTCGTGGAGTGTGCGGCATCTTTCAACTGCAGCGCCGGCATGCGGACAACAATGCGGGAACAACCACACACACAAAAAAAAAACTACTTGGTCTTTGGCCATTCTGTGTTCTCCTCAAGCGTTTCCGTCATAACCTTAATCTGCCCTAACCCCCCCCGCAAAATACGTCCCGAGCCACAGGGTGGGCCAAGAATTTCCAAAGGCATCACAGTCGGGTGGGGAGCCGGGCTAATTAAGTACGTTGCAAATACTTGGAATGGCCAGCCCTGCTGCGGCAGGAAATCGAAACTGGCTAATGGGGCGGGCGGCCTGGACAGAGACTGGCCGGAAATATGCATGGCTTGGCCAAGCTTTTGG
The DNA here is from genome assembly GCA_035042345.1 of Drosophila fungiperda. NCBI lineage: Eukaryota > Metazoa > Arthropoda > Insecta > Diptera > Drosophilidae > Drosophila > Drosophila fungiperda. The sequence continues at coordinate 4,925,894 of JAWNLM010000015.1, read as the reverse complement.
CCAACAGCCCCCAATGAGCAAAAACAAATTTGAATGCGCCGCATCAGGAAGAATTGGGAGCCGCATAAATTTGCCAAAGCAGCGTGTGCAGTCGACCAAAAAACAACAAATTTATTCCGTTGCAACATACGAGAATTTTCCGCATCTATTTTTGATACCCTTACATTGTGTGGGCGTTGCTGAATTTATGATAAATGCCTAAAACAGAATACATTTACACGTTTTTCGGCTTATCATAAAAGTTAGAAAACAAAATTTACTTATAAATATGATTCTTGATTTTGATGACGACGCAGTTTTTGATTAGGAATATGGAAATATATAGATATGAAATATATATAGATTTATTTAAAAATAATATCTACAAGTTGGTTTTTTCAGAGAAAAATGACGAGCGATTCGACAACTGATCTGCTGGCAGATCTGCAATGACTTTATAATGCTCTTTGCTGCAGCAAATAATATTCAATTTTTATATTAATTTACTTAATGCGTCATTTGTGTATGCATAATGCAATTTTCAGCATAATGCTAATTAAATAAATAAAATAAAAATTGCTGCTGCCAACACCTAATTTGAGGGTATTCAAAGTGCGATCAGCGCTGTTAATCGCAATTTTGTTTGTCATTATTTTTGTTTGCCGTTTTGTTAGCTTTCGTTCGGTGCACGATTATTTTGCGAAGCGGATCACACACTGAACGCACACGGGTCAGCAGCAACGGTGCTGGGTTCAGGTTCAGCTGACGACACTGTCGACCAGCCTCGACTTTATACTTGCTATGTACTATGTACTATGTGTGTGTGTGTGTGTGTACACATACATTGTACGTTCGCATAATAGGCGTGACAAGCGCGTTACGCTCGGCTGGCGCCCAAAAATAATCAAAGACAAAGACGCTTTTGTAGATGACGCTGTTGATAATGGGGCGTTCGTGGAATGGAGGCGGAGTAGGAAACGGGCAGGGCAGACAGACGTATGTTAATTGCACCGTGTTAGCTACGAATTCGGGCTGTTGTTGTTGTTATTATTGTTGCTCCCACTGCTCATCCTACTGCTGCTGCTGCTGCTTAACGAGCAGCGACTTTTCAGCACCACCCATCTCCGAATTATATGATTTGGATGTGGTACGTACAGTGGTGCATAATATAATGAACGATAATACGAGCAGCATTAATTTCAAATGCTCAGTGAATTAAGTCTAAGAAATTTTTCGGCTTACAAATGTTTGCGTGGGCTGTGAAAGCGTTTTTATTATTTTATTAAGACAGCCCTTAAATCGAAAAAGGCTGCTTCAAATTTAGACACATTATTATACACAAGTAATAAAAAACATACACACACACACAAATAATACATACATAAATACAGATAAATGTGCCCATTGAACCCGCAGCTATTTATTTTTTTTTTTTGTTGTTTCCCTTAAAGTGCAATCCAAATGAAATATGCTGGAACAAATGTTTATAAATAATACCCCTTGAAATATTGACATACATTATGACTTTCAAGCAATTGCCTCTCAAAAAAGTATTGATTATGTTTTATTTATTGCTTGATCCTCATTAATTTTAATTATCAATGTAAACGCATTTTATACCATGAAAAAAAGAAAGAAAGGAAAAAATTTACAGAAATTTCATTTGTTGCACTAATTATAAATTAAGATTTAGATACAATTGTCTTACACAACAAATCAATTAATCAAATTAGTAAAGAACAATATCAAATATCTACGATATTTATAACTAAGATATTGAAATATTTTTTTTGACCATTTCGTAGTCTATATCGAAGCCGCCAGTATAGGCGAATTGTATCAATATAAATAGATATGTTATAATTGCCGATAAAATTGTTGGTATAAATGCGTTGTTCAGCTGAATGATGCCCAGCACAGTGATCTTCAACTCCTGCATTTTCAGTTGACTCAAAAAAGATTCCACCTATTCAAATTGACCAATTCGAAAATCATTTGATAAATGTTGGGCATATTTTTTTTAGAACTTACGCTATTGTCCCATCGCTGATCTATGTCGGAGCAAACAATATCCAAGGGCAGAGTCTGTGGCATCCGGGACTTGGTGATCGTATAATCCGCACACATCACCAATAACACAATATTGCCCAGCTTGATGACAATCAGCAGGATGTGCACAAAGTCACCTTCCGACGAGTGCAAATTGTTCATAATGTACTCGTACAACATGAGCAGAAGGACAATGAAATTGTAATAGATGTAAAACATAATTTGCCATTGGAAAATGACCCGGAACGAGGTGGTTATCTTATATAGCTCGGAGTAGATGAGGCCACAGGCTTCCAGCTCATCCGCCCGATCGCAGAGCAAACACATCCGCTTGTAACGACTGAGGGCAAGTGGAGCTGTATATTCCATATCGGATGCCTCATCCTGGTAATCAATAACGTCAATGGAACGCATGTGATGCAGCATTTTTGCAACGTGGGCACCCATATGCTCGTAGAGTACGCCGGATACGAAGAAGCCCAGAAAACATGCATCCAGCAGGAAAAGTGTGCCCAGCCACAAGTAGATGGCAAGCAGTCCGCTAATCACCTGAAACACTTCCATATTCACAATATACTTAAACTCCAGCAGTTCCGGCAGCTCGTAGATGCAACCGCTGAGGGTGAGTAGCAGTTTGAGGGCGTAAAATAGGAGAAACTTGGGCGGAAAGAGCTGTTTGATTTGGGTCAATGTCGAGATGCGCATATAGAGTGCTATGTAGCGATTCACTATGGCCATAAATTTGGACTCCGACCGCACTTGCTTGGCAAAGGAGCTAATGGCAAAAATTGACACCGAGGCGGACTGCATCATGGCAAAGAGACTTGCATAGCTTTCAATCGATTTTATCGTATAGAAGAGTTTGGGTATCACGGCCCAGTAGACGTTAACCAAAATGGCGCGCCAGAATAAGAGCAACAGACGACTACATTGACGATACGGCGGCTTCAGCTGCACTGGCTCCCGCTCCAGATCCAGCGAGCTGGACAGCAATGACAATCCCCGTGCAGTGCGGTAGAGCGCCAGCAGCAGGCGACTCGACCAGAGCTGGCCGTAGCCAACTGGCGTATTGTGCTTGGACATGACCAGGCATTAACTGACCCTGCTGATATTAAGCTATACACAAAGTAGTCCCATGTCCCATGTTCCGTTGTCCCGTTGTCCTGCTGCTCCAATTGCTCTGCTGTTGATTTTATTAATTGAATGTGTCTAGATATCGGCAATTGCGTTTCACGCTTGGCTGAGTGCCTCGCTGACTGATTAGCCGCAGCCAGAGAACCAGAGCTGGACACACACAAACGGAGACGGAGACGGAGACGTAGTTGGAGACGTAAGCGCAGACCATCGCGATACGAGCAGGGCCCGACCCGTTGATGGACAGGCCCCGTAGTACCCCCTCTCGCCATACCCCTTGGCACCCACTTGCGCCTGGCAGGGACGCACATTGGAACAGATGGTGCTCAAAACAGGGCGTAAAATGATATATCATCGGCTATTTTCAGTGCGAACTGCTTCGTCTTCCAAGTAATTTAAAACTTTTGTAATCGAACCCATTTGCAAAACTCTTCTGGATTTATTCAACTTTTAGCGATAACTAAAAAAAGTTCATATTATGTTATAAAATATTAACTAAAAACTTAAAGATTTTGTACTATTGAAAAGCCGGAAAAGTATTACATAATACTATAAAATCTATTACATCAGTGCACATATATAAAATATAAAATTATATTTTTCGATTCGCCAGTTTAGATTTCAATATTCAATGTGATAATAAAATGGCTCAAAAGAAAATTTGATTACAAATTCAATTTCAATTCCCATTGCTGGCGATTATATGGAGCTGATTGTTGTGGATGTTTGACGTTTGAAGGTGCCACACACCCACTGTGGCAAGTAACCAAACACGTTTGCTGGACATTAGAATTGTGACGCGGTTCAATGAACTGCCACAAACAGCAATATCCAGCTAGAGGAGGAAGTGTTGTATGCCCAAAGACTGGCAATAGAAAAACAAAGTCAATAGCCTTTAACTTGCTTTCTACAACAAGCTAGAACAACAACAACAACAACAACAAGCAGCAACAACAACAACAACAAGCAGCAACAGCAACAGGTCTACGCTGTTGTTGCTGCTCCTGGCTTGATCATTGCCACTGACAACGCTGAGGCAAGCAAGCAGGCAGGCAGGCAGGCAGGCAGGCAAGCAGGCGTGCAACAAGCCTTGCCCCATAACTGGTTTTTGTTTCACCGATGCCCAAGCCGTTGCAAAAGCGAATGCAAGCCAAGCTGAGCCAAGCCTCGCCTCGCCTAGCCTCGCCTAGCCTCGCCTAGCCTAGTCTAGGCCCATACATAGATAGATAGATAGTAGAGTCTTTTGCCAGTACAGCATCCTGCAACTGCAACTGCAACCAGTTTACGTACAGTTCCCGATTCCTCGACTCTCGACTTTTCACTACTCATCGCGTCCGTGTTATTGCAGCCAAAGTACATGAAGTAATTGCATGGAGCAAGTCTGACCCCAGCCGTGATCGTTGATGCTGATGTTGATGTTGATGCTGCTGCAGCTGCAGCTCCATCAACTGGCGGCCAATGAACTGCCACTATAAAAGACAATAGGAGCGAGCCAGAGCTCAAGCCCTTGCCCGGGAGCATCTGCTGGATCCCAGAGTGTGTGTTGTATTGCTAAATTGGAAATAATTGCAGAGAGGCAGCAGAGGCAGCAGAGGCAGCAGCAGCAGCAGAATGCACGTGTGCAGCTCATCTTGTTGTTGTTGCTGTTATCGTTGTCATCAGTTGTTGTTGTGTGTTGTTGTGTTTTTTGTTTTTTTTTTTATTTTCTAGTATGACATAAAATACGAGGCATGGCGAGGCGAGCCGAGGTGGAGGCAAGCAGGCGGGCAGCAAATACGAGTCGAATCTGCAAAGAGAACAGCAACAGCGCCAACAATAACAACAACAATAACAACAACAATGACAACAACATGCGGAAAATACTACTCACGAATAATAACAATTATAAAAAATTGTGCGCACTGCGATATACAATCAAAGCAAAACAAAATAAAGGAAAAAGTTCAACGACATTTGGAAGATTAGAGAGCATTTACCATTCAACAAAACAAACTACAACAATAACAAGCAACAATGCCTATGCACATTTAAATGTGCCCCATGTGAGTGTGTGTGTGTGTGTATATTTGAGTATATATTCATACTTGTGTGAGAGATTCATCGAAGCACTCTGACTTGGTCGACACATAGGAAAAGACAAAAAAGTCATCGACATTATATGGATTTTTATTATACTTAAGAAAGGCGAGGGCAGTGAAAGAGGGGGTGAAGGGGTGTGTGTGTGTGTGTGTAGAGTGCGGGGGACAGGAATAGTCATAGGGGACACCAGGCGACGCAAGGGGCAGAGGTTGAGTGCATATAACATAACATAACAGCGGCAGAAGAAGAAGAAAAAAGAATCTAGAAAAAAAAACACAAGAACTCAGCCGGAGACAGGAAAATGTTTTTCATTGTGCGACTTGTGCCTTGGAAAATGTGATGGAGGGTCGACGGGACAGAGGCAGTCACAGCAGGCATTGGAGTCATTATTAGAGTTGCGGGAGACATGCCCCATGCATTTGTATAAGCAACAACAAAAATTAAAAAACCAGAAAAAAAAACAGAAAAAATAAACAAAAGTCATTTCATGCAAAAGATGAGTTCTTTCTGTGTCTGTTGACGCTGCAATGTGGCATTGGGGCCAGGCAGAGAGTGCGCCCCCCCACCCCCAAAGTTTGCGGCACATTTTGGCGTGTGTTGCAGAAAATGCCACACTTGGATGCGCGTTGATCTTGCTATTTACGGATGCAAAAAGATGCAACCCCTACATAGCTATGAGGCGGCATTTGCTTACTTTAAATTTGGATATTTTATGACGACGCAAGATGCTGAGAGTGGCGACTCTCAGAGTTGCACATACAGAGAAACCGGAGTCCGAACACTTTGATCTTCTGGGTGGGTTGGCCAGACGAAAATCACCTAACAAGAAAGTCAACTACTGTATGCCCTCCAAGTCGAAGATCTGAAGCCATTAGTCATTATGTCAATTATTCAATTTATTATACAACTGATTAATTTTTTCTTGTCTATGCATTTTTTTCTGTTTGCTGTGACAGCTTCTAATTAATTCACATTCAGATTCAAAGATTAATAATACAAAGTAAGCGGATTTTAAATGCGACAGTAAAAATTGCCGAGAGCTGCAAATTGTATTATCTATGTTAAATAGAAATATTAATGATAATAAGAATAATAATAAAAATAATAATAATTTATGTTCAATCAAATAAATAATTTATAAGAGTAACAAAGCACAGGAAATCCTATGTTTGTTTATTCTCAGATAATTTAATTAAAAGGCCACTTGAAAAGCTAGTTAATTTAAAATAGAACAAGGCCAATATTTATAATGTTAACATAAGTGTCTTAGATAACAGGCTACTTGGGTGTTGACCAATCTTTCTTATAACAATAGAAGTTGATAATAGACAATAATAAGCACTAATAATATGTGAATAATATTTCCATTTTCAAAAACTGCTGTCTACTAATTCCCCTAAATTTACCTAAATTCATTTCAATTATTGATTTCCCTTTTTCCTACTTTTTTTTATCTTAGATAATAATAACTCAACTTGAGTTGACTTATTTGACTAATTTGGCAGGCGGTTAACATTAACTAATTTGAGCTGTTGTCAGAGATTTATTAAAGTCTTTATTTGCATAATATTGTTACAACTTGTCAAGCTTTCTGTACAATTCGTGTTAGCTTCTGTGTAAGGGTATAGCTAGAGAACCGCTGCTCAATTTGATTAGGTTTTCAAAATCAATTCCCCAAGACAGTTTTATTTGTTTTTACCGCCTTTGTGAGAAAATAAACAAGGGGGCATCTGCAGACGTTACTTACTGTCCGGTGCCAGATATTCGATGCTGGCTATTGAAACTGACAACGGGTTGGGAAACATTGGGCATTTCTTTCATTGCGTCTCGCCTTTGTTTGTTATCACTTGAAGTTTAAGGCATTTTTAGGAATTGATTAAGGCGACGTTTGTTTACAAGCAGGTAAACACAAAGGCGAGAGGGAGGCTGTGAAAAATAGGGAGAGAGGGTGAGTTGCTGTGGAGTGTGTAAAACAGAGAGAGAGAGAGAAAGACAGAGAGAGATCGGTAAAACTTTTCACTTAAATGGTTTTACAGTTGAATTGCAAACATGTTCTCAACGGCAGTAAAGCTCTCTCCGTCTCCGTATGGGTCTGGCTTTGTGCTCATTAAGCAAAGCATGACGAATAACTGCAACGTCGCTGCAAGCGTTGGCGTTGACGTTGACGTTGACGTCAGCACACCTGACAATTTGTTAATGAGAGCAACAGGTTCAGCAACGCGGCAGGAAGCGAAGCGATAAAACCAAAAACCAAAGCAAGCGCAACGGACAACGACTGACTGGATGACGGATGTCCTGCTAAAGAGAGGGAGAGAGCGAGAACCAGATCCACGGGCAGAACACAAGCTCAACACTGCACTGCTAGTTGAGAGTGTCCGACTAGGAGATACCTTGACATGCTTTCCCCTGGCAACTGCAGTTCTGTCCTATCAATAAAATGGCATCTTCTTACTTGACCACCATTATGTAGGAAACTGTTACATGAATAATAACTCAAGTTAGGTTATTAAAATGTGACATATGCTTGATCTGTGGATGTTAAAAAATAAATTTGATGTCTCTTAAAAAAGATTATCGCCCAAACAAACATTGGTTTACGTCTTTTAATGAACTCCAGTTTTGGTGAATCAAACTTTCATCGTCATAAGCCGAGGAGGAAGTAATTTTCTTCTAACTGTGAAACACATTTGCACAACTTCCCACGACTGTGTCGCTGGGCTACAGGGTATACGAAAATAAAAACAATATAAAAAAAAGTAAATGTAAATAATGCAAAACATTTTCTCACCACGTTCCGCTGCCGGCTAACTTTTTAGGCTTCCCCCATCCGTCGGTTTGCCGGATGGGGAAGGGCAGCAAAGCTTGCATGGGAAATGATATGTAAGAAATGCGGCAGAGAAAAAAAAACAAAAACAAAAACAAAGAAAACATTGGATGGCATTGGATGGAATATCTGTGCTTTCTAACTAACATGTCCATCTGTGTGTGCGTTAGTTGAGCATGACAGTCACAATATATGTGGGCAAATGGATATCTTGAGTCAAAGTGGCATATAAACAACATATGGCCAAACCGAGATGACCTTTTTTGTCCATCAATATAAATACAAGCAGACATAGTTACCTATATGCATATCCATGTGTGTGTACATGTGGCACAACACTCACTGCCCAGCCCATTTGTAGTGAAATTTAATCAAGCGTTTAATGCCAAGGTGGAACGGCGGGGAATATAATACGGAATACAGGGAAAAGGCAACACGCTGCCTGGGCGAGGGCGTTGTTACTCGTTTCCAACTATGCAGATGCTGAAGCTGATGTTGATGCTGAACTCGGTCTCGGCTGGGATTGGTACTGGGGCTGGGCATGTCCAGGCTGATGCCTGTCAGATGTCAGTCTGCGTCTCGGAGAGCGTCTCTCTCACCTACGACGAGGCTGGTTAATGACATTTTGAGTTAATTGCTGGACGTAGCTGCTGCCATATGGGCCATAGGTCGGTAGGGTGACGAGGGAGTACTACGGTAAATGAATATGCGTATAGCTCTATAGCTGACAGAGTGATGCATTTCCAGGCAACGTAATTTGACTACATACATCAGCTCAACCAGCGGCATAGCGTAACATCGGCCACATCTCGGGGGGGAGGGCATAATTCCCCTCTGACATTGCAGTTGCCGTTGCCGCTCCGCCAGTTGATCCGTTCAGATGATCCGTTAACATAGCATATTGAATAAAATATTGTTTTCCATTATTTTTATTTTTATTTTTTGCTTTTTTGGTTTCAATTGAAATATGAGAACTTAAGGAACTTACTGCACGTGCTCAATTTTTTATATTTTATATATTATTCAGTAGTTGACCTTTAAAAGCTCTGTTTTTTTTCGTTTTAAATTGTGCAAAATATAAGTTTCTAAATGTAAGCCAAGCGTGTAATAATTAAAATCTTTTTTTTAGCTTAATTGTATGTAAAATTTATTTTTGATATGCATTCGAATTGGTTTTAGCTTTGTTGTGGGTATTATTATTTTGTTTGTTATTGTTTTTAATGGATTGCAGTGGATGTCTTCGATGTATTCATTTATATATATTTATATATATATATGTATATAATAATATTTCAATGTCAATTTCTTTGTCTCAGTTGTTAATCTTTCTTGATTATTATAATATTTCTTGATTATTATTAGTAGGTAGTTCAAAAAAGATAACAACTGAAAAAAGCAAGAATTATTATTTTTAGCTTAGCAAAGTTTACTAAAATGAAATTTCTAAAATCCATTAGAAATGGCCCTTAAAAATCGAGCCTCTGAAATGATATTAATGCATTAGTGAAAACTGTAAATACTATATACAAATCGAAAGAGAAAATCAAAAGAAAAAATAGTAGGCTAGTAAGTTTGTATGTGATTGTAATTACAGTACTTAAAGTTAAGTACAGTAGGTATTCATTAAGTAACTATATTACTGCATATATGTACAGTAAATGGTTTTATGGTTATTATTATTACATCAGCAGCAACCACAAACAAAACAACAATAACAACAACAACAACAGCAACAACAAGCAGCAACTGCAGTTGCCTTTTTCATTTTGGCGCGCTTGTTTTTTCTGATTTTTTTGGTTTGCTTGCTGCTCAGCAGCAGCAGCTAGTTACAGGTAATAGTAATATCCTAGACTCACCAACAATGGCAACAACAAGAGTTGTTGTCAAGTGGGCAGGTACACGTTGGAAAATGGCAGAGGTGCAGTCTCCGTCTCAGTCTCAGTCGCAGTCGGCGCTGCGTAGGACGCCCAACATGCAATATGTATGTGTGTATTTATCTATATATGTTTGTGTATATGAACGTATATATTTATTGGCAGCAAACCAGTTTTTATAATGTCAATTCGAATCCTACACGTTCACGTTTACGTCCATGTCCAATCCACACGCATTAAGCGCGACAGTCGCAAGTCGCGCGTCCAAATAATGACGACTACGAACGCTTGAGCCGAGGGGCGACGAAGATGTGAGACGAGGCGAAAACGGCGACGATTCGTTGGCGTTGAATTTGATTTTGATTTCACCTGAGTGGCTGCGACTTGGGATATGCATGGGTCTTTTACCTCTGCCTTTCCCTCTGTGTTCGCCTTCGCAATCGCCTGTTCCTTTTGTCAACCAACGCAGCAAGAAGAGGAAAAACCATAACAACAACAACAACAACAAGAGCAACTGCACTGCGACCTACGATTCTCGACTTGTTGCTGTTCTGCTATTGTGGTTGTTCTCGTTGTTGTTGTTGTTGTTGTTGTTGCCGCTCGAGGCCTGTGTAATTGATGATGTTTACGTTTTTGGGTTCCCTTGCGGCTCCTCGGTTCCTCATTTTGTAGACGCAGTTGATTTAAAGATTACGCACCTATTGTGTGAGTGAGTGGGTTTTCAGAGAGTTGCTTACCTGTGACCGGCATATTAATCCTAAAGTCTTAATTTCTAATGGGCCTATCAACTCTTATTTATGGTAATAATATGCGAAATGCGCAGGAAAACCATTTTCATATTGCTTGATTTAATTTATGTATTACTTATTATATTATATTATATATTATTTATTTTGTATCCATATTTACACTTACAAATAAAAATGTAATGGTTTATATTTAACTGGCCTTCAAATATTGATGTACCAAGTAAATTATATTTCTTAGCCTCTACTAGAATCGACTCTTTAAATATTTAAATTTTGTTGTTCATTAATAAATAATTTTTACTAATTCGTTAACTAATTATTTTTTAATGATATTTGGAGAGGTTATTACAAAGTTAACTAAAATGTTGGTTTTTAAAAAAATTAAGCCTAATAACTGAACACTTAATCGAAAAACCAATTTAGATGTTATCTTAGGTCGTTTGAATTCATAGTAATCAAATGCTTCACAAACTTTAATTGATTCAGGTTGGTGTATTTTTTTTTATAACAGTCCATTTTAAATTACCCGCCAAAGTATTGCACCAAAATTGCTGAGCTAACTATACCAAATATATATTTAGTATTTTTGATGATTATATGTTGTTCATTTGAACCTATGTTAACTCACAGCAACTTACTGGAATTTCTACTGACATAAGTTTTAACTGTTAAACTATAGCTGCATTATCAGCTGATAGTTTCTTAATTCACAACGATTACTGGATTTTGCTTATAAAATGTAATACATAGTATTATATATTTATTTATTTATTCAACTACTACTTTAAATATATTTTAAGTTTAGGTCATGAAAATTTAAATAAATGAGAATTATTCTGATAGCATTCAAATTGTGAGTGTTGCCAGTTCGTTAAAATTAGATCTTTGTTTACATTTTAGTGAACGAATAACAACGATGTGACAGCACTCTTGCGGTGCTGCCACTTAACACTAACGTTCACAATAATCCAACTAGCTCTTTTCTTAGGGAACCGGTTCACTTGTTAGCAGCTCTTTGCCAATCAATTCACGGTCCGTGTTTGTTTTAAGTTAAAATAATTGAATAAATAGCAATATTAAATCAATTACAACATAAAACGAAAGAGCGCAAGTATCGAGTGAGCTAATTATCGGCACTGAAAACGTGGACATGTCTCCACCCAATATCTAAAATTCTGTGCAAAAATTCGGATGTGCGGTGCTGAGATTTCGACAGGGTTTGTACATATCAAAAAAACACCAAATATGTGTGTGGGTGCGAGTGAGAGACCTTATGTGAATGAGTGTGGGTGGGTGGGGTGCGTGAGTATGTGTGTGTGTCGGTATGCCAGTCCCTTGTTGTGGGAGGCTTTCGGGCTGTGTAGGCAGCGTTTGAGCAATGCAAATCCTTTGTAAAAATACTAGACAAAGAATCAATTTCTTAATTGTCACTTGTCGTTTTACATGTAAAAAGCAAAAAGTGCCCACATATGTGTGTGTGTGTGTGTGAGTGCGGGTGTGTGAGTGTGTGGTAAGTTGAAAGTGTCAAGGAATTTCGGAACAGCGGCAGTCATTCACTCAGACAGTCAGAGGCACACGAACAAGGTAAAAGCCTTCGCCCGAAACTGTTACTTGGAGACCGAGCCCTAAAGCCCCGAGCAATACCGCGCCCAATGTGCGCTCTGCATTAAATATGATAAATGTCCTTGCCATGCCTGATCCTTGCTACACTCGAGTGCCGCCCCTTTGCTATGTGTGTTTGTGTGTGTGTGTGTGTGTGTGTGTGTGTGTGTGCATTCCAAATTGTTGCATTTTCACAAATACAAATCGTAGTTGGGCAGGTGCAAGTCCTGGATATCTAGTCCCAGTGAGCATTTCTACCATTGCTTACATTATTATTTTTTTGTTTTACGTTCGCCAATTGGGATTTTTACACGAACTCCGTTTTGCGCTTGCGCTTCTCTCTCCCGCTCTCTCCAGCTCTCTTTCGCTCTCATGCGCTCTCCCAGTTTGGAGTACCATCAAAAAAGTGTGTTTCGACTTGAAGTGTGTGCTTCTAGTACGGTACCCCAAAATAAAAATACAACTATTAAACGCTCCACAAGGAGTGAAACATGAAAAGCAGCAGCTATTGTGGTTTATCAGGCGCCGTTATTGTGAAACTGGTGGAGTGCCTTGTTTACCTTTTACCTTTTCATTTTTGGTGCCGACGACAGGAAACCATTTCTGAGTTGAAAAATTCAAATTGTTTCGTTTGCTTGTGTGTTGTGTTCAGCCAGCTGACGGTGAAGCTTCCTTTTCCATTCAATCCCATTGCAAATTTCTGGCACCAGTAATTGATTTGGGTTCCTTGCTCCGATGGCCACCTGTGATTGACGCATCATATCAGAAGCTGGCCGAACAGTGCCCGACAGGACTATTGTGATAACGAATGCCTTTTTCGATTTCCGTTTGTTTTTGCCGTTTTTTTCTTTTTGCTTTTTCTTTTTTGCTATTTGCGCCTCTCAGCTTAATACATTAAAAAGTTTTTTGCGTAATTTTTCAGTTACATGCATCGAAATGAATCTTTAACGGCAACTTCAACTACAACAACAGCAGCAACAGTAACAGCAACAACAACAAGAAGAAGAAATCAATCAATTACAACGAAACAACAAATACAAACAAAAGAGCAACAATAAGAACAACAAAATAGATCAACGCACCGCTAAAAGACCAAAGTTCATTGAAGTTTTTGGAGGTGGGACGGACGGACACCAACTGGTGTTTCTGGCCAGCATCAGCAGCCGGGTGCAGCTCATCAATATTCCAAAAAGCAATTGAGCCAGTCGGGCGAGGCATTAATTCATCAATTATTCAAAATGACCGAAGACGAAATTCTCTTTGACGATGTTTACGAACTCTGCGAGGTCATTGGCAAGTAAGTTGCTCTCGTCACTTATATTCCTTTCCTTTCTTGCTGTCATATCTCATTAGGTCTGACGCCCTAAATCATCTGTCGATGCACGTATTGCTTTCAGTACAGTAATCGCTCACAAATGACGAACTTTTCGTTTTTGGAATCAGCCTAATGCTGTAGTTTTGGGGAACTGGCAATTTTCGAGTTTGCACTGTATTAACTTGACCTAGCTGGCTGGCTGGCTCAAAAGTTGGCCAACAACACCTTTTACATTACGCATTAATATTTATGTGACAGTGGGTTAGCTGCTGATCTAACTTGTTTTGAGTTTGCAACGCAATTTGACTAGTTTTGGCGTTGCTTGTCAGCAAGTTTGCCCGATAAGGTCAACAAGGACATTTGAATGCATGTAATCAGTTGAAAACTTTTACTAAATATTTGATATATTTGTGTGTTACTTATTTATTTGGCTTTTATGTATTGCAGAGGACCATTCTCCATTGTGCGCCGCTGCATACATAGAGAGTCCAATCAGCAATTTGCTGTCAAAATTGTTGATGTGGCCAAGTTTACGGCGAGCCCAGGACTGAGCACAGCGGGTAAGTTTACACGTCGTCCTTGCCCCAAAGAGCAGCAAACCAAAGTACTTTGAGTGAATAAATTATAATTAAGTTGCGCAAATTATACAAAATTTGTTGCTACTAATTGAGCGCTAACAACGGAGCATATTTACAACGTGCCGTTCATTTGTTCGTTGCCAAAACATGACAGCACTGGATATGGGCAAGGATAAGGACAAGGCCAGGGATAGGGAATAGGAAACTTGAGGTTCAAGGCACAACCCACTCCTTGGGCCAATTAAAAATGAATTGCTCAAACGTAATAGCGTCTGGACTTTGGATATTGACTAAATGATACATGGCTGGCACATAAGTCAGCCGCCTCCAATCCATTAGAGCTCACGGCCAGCTGGTGTTAGACTTGGGCGCTGCGTACTTTGGGTGGCGTGGTGGCCTTTTGGGCGGCCATACAAATGTAACTCATTCTAATGTCAACTAATTGTACGCCATTACAGATCTGAAACGTGAAGCCACAATATGTCACATGCTGAAACATCCGCACATAGTCGAGCTACTCGAGACCTACAGCTCCGAGGGCATGCTTTACATGGTCTTCGAATTGTAAGTAACACACAAAAACATACACACACACAAAAACACACCCAAATACTGTTTGAATGTAGGCCACTTAAATAATTCCTCTCGCTTTGCTTGCAGCATGGAAGGCTCCGACTTGTGCTTTGAGGTTGTGCGTCGTGCCGTCGCAGGTTTTGTCTACAGCGAGGCGGTGGCCTGGTGAGCATGAATAAATGGGCTATAATTATTGTATTCCAACACCTGTTTTTACCCAAAAGCCAAAATGAGTTCTTAAATGAAGGCAGTAAATGAAAAAGTGAAAAAAAAAACAATTTGAATGAGCGCTGCAAATGAATAGTTAAAAATATTTATTCAATGACGGCTGTAAATGCAGAATTTCAATTGAGAACAGTGCAGACATTAATTAAATTATTATGCGTTTTATAAATTAGTTTTTATGTTTTTAAAGAGAGCCAAGTGCTTTTCTTGAAATATGTAAATACTACCCATAAAAATGTTGGTTTATTATGTTAATCACATGGATGCTTTAATTTTTATAGAATACGATTGTGTAAAACGTTAACAATATGTTAAACGTTTTGAAATTGATATTTTGGCTATTTAATTAATTATTCTAAAAAATTCCAAAACTAATTTATACTTTATAAATAAGAAATACTATTGGTAAAACGTGCTAAGTAGAGAAGAGAATAATTATATTAATCGTTGTGTTTTTATTGTCTACAGCCACTATATGCGCCAGATACTGGAAGCACTGCGCTACTGTCATGAGAACGACATCCTGCACAGAGATGTGCGACCAGCGTGTGCGCTTCTGGCGACAATTGACAACTCGGCGCCAGTGAAGCTGGGCGGATTTGGCTCGGCGATACAATTGCCGGGCACGCGGGAAACCATTGAAACACACGGCCGAGTGGGCTGTCCGCACTATATGGCACCGGAGGTGGTCACCCGGCGTCTATACGGCAAGGGCTGTGACGTTTGGGGAGCTGGTGTAATGTTGCATGTTCTGCTGTCGGGAAGGCTACCCTTTCTTGGATCCGGAGTGCGACTACAGCAATCTATAGCACGCGGACGTATATCGGTAAGTATCTACAAACCTAAGGATGTAAAACGATTTGCATATTTAATTGATGTTCATGTTTTTTTTTCAGTTTGAGGCGCCTGAATGGAAATCCATTTCGGCCAATGCTAAGGATCTAGTCATGAAAATGCTGGCAGCCAATCCCCATCACAGAGTATCGATAGCTGAGGTGCTAGATCATCCCTGGATTAGGGATCGCGACAAATTACAGCGCACACATTTGGCGGATACTGTTGAGGAACTAAAGCGCTACAATGCGCGACGTAAACTGAAGGGAGCCGTGCAAGCCATTGCAGGCGGTACCAACATGGATCCGCTCTACGTCACCGATGCGGACAGTAAGTGTTGAATGCCCGGATGAATGGCGAAGTAATTGCTTTGATGATGATCAACTTTGTAGTGCCGATTGCAGGTGCACAAGACGAATGGGCCGACGAGGAGGCGGGTATCGAGGCGGTGCAGCGCATATTGGATTGCCTGGATGATATTTACTCGCTGCAGGATGCGCACGTTGATGCGGATGTGCTCCGAGATATGTTGCGCGATGGTCGCTTGCAACAGTTTCTGCAGCTTTTCGATCGCATTGGCTCCTCAGTGATCACGACCAATGGACGGGCGCCCAGCGCCGAGGCTGTGGCGCGTAGTCGCGATGTTCTGGAGCAGATTTCATCAGTTGGCGTGGCTGTGGGCAATAAGTATTTCAAGGATGAGCTGATGCAGTTACTCGCAGCTCCCCACTTACAGGTGAGTACAATTCTATTTTGTTAAATACTTTGAGAATGCATACGCACTTAGCATATTTGTGGCTACATTTTGGGGCAAGCTGTCAGCTCAAGCACATGATTGCCAGCCAGCAACTGGCCATGTGGTCATATCAATCTGTGGTCCACTTACCAGTTCGGTTTAGTATAAGCCAAAACAAATTTGAAATGTATTTAGTGGAAACAAACTGGGGATTGCATACAGGCGGAAACCACCACCACCCCCAAAAAGTAGACTACTGTGTGCTACTATGTCAACTCCCGCAGAGCACTCACTAATCCTTTGCTCAAACAGTGGCACACATACACACAACCCATGTCTATATACTGTGTACAGTACGTGTACAAACAGACTGCGCCTGCTAATGCAACCAAAATACAAACAATTTAATCAAAATAAACCTAAATTAAATTCGGACTTTGCTGTTGTTGCTGCTGCTGCTGATGCTGCCACAACAGACATTGTCAGTCCCTGCGGCTTCTCCCTGAAGGCTTTTTGCGCAGAAAAGTATGCTACACAGCTCAAGTGCCGCCTCTGTCGTCGGCGGAGTGTGCCACACACATTTGCAACAGACCAACGGAAAAACATTTAACGATTGCGAAACAAAATAACTAAACTCTTCTGTTACATTAGAACGACGATTAAATACACTTTTATATGGTTGTCTTACAATAATTTATTTATTTATTTACTGCAATTAATTCGTGCAATTAATTTTGATTACAAATTCAAAATAGTTCGATTTAATATGTAGGGAATGACGAAGAATTAAACTTAACCTATGTTTTTTTAAAATATTTTCTTTTGTTTAAATAATGTCAATTGAATTGCTTTAATTGGCATTTGCTGTATTAAATATTCAGTGGACCTGTTTGTGGGCAGGGTATTTCAATGTAAAGCTTTTTTCCATTCTCGTTTGCTATTCTCTGAGCCTGCCTCTGCCTGTATGCGATATGAGCGCTATAACTCTGTGCCATCCACTGTTGTTAATTGCTCCTTGACGCAGACTACACTTTTTGCAGCTGTGCGGATGTGCTTTATTTTTTTTTGTGTATACCCTGTACAATAAAGGGTGCACTGCAACAGTGTCTTATACATATATATTTTCATATTTGTATATCGATTCAAATAACAATTATTACAAAAGCCATATTATATTTATGTACATCGGTATATTTAGCAGTGACCCTATTTCTCTGTATATTGATATTAGTCTCATGATATAACCCAAAAGGGCGGTTTATTATTATTATCTTGACAGATTCTAATTACAAAAAATACATAAATAGAAAATAAAAAAGTTTTTCATTTGATTTTTATAGGTCGAAAGATTTGATGTATTTGCATATATTATAAGAAATTAAGGAATGTGTTCGCTCTAAGTCTTTTTTTAACTCTGAATAAGATAATCCATTATACAAGTCCACATATGAAATTAAGTAGAGTTTTTGATCAATTAACAAAATTAAATTAAATTTTTAAAATTAAAATGGAATTCAGTCCAATTAAGAGTATGTTAGTACTACAGCCGTTGCTTAATGGCATTGTTATAACAGGGTATGTTTCAGTCTAGCACACTACTCAAATAGACCAACTGTCCTTCCACCGGACAATCTGTGCGACCGTCCAACTTTCTATCTGCCGCTTTGTGTGTGACGCAAGCTGTGCTCGTCTGCCAGCGACTCATTTTCATAAATTCATGAAAACAAAAAAAAAAAAGAAAGAAAAAAGCAACAAAACAAAGACGATGGAGAAACCAGAAGAAGTAGCAAAAGAGAAATAGTAGATGGATAAATATGACAGACGATATGAACAACTGCACAAAACGCAGGCCCAGCAAGCAATGAGCGAATGTGTTAATGCTATATACAACATACACAATCCAAACCAGAGAGCAGATTGGATGTTGCTGGCTGTCGAGGAGTGTCGGGTGTTGGGGGGTCTTGGGTAGGCGTTGATAAAAAGAACTATGTTGTTTTTTTTTAAGGACCTCGGCCGCAGTCCAAACATTATTCCGCTGCAAATCTCTCTCTCTCCCATTCACACTCTGCATTCTCTTTTACCGTTACCGCTGCAAAGTGCAGTGAGCGCAATACGCTGATGCGGCTGCTGCGGCTGCTGCTGCTGGGGCTGCTGCTGCTGCTGCTTGTGCTGGTGATTGCAGTTGTATATACTAATACAAACGCACACATACAGCATAGATGTGCACATCTATATATATACGTGCATTTTGCGTGAGTGTATGCGTAGTATAAACCAACCGAGCATTCGTGATTGACTTAAATAAAAAAGCGCGCACAAATTTGAGTTTAGTTTGCGGCGCAGTCGGCGCGAGGGAACGACAACGACAACAACATCGCTGCCTCCAGTTGGATTTATTTGACAGTTGCCAAGTTGCCAAGTGATGTGTGAAAGAGGCGCCTAACGAGCGATTTCGCGGCAGCGGCATACGCCTTCAGGCCGCCCCATTTCCAACTGTCCCTCATCCATAAAAGGGTTAGCTGTTGGCTAAACAAAGCTCGGGGAATAGTGTGTGGGTGTGTGTGTGCGTGTGTGTATATATATATATATGTGTGTGTGTGTGTATTGTGAGACCTTCGTCAAGTCGAGTTAAGTTTACTCGAGTCTATTTCTCAAGTGACTCACTGTGACGCGCAACCCGCACAACCCGCGCTCGCTTGACCCAATTAACTGGAGGCGGACGCGAATCTGAATCTGAATGTGAATGTGGATGCAGATGCGAGCGCGAACGCGAATGTTTTCTCTGGAGTGTATAGTGCCGTGTCAGTGTGCCAATTACGCGCGAATTTCCGCAGTAACCTCCAGCGAACAGGAGCTTAAAGCCGTCACAGTTACAGCCAGAGGCACAGACATCGCCACATTTGTAGCCAAGTTTACAGGCACGTGTTTCGCGGTAAAGCCCACATGGGAGCAATTGACAAAAGGGCAACCGCTGTCATTGGCGACGCGGCTCTACCGAGCCCCCACCATGTGGGGATGGGACTGTGTCTGGGGTTGGTGTTGCTGCTGTTGCTGGAACTGGGGCTGTGCTGTCGCGCTGCTCATAAATTGGCAGCACAACAAAGTGCTGCAGCATCAACTGCGCCGTTATAACTCAATTTAAATTCAAATGTGTGCCACCACAATAAAACATAAAATAAAGAAGCGAACAAATTATAAAACGAAGGGCCAATATCGACCAAAGCAAGCCAAATTAGCATACAAGTTTTGAATGGCGGACGAAGACGTTGATGAGGAGGAGGACTTTTGTTGTTGCTGCGACAGCACATCCATAACAACCACAACAACAATAACATCGGCGCCACAGTTCAGTATCTTTCAATGGATCGGACTGGAGACGGCGGAACAGTTGCCTCCGCATATCATCCGCTACTACAACAATTTACATCAGCAGGTAAATAATTACAGCTGCAGTTGAAGACGTCATTTTTCCCTACTCGTAATTTATACACACTCCACTGATTTTGCAGTGAGTTTATGCAAATGTTGTAGAGTCCTTCAAGAATAACTAATAATTTTACAAATACCTAATTATTTGCGTATAACACGAACTCTGAATGCAATTTTGGAATTTCTCTACTTTACTACTGAGATGCACTTGAATTTGGAATCTTTTCATTTACACGCTGAATGCTGAATAAGTAATAATAAAATCGTTAAGTAGGCAATTAAATTTCACTATTTCTTGGTAGACAAAGCAGACTACTGAATACTGAGTCTCATGATAAAAACAAGATAATATCTATAGATTTAAGATAATATTTTGGCAAGTTTAAGTTTCAAGTCATAACTAAATGTGAAGGGAAGCAGTTAAAAAACAAAATGAATAAAATAATTTACATTAAATTAATGTTAAAACTTCATTAATTAAAAACAACATATTTGTTTAAAAGTAATTTAAATTTCAATCCTAAGCAATAGGAATTATTGTTTAAATAGTATTAAAGGACATAATTTTCAAATATATATTTTGGCCTGAAATTTAACCCAATTAATGAAAACAGTTTTTTTCTATTTGTGTCTGGCTGTTATTTTGTTGGGGTATTTCCTTAGCCAAATAGTAATTGACAAATGGATATGCTTTTAATCAAAACTGTCCTTCAATTTACATATATTTACAGAGCAAATCAATAAGTTGGCTCAGGTTTGCAATTATTGAAATTGTTCACAGTTCACAATAAATTGAAAATTGGATAAATGAAGACAAGACAAGTTGGCTAAGAATAATGCATACAAATGACCAGCTAGCTTGACAATCCGCTCCGAATATATATGCATAATTCTGTTAAAATACATTTTTGGTCGGTGTCAGGTTTTAACGTTGTCTGTCGACATTTAGTTACAGGCATTTCATGATTCCCCATATCAATTTACAAATGGCAATCGAATTTACATTTAGCCGAGACTTACCCCATTTTGCGCCTACTTGCCATCCTTCCTGTGTGCTGCTCTGTGGCAGCATCTAGCAAGCAGTTGCCACATATTTACCATCAGCATTATTACAATCATTCTACCTTTGACTTGTTACTGACTTGTCAAATATATACCAAATATATATCCACATATATACATATGTAAAGCATATCTCAGCGAGTGAGCCTGCAAACATATTTACAAAAACATTCTCACGTATGCATGTGTGTGTGTGTGTGTGTGTGCGAGTTTGGGCTTGGGTTTTGGTTTGTGTGTGAGCCGACAACTAAACGTGTCAACAAGCAAGCAGGCTAAATGCCATCCCCACCAGCTACCTGGGCCCAGAATTGGCCCGGACACAAGCCTCTAGCTGGGCCAGGGCCCACTGACACATTAAGCGTACCCCTTTTGGCCACACACACACACACACACACACACATAAATGTTGGAGTGCCTGAACTTTTCTGGGTGTTGGGGCGACATTGTTGTTTGTGGCGAGTAAATGCTGTTGCCACTTCGATAAATTGACAAATTCGTTACGAAATTGCTCTTTGGCCAAACGACTACGGCAATAGCAAATAGCAATAGCAAATAGCAATAGCAATAGCAACAACAATAGCAATAGCAATAGCAATATAAATAGCAAAAGCAACGGCGAGAATTTTATGTTTATAGTTTATTGGCTAACATTCGGAGTCAGCCACAGCTGGTATTACATGTGTTTTGGGCCTTGACCTACAACACTATGCACACCATGTGCCTTGGCTCTGGGCGGCAACCAACCAGCACCCTTGTGTCCTTGCCGCCAAATGCGTTCCAAATCGTCGTTGTTGCACTTGACGGGATTGCAGCACGCCGTGCACTTTATTGTGCATTAATTAAAAGCCTGTTATGTTCCGCATTAAACGTGACAGCATTTGCGTTGTAGGTGCAGCAGCAGCAGCAGCAGCAGCAGCAATAAGCTGTTGCAGCACTTTGTTGTCCTTGCAAATCAATCGATTGTCTATCTCTGTCTCTTTCCACCTATCTGCGTGCGCTGGCAAGTATGCAAGCAGAGCGCAAAATATTTCATAATTATTTGCTGTGCCTCAGCACAGATTCTATAACTCATAAGCCTGTCCAGCTGTCTGTCTGTCTGTCTGCCCCACTGTGTTATGTACTACCTACTATCGGACTGTTTGCACATTCTTGCCAACTGGGCAGCTTACCACAAGTAATTAGGTTGTGGCTTCGACATTCTTTCCTTTGGCCATGATTCCTTTGGCGCAAGCCCGCATGTGGTTGTCAAATAAGAAGTGGGCATAGCTATCTGAGTGGAAGTGTACGTCTTTCTCTCTCTCTCTGTGTATATGTGTGTGTGTGTTTGTGTGGACACAAGTCACCTACTTTACTTTGGCCATACTCGTCATGATTTAGCAATGCGACCGCAGCCATAGCAGCTAGCAAAAGCAACCAGCAGCACCAACAGCAGCAGCAGCAGCAGCAGCAGTAGCAGCAACTCGTTAATGATCATAGTGCTGATGCTGATGTTGCTGATGCTGCTTGTGCTCTTGATGATGATGATGATGACGGGGCAACGCCGGCGATGATTGGGTTAACGACTACGTGGAGCAGACATTGCGCTATAAATTACGAATATTTTCGCAAGCCCTTCACGTTACGTGCTGCTGCTGCTGCTGCTGCTGCAGATGCTGATGCTGATGCTAGACAAATAGCAGTGAAGCTGGCGGCGCAGTCAACGTTAACGCCGGCAGAGCTGTTTGCGGCCTGTAGTAAGAAATGGTGGCCAGCCTAAAATTTTCGCCCTCTTTGTGACATAGAGTCGTATCAATGCGCATGTCCTGCACAGTATCCTGCACAGATTCAGCACAAGCAGAATCAGCAGTAGCAGCAACAGCAATAGCAGCAACAGCAGCAGCATCAGCAGCAGCAGCAGCAGCAGCAGCAACAGCAACATCCCACCACCAGCAAAGCAAATAAAATTGCCAATATAGTCATCTCTTTTACACGCATTTGGCGAGCACATAAAGTTGCCATCTGCACCGGAAATTGATTGCTAGGTGAAAAACTGCTGCTTCTGCTGCTGCTTGTAAAAATGCTGCTGCGAAGTTGGCTGCTGCATTCAGCTGGGAGAGCTGAGCAGAGGCAGCATTGTCGGACGGTCGCTGATAATTCAGAGTTTAGTCTATAACTGTGCACCTTGCTGGCTGGAACTGTGGCAGTATAACGCGAGCCCTAGTCTGGATAGGACGGGTACACAAAATAACAGAAGCAGCAGCAGCATCAGCATCAGCAGCAGCAGCAGCAGCATCAGTAGAAAAGCAATATTTAATACGGCCAGTGCTTCAACAGCGACGACGGCTACTGACACACACACCAAACACACACACACACGCTTACCAAGAGTGAGTGTGAGCCATATATCGGGCTCATCCTCATCCTCGTCTTCGTCATAGCCGTCGTTGTTGTTGCTGTTTTAGTATTCGTTGCCATACGGCGTAAGCCAGTGTAAAAAACGAGCAAAAAAAAAAGCTTTAAAAAAAACGAGAAAAAAAATTAAATGAAATAAGTGAAGCTGTAAGGCTGTAATGAATGTACAAGAAACTTTTTAATTTTGAAAAGCAAGTGCACAAACTTTTGGGGCCCAACATGGAAATAGTTTACCAACTGCTGGCGCACAAAAGTAGGCAGTGAAAATTGTTGGCGAGTGGCAAACGCTAAAAAGGGCCGGCCAAAAAGTTAGACACAAATAAATTTTCACACGCCACAACAAAAAAAAAAAAGAAGAAATGTACAAACAGAAAAATCGAGGCAAGGAAAATCAACACGCACTCACCTCACACTCACACACACACACACATACACATACACATACAATCGCACACACAGAGGCACACATTCGAGCCGTAGTCGCGCACACGTTCTTTTGGCGACTTTTTCATGCCATTGAATTTAAGCTCGCTACTAGCTGCTGATATTTTTTGCATATTGGTTTGCTGGCAGCGAGCGGTCTCACAAACACACACAGGCACACACACAGCCACACACATCTGTGTGTATATGTGGGAGTTGCTCGTAAGGAGAAGCACGAGTCGCTGCGAGGCAACAAGGCAACGAACCAACTGCGCTGCTCTCGTGTCGGTTGTCGGTTGTCGGTTATCGTTGTCATTGACGGCGGCGCCTTCGTGCGAAGCAACAACCGCACTGCCTTCAGTTTAGACTGCCTAGCCTGGACTGGCCTGGCCTGGCCTAGCCTGGCCTGGACTGGCCTAGCCTGGCCTGGACTGGCCTAGCCTGCCGAGGGCAACCAACCGAGCAAGCAATCGAACCACCAGCATTTTCTAAATCGATTTGACCAAAATTATTATCAATGATTTGGCAACGGCATGCGAACGCGTTACAAATTGAATTAAATTAATCAGATTTCATACCTCGTGTTTATCTGCTCTCTGTCTAGCTGTGTGTGTGTGGATTTGTGTACATTTTGGTGTGCGCGTGTGAATTTTGCAAATTGAATAAAATGGTGACAGCTGGCTTATCCGTTTATGATCTGCGACTGCGGCAACTGCTTTTGGCTGCTGTTGTTAAGTACAAGAAACAATCGTCGTGCTTATAATAAAAAAAAAAATACTAATAATAAAATGAACGGTAAAACAGCTTCGTATAATTGCATTATTGATTTCGACTCGCAGCGACGGCAAAAAATAAGAACTGCAAATGCTTACAATAAAATTGAATAACAGCAATAAACACAATAGGAAAAGCAAGAAAAACAACAACAACAAAAACAACACCAACACAACGATTTAGATGCTACCGACAAGAAAATCAACAAAAACAACATCAACAACTTTGCAGTAAGTATGAGCTGGATAGCAAGTCAGCCGCTACACCTGGCGGACCCGACCCCCCCCCCCCCCAAAAGAATGCTATTTCATCTATACACTCCACAAATTTCGTTCACTTCACTGCCTTGACTCCT
Organism: Drosophila fungiperda; assembly: GCA_035042345.1. Lineage (NCBI taxonomy): Eukaryota > Metazoa > Arthropoda > Insecta > Diptera > Drosophilidae > Drosophila > Drosophila fungiperda. Next base: position 4,900,909 of record JAWNLM010000015.1, on the reverse strand, counting down.
CAGCACAGCAGCCTCCTGCCTCCAGCTTCCTGCCGTTTGCCTTCTCTTTCCAATTCCATTTCCGTCTACTTTTGCTTTATCAAAAAATGTGTGTGTATACACTCACACCCCCACGAACCCCCCACTCCAACCAACAGCAAAACACACACACACACAGCCCCAAAGAGAGCACTGCACCCTTACACAGATAAAGTTTGGTATCATTTACTTGGCCCCAGCCCAACTGCAATAACCGCCCACTCACAAACACACACACACACACACACACACAACCACACTACTCCACACTTCAGATTCAGACTTTCTCCACTTTGCTCTAGCTGCGGACCATTCGTCCATCTATTTATTAGACTTTTGCAGCATTTCTGTTTTTTTTTTTTTTTGTATAACTTTTATGTTCTTTATAAAAATTTCTGTACATTTTGTTTGCCTTTTATTTTATTTTCTGTTTTTTGAATTTTTCATGAATTGAATTTGGTTATTTTATTCGCGTATGTTGCGTTGCAAAGTTGCGTCTGCTGGGTACCTTCGGGCGCACAAAACCAACGATTTCCCAAGCCAATGCGAAAAGCTCAGCACGTTCTCATTCAATTATACTGCGGAAGCGACAGGGCCACATTAGCATTCTTAAAATGCGGCAACGGAAACCGGCGAAACAAACATTTCAGCACCTTTGTGCCCCAACTTGGAGCCTGCCGAATCATAGCCTTGGCTACCTATCTGCCCATAACGACGCACATTTAAAAACATATTATTCGAGCATTCACAATTCCTTCTTAATTTAATTCGCAGTCCTGGGTAACTTTGAACTTTCCCCAAAAAACTATATATTTAACATAAATAGTCTCACATAGCTGGCATCGTTATTTGAGTATTAGCTGGGGAATTGTATTTGAAGTCGCCTGCTTTTCGCATTTTACGAGTTTTAAAATTTTTGTTTTCTTCCCCAAACGATTTTTGTCTGCCTTTGGGCCAATTCAGATAGCGCTCTTCCCATGGGTGGGTTTCTTTCCATTATTTTTATCTAGGCGCATAAAATTATATTTTTTACTAGGCAGCCAGTTTGCTTTAATTAAAGTTGACAGCTAATGGACATTTTTTTATGTTTTTATTCGTTTTAATAATGCGAAAGCAAACCTTGACAATCTTATTTGCATTGCGTCCGTATAAATATTTATTTCAAGTCCATTTTCTTTTTTATAAATATTATGATTTTCTCCCACTTATACATTTTGTATATATAAATTGCTGTGCTGAGCCATTTTTCCTATTCATCCATGTAGCTTTACTCGTAGTTATCCACAGTTTTCCCACAAGTCCCTTGATAGATCGTTTCGTTTAATTTTGGGCTTCTCAACAATTTTATTTGCAGAACTCGCATGCTAAAAAAAAAAATTAACCAAAAAGGCAACTCAAAATTTCAAACTAAATTCAACTTGAAAATAAATAGTGAAGTACTTGTAAAAAATTTAAAAACACTGCAACTTAAATCCAATTTATAAACAATCAATATAAATATACACAATTTAAAACACAGCAACTAAAATACATGAATATAACAATAAATATATAAAAATAAACACAATTGTGATGAATAAACACTAAAAAGAAGCATTTAATAATTTAACAAAAACAAAACAAAACAAATTTTTAAAGCAACAAGGGCAAACAAAAAGAAGAACATAAATCAATTAATGGAAACAATAATTTTAAAAAATACGACAACCAGCGAGCTCTGCAGAGCTCCAATAAATTATTACTACATACAGAATCCCATATATGTAGACAGTATATACAGATATATATAGATATATCTGTAGGACATGTACCGTGATAGCTAAGAGAGAATTCAAGAGAATTTCAATGCAACCAAACGAAGAGCGGCAACAACAACAACAACATATGGAAAATGCATACATGTCTCAATTGTTGTAATATTAAGGCACATCCATAAAACGGAATCCACGTTCATTGTTGTTGTTGTTTATTGTTAACTGTTGTTGTTGTTGTTGTTGACCAAGTGATTCAATTGCCAAGAACAAGAGACGCACAGTTGCAAAACCAAGTAGAGCAGGCGACACGAGAAGTGTCGCCCAAGAAGTTAGGCAACAACAACAGGAACAGGAACAGGAACAGGAACGGGAACTGCCACAAGCAAGGGAACAACGGCAAGTGCACCATATCAGAAGGTTAAAGGACAAATAGAACCAGGGGAACAGCATACAACATTTACTCGCGCCAATCCTCGCCACCGCCACCGCATCGATTGCAATGCTCTGGTAGCCAAGACAGTTTTACCGTGGATCACTACTGTGGCGGCGGCGGCGGCGGTGATACACAGGCTGCAGCAGCAGCAGGATCGGGAGCAGCGGCATCGGGAGCAGCGTCGTCTGGCGGTCAATGGTCAGCAGCGGGCGTGACAGCATCCGGCGGCGTCGGCATGTGCCAGCATCATGGGCTAACATCACAATCGTTGATGTCCGGTGGTTGTGGCTCGCACATGTCCTTGCTCGGCGGTGGCGGCGGCGGCAGCAGTGGCAGCAGCGGCATGAGCGGCAGCGGCGTCGGCAGCAGCGGCCAGGGCATACCCCAGGGCATAAGCCAATGCTCAGCTGCTGATGTTGCCATGCTGTCGGGACATTGCCGCAGCATGAGCGGCCTCAGCTCGATCAGCATGTCAGCGCCGCCCTGCCCGCCGCCACCGGCTCTGTTCAATCCGTGTAGCTCAGCGTTGTCCCTGCAGCAGGCGGCCTCATCGCGTTGGGGACCGCGCACCTCCTGCCCAGTGCATAGTCCGTTTCGTGTGCGTGTGCCCAATGGCTCCATATGCTCCGGACATCAGGTGAGCCACACACACACACACACATCCACACATACCCAAAACACGAGCGTGTGAAATGATAAATAAACTGAGAGAGGGAGAGAGCGGGGGAGTTATATATATAATGTGTCTAAAATCCGTTAATTAATTGCATTCACTTAAAAAAATAGCAGCCACAGCTTGCCACAAAATGTTTTGCGCCTTTGTATTTCATTTTGTATTTAAATTGCTTTAGAGAGCCATGTACATATGTATGTAAATTAATATATTAATGCATATATTATATATGTATGTAAATGTATATATATATATATATATCATGTGACTTACACACCTTCGTTTTCCGTTCTGTTTATCTTTCTCTTGCACGCCACGCCCACTGTTTGGTTGGACTCCTGGAACCATCTACAGGTAAGCCATTTCGTGCCGGAAACCAAGTGCTCAACACATTGGGGCATCAACTGAAAATGTGTCAACGACATGTAAGATTAATTCATTTAGCTGACCCCCACGTGGAGGGCACATCAGCCCAAGCCACACGAGGTCAACACACACACACACACACACACAATAACACACACAGTCGACACCAACAAACTGACACTGATTAATATTTAGATTAAAGAGACGATTTAAAGCATGAACATAAAAACTATTGTTGTGCATATACAAAATTAATTTTTATAAAATTATTCAAAAAGTAGCAATGCAATTTATCAACTTTTTCAATAGTCGCATTCAGAAGGGAATTGTGATTAATGATATCTAAACTTTTTTTTTGGCTCAATTTCACTGACAAAATGTGCAAGTTATTGAAGACAATCTTTCAATTTTGACAAGGACACATGGACAAAATCAACTTTTCACTCAAATCTGCTCAAATTCTCATGAAAACTAAATAACAAAAGAAAGTAGAAAATCTCTCAAATTTATCTATTGAAAATGTGCATTTTGCTGAGCGCGTTATTCTTATTTACCAATTTATTTTATTTACCAATCAATTTCATAAATTGTTTTCTGCTTAAAAAAATAAGAGTTCGCTTCGGCAACGGTGAACCCAAACGTTTCATAGAGGGAATGATAGCACTCTATCCGATTGGTCACCTTAATCCCAGCGAAGCCTTGTTTCATACGAAATTCGAAGACAAATAACAGAATACCCAAAAATCCTTTGGGGAAAAGCAGAAAATATTAAGTAAGGCAACAGGCGCTTTACATAATACATGGTACAAGGTACACGCGTAAACTTAGTGACTCGAATAGTTTTGCAAATTATATAAAGCTCGATTCACATGATTGCCCAAGCGGCGCAGACCGGTCCCCATATTGGGGTCCGGCTCCGAATCCCAAATCAGAGTCAGGCGCTGGATTTGGTTGACTGCGCCCGAAAGTAGGCAGCACATAGCGCACACAGAGCGAAAAATAAACAATTTCATGTCCTTAACATGAAAACCGAAACTAAAATAAAATATGCTCGACTCGCTGTGGGTCTATCAGAATTCTCGATGCTCTGTGACAATTGCCGTTTAGCGTTGTTCCTGCCACACTTCTTCTCCTCATTTCTGGCGTCAAATTGAATGTCACTAATGCAATTAGTTCACACAAAATAACTCTCTTTCACTCGATTATGGCGCCTAATAAGCCTGATCTGCCAGTTGCCATATACAGTCTGTATGTATGGATATTTGTGTTTGTGTAATTATTATGAACAATTTGCACACACAAAAGAAAACGTCTCACACAAAAGCAAAAAAGAAAAACAAAAAATGCAAATAAATAAAACCAACATAAAAGTGAAACATTTTGCCATCTTATGCAAAATAGGCAGCGTAACAAAGCATTACGCCTTTCAATTTTTGTGCCAGGCGGGGCAAATTTACATAAGCATTCTACAAGCACAGGGGCAATGATGGGGCAGATAGACACAGGGGCAGCATTGTAAATAGGCTCGTTATGGCGTCTTGCGAGGAGAGTTAATTTGAAGGCATGCTCCGCCTTTTTTTCCGCCAAATCATCCCTCCTTAATCTGTGAGGGAACTAGCAAAAGGTGTGTTGGCAACATCAAATTGAGTTTAGCTTTAAACTAGACTAGCTTTTAATGGCATATTCATGTAGATTGTCCAAAAACTTTTACCATCCAATGGAAGTCCATTCTAAGCACTTAGGCCACGTTAATTCGAGGCCACATTTCGTGCACCTAAATTTACGAGTACATCTTATTTTTTCGTTAATAAAATTGTTTATTTTCCCCGTCTTTTAGAAGTTTTTCACAAAAAATTTGGAGTTATTTTATAAGAAGTTGCTTTAATTCGTTTTAGCTAGTGCACAAGAAATATTTAAGAGGTCTTATCTTTTTGAAAGTTTTTTAATGACCTGAGCCGCTTCTTACCAATTATAATGACTTTATAAGCCGCTTTTTAGTACACTGGGCCATTTGTTGTCCCCTAATAACTGTCATACTCTTAACCAACTTGAAAACTTTTAAAAACTTTAGCTGCTAAGCGCAATGTTTGTGTGTGCGAGAGAGAGAGGGAGTGCTAGAAAGGCATGTGTGTTTCAATATTGGCTTGACTTTCCCCAAAAAAAAAAGGAAAAGTTTCTAACTGACAAACGGACAGACGGATTGCTGCCTGCTTGCCTTGACACTCTTCATTTGTGAATGCGTTAATTGCGCTAGCAAGGAAAAAGACACAGGCACTTGCCAAGTCGTCCAAGTTTGAATGTGTACATAGCACGTACATACATATGTAGATATGTGTACACATCACACTAGCACTGGGCCAAGCACACACACTCAGACACAGCTGTTGTTGTTGTTGCTGTTGCTGTTGTTGTTGATGATGATGAACAAGCACAATGGCAAGAACAAGCAGTTAGAGGCAGTCGCAACATCAAACAACAATGGCGATTACAACGCCAAGTGTGTACATTATTTTGCAATTTAGCACTGCTCACGCATACACACACTCACACACACTCACACACATACACACACATGCGCTGCTTTGCTTAAGTCAGCTCCTCAAGGCAAGCAAACATGAAGAAGCACAACAAAACCAAACTGGCAACCACTGGCAAAAAAAAAAATCACAAAATAATTAGTTTACTTGTTACAAAACTGAGTTATCGCCCTTTGTGCCGCCATGTTGTTGCTCCAGTTGAAATTGAATAAAAGAAAAAAGCACACACACACTCACATATATAAAATATACAAAAACACATATAAAAACACAATGTGTGTAGTGTGTGTGTGTGTGTGCGGTGTGTGTATATAATAAACACAAAAAATGTGGACGGTATTAAAATAATGTGTGCAAAACTCGTAGCTCAAACAAAAAGGCGTCGCACGAAAATGTCGCCATAAGTAGGAGCTGGGGCGAGGGAGTGGGAAATTCAGCTCAATTTTGGATGTGCCTCTTTTTGTGTGTGCTTGTCACATGACTTGATTCCCATAGTCCAACCACTCAGCACGTCTATCGAGCAACAGGAAGAACTTGTCACACCGCAGATAGATTGCCCTGATAAGTGCATAATGCATACATCGGAAATTTGTGGCTTTAACATATGTGTGTGTATGTATGTATTTGTGTGTGTGTGTGGGTGGGTGGGTGTGATATATATTTTCACGAATAATAAGCAGATTTGCAAGCAACCGCAACAACAACAATAACCGCAGTCAGCCAGGCTACATTTTGCCTTTGGGCTTTGTTCAAAATTTATAGTTTTTTTTTAGTTTTGGTTTATTTTTGGCCCATGGCAGACATCAAAATTGAATGATTTGCGCCTGACAGCACTGATGAGAAGTGATGCGGGAAGTGGGTGGCGAAATGCGTCAGGCGGGATGCGGGATGCGGGATGCGGGATGGATTGAGTTACGCGGTACACGGTACACAGGATGTAGATGACAGGACGACAACGAAGCCAGACCCATTGTTCAACTGATAAGGCAATCACCAATCATATTACCTGCGTCAATCTATGTACAGGTAGATGGGTCCATTGATGTACGATTCTGCACTGTTCGATGTGGAGGCCTGTGCCCGCTGGCCAGTAGAATGTATAACATGGGGCGCACTGAATTAGGCGACGGGATGTATTTGTCATCGCCATCGGGCAATGGACACCAGTCGCTCAATTACCATGACATAGTCGTACGGTGAATGTTGTGTTTGGAGTCCAATGTTAACTGTAAGACTGTGTCTCGGTGGTTGCCAGCCAAGCAACAAGCGATGACCAGCCAAAACGAAAGTCAAAATCTACCAGTGACGCCCACCAACTTCCCCACCTATAAAAAGTGTTCTCTAAAAGTAAATTTATAAGTTTTATACTTTTTTTTTGTTGCTGTTAGGTGTGGTTGACGTTGATGTTGTTGTTGTTGTTGTGGGTTTTACCCTGATGGTGTTATGTTTCTTGCCAGCCAGCTTATCAGACGTCACAAACAGACATGACAGACAGACATGGCAGGGCAGGCACCCTGAGCACCAAACTGACAGGTTGACAGACGTCAGTTCAGCCAAGAAACAACCTGAAATAATATTTCATTTCGCGAATTAATCATGCATATGATGCGTGCTTATTAGCCCATTTTGTGTGTGTATATGGTAGGTGCTTACATATGTACATAAATATATATATATATATATATATATATATATACAAATATACATATGTTTGTGTTCTGACTGTGGATTTTGAAAAGCTTGCGCCTCGTTGCGTTTTTAAGCCGCTGCCACATTGGTGGTCGCTGCAAGAACGCTGATAAGGCGCCAAGTGTCAGGACAGCCACCATTGGCACTGCCAGTGGAGCAGCAGCAACCACAATAAAACGTGCGACCCCCAAACCGTAAGATAAACTGAAACACTAGCTGTCTCTCTGGCTGACTGCCTCGATGGCTGCACGTTGTACTAATTAAAATTCAGCAATAATCCAGATGATTCAGCTGTCAGCATTTGCACGGGCGACTCCTGTAGCTCTCCCCTAATGGAGCCGGCTGTGGCTGATGCTGCTGCTGATGCTGCTGCTGCTGATGCTGCTGCTGATGCTGCTGCTGATGCTGCTGCTGATGCTGCTGCTGATGCTGCTGCTGATGCCACTGCGGCCAGTGTCAGCTTTCCCCAACTAAAAGTGGCACTGGCCGTGCCACCCATTATTTGTGTGAGTAATTGAAGTGTGGACTGGCATATTAAAGAGCGTAATATCACAGCAAAGTTTTTTTTGTGTCTGTTGGCGTTGCCGTGGTTGCTGCCACTGCCACTGCCACTCCCACTGCTATGTAATGTAATTATTAAAACCAACAAATAAGTTTCCTGTAGGCAATGTGATGTGTTTTTGTGGCTTCGACGCTTGGCTCTAATTCTCTGCTCGGTTGCTCAAATGACCAGGCAACAAACACTGGCCATGAGCCATTGCTGCCAACAATGCATTCTCATAGACAATAGTGCTTCTCATTTAGCTAAATCATACGCTGGCTTTCATTAAATTAGTTTTACATACTGTTGTAGATAGTAGAAGGACATCATTTTAAAAAATCGATAATATTGTGATTACAGGTACATATAAAACTGAAAAATCTATTGTCTCATTATAATATTTTTAGATTGTAATGAAAATAACTTACATTGAAAATTTCAATTCTACTAATTATTCTTTATAGAAATTCACAATATATACATTTTTTTTTCAATTAATCAAATCGATATTGACTTTTGAACTTGTGGCATAATACTGACTTCTTGCATAATACTCAATATGTTCCAAAATTTATTTTTTAACTTTTCAAATATTATTTAACATTAGATTGTGAAATGATGCCAAGAAGACAAATTGAATTTTTACAAAGTGCGTAATATGAGCTTGATTGTTCTTTCTTTTTTTTTGGTGCAGTGTCAAATTGTTACCCAACACTGTTGGCCAGTGTCTTAAGTTGTATTTTGCTGCTGGCTCAGCACAGTTTATGCAAAGCACACAAATTGAGGCGGGCAAACAGCAAAGTGTTGGGCGATGTGAGATTGTTTAGGGTCACTGGAAGCATAGAATAAACAGGCATATGCATATTCTGCGCCTGGACGGGCAGCTGGGGTGGCAGTGGGTGTCATCGGCTTGGGGAGTGTATATTGGTAAAACTTTAACAAGCACTTAAGTATTAATCATGGAAATCAAAGTCAGCTGCGGGACGGGCACACGTACCAGCTGAATATGTTTGTATTGTGGATGTGAGTCTGTGTGTGTGTCTATGTGTGAGTCTGTGTGTGTGTGTGTGCTAGCTTGGCCCAAAAACTTTGTTGCTGACGCTGACTTTGGCTATCAATGTCAAAAGCTTGGTCGGGATTCAGATCCAGTGGCAGGGCTCTGGCGACGACTAATGAGGCATTAAACCTAACTGCTCAACTTTTCGCCTGTCAAGCGTTTATTAAATTTACCGTTTTATTAGCCCACCAACTTGGTGTTAACTATGGGCTGTCGGCTTGCCAAAGGGGCGTGCCAAGAGGGCGTGCTTTAACTGAAATCTGATTACGTTGTTTACCGCTTACTTCCGGCGGTCGCACAGCTAACCAGGCTGCAACCATCCAGTCAGCTAGCCATTCAGTAGCAACTGCCAATTTACATGCTACATCCATCCACCCCCCCCCCCCCCCCCCTTCCCACGTTCCTATCTGCTACACTTTCCGACGACAGCTGCCATATTTAAATAGTTGCAAAGTTCAGCAAATTCTATTCCAAGTACGTAATTTCGTTTCCAGAAATTATATAAGCCATTTATTTAGTCGAATTTTGTGCGGCGTGTGGCTAAGTAAATGTGGCCAAGGTAGCTCGTCTAAGTCAGGACAACTTGGCTCTGTCTGTTTTTTTGCTTTGATGAAAGTTTTAATTGTTTGAATAGATGGCAAAGTTGGACAGACAGTTTGGGCAAAAATCTAATATGAAAAATATCAACAAAATTTAAAAATTCGATAGACAGCAGACAATTAAAATTATTTACAAAATTTTGCACATTTTTCAAAAGCACTTTGCTGACGGCAACAATAAAATGGAATGTTTTTTGGACTAAAATTGTTTGAAATGTGAAACATGTTTTTAATTAAGTTCTTTTCGATTTTCACAAACAAAATGGATTTGTTTGTATATTAGTTATCATGTGGTTCAATTGCTTTAGTCCGCTTAGGACAATCCGGGTAAATAAACACCCAAAAAAGCGCTTAAGCTCTGTTTCTGTCTATAACAGCACATTTATCTTATATATCTAAAAAAATGTAGAGCACAACTAATTGCGGAAATAAATATTGTATACATTTTTTTTGACAGATTGTGCTTGTGTAAAAAATTTACAATATTTTTGTGTTATTTTATATATAGATACATAAATATATATATTTTATATTTGTCTGTATTTTTGTACGTTTGTAAGCTGATTTAATTAACGTTAATTCATATCTCTTGCCAGCCATCAAAAGGAAATAAGCAAAACATTGTGTTGAAATTTCATTTCGATATTCCTTTTTTATGCTTTTCGCATAAAAAGGTTTTAATCTCTTAGAAAAATGTAACAAAAAAAAAATAACACTTGCACATTAAATACCAACTAGAAAGGTTGGCTTGCAAAATATTTAAGAGCTGCCCTCAATTTACTTAACTTTTCTTCGAATAGCAAATAATATTCTAGTCGATACTTATGTTAAGCCTTCAGGCAAGAAAATTACGCAAGATTTCACAGAAATTAAGCTTACTGTGAAAGCATTGAGTTGCATGCTTCAATGTTGCATTTAAACATTCGGTTTTCAATTTACGTTGAAGCAAAAATTTAATTGACATTTCGGTTGATGGGCAGTGAATTGAGAACTTAATTGGTAAGCTGACAGACGGGTTGATAAATTATAAAATTAAGATTGAGCTGTCAATTGAATGATTTTTTCCTCTACAAACCATTTGAAATGGTTGTTTAAATATAATTATATTTTAATGTGGCTAAAGTATAATTCTCTTTTTTGTTGAATATTCAAATTTGGACAGATGTCACAATATAAACTATGTGCTAAACGGGTTATCTACAATTGGGAATATTTGATATAAATGGAAGAACATGTAAAAGTTTTGTTTCAACTATTGCAAGAAATTTAAAGCATTTTAGTTGCCATCGTGAAATAAAGACATTGAAATCAAGAAATTATTCTGACAATTGAATTCGATTTATTTGCTTTGACAAATATGCCTTTTCGAATAAAATAAAATATGTGTTTATGAGTAATTTATAAGCAAATAGTAGGCAAAATACTATTCTAGCAAATTCGATTAAGAATGTGTCAGGGAAAATATGCAGTAACCACATAACAAAATAAATGCATATTTTGATTTGGTGGTGCGGGCAGGCAACAAATCGCAGTTTGTGTTGAAAGCATTATCAAATATTTATGCGCAGGGCAATTGCGGATATTTGGACGAGCTGAATGCCAAGTGATGGTAATTGTGATTTCGCCAGATACTGTGACAGTGACAGTGATTCTGACAGTGACAGTGACGTTATGTGAAATCAGCTTAGGAAGTACAGTAGTAGTTGAGTGGCAGTGAAAAAAGCCAATTTACTTTTAAGCAGCGCCTAAAAGCGAGCAACGAAATAAGTTGCCTGCCTGCCTGCCTGCCAGCCTCCTCTGCCACGCCCCAATCCATACCAATCCGGCTTGCCTGTCAGCACAAACAGGACAAACCTACCAACTAGTGACAAACCAACTAAAAGGCAACTGCGGTCGCTTTTGTAATGTTGAAGCGGCATCAGCTACAGCGTCAACCAATGTCTGTGGTAGCAACGAAACGTGCCACAGACTCTTGTGGAGAGCGAGAGCGAGATTGCCATGTACTTACATGTGATTGCTGTGACTGTGTGTGTGTGCTTATATATATATATATATATATATATAAATTTGTGTGTTTGTGGCATTGAGTAATCATCAACGTTGAAAATTCGTTTTTTTATGGAGTCACCCACAAAAGCGCTGACATGGCCTAGCTATACTAAGCATATGGATAAGTATATATCAAAGTGCGTATTTTTTTGCATATATAGGTGTGTGTTGTGCGTTGTGCGTGCCACAGCTTCAAGCGGCACAGCATGGTTACGCAGTAAAATCCTTTTTTATGACATTACCCCAGCGCTCGCCAGGAGCGGTCCTTCCAGTGCGTTTTATGTATATGTTGATTTTGGTGTGTGTTTGTGTGTGTGTTTGTGTGTTTTGGTTATGGTATTACCGACCCTGCTGAGGACTTGACTTGGAACGCTTTCTTGCGGTTTGTCGGGGATACCGCACAAATTAATTTCACAGCATATTCAAAGTGTTATTAAACATAATTTATTAAAAACGAAATTGTATAAAGCCAAGCTGCTTCTCAGCGGAGAAGGACGCTGCACTTGAAAGGTCGTCATAAATTTTTGTGATTCCCATTATTATTAGAGTTGGGGGGTGTACGTTCTGGGTCTTGGGTTTATTGGGTTCATGTGCGTGCCGCTGTCCTTGTTGTCGTCGCCGCTTTAACGGCATTTCGAAAAAGGGCGGATTGCCATTTGAATACTCTGTTACCAATTGTTAACAATGAGTTGGCCGCCTTTTGGCATGGGAAATTCGTATTTTACTTATACATTGTAGCGAACAGAGTATTTCACAGTCGGTTAAGTTCTACATTGGTTTTTTTTCGAGTCCGTTGTTTTTTCGGCAACAAATGTTGCCAGTTGATGTTGTAAACAAGTTGTGTAGGCTTTAGGAGGAGCTTCAACCCCAGCAAATGGGCAGGCACTGTGTATCTGTGTGCATATTTGTGAGTTGGGTTATGATATATGAGTCGGGCATAGAAAATCGGAGAATTTAATTTCCAGAGAAACTGGCTTTGTAATGGCTTTTGGCCGCATACTAACTGGCAGCTTAATTGCCGGTCATAATTTTGACTTAGTCGACATTCGACCAAAGTCAAGACCATCCCACAAGAAAAAAGGCTAACGTGCATGTTTGGTTTTTTCCATGTTTTGTTGCTCTTTGACAGGCGCTGCTGCATACACACGATGTTGTCGCTCGGGATGTGTATGGCGAGGAGGCGTTGCGGGTGACACCGCCGCCAATGGTGCCCTTTCTCAATGGCGATGAGATAGACAATGTCGAGGGCGGTGAGCTGCAGCATGTGACTCGCGTGCGTCTCGTTCAGTTCCAGAAAAACACCGACGAACCGATGGTAAGCCAAAGCTAACACAAAAATGATCCTCTTAACTCATTTGCGTTCTCATTTGTATCTCGACTGTAGGGCATCACGCTCAAAATGACCGAAGACGGACGTTGCATTGTGGCGCGCATCATGCACGGCGGCATGATTCATCGGCAGGCCACATTGCATGTGGGTGACGAGATACGGGAAATCAATGGGCAGCCGGTGCAGCATCAGTCGGTCGGTCAATTGCAACGAATGCTGGTAAGTGGCAAGCTGCCCTTCATGCCAATACTTTTTTTGTTTCTAATCTCTTGTTTTGTATGTGTTTGTGTACAATTTCAATGCAGCGCGAGGCACGCGGTTCCGTTACCTTTAAAATAGTTCCTTCTTACCGTAGCGCACCGCCGCCCTGTGAGGTAAGTTTACCATTATCTAATTTTCATATTTATAAAAAAAAAACAGTTTTTTTGTCGTAATTTCTAAACGGTAATCAATTAATTTTAGCTACTTTTAGTTTTTTTTTTAAATCAATGGCAATACGAAGAAAGTAGATGCTGCATTTTTTTTTATTTAATAGGAATATCGATTCAGAATTTTGTTGTCATTTATTAATTATTGCAGATTAGGAAATAATAAATAAATAAATTAATTAATACGTCAGATAAGAAATCATAATCATAAATTCCCTCTTCCATTTAAATGCAATCAGAGTATTTCGTTTTTAGTCGGTTACATTCGAAAATCTCGTTAATAGTTAATTTTCATTTCAAATAATTTTAAAGTTTTATTTTTTAAGACTCAGGTCAGTACTATATTATTGTAAATTACTTAAATATCTAAAAGAAATAATTATTTGATTCGAAGGACATTAATAACTTTGACCAAAAGATTTCCAACGAAACCAATCTCAGCATTCATTTAACTTTTAATTATATAACAGATGCAACAAAGTCACAAAGTGAAATCGATATAATGTAGATTTTCAATTGGAAATATATTAATTTGCATAATCTAGAACCATAGAATCGATTCGTACCTTGCTTTTGCTATTAAAAATATTATTTTCATTATTTGATTTAGTGTAACTCGTTAATTTGAACTAAGTTAAGGTTTTGCTCATACCACAACTAAAATTGCATTTACCATAAGCCACACTTACCATATAACAAATCACTTTGCATGCATCAATGAATAATTGATGTGATTGCCGACGGTAGATGATGCTCATTATTTTGATCTTCATTAAAATGGTTCGTACTCGCTCTCCACTCCTCCCTAACCCCACAAACATGCAGCTTTTCAGGATAAGACCCGCTCCAGTGCTTGTAAGTATCACTTTCAAAAAGACTCAACACACAATTTGCATAATATAGTAAAATGCACACAATGACACACACTATTTCATACACACAAGGTACACACATTCATGTGTACATATATACAAACACATACATATGCATTTGCATTTGCATCTCAGTAGAGCCGGCTCAGTAGATGTCATTAAAAGGCGAAAATTAGTCTAATTGATAACCATGGCTACCCATTAGCAGCAGGAGCAGGATAAATGACAATCAAATGGAATTAGCTTGTTCTGGTTCTGTTGTCGCTTTGATATTTCTCAGGCAGATTTCAATTTCAAAAGCCGTCGACGGGTAGCTGTGGATGTGGCCAACAGCAAGATAACAATCCCATTAGGGAATATCTTACTGCAATTTCAGCAACTAAAATATTATATTTTTCTTCGTTTGCTTTGCTTATTTTTATTATTTTTCTGTCCAGATTTTTGTTCGTGCACAGTTCGATTATAATCCGCTGGATGATGAGCTTATACCCTGCGCACAGGCTGGCATTGCGTTCCAAGTGGGCGACATATTGCAGGTAGGCATATTAAGGGAACTCTCTCACCGAAATCCTTGCACTGGCACTAATGACTTATTGGTTGTATTTTGCTCTTAAGATTATTAGCAAAGACGATCATCACTGGTGGCAGGCGAGAATTGATACGGTAGGCGGTTCGGCAGGTTTGATACCATCCCCGGAACTGCAGGAATGGCGCATTGCCTGCCAGACCGTTGATAAGACCAAGCAGGAGCAGGGTAAGTGCTTATTTCAAAAAAACAATATTAACATTTACATTATGACGTGTAAACAAAAAATATGTGTACTATTTATATGTGTAATTGGATGCTAAATATAATCGTATGCTTTATAATTCTATTATATTGGAAAGTCTGTGATGAATTCGTAGTTAAGCAGAAATAATCATGAAAGCGCTCTTTCTATATTTGTCTGTGAAATGGCAGCGTCAAGCTCAAAATTAGTAAACACATGCTCAACGAACACACACATACACTTACGCGCATATATATACACACTTATATACATATACATACACTAAAAATCTCAGAAAACTGCATGTGAAAAAAAGTAGTTTCAAAAAGCTCCCTAAATTTCGACCAAATAGTACAAATTGTCAGTGATAAAATGATATTGTTTCATTGCAAACAATGCAAACACCTAGACCAAGACACAACCCTATGTACATATAGGTAACAAGTATATTTTAATAAATCTCGTGAAATCGCCATCCATACATATTATATATAAATATAAATATGTATGTATATGTACCAGGAGACCCGGGTGCTGGATGTTCCGCTCACGCAGATGGGTGTGATGGATCCGCAGGTAGCTAATACTCCTAAAAAAAAAAAAATAAATGACAACAACCGAACTTTAAACGTTTTTCTTGAGTTTTGTGTTTTTTCGAATTTCTTTCATCACAAAAAGTAGCAATGCTCATTTTCAAACAGCACACCCACACCCGATGTCCAAGAAAAGTCATTCACCTTATCGACAAATAGTGTTAATTGAATATATATATTCTCGGTGTTCCGATTTGTAAACGCCCTTGCAGAGATTTTAAACAATTAGAAAGTTTAACAAATTAAATATCCCATATTAAAAGCGTAGTCTTTAAAGAGCATTTACATACATTTATCAGACATAGCCAAATTTGTGTCCGCTTGTATCCAAAGGTTGTACAAATTTAAGTTTTTAAAAATAATTATGACATTTGACTTGTAAATATTGTTGCAGGTTTATTCTTAGAAATTTCTCTGCAAGGGTAAAATATCAAGAAGAGTTCATTTAATGCACAAATGATTATTCCCTGTCCAATGCTATTAGTACCTATATAGTACATATATTATAACGCTTTGCCCCGATGCGATTACGTTATATAAAAATCATATCTGCTTATTTATAGACGCGCTTATATTGCTTAATCATTGAACATTTAGTTGAAAGTGTAATTTGTTGTGTATTTAGTAAACAGCTCTCAAATAATTTAATCATCATTCGCTTCGAACATCAACTTAAAACAGTGCATGAAATAACATTGGTATATCTTAAGCAAATTTAATTGAGTGCATACGTATTTTTCAATCAACAATCGCTTCTAATCTATCAATCAACATTGTTTTGTAAAGAACATATATAAAATAAGAATATGTATCAAGTTGAGAAAAAACTGACTACTTAAAGCAAAGCTTCCTTGCATTCGACTAATGTTGCCGGCATGCATGCTACGCATGGTTTTAACTATATTTAATACTTGCTTCATATGCAACAACTATTTAAACCATTTTACTCTGTATAACCCACAGTAAACTGTTCCATTTTCGGGCGCAAGAAGAAGCCATGTCGGGACAAATATTTGGCCAAACATAATGCCATATTCGATACGCTAGATGTGGTCACATACGAAGAGGTGGTCAAAGTGCCAGGTTCGTAAAATAAAAGTTGCAATTTATAATCCATTTGACAAATCAGTAAATCGTGTTAATAAAATAATATTCTTTGTATGTAGTGGGTGATCCGAATTTCCGGCGCAAGACATTGGTGCTATTGGGTGCACATGGAGTTGGTAGGAGGCATATAAAGAATACTTTAATATCAAAGTATCCCGATAAATACGCCTATCCCATACCACGTAAGTGCCACTAACTAACTCTATGCTAGAATACTAGAATATTATTGATGAGTTATGATTTCATCAACAGATACAACGAGACCTGCTAAGCCTGATGAGGAGAGCGGACGCAGCTATTACTTTGTTACCCATGATGAAATGATGGCCGATATTGGTGCCAACGAGTATTTAGAATACGGTTCGTACATATTTCTCACATGTAACACACTCTGTAGAATATAACACACACTGTAACAAAATCTATATATATTCATATCTTGCAACAAATGTAGATATATATATACATATATATTTTGTTACAGTGTGTGTTATATGTGGGAAATTTATATGAACGATATTCTAAGTATTTGTTATACATATATATATTAGGAACCCATGAGGACGCCATGTATGGCACCAAACTGGACACCATTCGACGCATTCATACTGATGGCAAAATGGCCATACTAGATGTGGAACCGCAAGCACTCAAAATATTGCGCACTGCTGAATTTACGCCCTATGTTGTGTTTATAGCGGCACCATTGCTGTCGAACATTGCAGATGTAAGGCCGAATTGGGATTATTGGGATTATCTTCTTAAACAGTTTGTAATGCATATTGAATTTCTTAATTTTTGCAGTACGATGGCAGTCTGGAGCGTCTGGCTAAGGAATCGGATATGCTGCGTCAACTGTACGGGCATTTCTTCGATATGACCATTGTCAACAGCGATATTGGCGAGACGATTGCCGCGCTGGAATCGGCCATTGAACGCGTGCATACTACACCCCAATGGGTGCCGGTCACCTGGCTCTACTGACAAGACAGTGAGCTGGAATGTCCCGACTGTCTCGATGGCTGCGATTGTGAGTGGGATGCATACACACAGGCGTCCAATGTGGCGCAATACTGAGTACACAGCAACAGACACCATTAAAGTATTAACAAGGCACAAATACAACACAAATTGCATTCATCTACAAGAAGCACACACACACACACACACAGTGAAATTGGCAAGCGCCTGGCGCCCAATTATTTATACACATAACACAACACACATACACACACAGAAATACACGTATATAGAGTGGGTATTATGGGAACTGCAGTCGCAACGCTAAGACAAATTGTTAGTTTAAAACTAATTTAAATTTGAATTTTTGTTAATTGTTTTATCTTTGATGTTTTAAGTATTTAAGTTGAATGTTGTCGTAATTGCCATTCCAATAAGCTTTTCGCGAGTTTATTTATTGTTTATGTTATTTTTTTGATCTAGTATAAATACTTTTTTAATTCCTTTGTCAGACAGCATTAAACGCTTATGTAATTTCTGCACTTGTTAGTGGTTAAGTTAAATTGAACAAAAACAAAAGCAATCCAGCAACAAAATACGATATGTAATATGTTTACAATATAATTTGCAATTTGAAAAGTCTTTTGAAAAGCGAGCGTTAAACGAGAATTATTGCGAACTACCTAATTAAATGCAATTAAAACATAATAAAATAACAGCGACGAAAAACAACAAAATAAAGTACTGTATGATGTGAGTAATTTCAAGTGTTTCAAAAATTAAACAATTAAATACACATAAAAAAAACAAAATTAAAAAATACAAACAGTTAAAAAAATATAAGTCAAAGCGTGCACGGTTTTAAATGCAATAAAATAAAATACATAATGAAAATAAAAAAAAATTTACATACACAAACCAAAAATTGCAAAAATGCTAAAGCAAAAGCGATTAAATTGTTGAAGTTGAATTAATTTAATTAAGAATTTAACAAGGAAATGCAATCACACAATATAATAATAATTTATTTGCCACAGCGTTATCATAAAATAAAACGACACTTTATTAAGAATGGCAAATTAAAACATAGAGTGAGCACAGAAAAAAAAAACACACACACATACTAACTACTACAGTAAAATAACAGCAACACAAAATGAAAATAAAAAAAAAACCAAAAAAAAAACAAAAGAACAAATGGTAAAGTAAAATACCTTTTGAACCACTATTTAGTAAAGAGTATGCCGGTCAACGCATAACACACATAGATACACAATCACACACTGGTATATATTATAAAAAGTATACACGTATATATTTTTGAGCAACTCAAACTCAGGTTGGATACATTAAAAATCAGAGAAGAAGAAGAATAATATTAATATAGCGAGCGCTTCCTTTTAACCCACAGCCAATAAGCATGAACAGACAGCTAAACCTAGTGAACCAAATCAAAGAGCCCACAATCCAAAAAAAAACCAAAAGAACCACCCATTTAGCGTCGCAGCTTTAAGTTTTAAATAATAATGCAATGTATTCTGTATACAAAAGATAATGTAGAAACTATGAACACAAATAACGGCAGCAGCAGCAGAAAGTAAGCTCATCAGTTTTTACAGGTTTGCTAAAAAACGGCGCCTGCTTTTATAGAGTCGATAAAAAACGCTCGTGATTTTTTAATTCAATGGAATAAAATGATCGTTTTTCTCCAAGTTGTCCTATAATCTAAAGAAAAAAAAAGGTATACCATGAATCGAAAAATGCTGTTATAGCAAGATTACATCTTGCAGATGTCGAGCTATTTTGTAAGTTTATCAAACTTTATGAACCAATGCAGTGTTTAGACATTATCTGAAGATTGCATTCAATCCAACTATATATCTAATATATATATACATTTATTAAGCAACTTGCAGATATGACAAAGTATATCGTATGCCAGGCGTCTCAGGGTAACCTGCAGTTTGATTCCTGAGTTACGCGGAACACTCTTACTTTAGGCCAACATAAATGCGCCAAACACAAACAGAACAACATATTGGGCAGGCAAAAAAGAAATGCAAACACTTTAATACAGCTAGAATTAAACAACAAGTTATTGAAGAAAAGAATAAGGAAAACATTTAAATTCAAATTTATAATCATGCGTCACATTTGACAAAAGTCAGCAATTACACCCAATTTTTCCTCCCTATTTGAGCCGGAGCTTATTTTGAGAACCACTAACCTCCATCCAATCCACACAATAGCTAATATGGAGACACCCACAAGAATAAAACATGAACAATTCTATGGTTTCAAGATGGTTGAACAATTTACGCATATACTAAATATGCACAACGCTTGTCTATCAATTTTACTTTCTGAGCGTTACAGCTGACAACAGGCAGGCAGAGATCCAACGAGAGAGATAGTATAAAAAGAGAGAGCGAGAGAGAGCAGGCAATGTAAATCATAGATGTATTCCCAATGAAGATGAAGATGAAGAGAATAACCTACCCAAGAACAAGAACTTAACTACCTACTACCCACTACAAAAGCAGCCAAGTGGCCAAATTAACTAAGTAGTACTTATACCTAAATACCTAGAAACTGAATGATTGTATGTATATTTTGCAGCCCCCAGTTGGCTGGGTGTTCCACAACACCAATGCTCAAAAATCAAAAATCTTATATATTTTACGATAATCGGGTAATACGTATGAATGTATGATGATGATGTTAGAAACGGGCCCCTTCCGGCTAGAAATGTGTAATCATTTCTTGTTTTAATTTTGTTTATTAATCATTCTGTTATATTTTTTTTTTCATAGCAAATGCGAGCAAATTGTAGCGCGGTATAGATTAAGAAATAATTTCATAATAAATTTAAGTAAATATTTATTGTTGATAATTACATATATGATGAAATGATAAAAAAGAAAACCAAAAGAAAAGAACCCGAGTGAATTAGAATTTTTCTCTAATTTCTAGAGTTCACAAATGAATGGCAATGAAAGGATAATTATGTATTAATAAGGATAATACTGATACTTATGATCCCCAATGTCAATATAAATGGATTGGCACTAATTGAGCTATTTGAGTGAATTGTTATTAAAATATAAATAAATGGAGTAAGATCGATATGTGCAAATAGTTGAAACGTTAGTAAATATCGTTTGAAATGAATGATGAACATGACATTATACATATATACATAGTTTAAACATGGGATTAATAATAAAAAATAAAAATCAAAACGAAAACGGACGCGAATTACAAATTAATAAAAACGAAAAAAAAACAACAAACATTCAAGATCGAATTTTCAATAACTATTGTGTGTAAAAAGTAAATCAAAATATTTAAAGGTAAAGTATAAGGTATTGCTTGTGAATAATATAATATATATATATATGTGTATAGTGAAATACATACGTGTATGCATAAAGATATATATATTTTACCGGTTTTTACAATGCTTATTTTGAAAATGGCCAAGAAAAGAGAAAAACCGCACCCCTCACTTTCTTAGAACGTACTCAATGGATTTCAGTGAAATTCACTTCAGATCGTGACTGCGAGATTCCGGTCGCTTTTGGAGTTTCTAATTAAAGCATTACACGAATTTTCAAAAAGCGTCAGCGTTGTCCAAATTTGACCTAATTTGCACTGCATATTTTTCAAGGCAATGCAAATTTGATACTTTCATTTTTTTTCTGGTTATTTCAGCTGAAGTTTGCTGACCAGCAGCGAGACTGTCAAAAGTTTATGATTTCAGCAATTCTATTGAAGTGTTGCGCAAGTTATAGCTAAATTGCAATCATTTCAATTTTATGTGCAAGTCCACGGCCCAGGCCCAGGCCCAGGCCCATGCCGAGGCCGAGGCCGCAGTGACAAGTTCCCAGATCCCAGTTCGCATGTCTCGGATATTTAAGAATGTCGATGTGGAAGCGGCAGACGTGCTAGGAAATATTAATATGCTGAAAAACTGCGGGGGACCCGGCACATACACCACATAGAGAGAATCATTTAGGCATTGTGTCATGTGCTTATACCGTTGTTGCGCCTCCCAGGGTGTGTGTGCATGTGTGTGTGTGTGTTTGTGTTTGTGTGGAGGGCGTGACAGGGGCAGGCAAACGACCAGAACATCTGCTCTTCAGTCATTGAACTGCAACTGCAGTACAGTGGTAAAAAATACTGATCTCTCTATGCAAACAATTTACTTTTAGAGCCAATAATAACCCTAGGCAATTTATCGTAAATTTGCATTTTGTATATCCTAAAAATACAATATTAACAACAATTTTATGGACATGACGTATATGTTAGTTTTAACTTGGAATATTTAGTTAGCTTAAGCAGATATTTTTAAGGTACGTTTTAAAATTTCTAAAAAGATTAATTTGTTTAAATATTAAATATAAACGGTTTACTCTTGACAGACTTAATGTTATAAGTATTGATTTGTTATTGTTTTCGATGAACAAGCCAACTTAATGAGAAACACGTTTATACGATATTTATTAGTAAGTTGTTCAATGCATGTGAACATTAAATAAATCCATCGATGACAAATTATTCTAGGCCACTGTGCGCTGGAGAGTCGCCGTTGACGCTCAGCGCATTCTCTCATGCGATCGAGTTTTGGTAGCTGGTCACTGAGCTGGTAGGTGCTGGCTGGCTGGCTGGCTGGCTGGCTGGCTGGCTGAACACGCCGGCAGCCAGTTTCAGTTTTGTTTCGAGTCTACGCGGTTGAAGTTGTGCCCATAAAGACACTCGGCTTGTTTTCGAGGTGTACTCGTAAGTGCTTAGAGAATCAACGACGACGAAGTCAGATTCCGGCTTTTTAATTGCAATTGGAAGGCACGTGTGTGCGTGTGTGTGTGAGTGTGTGTTTGTGCATGTTTGTCTTTCTGAGTGTATGATTATTTTTGGTATATGTGTGTGGCTAGCTAGCCGGAATTTGTCTGTGCTATTGCTAAAACCTCACATAAAAACAGTGCGCGCAAATGTAACGGCAATAACTACTATCTGTAACAAATATTAGCACTAAAATTTAAATTGTTTATTATATGTTTATTATGAACCGACTTGCTTATCAATTTCAGCAACGGTCAGAGCATGTATTCTTAATGTATACGTTGCCTCTTCGCCTTGAGAATTATGATTGCCTCCGGATGACCTTTAACATTCTGATTTTGTTATGTACAAAAGTGAATATGGTCATTTAATGATGCTAAACGCGCCTTGTGCATTGGCCCCCGCTGTCAGTTAGCCGTGCGATAAGGCAAACCAGTGGCGAACAAGTCGTCATTCAGTTGCTATAACTTACTATATAAATCTGTATATAAGTTGTTAAATCTGTGTTCGCTGAGTGCGTGTCAAAGCTTATCGAAATACCAAATACATATATATATATAAATATATATATGTATATAAATTTGTGTATAGGTGTTATTGCTGCCGCTGCTGCCTAATAATGCTTTGTGAATTCTCGTGTGCAGTCAAACAAAAACAATATAAAATAATTATATATATCTGTGCTCCGCTTATGTTAAGCTCTGCTCAAGGAAATCACTACCTATCCAAGCATTTATATATTATTTTTGTGTATACGTATTTACACATAAAACACTAAAACTGCAGACCTTTTGAGTGCCCTTCGTGCGATCGCGTCCCATTAAGAGCGCATAAAGAATCTCCAATTGACTGCGTCTCGCCGATCTGGTTAGCTGTCTTACCACTCTGAAGAAGAGTAGTCGAGTAGTCGAACAGTCGAAGAGTCAAACAGTCGGACGCAGTCGTCAAAATTGCGCGCGCATTGAATTTTTGATTCATTTGAAGAGCTTCGACTACATCTCCGTTTGCGGGTATCCGTCTTTGGGCTTTCAATTTAAATTTGGGTTTTTGGTCATTTTGCACAAGGTTATGCGTTATGCTGCTATTGTAAATGCCTGCCATACCAAAAGCATACCCAAAAGGTTCATTATATCATAAATACTTGTATGTTGGTCTGTTGACGTTGTGTTTTTTTTTTTTTAAGCTGCTGACAATTGACAAAGAGTGCCAACAATCAATACAGCTGCGAAAAGTTGTCAGCTTAGGACAGCAATTTGGGGTAGTCAGTCAGTCATTCGACGTAATACTGAAATGGTTCATTTATTTTGGAGCAGCTGTTTTGGCAATCTGACTAAAATTATCATCAAACAAAATGTTAATGTTTTGAAAAAAAAAAAAAAAATAGAAAAAGATAGTCAAGGTATGCGTTTTTAAAATGTTGCTAATCAGGTTTCAAAAGTTTTGCACGAGAAATTATAAATATTCACTGCTATAATTTTAATAGGTTTGTCATTTTATTAGCATCTTAGAAATAACTCACTGATTCTTTCTGTGATGTATATAGGAGATTGTTCTTAGATGTTGTTCTTTATCTAAATAATTACTTGTTTTGAAAAGGTTAATAAAAACAACAGGTTGGGATCATTAAAATTAGATAGTTCCCATTAAAGGAATTTTATGTATTAGTAAAGTTTAAAATGTACATTTTTTTTATAAATATTTATTTATTATCAAACCTGGTTAACACAAGCACAACCCCCAATAAGCACAAAGGGAAATGGAATATTTTTTTATTTGTACAGTAGTTATTATAATTATAGTCTAACAGCTAGAGATGTGCTGTAGGCCACATTAAATTCATTATGAGTTTGGTTAAAGCAGTATTTTTCTTCTTCTATTAAAATCATTTATCATCATCGGGTTAAATATTTCGTACATATATAATTAATATTACTCGTTGGACAATTCTTATACAATTGGTTCATTTTAATTTAAATTACAATGTTTTTTTTTTGATGTTTGCTTATTTAACTGATGTATTAAAAGTCGATTGATTCAAGTATTCAATACTAAAAATTCGCTTGTCATTCGAATTATGTGTCTGTCCGTCTGTCTGTCTGTCTGTCTATTTTCTGCTGTGCTGAAGAGTTAGGGCATTGTCATGTTCGTTGTAGTTGGTGGTTACTGTTGCTGTTGATGTGTCTCAGCTTCGTTGACTTTGTTGGCTGTCGTCTAAATTTTATGGTTCGCTAAAAATGATCATATTTTGACCGTCATCATTGTCGGTCGCTTGTCAAATGCTGCGCTTCAGTGCCCACCCGAAACCAGCAACAACTGGGGCAGGTGTGACTCATATTGACATGGCTAACACCCGACACCGAGTGTTGTGGCTAACCTTTGTATTTTGACTAGTTCAACACGTCTGCTGTAGATGCTGATAACGTCTGTAATTCTAAGTAATTTGCTTCGAATCGGGTTTGCGCAACAAGTTGTATTGCGGTTTTGGCAGTGGTTGCTTTGAC
Organism: Drosophila fungiperda; assembly: GCA_035042345.1. Lineage (NCBI taxonomy): Eukaryota > Metazoa > Arthropoda > Insecta > Diptera > Drosophilidae > Drosophila > Drosophila fungiperda. Next base: position 4,875,787 of record JAWNLM010000015.1, on the reverse strand, counting down.
TTAGTTGTGCCAGTTTGTTGTTATTGTTGTTGTTGTTGTTGTTGTTGCTGCTAGTGTGGCTTCCTCGTCCCAATCCAAGAGATCGGAAAGTCGACAACCGGTTTAAATTGGCGCGCCAAACTGTTATAAAATATTTTGCAAGGCATACAAAAAACATCTTGAGGAAATGATTTGCATATGCGCGGCAACAAGAACAGCTTGTTGTTGATCCAATTTAGATACCTTTATACATACATACATACATACATACATACATACGCATACGTATGTGTGTGTCTTCTTCGTGGCTAATTGCAGTGTCAGCCACTTAAGTAGATCATCTCGCTGCAATGCGCACCTGGCCTCGGTTCAAGTTCAACGCCGCTGAAGGTTCACGGTCAATTAGAGCTCAAGCCCCAAAGTCCTCCCCGCCTAACCTGCCCGGACTGACAGAGTCAGAGCGCATAAATAATCGGCAGCTCATGTGTAGTTTAATAGTTAGGCAAATAATAAATATAAACAAGTTTGCGAGGTAGTATTTAATTATGTTTAAGTAGATGCTGGTTTGTCGCTATTTATCGCTAGTTGTTGGTAATGTTTGCTAATAAAACACCCCCTCTACAATTGCAGCCCCCCGTTGCATGCCGACCAACAAACAGTTGAGCGATGAGCCCGAGCCTGAGCCGGCGGCATGGCCTATTTTGGCTGTGGCTGTGGCTGTTGACACTGGCGCTGCTGATGCTGGCGGTCAGTGGCAGTCGGGAGTCACAGTTGCGCATTGGCAAAGCCATTAATTTATTCCTGCGATACGGCTATTTGGGCATATCGATGCGCGTCATACCCTACAATGATAATGCCGAAAGCGAACGCTGGATTTTCAAGGAACCAACTAGAAATATTTATAAGGTAAGTTTACTATTTTTACTCCAGTGATCGTCTAGAAGGTTGGAACAGCAATCTTATGAGATTGCTATTTTAATCAGCTCTACGTTATCAGTTTTATTGAACTCTGCTTTATTTCTTCCGCATGACAAACATATAAATACATACATAGAATAAATACATGTACATGTATTAATAGAACGCGTATTTTAATAGATCGTCTTTTCATTTAAAAGATTTTTATTTTATTTGCATGTTGAAGTGAAGTCAAGACTTAATTCAATTCAACAACTTCAATAAATTGTATATGTATTTGTCTGTTGCTTCCAAGAAATATTATATATTCTGCTTGAACTACAATAAAACAAGTGCGACCATTTAAGTCGGGAGAAACCGACCTCAAAATACTCGAATACCTAAAAGTAATTCCAGTTGATAATATGGTAGGTGTAGCAAAGAAATACTGATCTTTCAAGTAGGTTCCTAGTAACCTCTATGTATATTATCTATGTTTGATCAATTAAGCTCTTAAATTCACAAGAGATAGTCTAGTCTCCAAGTTACTAGATTCCATGTTAACACCCAAATTTTAACAATTTGTCTGACGCAGTACAGTCAAATAGATCTTCCATGTTTTAATGTTCCTTTGTATAAAACCAATATGCCCTTATTACCCGGATTAGAATATAATAAATGTATTTCCCTAGAATTGACATATAAGCATAAAATGAATATAGTAGCATTTCCGCAACTGATATTCCAGGATTTATATATATTGAAATAAATATAGAGCGCCTTAACAAATATATTAAATATTTTTTATTTTTCCCTCTTTTCATTGCAGAACATGAGTGGATTGTCGGATAGCCTTGAGGATACCACGCCTGGCGTTTTCCATGGCGATTTTCACATGGAGTTCTGCGAGAATCGCCGCCAACTGTTTCAGGCCTATTTCCGAGACTTTACCATCGAGCGTTTGGATAGGCCATGGGAGGCGTTTACGGGTGGCTGGTTTGCGGATAATGCGGCCAAGAAGATGGGCATCAATACCTCCTTCATTCAGGGCGACTATTCCTATGTGCTCGTGCGCGTTGTGCGCTTTGGGGAGATCGGAAAACTGAAAGCCGAGATCCCGATCAATCAGCCGCTGGATCCGGACGTGCAGGCACACGTTGATAAATTCCAGGTTGGCAATTTAACGTCGGCTATGCGATTTATGGAATTTGGCACACACTATGTGAACTCGTATACGACGGGGAATTCCCTTTACCAGGTCTTCGTATACAGTCGCAAGAACTTCAAAATGGTCAAGGAGCGCATCAAGAGCAAAGGCCTCAGCGGCCTCTCCAAGCTCGATCTGTACAACTATTTTGCACCGTGGTTTGCCGAGCATCTCGGTCAGATACGCTCGGCCAGCGCCAACGCAACCGTGGAGAGATGGGCGCGCCGCAAACTGCAATATGAGTACTACGTGGTCAAGTATGTGACCCTGCTAAAGTTACATGGGAACAGTACGCTGCTCAGATCACTAGACCATCTCCTTGGAAATGATGCCATACTGCAGCTGGACCTGAAGGCACTCAACGTTGTGTTCAGGGATCAGCCGCAGAAGGAGAGCTGGTTCCACGAAGTCCTCGACAACAGCATGAAGCTGTGGGAGCTTAACATGCCACTCAACCACCAATCCAATTAACCAACGATGGATGGACTACTCTAAAGTTCCTAAATGCAAGTTGTGCGACAGGATGGCGTCTATGGAGCTGCTATCGTCATATATCCATATATATATATATATATACATATATACATGTATGTATATAGATAGTTGAAATTAAGTTCGTTAGTGCGTAATTACTGTTCTGCCTGTGATAGCTTTTAGATAGTTTAATTAAAAAGTATATTAAAATAAATTTAATTATTATTATTAAGTAGCACTTGCATTATTGCAGTATACGTTTAAATTAAGAAGCATTGTTTATATTTGAATTAATGACGTTAATATTATTCGATGCTGATAAATAGTTTCCGAATTTTGTGGATCTATTATCGATATAAATTCTATTTTTTCGACATCGTCGGTCATCATAACTTCACATAGGTTTATATGGCAGTAAAAAAACAATAAAATCTGAAATATATGGCTCAATATCAGAGGTCAAGTCTAAAGTTCTTCAAAAAGCTGTAGATAGAGTTGCTCAAGGGCATCTAAATTGAAAACAAGAATTTTTTTCTAGAAATATTCTAGCTACTTCTGCGAGCTAAATGATATTTTTAATTCCTTCGGCTTTGTGAAAAATTAACAGAAACTCAGCCTGAAAATATGCTTTGCCATTTTGGATTCTCTTAAGCCTAAATGTATGCTGCGTTTTTAGCAATTTTAAAATTCCCAGTTTTGGAACAACTGTGCTATAATTTAGTGGTTCAGAACATTGATTACAGTTTGAGGTATATTCAACAGTTATGGAAAATTGTACCACAGACGTAAACCATCAGTTTGAGATTAACTATTCATTTGCTAAATAATATTGCTTTTTAAATAGTGGGAACAATGGATCGTAAGCCATATTTTAATAGACATAAAACTGTATGTCGAATGTGTGTCCTTACTAATTTAAGCTTTGTGGATGGTTTGAGTATTTGCTAAAAAAGATTTAAAGCTTTTGAAATTTCAATTTAGATCGGTACATGAAGTGGTGATTTTTACTGATATGCATTTATGAATATATATTTATTTGTGATTCCTGTGACTGATTGGCCTTTATAGAATATTTCTTTTTACCGTTTAGGGGTAATGCAAATAAAGAAATGTGTCTGAAATTCACAAAGGACTTGAAAATCAAGATAATTAACGATAAACACTATTTAACTTTGGTCTTTATATTTATATATATAATAAGGTCAAGCATAAGCCTGAAAGTGTACTAATTGCTTGGAATTAATTATAGAGATGTTAAAAATATTTTGCGCACTATTCATACAATGTCGAGGTACAAAAATTGCCCATTTACTTGAAATCAATATTTAGTTGTTGGTCAAACACAGTTCTTATAGATACATATATGTAAACGCATTTAAGACTTGAAATTCTAGACCCAATTTGAAGCGATATACTTGCCCCGAAGGGGCAGATGGGAAGTATAAGTTGGCCAATTCGGTTATCAGGGGCTGCAAGTGCAGTTGGCTCTGAGGGAAAAGCAGCCAGGCAGCAAAGCAGCAACGGCAGGCAAAGGCAATCAGTCAGCTGGCTACGCATGTGAATGTGATGAGGATGGTTGGAACAGGAGATGGCGAAGGCGAAGGCGAAGGCAATGGAGATGGAGATGGAGATGGAGATGGCTCTGCTGCGGCATCGACTACGCTGTTGATAAACTCATCCATCTCCAATCCACTTACGAGCGCAAATATTTACACAATTTACTCGAAAACGGAGGTATGAGCATATAATATTTCCAAAAACGATAGCAAACACACACACACACTCTCACATATATATATATATATATACACTCACTGATATATATATACATACAAATATGGCCGAATGTTTGGCAGTTAGGCAGAGCACAACAGGCAACAACAAACCTCATCATTAGACAGACACATTTTGGGCATTGCAAATCAATGATGATTATTTGGCGGATGAGGCGCATAGTTCGGCACATGAGTGAAATCACAAGCCACCATTGGAATTGCTCGAAATGTGTGTAAGTGCGTGTGTGTGCGAATGTGTGTGTGTGTGTGTGTGTGTGATGGTATACATGCAAAGTTCAAAAACTGAGCGAGCGGGCAGCAAGCAAATCAACTATGTACATAAGACATATAAAGTATGTGGGAATCAGTTTGGGGTGTATTATTATGAGGGAGGGGGTGCAGTGTGTGTGGGTGTGTGGCTGTGCCCCATATACGCCCTGCATACTTATATAAACAGAGATCGGAGGCAGCTTAAATATAATGGCTGCCTGCCAGCATTTTGTGTCTGCGTTTCAATCAAACTCCGGTCAGCCAAATGTCCAAGCGGCAATAGAGCTACTCAACCAAATTGGATATGCCATCGGCCTGGGTTGGGGTTTTTTGGCTTGGGTTTCTGCGTGCTTAGTACGGACTTGGAATTGGTCAGCGCTGGGCTGATTGGTGGTCAATACCAAACATCAATAATAATTCCATAAATGTAATTTGGTATAGGCAGCCGCAGTCACTTTGATTGAGCTCTTAATTGCACTGCATAGTTAAGCCTCAAGTCCTTGTCTCTGCCCTGCCCATCCCCATCCCCATCCCCATCCACACTTGCGAGCTCTTTCATTAGCTGAAGTGCAAACCTAATTACGAAAGCGATGACCAGTAAATATATTATTAACTTTAAGTAATACTTAGTCTTAAAACCATATACTTAATTAGATTGGCTTTAAATTGTGACAAATCAAATTTTATTGATTACTCCTAGATAATTATATATTGTATAAAAAATTACAATTAGGGTTTAGTAAATTAACGACTTCTTTCAGTTAACCTAGGCTTATATCAACATAATTGATTCAGTTCATTTTAATTTGAAATATTGGTCGAAATTCGAAATGCAATTGTAGACATTCTCTGTATTTTCGGGTAGCTTCTCAATAACAATATTTACCTGCAATATATTTATATTTTTTATTTTATTTATTTTTTTTTAGTAAATTACTATGACATTCGGCACACGTATATTGAAACATGTTGTGGCTTATCTGTTTTTAATCTTTTAAAGCAATGCCATAACAATCATAGAAGTTACTCAAAAAGGTTACTTTTATGGGTATTTAACGTATCTGAGTTTTTCTTATTATTATTTGGCTTGTCCTTAAGCTAAGCTTGTCAAAAACTAATAACAAGACAAATGTTTTGCCAAAAGAGTCAAGCCAATGGCAAAACACAGGCCATAGTTTGGCTTGGAAATTGGGAAAATCCAGCACACAAGCCGAAAACCACGCTGAAAAGTCAAAAGTCTGGCTTATGCTTAAGCACAATTAGCGTTAATTACGCTGGACCAAAGGAACAACAGCGACAACAACAACAACAACAATAACAACAACAAGAACAAAACGCATTATTGCAGCCAGTAAAAGCAGAAACAACAACTGATTCCCACAGTCAACAATTGAGTTGCATGAAGCCATGTCCTGGCAGGAGGACGATACGGACCTGCTACTGCCACTTTCCTCTTTCTACTTGCCACTGCCACTGCTGTACACACGCAACACTGCGGCCACTTGAAGTTTAATTTAATTTTTTCTTGCGGCTGGCGCAGCGTCGCTTTATTCAAGTGGCTACGCTCAGGGATTGGCTGTTGATTGGTGGGTCATTCGATGGGTGGTTGGGTGGTGGTTGGGTGGTGGTTGAGTGGCAGGGTGGTTATAGTTTATATCATCATCAACCGGCGCCAACGCCAACGCAAACGCTGCAACATCGCAATCGCAATCGACGTTCGTCAAGCTCGTGTCGCAACTTGCGATGATTGATGGTGCGTAATTTGGAAAATTAGTAGCACATAAAAGGACGACAGAACAGGCAGAGCAGCCAGCAAGGATATTCAGGACAGCAGTCGACCGAGCAAACCGAGTTGGCCTCGCTGACGGAACTGCGGGAAAGGGGTGGCTCTGGCTCTGCCTCTGGCTCTGCCTCTGGCTCTGGCTCTGGTTCTTTTTGGGCCATCGAAAGCGATGCGCACCGCACCGCCCTTTGCTAATGTTGTTGGCACAACAAGGTGTGTCCTGGCTGGTCGGCTCGATTGCCGCGTGTCCTGGCGCGTGCAGCACAACAAAGTTGCGCGTGGTTATTAGAAAACAATTTAATTAAATATTCACTTGAAACACAAAAGCAGCAGTGGCAAAAACACCGGCGTCGCTTTCTCATCATAAAGAGAGCTCTAACAATGCCCATCAATATTAAACGATGTCCATTTAGACCGATTCAGTCCACGTTCCCATTCCCATTCCTCGTCCCAGTCACTGGCCCGTGATGTAATGTGAGAAACTTTTTTGTTTTGTGGGTGGGCTTAAATCAAGAGTTTCGCCAGAGCCACAGAGCTCTGAAATCGAGGAAACGCCTTTGATCTACTTCTCCGTCTACAGATCATAAAGAGAGTTTGAAATGCTTACAAATTCTAGATATACACTGTATTTAAGTAGTTAATAGTTAGGAAACAAATTAAACATTTAATAATGAAAACATTCTAAAATGACATATCTTTAAAATTTTAAACAATTTCAAAAGAATAATTGTTCTATCATTTAATATTCTTTATTATGAATATGATTTTTTTTTCAATCAATCTTCTTAAAGAAAGGAAGGGTTGGTTTTCCATCAGGCCATAGACAAAAAATATAGTAAATTAAAATTTTTCTAACATAGTTCATTTAAATAACTTCAATCCTAATTTTGACTTTTATTTTAAATATAAACATTTAAAATTATGATTATAAGTAATAATAATGTCTGCTTATAATTTATTGTCAGAAGAAAATTTCATTTGAAATGCCTGAGAGGGTGAAACTTTAAACAACTGTAAACTCATTATAGCCCAATAACCACGTCGATTCATCCACAAAACAGCTTTGTATGCCACACTGCACCCACACAATGTTTGAGCACACAGATAGGCAAAGGGAGCAGCCCGCACACCCAGCTGAGAAGTCATCGCAGGACAATGGAGAAGTCGTTGCCTGTCTAATTGCATCATCGACGGCCACGCGCCCAACGCGTCTCACCTGCAATTAAACTGTCACATTAGGAACACGCATCCGGATGCGACTCCGATCTACTCCATATGCAAAGCAATGACACTGCCCAAAAAGCGATTCAAACTACATTCGACACACAAGCATACGAACAGTGGAACATGGGAAGGGGGGAAGTGGGGGTTGAACATTTCTGGGACACGTGGCGGGTGCGGCAAACTGCGTAAGCTGCTGAAAGTTGGGCTTTCACTCGAGCATCAGCCGGCACAAGGAGCAGCAGCCCTTCGAATAGGCTAAAGTTTTGCTTTGGGATTAGCCTCAGATCAGCGCGTGTCGTGGATACGAATGCGAATGCGAATGCTGGTGGTTTTCTGCTATTGCTCCTGCTCTTGCTATTACTTTTACTGTTGTGTTTGTTTACAGTTACATTTGCGCCCGGCAAGCCAACTAATGAAAGCAAATCTGCGCATTAATTTCAAACGAATTTGTTTTGATGCTGCGATAAGCCGGCAAACCGACAACTGACAGACGAAACAACAAAAAAAAAGGCGCTTGCCATTTGGGTGGCTGTTGCTCAGCCACTGAACCACTGTGGTGCTGAGCCACTGAGCCACTGGTCCGCTGAGTTGGCCCATTTTGATTTCTGTCAATAGCCCTGCGGGTCGGCACTTGAGAGTCGTCATCATTGCCGTGCTCTGAACTCAATTTTGCAATACACCCGTGGTGCTCTGAGTTCGAAAGACACACACCCACACACACACACACCAACGCACATTTATACACATGCTCATGTTGAAAAACACGCTTTGCATTACAATCGAAAAGCGACACGCCCCCAATCTGCTGCCGCCGGCTTGCTACAGTTATTAATCTGAAAATACACTAATCAACCTGAAAGTTCCATTATAGTTTATTTATTCAATTTTAATTTTACTATAATCAGTATACAGCAATTATTTTTTATAATATAGAGAATATTCCACGATCTGTTCTTAATTTATTTAATATGTGATTAATCTAATTTATTGAAAGACATAAATTTGTTATATATTTGTCGCAGCATACTTTTTGGAGCATTCTTTCTGAATACTTTACGAACAAACCGATGAGTAATAATTTGAATTGTAAATAATTTGCTTGGCCTGGGGGAACTCGCAACTTGTTGTGCAGTGTAATATGCTGGAGTTTGGCTGTAGGCTAAATGTGTAATTAAAGTAGTTGCGGTTCAAAATGTTGTTTACGATGATGATGATGATGATGATGGCGATGAGCTGCACTTGTCGTGAAGGACTCGGCATGGGAAAGCATGTCCTGGCACTTGTACTGGCCGCGTGCGCTGCACGTGAGTCCCGCTTGATAATGATCTCACGTGCACTTGCCACAAAATTGGTGAGAACGTCTTTAAATGCACTCAATACCCATCAGTATCAGGCTAAATTATTTATTGTCACTCGTATTGAACGTATTTATTAAATATTGCTCACGAACGCTAAAGCGTTTAAAGTATATTGGGTATTGTTGTTGGGTCTCTGTTTGGGTCTCAATGTCAAGATTAATCGCCAGCTGTGACGAGGTTAGGCGACTGATCGACTGATCGACTGACTGAATGAGGCGGACAGTCGAACGGGCTGACGGACAGACGGAGTCAGGTAACAGCAGTCAGAGAATTCAGCTTCTATACTATAGCAATGAAATATTGTATTGTTAAATATAATAAAAAATATATTCAAGTTCGGCAGCTTGTCAAGTGGCACTTGTCGTCAGTTGAACGTCACGGCGTTCGGCCACTTTGTCAATTCAAGTGAAATTTTTATTAATTTCGTCTTTAAACTGCAGCACACACGCACACACACACGCACACGCACACATATAAATACATAAATATATGTGCGTTTATTGTTTTGATAAAAGTGTGTGTGTATAGATTCTCATCGGTGGCAAACCAGTTGAAAATTAGTTTGTTGTTTAATGCTAACAAATTGCATGCAATTTATCAGCAGCTCCCTAAAAATCGACAGCATCAACGTTGACGTCTGCGTCTGCGTCTACGTCTGCGTCTGCGTCGGCGTCTGCGTCGGCGGTGCCTTTGTTTGACCTGTATCCTTAATTCTTGGCTGTTGCTTGTCCGTTGCTTGCTTTGTTGCCAATTGACAGTTGTAAATGTTTGTTGTAAATTGTGCTTTAGAGGTGCTAATAGAGTGCCACCACCGTGCACGTTTCTGAAGTTGTTTTTTGATTGAGTTGCTCAGACAGAAATCAATGAACTCCACTACTGTCAGATACAAGATACGAAGATTTTTATGATGCTTTTGGCCGTTCGGCCACCAACAGGCCAGTTGGGCTCTCTTTGATTTCGTACCGCATTCAGTCCGAGTGAATCACAAGAACTTCACACCGCATTCCACATGATTCCGCTTGATGTTGATGCTGCAGTAGCTGCTGCTCAGTGCAAACTATTTATGAAGTGTTGTACACAGCCTGGGAAATATTGTTTGTCTAGCAAATTAATGCGGCTAGCAATAAAAGCCATTGCTGGATGCGAACTTGCCTCTCCGCAGTCCCTGCAAATGGGGCGACTCAGCTTTGTTATCACGTTTGCTCACCGCATTAGGGCAATTCGGTTGCAAACTCAAACAAATTATAGCTTAGAAGTTGTACATACAAAAATCAAAACTGGTTCAATATTTAGCTATTGATTGTGATTTGGCAGCACGTTCCCAATAACTAGACGAAATGATCAAGAATATTTGACATATTTTGTGTTATTTTAAGTAATATTAGTGAACCTCTGATAATGTTTGATATGAATAGTTTTTCTTCAGTTGAACACTTGCTTCCAAATTCAATTAAAATAATTAATTGTATGAAAAATGTATTTTGAATAAGTTAAATCAGATATATAATTATTTATAATTTTTAGCTTCATATAAAATACATTATTATATTAATAATCAAATTTCAAAAACTTTGCGCTGTGTTTTTACTTCCAAAAATTGAAGTACGATTACAATTATATTGATTGAATTTAGTCACACTTCTATTTATATGTTGTGGTTGGGTTTTGGACATTTGTTTGCTCAATGTCATTGACTTTGTTGCTTTGACTTTGGTGCAGCCAAGTGTAACAATTGCGAGCAGACATTGACAACAGCAACAAACACACCTCCAAAATGAGGCAGCAACTGTCAAATTTCATATTGCACCAAATTATTGTAAGAGTCAACTTTTATTTATATGTTTTTTTTTTTATTTTGGCCATTATCAAATTAACGCTTTGCGACTGTTTGCTGCGTCATCGGCCAGAGCCAGTACCAGTTTCAGTCTGAGGAAAGGAGCCGCTTGCCGTTATGCGTCGAAGGATGTTGCAACGGCTCCGAAAGCGACTAACAAGGGTGCCGCATGTCCAGTTGAAATGTAAATGACTTGCAATTTTCAATGGCACTTGGCGCGTCAGCGTCAGCGTCTGTCTCACGTCACGTCACGTTATGCGTATGGCCAACCAGGAGAGTCGCGTACAACGCCTGAGCCAGCAGAACCAAACCCAATACCAGATGGATGGCTGCATGCCACACGGATGCATGGACACGTGTAGACAGCGTATTTAGGCAGTCGCTAACAGAGGCGGCGTCTCAGCATCCAAAATTTTCTTATCAATGTTGTGGACCACACACGTCGGAGCTGCACCTTGCGGCGCTGCTTTTAACAACTCCATGGCTAACACATTGTTATCAGCGGCTGAGACATTGACCACAATGATGACTTTTACAAAACGATGAAGATAAAGCTGAGACACAGACTGAGGCTCAGCTGGTGATGGAGCCACGCCGAAGGTGTAGAGCACTGCCGGAGTTGGAGCACTGCTGACTTGTTGGCTGCTTGTTGGCTGCGCACGCATCGTCATGTAAGCGCCACTTGTGTCACTTGTGCCGTTGATGTAGAGATGGAGATGAGCTTGGAGTTGGAGACTCCATTGGAGCACACATATTCATACTCATACTCATACTCTTATTCATCGCATGCAGCTCCAGTTTCTAAGCAGTTGCTGCTTTGTTGTTGTTGTGGCTACTTCATAATGTGCTGAGCTTGATGGGATTAACACAAACGGCCAACACATCTCAAGCATCTAAAGTTGTGCGCCAGTTTGTAGCTGCCCTTTATTTTTTACACAGTCATCATCATGATCAACGGCCCCAAATAATGGTTTCAGTCCCTTTGCATGTGTGCATGTGTGTGCATGTGTGTTTGTGTGTGTGTGTGCATGTGTGTGTGCATGTGTGTGTGCATGTGTGTGTGCATGTGTGTGTGCATGTGTGTGGATGTGTGTGTCTGTTTCAGTTTCTGTAGCTGTGCACTTCAGAGTCTCCAAGTCTGCAGCTCTTCAGCTCTCGGCAAGCTGAATGCGCTGTCTACGCGTTGGCTCAAGAGCTAATTTGCGTGTCAGCCAGTCAAAAGTTTATGAATGATAGCCCCAAACCGGTACTGGTAGCACCATCACATCACATACACATTCACATGTAGCGACAGCAATTATTTGATATGATTTCGATGGATGTGCGAGTGAGCAACATTTATTTAAGCATTATCAATTAGTTAAAGCTTTTTCGCTATTGGTCATTGTTTTCGGAAGTAATTAAGACCCAATCGAGCGGCCAGAGCAAACAGTAGCTAAATCATATTTGTTTAAGCATTTCGACACTCCAATAATCACAACGCATTGCGATAACTCAATCGGGGCTCCAAAGTGGACAACACTCTGATAGCTTCTGATAGTGCACGCTTGTAAATCAATAACTACCGAAAAAAGTTGAACGCCCCACGTTGACTGAATTTCGGTTTACAACAATTAATTGAATTGTTTATATCAGCGCCAACATGTGTAGATACAAATGTATCTTGCGCCCCGAATATTTAGCTCTGCGCCGTGTGAATGTGAATGTGAATGTGAACAAGGCCACTCAATAACAGTGTACGTGGAGTACGATAAAAAAAAACTTTCCGACAATTTTACAGCTTTCTGGCTGCCGTCGTCGTTGCTGTTGCCGCTCCGGGTCCCCATTGACATTTGGGTACTGCGACTGCCTGTCCAAGCATTTTCTAGATACGAACCCCAAATTGTTTAAGACTGGCAGCACTCTTGTTGTCGCCATGCACAACTCGAAAGTTAATTTTTCAGGCAACGAATAAATAATTAGCAGACATGTGCTAAGTTGCATGAACATTTTAAAGGTAGGCGAAAAGCAACATCGATGTTTATCTCTTCTCGGCTACATGAATACCCTATCCTGTGCATAGGACACATCCTATATCATATACAAATAACTTAGAAATATATATAATAGGGATTTCTTTATACTATATCTGTATATTGTAACTATCAGATAATTAAATTTTAGAGCGATGACGGAAAATCCTGTTGAAAAATCTCTTAAAATAGTTGTTTAGCAAATCCATTTATTCAATCAAATATTCAATCAATTCAATTAAACATAAAATATAATAATAGATTGTTTCTAAAATAATTGTTTCCTAATCTTACAATTAAAATACAATAAATCAATGAAATTTATTCCAGTTCATCAGGAGTTACGAAAGATAAGGAAAAATCGAACATCCCCTGTGAATACAGGGTGTAAAAAAAATACAATAACAAAACCAGCAACGTAAAATGCGATGAGAGAAAAACTAATGTTCAAAATAGAAATAAACAACAAATTCTTTCGCATGATCAGTTTTGGGCTGCCATCTCTCACATGAACAACATTGTTGTTGTTGTAGGTATTGTTGTTGCGGTAGGTAGGTGCGTAAATAGAGAACAACAAAAATTATGTAAAACTGGTTTTAAATTAAAATCTACAATTCTAAAATCGTACCGAATGTGTGCAGAAGATAACATATTACAACAAAATATTCTGTTTGAAAATTAAAAAGTAGTTTTGCTATAAATAAAAATAAGTTAGACTTAGTGTTAGACATAATAGTAATAATTGGTGTCTTTTTTTTTGTCAATTTATAATTTTTCAATGTATATGGTATAAGTATTAAAATTTATATTTACTTCAATACAATATGTGATATAAATAACAACGAGCAGTTGCGTCCATGACCTGACTGCTGGAACGAGGTTTTAATTAAAAGTTGGTATTCTTTCTCGTGATTCTTTATTAAAAAAAAAAAAAATAATAATAATAATAAGGTCGGTTGGGTCTTAAAGCGTTGCGTTCAGTGTTTGCACAAAGATAAAAACTTTATGGCCACACCACAGCAAACAGATAAAAGGGGGAAATATTAAGGCGAAAACTGCGACTAGGCTGTGATTTATGCGATTTGAATGTCGTAGTCATACGGCTTTCTGATAAGCCACGCACCCAAAATGAGCTACATTTTGCAAAGGCGCTTATCAAATGCGACTGTTGGCGTCTTCATTGCAGCTCTACGAGTGCAAGTAATGCCCACGTCGAAGGGCATTTTAAATGCACTGTTTTGTGCTGAATTGTGAATTGTAAATTGTGAATCATGACAACGAACGGCAACGAATGACGCGCCAAAACTGATAAGAAAACAAAGAAAATCACATGTGAAAGTGAAGAGAGGAAAAATCTCGATTAAACGAACGGCGACAGTGGACAGCAGAGACGGCCTTAAGCGATATGTTACGGTTGAGGGCAGAGAGCTGAAGGAAAACGGTAAGACGAGTACGCACCGTTGCTTGAGAGCAAACACTCGCCAGATAAATTGTGGAACGGAAATGAAACACCTACGTAAATAGTGCAGGCGACGTAGACACAGGCGCAAACAAACAACATCCTAATTTAGATAAGAGCCGCCATGCCAGCAGCCAGCCAGCCAGCCAGCCACCCAGCCAGCTGCAGCAGTAACAGCGCTTTATGGCCAAAAGAAAGTAACCGCCGCCCGCTACCCGCTGCCCATGACCATTGCGTGCTCTAATTAATGCGCGATGGCGACCACGTTCCCGAGAGCAAAATCAACCCGTGGCGAACTGCAAACATTACCAATGTTTCAGTCCAACTTGCAAATGATTCCACCTTTTTCTTTTAGGTCTGCCATGGCACTGCTCTAGTTTTGGTGTCACCTCGTCCGCTGCATTACAGGCATTGCTGGGATGCTGAGCCCGGACCCGGTCGGTGTCGGTCTCTATGCGGCTCTGTTGGCCATAAAATTGGCATTGTTGTGTTTAGCACACACTGGCACTGTGCGGTCGTAAAACAAAAGACGCTTTTATGGCTGTGCTCATTACGACACACAACAAGACACCAACCCAACATAGAAAAAAAAAACTAATTAATTATAATACTCGCCGGGTATTTTACATATACAATTTTATATAGGAGTACATTAGATGAAACTGTGTTCAAAGCTGCCGAACTAATATTGAAAATGTATAACTGAATCAATTAGTTTAAGTAAGCTTTCCAATAACATCTTCAATATAATAAATAAATAATATCTAACAAGCTTTAAAAATTACAAATATTATTATTAACATAATTACTATACATTTTTAACGAACTGATAGAGATATCCTCAAACCCAGTTTTGATCAGCAGCACTTTACAATTTAGAAGTCATCTAACTGGCTCCAATATACAAGGAAATATTATTTTCTGCGAGTTTTAGATAGATGAACTTAATCGATTAAGTTCAATTTAATGATTCCAACTACGACTTTAAATATTAATATTTAGCTTTTAGCAGATTTTAGAAAATGTAAAGAACTTTAATATCCTTAAATGCAATCAAAAAATTTAATCGAACAGGGTATAATAATAATAATAATAAAATCTAGTCCATCTATTTATATTTTCAACAATTATAGAAGATTGACAAATAAATTATATGAGGCAAATTCATTTAGAATATCAGCAATTAAAGATCAAAGACATTTTAAATAATTTCTGATTTTGCTCAGGTAAAATCTTAAGATAAAGAAAATGCAGATATTCGTGATGAATTCATAAAGAATATTATATAAAAAAGTTAGATTTAAGTATTACAAATATTCATGATGAGTTGACAGTTTCTATAATTTGGCAACAGAAGTAAAGTAATGAACATAATCTTTAGAGTTTAATTTAAATTGTGTGAACCATTTTCCGTATGACAAAATAAATGTATTTATTTGCGCAAGCATCTTATAATTTGTTAGTATCGATTTGTTTGCTTTACATATTAGAACATTGCACACATCATCAATTACTTTTTGAAATTTGGCAAGCAATTCAATACTTACTAACGAGTTCCGATAATTAAGTTAACTTAAAAAAAAGGAAGCAAAACACGTGCATTGGCTTTGAAGATTTTTAGGTGGCGAAGCCAACAAGTCGGTTAAGTATTTTAATTTGTGTGAAAATATTGTACAAACAATTAAGTCAACAATAACAAATAATACAAATAAATAATATACATATTATATTGATAAGGGCACACAATCGAGCATCACACACACATACACACACACACACACACGGATAGAAACAATAGCTCAACTTCATTTATCTGTGAAAAGTTGGTCATTTTTTGTAAAGTCACTGCGCATGCGTCATTCAAATGCTCAGGGCAAACAAAGAGTGGAGCATTTTAAAGTAATATAAACACCGAATCAAATTGAAAACAAAAACTAGAAATAAACCAAATATTTTTCATAAATACAAATGTTAGTGTATTTGTTGGACGAGTGGGCGCGCGTCAACAATCGAAACTAATTAAAAAGTTTGAGCAGGGCTTAGAATCCCATCCCATCCCATCCCAAACCAAACCGAACTGAAGCCGAACTAATCCGAACATGAGGCCAAATTGAATCAAAATTTCAAATGAAAAGTGGCGCGCTTTAAAAGCAAATAAATAAATAGATAAATTACTAAAAGGTAAATAAATACAAGCATATGTACGTACATAAATAAATAAATATATACATTTTTTTAATGTTGACGTTACTACGACAGAGCACTACTACGAGTATTTGCTCTACGTCATCAGAAATCGTTGCCCCGACAAACATTAATGAGACAGAGCCACTCGGATCGCTTTGGGAAATACAATAAAAATATTAAATATTTAAGCACATTATTAGAAATGCACACAAAAAAGTGGGGAATCATTTGAGTCTGCATTAAAGAATTTGTATCTTTGTGTACTTATATCATGATATAAGTAGTACCTATTTAGTTAGATACATACATACATATTTGTATACATGTATTTTTAGGCATGTATTTACATAGCCGTGAGTTCTGCACTGTTGGCTGTGCACATAAACAAAAGTGTATGTACATTAAATACAGTTAAAGATATACGCATGTCTCGAAAAATATATGTATATATAATTATATATATATATATATATATATATATATATATATAATTTCAACAAATGTAAATGTAAATGTATGTGTTCATTTTGAAGTAAATACGCACAAAGCTTGTGCCCTTAAAATTCCTATGAAGTGTAACAGACAGAGGCAGAGTGAGATAGTGTGAGAGAGAGAGAGAGAGAGAAGATAGAGCTAGACAGCTAAAGCTTAATTTAAAGGTCGTTGCTAACGAGCCTAAATATATAAAATTATATCATGGTAAACTAAGCTACAGCAATAATTGTCAAACTATTTTATATTACTTTGCCTGATCATGTTATGAGCGTATGCATCTAATATCCAAGTATCTTATAATAAAAAATAAATAAAAATATACCAGGATTTTTAGGTGTATTTAAATTAATAATTGATGATCAATGAATGATCAATGTATGTCAAGCATTTGACAACACTAACACACTCAGTTATGCCAAATTAAATTAAAAATGTCTGCTTATTCCATATATTAAAATCAGATTATTCACATAAGACATTAAAGCTTAAGTTGTGAATATATAAATCAGAAATATTATATATCAAGTCCGTAAGGTATCCAATTTTGTTATGATTATGCCATTTTACTTATACAAATGCTCATTCAATTTGTGTCGATATGCAAAAAATGCACAACATCACAAAAGACTTCAAAATGGAATTTCCGCGCATTTTCAAAATTCAGGTAGCACAGAATTGAGTAAAAATTTTCATTGAAAACTGATAACCCTGGTACTGAAGAGGGGATGGTGGCAGGAACTGTGAATTGAGAACCGGACCGCGAAACTGATCGTATTGCAAAACACAAATTACGCTGGCCATAAAACAGTTATGGCCGGTGTGATGAGTGAGTACAAACAAAACACACACGCACACACATGTTCACACACATAACAAATACAGGCACACAGCACACAAGATACACTAACAGCGAAAGGGTTAAACGGAATGCACAATGAAAGGCGTCAAGCGAAAATTACTTAAAGTTTTTATAACCGATATTAAAATGCGTTTTATCCATGGCCATAAATGGACGGCGGTCGTTGGTCGATAGTCGGTGGTCGATGGTCGATGGTGGTCCAGGAAGTATTCCACGTTGCACGCGTGCAGTTTTGCATCAATGAACTGCATCTCAGGTAGAATAATGGGTGATGACGACGCAGCCAGAACTGGGTCACTTTCGCAATGACTTGCCAAAAAAGAAAGATGCGGCTGCTGCCGCTGCTGCTGACGATTGCTGCTACCGATTGCTGCTGACGGTTGCTGCCGTTGCGCGCGACGCCTCGCAACGAATGTGAATGAGTGAGTGTGACATTGGCGTACCTTAACCTCAAATGTGCAAGCTATAAAAAAAGGAAGAAAAAAAAAACACAAACATATACACACACACACACACGAGCGCATGTTATTAATGTCTTGCTTCTTTGGAGCCAAACACACATTCTTTTTGTTTTGTCAAAAAAAAAAAAGTGCCGTCAACATTCTCTGGCTAAACAGAGCGTCTCAGCCGTCAGGGCACTGGGGCCTCTGCCTCTGTTTTTGGCTCCGGCTCTGCCGCTGCCTGGTGTAAGCAGGAGCGAGCGATTATTGATCGCATTAGAGAAAATCGTTAACTGTAACATGGCGTCGCTCACACAACGAAAACATGCGGCATTAGGGCGCTCAGTTAAGCTATTGCAATTGTGTCAGTGTATTTGTGTTTTGTGGCAGCTGTCTGTGCTCCACACACACACACACACACACACAAACACACTTAAGCCCACATACACATCTGTATATATAGAAATACACCATCGAGGGCGTTGCTCGCTCGCCGCAAACTTCAGCTCCGCCCATTTGTTGTCTTGGCAACCAGGCGCTGCTCTGTGAACACAAGAGTCCGCTGGCCAATGCGCTTGCGCTGCCAGCGCTGTGTACGTAAGAGAACCGTTGCCTTTCATTGGCAAGACCACCGAACCGGTGGTGAATCGTCTGCATATGTGTGTGTTTGTGTGTGTGTGTGTGTGCGAGTGTGTGTGATGTGCATGCGAGTGTGAGACGGGAACAAGGCGCAAGGCCATGTGTGAGAGCGAGTCGACGTTTGTCTCAGTCTCTGGCTGCTAGCGCAGTCGCTGCCGCTGTTGGCGTCGCAGTCGCTGTCACCGTCATCGTAGTCGTTGTCGGCGGCGGCGGCGGCACTTGAGCGCGGCTCGAACAATATTTGTTGGCAGCAAGCGCAAGCCAAATAGTAGACAAGCGTTCCCCTCTGCAAACAGTCACATTCAAGAGCTCAAGCCAAAGAGACACTCGAGCGGACCAGCAACAGCAACATCATCGGCAACGACAACGACAACGACAACGAGAACGGCGACGGCAACGGCAACGGCAACGGCAACGACAGTTGGCTCAGCAGCAGCAGAAGCAGCAGCTTCAGCTAACCTCAGACCCAGACTCAGTGGCCAAAAAGCAAGCTACCAATTCACGTTCGTGCGTCGGTTCGTTGCGGCGCGGCGCGCATTAAAATAGAGTCATATTTGCCACGTTATTTTATTTCCAAATATACACAAGGCATCAGCGGCGCACACAAATAAATTAATCAAAGTGTTTAGCTTCAAGAGGAGCGACAAGTGCACAAACAAATGCCAAAGCTAAAAACCAGCAGTAACCACAACATCAACCTGCAGCATCACCAGCAACCACCAATAACTTCGGCTTAAGGCATAGAACATCCAGAAAACAACAACAAAAACAACAACAAGTGACAAGTGCAGTTCACAAATATGCAACAAATACTTAAATTAATTAACGTAGTGCCAGTGCATTGAACAACCACAACCACAACAACAACAACAACAACAACTGTAGCAACAAAAAGCTTTAAAATAGAAAAACAAGTTTTTGATTGCTATTTAAATTGTATTAAAAAAAAAAAAAAATTCGAACGCGTCGAGCGAACGCGTTGATTAATTCTTGCATCGATTTCAGACGCATCGCGTTTAAAAAGCCGGCAACATAACGGCGCAACTATTGAACACCTTTCTCAAGGGGAGTCCCCACCAGACCACCATAGATATAATGCAAAAGCTATATGCTGAGCCGCCGCCCAGCAGTGCGCCAGTTAGCATGTCTAGTGCTGGTGGCTCTGCATCTGGCGGCGTTGGTGTCGGTGGTGGTGCGGTACCCACCAGCATCAACAATGCCAATCCCACCTCCAACGGCGGCAGCATGAGTCCGTTGGCGCGTTCTGCATACACCATGAACAGCATGGGCCTAACAGTCGGTGGCATGTCCTCCGTGTCGCCACAAGCGGCGGCAACCTTCGGCTCCAGTGTCCTTGACTCGGCGGCAGCGGTGGCCAGCATGAGCGGCAGCATGGGCGCAGCAGCTGCAATGAATTCAATGGGTGGCAACTGCATGACGCCCAGCTCGATGAGCTATGCAAGCATGGGTTCTCCATTAGGAAACATGGGCGGCTGCATGGCCATGTCGGCTGCAAGCATGACAGGTTTGGGTGGCAGCTACGGCTCCATGCCGCCGGGTACTCGAGACATGGAGCCAGGCTCACCCAATTCGCTGGGACGGCGTGGAGTTGACAAGCCAACGACATATAGACGCAGCTATACGCATGCGAAGCCTCCATATAGTTATATATCGCTGATCACGATGGCCATACAGAACAATCCAACCCGCATGCTGACGCTGTCGGAGATCTATCAGTTTATTATGGATCTGTTTCCGTTTTATCGGCAGAACCAGCAGCGCTGGCAAAACTCCATACGCCACTCGCTTAGCTTCAATGATTGCTTTGTAAAGATTCCCCGCACTCCGGACAAGCCCGGCAAAGGTTCGTTTTGGACACTGCACCCGGACTCGGGCAATATGTTTGAGAACGGCTGCTATTTGAGGCGCCAAAAGCGCTTCAAGGACGAGAAGAAGGAGGCCATTAGGCAGCTGCACAAGAGTCCCTCGCACAGTAGCTTGGAGGCGACCAGTCCGGGTAAGAAGGATCACGAAGACTCGCATCACATGCACCACCATCATCACACGAGTCGCCTGGAGCACCATCAGCACCACAAAGAGGCCGGCGGCGGCGTGGCATTGGCGGGCGTCAATGTGCTGAGCGCCGCACACAGCAAGGATGCCGAGGCGCTGGCGATGTTGCATGCCAATGCCGAACTGTGCCTCGGCCAGCAGCCACAGCATGTGCCCACGCATCACCACCATCAGCACCATCAGCTGCAGCAGGAGGAGCTGTCGGCGATGATGGCGAACCGGTGCCATCCGTCGCTGATCAGCGACTATCACTCGTCGATGCATCCATTGAAACAAGAGCCATCCGGCTACACGCCCTCCAGCCATCCGTTCTCCATCAATCGCCTGCTGCCCACAGAGTCCAAGGCGGACATCAAAATGTACGACATGAGCCAGTACGCCGGCTACAATGCGCTCAGTCCGCTGACCAACTCACACGCTGCCTTAGGCCAGGACTCATACTATCAGAGTCTTGGATACCATGCGCCCGCCGGCACCACGAGCTTGTGACATCATCAGTATCCGCTGGCTTAAGGGCGCGCGGAGCAGATGCTGCGCTTTGGCGGCGGCGGCGGCTCGCATCAGCAGCACCAGCAGCACCAGCAGCAACACTTGCAGCAACAGCAGCACCACCACCAGCAGCAGCAGCAGCAATCACAACAGCAGCAGCAGCAGCAGGCGGCACAGCAACTGACATCCGCTACAAACAGCACTCCAACAACAACAACATCAACAAAGGCCAGCAGCAAGCCATCATCGGTGGCCGTCAACTACTCCCAAAAGCTGGCTGCCTCAGTGCAGCAGCAGCAGCAACAGCAACAACAGCAACAGCAGCAGCAACAACAGCAGCAACAGCACCATCATCAGCAACAGCAACAATTGCTGCATAGTCAACTGGCTGCCGAGCTGCAGGAGGACTCCTCCAACATTACCAGCGACCTAAGCGAGGAGCAACTGCAACAGCATCAGGCGGCACAGCAGCAGCTCTACAACAACTATCAACAATATGCGGCGGCGGCCAGTTACCGCAACTGGAATCACAGTTTGACCTTCAACAGTGCCGCCGCCTTGCAGAATCTGCTGTAGCCCAGCACAAGGTGCGGCTTTGTGTAGGTCTCGAGCTTCAAATTGAAACTCCAAGGGGCCAAACATGCCGAACAATCTCAGTTAGGTTCGGACTGCCCCGGGGCTAATTAGCGAGCGAGCGGCTGTTCAATGGCTTTTAGCACCTTTGGCGCATCCTTTGAGCTCGAGATTGAGCACGTGAGTACGGCTCCCAACACTTGTAAATAGTTCAACCTACTCTTCTTCTTGAGCAAGCATGCACTTGCTTAGCCTTTTGTCTTTATGTTTTATTTTGTTTATCAATGTCGTTCTGTTGAGGAATTCAAGAACAAAAGTGATGTAGTTGTAAGCGCAGCAACGGCCACATACATGTATGTATGTATGTATGTATGTATGTATGCATGTATGCATGTGTGTAGGTGATTACTTTAGCCGTTAAGCAAAGAACTTTGTTAACATTTAAGTTTGCTAAAACAAAAAAAAAAAACACAAGAAATTCCGTGCCATTTGTTTATCCTCTATATAAGCAATAACAATCAAATCGGTTCAAACAAACATTCAGCATTTTAAATGTATGTAACGAAAACTGTTGTAGAGACACAAACAAATAGAGAGAGAGAGAGAGAGAGAGAGATAGAGAGAGAGAGAGGGAGAGAAAGAGAGGAAAAGCGAGAAACAGAGAGAGAGAGAGAGAGAGAGAGAGAGCGAAAGCATAGCTGGATTATGTGTAATGTTCATTCAAAAAAAACAAAAAAAAACAAATCCTTTATCCAAAGGCAATCGAATTCGAATCGCAAATGATCAAAAACCAAAAAGAAAAAATATATCCAACACTTTCAAGACACCCCTAAGAATCCTCAAATTTATCGAACTAAGCAATAAAATTTGGCCATTCACAGGAAACGACACGTTTTAATCATATAATTTATAAATTAATTTCCAAGTTGTATGTGTATATAATAAATTTTATATACATTTGATTTGCATTGTACGTTTTCTGTTATTGTACGAATTCGTTTAAGGTTAAGTATTTTGTAAATAGTCTATAAATGTATGTATATATATGTATGTGTATGTATAGCATATTTAAGAAAATTAAAATTAAACTCGATGCCCAAAAAATAACAATTTTTAACTAACTTGAGAATTAATCAAATTGTATGCTACACAACATTAACAAATATTGTATAGCAATTAACATTTAATTAGCATAAATAAAAAAGCAAGATAAAATACGAAAAAAAACAATGAACGAAAAAACTGCAATTATTATTCAATAATTTTTTAATATTAATTTTATTATTATGCGTAAACAAAATCACACATACGCGCATTTTTACATTGAGCTAAGCTAATTGAAAACTTTATAAAAAAAAAAAACAAATAGTTTAAATATGGCAAAAAAAAAAAAACGTAAATGAATAAAAATAAAACAAAGTAAATAAATAATAATACAATGTAAAAAATACACGCATTGAAATTCATAAATGTCAATAAAAACCGAAGGAATAAAATCCACAATTGAAAGCTAGTTAAAATTAATATTATAAATCATGCAAAAATTTAAGAAAGACTATTTTAATGTTTGAAATATACAAATAATAGAAAAAGAAAAAAAATACCATCGATTTGTTTGAACTTTCATTGGTACGGCAATCAGAGCGTTGCCTTTATTTACCCAAACAACTGACCTCAAACAAGCATTTCTATATTGATTGGATCGGACTATCAAGGCAACATCAACATGAACGACCGATAGCGCCTGTGGTCGACATCGAGCCAACATCGAGCGATTCCTAGAGTTCCAGCCTATCTTATCGCAACTCGGATGTAGAGTGCAGTTTCACTAGTGTGCTTTTTTTCTTTCTGTAGTTGATAAAACTTATCGGAGTGCACTCTTAAATTGCAACGAAGCAACAAGGTAAACAGTGACAATCACAACAACAACAACAATCCTGACTAACCCAACAGCAATAGTTACCTATCCCAAATGCCACTATTGAGGCCTCTGTTGTTGTGTCCCTATCTGTTTTTTTTTTAGTAATATACATATGACACCTAGGACTATTTTTTCCTATCTACTTCTTATCTGTACAATATAAACAAAATCCACGACTGATCCGACGCAGTTACCCTCTCAAACAAATACAAATACGTAGTTAACCAATCTATGGCTGAGTATTCAACTGCATGTAGTGTTCCATAGCTGCTTATCTTTGTGATTCATTTGAAGAATCTAGAATTTGTCCCATGTCTCTCTCGGTTCTCATTTATAATTCTCAAATAAAATACTCTTCTCTCTTAACACACACTTATCTGCGGTGAACGGTGTACGGTGTATCCGGTCATGTTTAACAAGCTGTTGTCTTTTTAATTAAGCTGCCCGGGAAGGTCACCATTTTACTTTTATAGATTTTACTCGCCCCAGAATTACTCCATAAAAGAGTTCAGTTTGGTCTGCCAGACGAAAAAAATGGCGTTTGCTTTGTTGTCGATTCGAGTCGATTTCGATTTTCTTTATTTCCTTGACATTGTGACTGCCAGCACCATCGGGAGTTTCGTCATTCAACTCCCAATCAACCAACCCCAGCTGAATTGAATTGGTTTTGAAATCTGTGCTTTGGGGTTGCTTCAACCACCAGACCCAATCTGCACCACCCACAAGCATTTTATTCACATATTCTATATCTAACCTCCTTCATGTCAGACATGCGCGCTGCAAAGACGTTTAGACCCTGTCGTTTGTTGTTGCCTCTAACTTTGCACTCTACTCCGTTAGTCTGTCGGTCAGCCATCTATATATATTCATAAATGGCAAAGCCAAGAGATGCTTCGCCTGTGAATGCGATCAATATGTAATTATT
Source organism: Drosophila fungiperda (assembly GCA_035042345.1). Classification (NCBI taxonomy): domain Eukaryota; kingdom Metazoa; phylum Arthropoda; class Insecta; order Diptera; family Drosophilidae; genus Drosophila; species Drosophila fungiperda. Next base: position 4,850,914 of record JAWNLM010000015.1, on the reverse strand, counting down.
TTTACATATGTCTGGCCTGTTCGACAATATGGCCTTTGAATATATTATTCTATTAAAAAAAGATTGAGCTTGTCAACCCACCCGTCTCCAAACCATCAGCCAACAATACAATCAGAAAACCTTTCATGACAATTTATTGAGCATTACAAATTCATGCGATTCCGCCAGCTACAAATTGAGTTGATGGCGAAATGACTTTGTAGTTAAAACATTTTAAATATTTACGAAAACATTTTTAAACATTTATTTCGTTGCCTTTTAATCTAAGCTGAAGTTTTATTTTAATGGTTTTTTAAGGTAAAAAATTAATAAAAAGTTTTACATCCCACTTTGCTTGAACCACAAAATGTGAATTTAGTTCAGTCTTTATCTTATTCAGATTGTGAGCCAGAGGTTAGGTAGCATCCAATTAGCTGGTAAGCTGTTTCTGCTGCTGCTAAAAACCACAATCTTGTAGTAATTTTCTAATGGAATATTTAATTTCAAAACGAGACACAGAGAGCTAAACATAGCCGGCAGCCAGACCAGCTGGCAATGGGGCTAAAGCTGAGGCTGGCGCATAAAAAGAGAATCTACTATAAAAATGGCAACCCTTTTTTTTCCCCACAATGCGCAGCACACGTAGCAGCAGCAGCAGGGCCAGCTTATGCCGGATGGATACACAGGAAGTAGTGGCACAGAGCCCCGGCACAGCCTTCGCTCCCTTTCCCCCAATCCATAGAAAGGGCAAAGACAGCGCACGTAGCAATGGCGGTGGAAACATCGTCGACATCGTCGTCGTCGTCGTTGTGTTCACCGCACTTTTTATTTAGCTGCAGGGGCAGAGCTCGCTCGCTCTCTTGCCTGGTTGGTTGGGTGGCCGTCTCTTTCTCCGTCTCCGTCTCCGTCTCCGTTCCCATCCCAGTCCGCATCAGTGTGCCTTTGCCAGTGCCAGGGGCCGCCCCTTTTGCTTGCTTTGTGCACTGCTTTTTCATTATAATAATACTTTGTAATTAGGTTTTCGAAAGTTAATTAAAATTCGGTTATGAAAGCGGAAACTTTCTCATGAACGCTTCCGGTAACGGTAAAATGAAAAACGCATAAAGGCGGAGCCACAACAACAGGGCCAACTGTGTGGGGGCCTGTGCCTTTCTCCGGATATGTTTCTAGATCTGGGTCTGTCGTCAACTCGGTTTGCGCCTTGTTAGCCAAATGAAAAATAAAAACGAAAACGGATTTTTCTCAGTTCCCCCTCCGTTCAGCTGCAGTCAGATTCGGAGACACAGACAGACACACATCCTGAAATCGGGAGTGGGAATGGGAGTGGAAGTGGGAATGGGAATGGGAGTGGGAGGATACAACGCAGGCAACTCAACTTTGTTTCGAGGAAATTTTTGTGCAAACATTTCTGTTAAATTAAAAAATACATATTATATTTTAATGAGCAAAATGGCTGCTACCAACGACGAAGTACGCTTTTGCTCCGTTGTTGTTGTTGTTGTTATTGTTGTTGTTGCTTTTGCTGTTGTCACGTTTAATGCGCGACGAGCCCATTGGCAAGGTTGGCCAACATTGCGAACGGGATAATTAAAATGATGACTTGAAAATAAATTGCTGTTATCTTTGACCAACAGGCTGATTCTGAGTCCATACTCAGGGCCAGACCCCACCCAACTCTCGCTAACGTGGTCTGTCGATGACGCGTCGATGTCGATGTCAACAGTCGCCACATCATTATGCCCCTGCCCAACATTGGCTCCGGTTTCTCGCCACACGCTCTCCCTCTCCCTCTCGCTCTGTCTCTTTTCCTCTCTCTTGCCACTCAGCGAATATGTGTGTGTGCTCTATCAGCGACTGCCACTGCTGCGTGCCTGTGAGCGACACTTACGGATTAGGCCAATGGCAACAACAACAGCCAGCTCAGGCTCAGGCTGACAAGTGCCCGTCTTTGGCTGGTTGTCGTTTTTGTCGCTGCTGCTGCGACTGCGACTGCTGCCGCTGTTGCTGCAGCTATCGGAGACGTCGATGTTGCTGCATTGTGTTTTGTTTATCTTAAACATTCCACACATAATTAGCAACAAAGCCGCCCCGTTAGCACCGGGTCCCCCCCCCCCACAACCGCTGCAAGCAAATTGAAATTAATCCGTGCAACCTTACGTTCTGGAAAACGTGGGCACGTGTCCTAGAAATCACTGCTGGACCACGCCACGCCACGCCACGCCACGCGTCATCCTTTTTGCCAGTTTTGTGCTTGGCAATCAAAACATAACAAATCGCCCATCGGCACGAGTGTGAAATTTGTTGGGTATTATCTGGAAAGTCGAAGCCATAAGTTTTGGCATGTTGGGCGTTGCTCATATCTCGGCAAATGTATCTGTATCTATATCTCTAATGCTATGACCGGCAACAGCAAGCTTAGCTGCAGCAGCAACGCATTAATCACATTCGGCAGTTCTTGGTGGGTGGGTGGCAGGAGGAGGAGGTGGAGGTTGGCCTCCATTTGTGGTTGGTTGGCTGGCCCGTGGTTCGGGCTCTGCGCCATGACAGTGACTGATGTGCTGCTAGCTGCTAACAACGGCAACCGCATTGGAAACGACAAAGGCCTCTTATCGATTGGCAGCCGCAACACACCTTTATCAAGTAGCCAGTCCCAGAAGCTCTACTGGATTGGATGAAATGCGAGACGACGGCAATGACGGCGACGGCTACTAATAACCAAATTGTGTTTTGACAGGCCAGCAAACGACAGTGCTTCACGGCTTTTGGCTAAAATTATTAGAATATGATAAATGTTCTGGATCATTGTTTGCCTGACAATCGCCCCTAAAAATCATCAACCATTTTTTTGCGAGCCTTCATGCATAATTGACAAAAATGTTGGCAACGGAGGCAAGAATAGAAATAAACCGCAGTAATAAATTATAATAATAGAAAACTAACATATAATATACCTATTAAAACTCAAGTTAATTTGTTCTGTTCGTGGAATAAGCAAATTAAATAAATAAATTTATAACTTAACTTATAAGTTGAATGTCTTACGGAAAACATGTTTTCTTTTGTCCAGAATTCTATTTGCATAAATACAATACAATTATAAAAGCCAGTTGTTTAAAGTCTACATTTTCATTAATATAGACATGAAATTATTGACTTGCTGTTAATTATTTTAATTAGCTTAATGGCTTAAGATGTAGTAGGCAAATATGCAATTTGATTTCGAGTACAAAGAATTTATCTGTTTTAATTAAAACACTGACAAAATGCACTTGAAATATTCACAATTAAAAAGCAATTTAGTTAATTTAGTAGCTGAAAGGGAAACAAAAATTGTTGCAGACCATCAAAATAAATGATTAGCATTTGGCATATTACAAATTCCACCGATGTGTGCTCATTAAATAAATTTACTTCAATTTATTTGAAAATGTATTTGCACTCGCAGCCGAAATTAATGTGAAACATTCAGCCACGAAAAAAAAACAACAAAAAATCCAATGGCAGCAGAGTATCAGCCGGATGTGAGAGGGAGTGGCTGGGTTGGCTTCCATTGCAGGCGACCGCTTCCGGTGGGGACAATGGCAACGGAAACGGACATGGTCAATGGCGCAGTTGGCGCATCCTCATGCTCATCCTGCTGCTGGAGCTGAAGAGCTGGCGCCCGATGTTTGCGCAAAACGCTTCACTGCATAAATGAATGAATGACTGTCTGGCTGACTGACTGGCTGACTGGCTGACTGACTGACTGTTTGATTGATGCTCTGGATCTGGATGTTGCAACAACAACATAGTTCAACATAGCCACCCAGCAACCTCATGGAATCTAATTCACAATTAATAGCAAATTCCCTGCCACTTAGGAGCCTACGTGTGTGTGAAAATATTTGCACAATAATTAATTGAATAATGTCAATAAATTTTCAACACATTTCCACATGTGCACAGAGCCAGTGAGCTAGTTTAACAAAGATAGATACAGAGCTAAACTTTCACACACATGTCCTCGCACAGGACAAACACATTTGCGTACGGTCCGGCCCGGTCCGGTCTGGTTCGGTGTGGTCCGGTCCGGTCCGGTCCGGGCCCGTTCGTCACGATTCATGGCTGGGACAATACGCAAACTGGACAAGTTTGTCTACTGCCCGACTGCTGGCTGCTTGGCTGCTTGGTTGCTGGCTGACTGTGATGGTGGCGGTGCGATTAGGCGAAACGAATCAACAAATCAACACACTCAGCAAATTCGTCAGCAGGATGTGGATGCCTCCTCGCTGACTGCTGCACATTGTGTCTCATTTCCATTTCCACCAGACAATGTCGACTGCTCAAAAGTTTGTCTTTCAATTTCGAAAATGGTATTTGTCAAGTGGGCGCATTCCCTCCTGCCCTCCTGCCCTCGTTCATCGCAACCCCAACCCCTCCGCTGCCCTAAGTCCGCCTTCTCCGTCTGTCGGTCTGTTGGACTTTTGGATTTGCATAGCTCAGCAGCAACAATCGCTGCACAAGCAGAAGCAGCATCAGAGCATCACGAGCAACAGCATCGTTCCAAACAATGCGCATGTTTGACCGTAGGGATCGGGTCCATGTGTTGCCTTTCTGTCCTTCAAATGGCTCAAGTGCTCTAGAGGAGCTGCCACAGCCACAGCCACATCGAGGCAAGCCAGTCAGCAGCAGGCAACAAATGTGATATGACACACAAACCGCCTGCCCCAGTTTTCACGTTCTGCTATGGGCTACTCGTATTATTTGACTTTATACACAGCCTTCCATAGCATGCTAGACGAGCAAGTTGCTCCTACATTTTTAAATCCTTAAATAGAAAATAGAAAATGCTCCTCAGAATTATTTAAAAATATTTTTGTATTTGATAAAAAGAAAAACAATTTATATATTCTAAATGAATCAATAAGTTAGCATTAAATTAGTTAATTTCAGTCTGGTAAAAATAAAAATAAATAAATATTCATTTAAACGAAACAAAAATTATCGACAATATTGGTAAATTTACATAAAATATTTTCAAGTTCCCATTATGTATATAAAGGCGCAGCAACTGTCGCCGCAGGCCTTACCTATAAAATGTAAAAATACTTCAAAATACATAATTCAAAGAGATAATTATATTAATTGGAATCTCTCAGATATTTTAGCTTATGCTCCTTTGCCCGCCAGGCAGGCTCAGTGATCTGTGTATTCATCAATGAAAATGGACAGCAATCCACAAGATACAAATGGATGCATTTGTTTTGTTAAGAGAATGGAAGAGAGAACTGTGTGCAGGGGCAGACTACTATTCTGCCTTGAAGCAATTGTTTAGCCAGTTAAGCCATCAAAACAATGCGAACATTAAGCAACAACAGAATCTTTAACCAATAAAGAAAACAGGATAAGCCAGCATTTCCGAATTGCAAGTCAAAAAGATTTAAGTAGGCGGAATTCCCCACAACCAAATAATAATGCAAACAACCAATATCGAAAAAAGAAGAAAAAAACGAAAAGCGCATCAGCTAAATAGGAAAATGGCAAATGCACTTTTGTAGTCATGTGTTTGAGTGCGTGCTCAAACAGTTTTTCTGGCCAATTGAGCAGGGCTAACAGCTAACAGCAACTAATGCGGAGACAATATGACGTACTACCTATGTGGATATGTGTGTGTGTGTGTGTGTATACTCTAAAAGTACTTAGGCACCCCCGCGCTAAAGCTTACCGCAACACATGTAAATGTCAGGCAACTCAAATCCGCCGTAATTGATCGATGCACGGAGCGAAGCTTAGCGGCTGTCGCCGCGGGTGGAATGCCAATAAAACCAGCTCGACAGCCAGAGACAGCCAGAGACAGAGACGGTGACGGAGCCAGAGCAGTCGGCAGCATTGTCGCCGGGGCAGTTTAAGTACCTGCCCCGTAGCGGCCTCCAATTGAAATGAAATGTTTTCTACCCGTTCACAATGGGCACCCATTCATAAGGCGCTCAATGATTTCCAACTGAATGTCTGATTGTGAAATGTTCCTAGAAGATCGGTGACGAACGAAAGCACCCCAAGCGACAAATGATAGCAGATGTTCTATGGGCCCAAAAATTTGCTTTTTGTGTTTGACATGCAAATTGAAAAGGCGGTTTGACATGGCATGCATGGCAGGTGCAATGCCCAAGGATCTGGCCTCAAGTCAAGTATCTATTTGTTTGTTTGTGCATATGTGCCAAATGCTAACAGCAGGTCAACTATCCAGGCTTGAACTAAACTTAGTTCCCTACTTCCGCTTACGTTTTTTTTTTATCTGCCACCCACCCAGACCAGGTTGTTATCTTTGGTTAATGTGCCAATATTTTTACTATGTTAAAACATGTTAAACAATCGTCGACGCTTTCGTTTTGACAAGTAAATTAAGCCATTTGTCACAGCTTATTTTCACATATGCTGGCATTTAACACGCAGTTTTGGCTGGCATCCACGCACACACACACACACACACACACATATATATATATATATATCCCATAGACTATGGGATCTGGACCTGGTTTGGTGGTGACTGCCTTGCCTTTTGATTGGAAACACGTTTTGCGTGGTTGTTTTGGTGGGCACTTGGCGAGGGGGTATTAAAATAACAACAACATAAATCCAATGAAAACAAAACCGCCCATCAACACCCTCGAAATAAATTGCCAGCACATGCAAACGGACAAGCGTTTGCCAAGAGGTCGGGGGCGAGGGCGGAGGCGGAAGGTTGTTCACAAAGTTGTTGCTATTATTGTTGCTGATGCTGTGTATTCTGCACTGTGTGTGTTGTGTGTTGTGTGTTGTTCTTGTTGCTTTAGCCCCCATGTACCATTTAATTGAAATGGGCGCGCATTTGTTTCTGCATTTTCATGCTCACTAGCCGCATTAAAGTGCTAATGCATTGTTGTTGTTTTTGGCTCTTCCGGCAATACAGGCACAGGCACAGGCAGCAACACGGCGCAACTGCGCTAGCTGGCAACCCCATGCAACCCCTAACTTTAAGAAGGGCAAAGAGCTGCTCGCTGACGACTCACGAGCAATCAACCCCAAATAATAGCAAGGATTATGCTGTACAACGCTGAGTCCTTGCCGTTTCCCGAATGTAAGCGGAGTGCATTGTCCTGAACGCAAAACACAAAAACAGCAGTTGAAAATGCACACAACAGATTAATGAATTCCAAATACTCTTTCGCACATATGTAAATACACATGATTAAAACTAAATTTTTGACTATGGTTGTGTTTATTTTGGAAATGCTAGAACTTAGTCACACTTAATTCAAAACACTAAACATTATATTATTCTCGATTAAAGGAGATCTAACTTCCTTTTCAATACAGTTTTTTTTTTAAATTAAAGTTTTACACATGGTTAACGCGGAATTTCAAATCGTAAGTGTTTTCAATTCCAGTCAAATCCTTATGTCATCCATCTCTAAACTTTATGAGGGATCTATTATACCCTGCTGAAAATATATACACTTCCAAAATGTGTATAAAATCGACGTCAAGAATCTTTTGTCGAACGTCAGCCAGCACAAGAGCAAGGACAAGGGATGCCGCCGCCGTCTCTGTTGGCGTCGCCGTCGACGTCGCTGTCGCTGTCGCAGTTGCAGTCGGCGCTGCTCTACTTCGTCTCTAAGTCGACGTTATCGTTTTTGGTGTATGTTTTGAGGCTACAGATATCAGGGCAATAAAATAATTGCGACAATAAGCGTTTCATTATTCATTTGTGTGACTGCAAGGGGCGAGCAATTTGTGAGCAGGTCACAATGATGCCTGGGACAGGGAACGTTGGGCGTGGCGGGGCGGAGGGCAGGCGGGTGTTGAGAGGAATACTGATTGCAGGGGTGTTGCCCTTCAGGTCTCTGATGTTAATCCAACTGTGCCCTGGGTTTCATGGATTTCATGGGCTTGTGCCGTTTTAACAGTTAATAGTTTTTCACATTTGTTGTGCTTTGATTTTCATGAATGACCCGACCCGTCACTTCGAGGGGGGGGGGGGGGGGGGGGTTGTACGTCGCACTGGGGGAGGGGAGGTGTCAAACACCCGCCCGATGATCTTGATTTGATTATTGCGGCGTTAATACAATTGATATTCGAAGCAGCTAATACAAAAACTGCTTTGTTATTTTTTTTTCTTGCGATTCTCTATTGTAATTCTGAATGGTTTGTTTTCGCGGCTTAGCGAAATTGTTGCAGTTGTTGATGGCTTTTTTATTCCGAACACTATTTGGAAAAGGAAGCGATAAAATTATGACATTTGTTTATCCTGAAACCTGTCAGGGCTGGCATGCTGGCAAGATTAGTGTAAGCCAATATTTCAGCACTTACGTAAGATTTCTTCCTTTTTTTTATTACCAATTGCTTTGCGTCAGCTAAGTGCACTTTAATTGCTGATTCGCTTAATTGCACGATGGGGTCAGTCCGCTAATTGTTAAAGGAGCTGGCCAAAACGAAATTGCTTGAAATAATTTGAATTGAGTGCGCAAATGCCGCGTGAATTTTCAAGTAATTTTGTAAAACTTTTCTTTTCTTCCTTTACCGCATTTCCAAGTACTCCATCTAAAGGAACAAACTGAATGGAAATTTTTTAATTGAGTTTGCATAATTTAACAAGAAAATTATCATTGAGCTCAGAAAATCGATGAAATGGCAATCAGAAAGAGGAGTAAATTTGGAGATTGTATGATTGTATGTCAAAGTTTACTTGCAGATTTATCTGCTGATTTCTATGGCAGGTGCGACTTACAGATGTCAACTAATTGTCTTGATTATTATTAACTAAGTCCAAGTTGTGGGTAATTTCGATTCCTTAAGCTATGCAAACGTTGGTCGCTGCTAAATCCAATAAATCTAAAAAATAAACAATCATTTAACTATGCAGCCGGAGAATGTGTGTCTATCTTCGTGTATTTTAAATTCCCATTTATGTGCCGAACCACAATACATTCTTCAAATACGCTACCTAGCGCCTTGTTATTATAGCAAACAAATGAAAGTGAAAGCACAAATTTAGCGATGGTTCTTTTTTTATTTAAACACACACACTTATACACTCAAACACACACACACACATACACTTAGAGTAGAAAAGAGAGGCAAGGGGAGAGCGTGAAGCACATCGTACGTTTTGGTGCCAAAATTGCTTCCGAAATCAGCAAAAAAAAAAACCAAAGTAAAGCGGCAAACGGATTCACAGACATCATTGGAGTGTAACAGTGTGTGTGTGTGTCGGCCATGTTGGGCTACCGGGTGCCACAACTAACACACACACACACACATTGAGAGACGGAGAGAGAGAGAGAGAAAGAGAGCCAAAGAGGCGTCCATAGAGCAATCGGTGGAGCTGTCGCGTTCGAGTTTGCTGCTCAAATATTATGCGAACGCAAATATTTTTATTTAGTAAATGTCATTTATTATTTATGTTTATTCGAGCACTTATCTAGCGCTGCTTAACAACTTCAGCTCTAATGCACGACGAATGGCACTGGCGGTGTGGGGCTAGGCGATGCTGCTGGCTGCTGGCTGCTGGGCTTGATGATGGGCGGCAAGTCGGTGCCGCCAAATTGAAAGCGGAATCAACAAGAAATCGAACTGAGTCCGCTTAAAGTGGGAAAGTTGTGCACGCCCACGCCAACGCATTCCTTAGCCATGGCCAGGATGTCAGTGGGAATAAATTTAAACTCAAACTAAACAGCGAGCAAATAGAAATACAAAAAGAGCAAACAAAAACAATGCTTGTTGGCAGCAGAGTAGTAAGGATGCCAGAGCAACCAGCAACCCAGTACCAGTATTGGCAGTCACAGTTGGAGCTCTTGTCCCGGTCCCAGTCGCAGGCAAATTCCGAGCCGAGTGTACACAAGCAGCCGTCTAGCGCATGTCTGCCAAGTGCAGAATTGGGGTCTGGGGGAGAACCAATCTCCCGATGGTGCCCAACAGCGACTGGTGGCAGTGGCTTGCTCTCGCCAGGCTGCGAATATTTGTGGTCCCTGTTGGTGTTGGCATTTCGAATTCGATATCCAAAGCAACGTTGCAACGTCCTTGGATGTCACAAAAACAGAAGAAGCGACAGACAGACAGACAGACTGACTGACTGACAGACAGACACTGCCAATTTGGGGGCGCACTCCTTTAACGATGATTTTGGTTTTTGTGTTTTTTTTTTCATTCTTTTCATATTTTATATCAAGTTGTCATTGTTGGCCCTCCCGCTGCCTCTCTCTCTCTTTCTGTCTGCTGCTTGTTGTTGTTGTTGTTATTATTGTTATTAGCCTAGCAAACAAATTGGTAAATAATAAATATTTTCCAGTTAAATATTGTTAGTTGCATGCCATTTTTAGACCGACACAACCAATGTGTGGCACGGGCCACAAGCCATGCCCCGTGGGCCACGATGGCTCCTCTTTCGTATATATATATATATATTTTTTTTATTGTATACTTACTTACTTATGTATGTAGATCTTTTGAGAAGGCGTCTCTGCTGGGTTCACGCCACATTGCCAATGACTTGCGCTTTCGTTGTGTGTCAATATATGCTCATGCCTGTGTGTGTGTGTGTGTGTGTACCAAGGGAAATTGGTAGCCCACATTTACAAAATCAGAAAAGCGCTTGATTTGTAAAATATTTGCTCTGCTCAAACGAACGCAGCAATTGTTCAATTCCATACAGACGAGCTTCGGCTTCGGCTTGTTGGCAGTCAGTCATCGCATCGCAGTCGCCGTTTTGTTTGAAAATGTTTATGGAGCGACACCTGTAGGTGATAATAATAAACAGCTGAAGCACGAATTTGACTTCCAATGGGAGTCCACTCGGAGTCTTTTTTTTTTTTTCTTAAATATTTTTCGTGGCAGCCACAAGCCCAGAAGCTGAACATACAAATCTAAATGTGAAGCGTACAATTAGCTGAGCAATGATAGGTAAGCGCTTCAAAGCCTCACATTTGCATACAATAAAAAGAGAGAGAGAGAGAGAGAGAGAAGTAAATATTCCTGATAAGTAAACAGATTTAAATTGAACAAATAAAGTTTATCTATTTGCTTGTCTACGCATTTTGATCTATAGTTTGGAACTGAAAATTATAAACAATAAAAAATAAATAAATATTTTTGGTGGAATATGGCAGTTTGATGTAGTGTATTCCACTTTCTAAGAAGTTCATAAACTGAAATCCACTTAATTATTCCTCAGGCAAACTGTTATCAATCGAGAAAGAATTTTCAAATTAGTAAATTTATTAGTAGTACGCATTTAACACCAATGATGTGATGTGAATGAGAATGAGAATAGCATCGATTGTTATTTATCTCTCATTATTCATTCGAAATTCTTTGCTAAGATTGGCATATTTCTTTCCATTAGCTAAGCTCTACAATGACCATGTCTTTTAGTTAGTGTCTTCCATTTGTGGGCACATGGCTAGGCTAGGCCAATACCTGTGGCTTAAGTGTCCATTACTAAAAGCCCAGTTAATGGCTATGTCGTGTATATACTACATGCGAAAGCAATTCATGGAATTTTTTGTTTTTGCTTTTGATTTTCACACCAACCTCTGGTCAAGACTTTTTTTTTCCAAGTTGTTACTGTTGTTGTTGGTGCTCGTCGTCGTCTTCATCTGCGCTTGGCAATATTTGCCAATTTGAGTGCTTTGGGTTACTTTGACGCATTGTTGAAGTTGGAGCGCATTCAAGCAACAGATATATGATTCCAAATTTAAGCCAGACCCAACCAAGCAACAATTTTTGGTAATTATTTGTTTGCTGCCAATATTTTGATTTCCAGCAAGTCTAAAATTAAATGTCTGACCGGATGTTTGAAGACTATTTGCGAAAGCATTAAGCAAATGGGTAAGTCCAGGCCGAAGCTCTGTCCACAACTACAGGCACGACTCTTAGTGTGAGAATCAGTGCGTCTTCTATGGACTCGATCGTTAGCAAGGTGTGCTCAAATGCGGTGTGTGACTACATGCATTTATGGGAGTTTGTATGTGTGTTTTAGAGTGCTTATTAAACGTCGTTGGTGCGGCACATTTTTGTACATGTTCTCGGAAAAGCTGTAAATTGCACTTTGTAAATAATGTGAACGAGAAAGAAACGCTAAGACCCCGCCATTTATCTCTGGGCATACGATAATGTCGAGCTCTACGTGTAATATACCGCATTATCTGCGATACCTGGGAACAGGAAGACGCACCGCACCGGGTGCTCATATCAGCCGCTTATCTAATCGGTCGCTGCATAAATGCAAATAACGAAAGATCGTGTCGGAGTCACAACTGGGATCCGCACAGGGACAGCGTCTGCGATGGGCATGGACACAGCTAAGGGCCTACTCCCGCGTCGTATAATAAGACAGTCAACGGTCGTCGACAGTCGACAGTCGACGGGGTTAGCGATAAGCTGACAGAAGAAGGAATCCGCCGCTGAGGCGTCAACCCACAGAACGCAAACAGTGACAAGAACAGAGCAAATTCTTTATTCTTTCGACTGGAGATAACCGCAGCGAAAGGTCGGTCGAACTGCGGCTGTGTAAGCGTCTATATATAGCACCGACAGTCAGACTCAATCTGTTTATGCTCTTATCGGCCCTGCTGCACGGCAAATATGTCTGCTGATTAAGGCCCAAAACAAAATGGCAGCTTTACGGCTGTACTTTCATCAGATTGTTGACCCAACTATATATACTAAGTGCAAGCCAGGTGGGGTTATCCAGTAACCATCTGGCTTAATTAAGAACAAGTTAGCAAACATTTGGAGTCAGTGAAAATAGTTGGCCTTGTTTATCGCGCCCCATCAATCAGGCACTTTCCTCCCACAGGACATCGGCCATTCAATCGGACGGTGACCCAAATGAAACTATGAGCTCCAAATGAGCAGGTCAACCTCATACAAAATTGATTACTTATTTCGAATACTCTTGACATCGAACGCACAAAATTGTGTGACAACTGTTTTGGTGTTTTTGGGGGTTGTGTAAAACAAATACTCGCTTAAATTCATATTATTCCCATACGATTTCGAAAATCTTAAAAAATTAAACTAAAAACCATATATTTTTATTATTTAAAATTTAATAACTATTATTCGACTTACCATGTACATCAAAATATATTCGTAACATTAAAATAGACAAGGAAAATAAAAGAAACGAAATCAATTAAATAAATTTGCGGGTTCTTTCTACCAACAGCAAGAACAACTCAAGCGCAATTAAAATGTACTGAAATGAGCACAAAGAATGGCAGCAATCAGCACTATATAGTAATTATATCCGGTTTAGTAGAGTATTACCTGCCGGAGCAGAGTCTGCTTAGCGTGTCTGGCTACAATTGCTGGGCATGCATAATTCGATGGCAACTGGCCATGGCTATGGCTTGCGTGTGTGCGAATGTGACTGTGTCTCCTTATGACAATTTGATGAGGACCTTATTTGCACTAGTTAAAAGCTCGACCCCCGCACCTGCCCACCAATACTGCTGTCAATAAAAACACACAAAAAAAAGGAAAATAAAGCCCTACAACACCCGAAAACACCATCCCTCCCCGAAATAATGTTACTCTGGGCCCTGAGAGTTTTGGAGGTTGCATGACAGGCGCCCATTTTGATGGCCGTTGGCCGTTTGGTATTTTTCCGTAAGCGCGCGTATCCAATCAAGCATATATCGTTTGAGTTGATATATACGGTAGATGTGAATGGATATGTCGTCTGCACGTAGTGTGCGGTATGTGGTGGGTGCCAGGTGCTGGGCGGCGGGCGGCGGGTGGCGGGTGGTGCGTGGTGGACGTGGTCAACATTCGTTGATTACGTATACGACTGGGGCGCCAATCAACCAAACGTCAGCGTCAGCTTCAGCGTTAGTTTTGGGTGAATTGTTGTAGTAGCTTGTGTTCTTGTTGTTGTTGTTGCTTTTGTTGTTGATATTGTTGCATAGCAATGCTGAAATGTCGCTCAACACACGCACACACCCATTCACACCCACACACACACACACATTGCGTTACAATTTTTTACTCGTGGCTTGAATCAATATTAGTAATTTGAATTATTCAGAAGACAAATATGAAGCTTTAATGGCCAAACAGCGTGCCGGTATTTCTGACTCAAATCCCCCACACCTCTGGCCTAGGGGTCACTTCCCAAACTCCAGCCTTCCTCCGCCCCCTCCGCCCTAACAAAGCCGTGAGTACTTTCGTCCTGTTAACTGCATCAGCCGGGCATTGGGTATGGAGGCGACTGTTGCAGGCGACTACGGCGGCGACAACTCAATAATTTCGCGAATCGCCCAATTTAATGCCTGCACCAGTGTGGGAAAGAAGTCGCAGGCCCGTTCTGTCTGTCTGGCAGGCTGGCCGATTGTCCGGCAGTCAGGCAACGGGGCCAGGCCAAGAGCCGGTTCCATTGTCTACGACTACGTCGCTCGTTTCCCAGGTAAACACGTCAATTTAAATCCGTGGATTGGATTGTAAGTCAATGTTTGACTTTTGCTCGCTGATTGATTGCTCAACAGCAACTGCAGCGGCCAACAAACCAGCAACCCAATCCAACCCAACCCAACCCAATCCACAACCAGCATGCAGGCGTCGGATTCGGAGTTCAATTTGAGTTGCCTGCGTATGCATACGGCCTAGGGCTGATGACTCCACCAGCTCCTGGGGCGCTTAAGTGGGGGTGCTGCTCGCTGCCAATACCGCCGCATATATCAACAGTTTACCCGATTTACAGCCAGTTAAGTTTGCACAGCGGACTCCACCGTATGAATCAACGATTTTCTGCTATGCCGGCATAATTTCCAAAATAAAAGTAAACACACTTCATGGCACAACTTGGCATCGCTGCTGTGGACCCATTCGATACTTCAAGCATATACTTAAGGCCTTGCTGTTGCACCGCACTTTAAGTGCCAGAATCAACAAACTATATGTTATCTGATTGTGTGTGTTAGTTGTGCATGCCTCTGACAACTGTTTAACATTTCCATTGTACGCATTCCACAACAATGCGATATATATATAACTTTAGATTTTGGTCAAATACAACAAATGTATATACATACTTAGCTGTAGAATTTGCAGATGTTATGTAGTAAATAACCGATGGTAGTTTAAGATCTATTTATATCTATTCAAGAATTATTAATAATTAAGACTTTAATCTTATTAGTATTAGTAGTATAAATACAGTTCTTAATTGATTTATTTTGGAATGCACATACCGATTTTAGATAGTCCTCTTAAATATTACATTATTTATTCTATAACTAATAATCAGTCTCTAGCTCTGAGAGTGACTGAGATCGGTTTGCTCATACAGATGACCAAGGAAATATCAATTCGACTAAAGATCCTTTATTGGATTGGACAAGCTTCTTTCTGCTTAATACTTTGCAGAATCACTAAAACTCAACTGTTAGATTAATAATGACCACACAAACGTAACTCTCTGATTTTTATTTTTGAACATCACATGAATTTTGTTTATTTTCCATGCATTGAGCAGAATATCATTTTATTTACAATAAAATCGAGTTCGATGAATTTGATATCAGGCTGAGCTTTAATCGATTTAATTTTGAAATGCATTGAAATACCCTCGTTTATGTATATTTAAACGCAATTTTAGACACATGTGCATTATTGCTGTCTATCTGGGGAACGCTGTCTATCCGACCGCAACAACAGCGCCAACAACAAATAGCCGAAACCAAAGCCACCGCAACAGCAGCAGTGGAATATTCTCGGGATCTGACTGTCGCAGCACCGGCTCCTGCCTCGGTTCCGTTCGGTTAGCTGCCTGGTTGCCTGCATCTCCACTGCTGCAGCTGCAGCAGCTCATATAAAACCATTCACATATACTTATATATGCTTTCTGCTCATCTGTGTGTATGTGTGTGTGTTTGTGTGTGTGTGTGTGTGTATGTGCATATCCCTTGCAGCGTGTAGCATTGCGTGTTTTGCCACTCTGATAATGATGCTGGCCGGCATATTCATAATGAAATTTCATTGCAGCAACCACATACACACACACACACACACATAGTTGTGCATGTATTTAAGTGTATGTACACAGGGCACAAAATGTGGGTGGATATATGTGTGTGGGGCGGACCCGCACCCGGCATATTATGTATAAACACAAATTAATTTCGTTTCAGTGGCCCAAACCGTAGTAGCCATGGCCGAGCGAGTCCGTGCAATAACGGGGCCGGGCATTTGCATAAAATATTTGCACAGCCTTCGTATAGTGCAACGCTGCGGCTGCCGGTTTGCCTTCGCTTTGAGGGTCCGTGCTTATAAACTAGAGAGCAACAAGCATTTCCAAACCTGATTTAGACCTGAATCAGCAGCCAACCAACTGGCTCCTGGACGCCCAGTGTGGCCAGAACGGCAACGACAATAACCTGCCGCATCAGCAAACGTCTTCCAATGTTGAATGTTGTCCTATGTCTGGTTTTGGTCAGTTTTGATAAATTAACGCAAATGCGTTGCTCTGCCACACAAAATATCCTGAAATAAGGAGCATCTTAAAACTTCCAGTAGCAAATTATGTCCACTAAAAATGATTGATATTGGACCTGTGTTAAGGCATCTCCTTACCAGCTTAAGGGACTGAATCGAAGAATAGTTTAGGGATTTTATTATCTCCACACTAAGTGGAAACAAAATACAGATTTTAGTATGTCTGTTTCTATATAGTTCGGCAGCAAATGAATAAATAATTATATTATCATATAGTTGACAAAGAATAAACTACGATAATAAACTTCCTTCCAAATTGAAAACAATAATATTTTACAATATTATGATAAAAGTACTTCTGTAACTACTTAGTTAAAAGGTAACTCAATATGAAATTCATCAATACTCGATTTTTTGATTACAGAAAAAGCGAACGCTTTGACGAAAAAATAAACTTAAAGTTTTGACATCTGATTTATGAAAGCATCAACTGACGCATAGTAAAATAATATTAATATTAAAATATTTCAGTGGAAATGTATAAACGAATATGTTTTTTTACAAATATACAAATTATTAATATGCATAATTTTTTCATATATTTTTTCATAACGAGATGTTTGTTCCTTGTCTCGTTAAATTCTCTTTTATAGTTGATGTGTAATCGAATATATGAATATTTGTATGGTGCATATATATATTAATGTGGGTATTAACGTCTATTAATGTCCCGTTATACTCTGTGGTGTGCGGATAAGTGTTGGGATATATGAGTATTTGTATATTGCATATGTTAATGTCGGCATTAAAGTTTTATATAATGGGGCAGCCTTCAAGTTTTCTCTCGGCAAGGAGACTTCGTGCTCGGCCGCATACTTTAGCACATAATTAACCTAAAAATGTAACTCCATCTTGTTTATCAGTGAAAATACAAAACGATGGACAAGAAGAGCCAAGTGGAGAAGTCAGAAATAAGCGACTGGAAAAAAAGGCGCGCATCTCATTATCACTCGGACGTGAATATCTCGACATGTTTGCCCTGTGTCGTCGTTCCTCAACGGTGCCGGACGTGGGACGCGAACGTTGTCACCGACGCTGTCGCCCATTTACATACACACACACACACACACACACACACACATATACGTACTTATGTACCGCTGAGTCTCCGCCCCTCTTCTTGCCTATGCCAGGGCCAGTTGTCGCTCGAAAACATTTAAAGTGAATTTGTGTTGAGCTCACATCGTTAAAATATCCGTCAAAAACTTAAGCAAACAGACATAACTACGTGCATTTTAAATTGAATTCGAACAACAACAACAACAGCGAACAGAACTCACACATAGCGACAGTGAAAATTTACACACACACACACACATAGGGGTTTACACGTATACATACACATATATATATATTTAAACATATATTTATATATATTTTCGTATACTTGTAGGTCGGTTTAACCTGCTGCCTGAGTGACTCCGTCCGCGCCCAATTGTGTGCGGCTATAACGTGTGTGTGTTTGTGTGTGTATGTGTGTGTATTTTTTTTTTGTCTTATTTGCCAAAAAAATTAAAGACAAGTAAAAGTCGTGATTAACGTTGAATTGGCTCTGCTCAAGCGTCATTATCACCACAGACAAGAAACGACAACAACAACAACAACAACAACAAAAACAACAACAAATACAACACAATAACAACAACTTGGCTCAAAGCAAAGTTTTTGAAACGAGCCTGAAGTAGGAGAGGAGAACATTGTACTACAAAAATGCCGCGCTCGGTTGACTTTTAATGGTGGATGGAGTTGAGGGAGGGGTACGCTTGGACTTGGCTTTGTTAATGTGGCTGGAGGCAAGACGGTTAAATGCCGTATACCAAAGCAAACAATTGGTTGCATAAATATTAATTGCCCTGCAGTTTAACAGTTCCGCTAAAGAGTTTGGTGAGGGGGTGGGGGGGGGGGAGAGAGAACTATATTTCATTGAATGAAATCCAGTGCTTCAAAGGCTTTAGACTGTAGATTAGTACCAGGTCCCTTAAGTATGCTATGCAATACAAAAGTTTGAAATATTTTTCTTATCGGCTTATCGTATTACAATAAAATAAAATTTAAACATTTTTCTTATCAGTCTTTCCACCCAATATAAGCCACAAGTCATGAGATTATCAAAATTATCAACTTAAACAAATATATTCTAAGAACAGAGAATATCCTACTTCCAATTTTAAACGATTTTAAGAATCAATCATATGATGATTCATATGATAACTAAGCATTTCTTTTAATTATTATAATAGTATTTAATTATGTATAAATACCGTTAAGAAATGCAAAGATCATCTGATATTTTTATTCCTCTAATACAAACAATAGAATCAGCTAAGAAGTAGTTCTGATAAACAGTGCTTAAATGCTTAAAACTAGCAAATGACGTATTCACAGATGTTATAATAGTCAAGTTAGCAAATAAATAGATAAACTTTTTCCATTTTATCTTGAGCGGGGGAATAAATTTCTATATACTACTTATCTGCTTGCCAAAAACAATTCTCTTTCGTATATTATCTGGTTATCTAAAAATAGTTGGAAGTGGAAACAAGCTAGAATACTAGATTGAAAATAGTATGAGCTAAGCAAATAATTGATGGATATGGGTAAAGAGTTATTAGGGCTGATCGAGGAATGGAACTTCGGAGTCCGAGATATATGCGCATAACGTTGCTCAACATTTTGCAGGAGCGGCAACGTGATGCGACGCACCTTCCCAGCGGACTTGAAGCTCTTCGCATTTATGTTGCTGTGGCATTTTGCGATAAATATTTACACACACAGATACACGCCCAATAAGCAATGCGCTGCGCAAAGTGTGCCAGCAGCAGCAGCAGCAGCAACAACAACAACGACAACGACGCCAGCGATGGCGGGGTCAAGTGCTGAGGCTGAGGCTGAGGCTGAGACTGAAGCTGAAGCTGGAGCTGAAGCTGCGAATGTGACTGCGACTGCGGTGCTGATCATTGGCATGACGCGAACACGAATGCGAGTGGCAGGCACTTTGCATATTTTAGCGCGTGCAATGCAGTTGCTAATTGAAATAGTGTCAATGAGGGGAAGTTGGAGAGGGGAGGGGAGGGTTTGAATGATCAGCGATCGTCGCCATGTGCACATATTTGCCAATGCCAGAGATGCGCAACGAAGTGGCGACCTCGCCTAGCCCGGGCCACAAGGAAGGTGCGTGTCTGCCAATGAATGTACGTGTGGATTGGGAAAGTCAGCGGCAAGTAATGCGCACAATTGCATCACAGACGCGTAGCAGCAGTTGCAGTTGCAGTTGCACTTATTAATGCTGCTGTTGTTGTCGTCACGTACACACACACACACACACTTACACACACAGAGATGGTTAAAATTGCTCCTTTTCCGCTTTTGCCACTTTCTCGCGTCTTGCAAGTGGATCTGGACACAAGAGGAGGAGGGAGACGTCATGATTTTTTGATTGATCTGTAAGGCACACAGTGCAGTTGGCTTTTGTACTTTTTTAATAAAAGTGAAACGTTTTTCATTACTTCGTGTGTGCACACATATGGACCACGTTTGAGACCGGCGTCTCTGAAGCGCTGCCTGCAGCGTTTGCTGCTGCATTTTCATATTTATAAGATAATTGAAAGCGGGTATTGCCAAATTAACAACGCTCAGCAAACAAAGAAAGCAGCAACTGGCAATATGGCGGCACACACACATACACACACACACATACCTATATATTTATATATACATATATATATATATACTGTATGAGTGTCTGTGTGTGTGTGTGTGTGCTGAAAGACAGGCGCATATCCCTTGTGTACACAAGCGCGCTTTATTGTTTTGTGCTGGGCTGGCCTTACTCCTTGCCCAGGCACTGGCACAGACCCAGAGCCAGAGCCAGACGGAGACTCAACAGCAGAGAGCCAGGGACCGACCCAATAACAGTAACAGCCACCCAATGATACCTATGTGAGCTGAATCCACCACCAGACATCGTCTTCAAAAAATTGTTCGCATCGTGCACGGATTTTATTAAATTGCATTCGTAGTTGTTTTGAATTGATTCGACTACGTGAAATAGCCCGCAGCAGCAACAGCAGCAGGAAGAGCTAAAGACGAAGCCGGAGCCGGAGCCAGAGCTACAGCCACAGTATTAGACAGAGAGCGGAGTATGTTGTGACTCCCTCTTTCATAGAGGTTTGGGCCTTTGGCACTTTGTTTTACTTTTGATTTTTCTTTTCATTTTAGTGTTGTCTACTCATAGAGCAGGATGCC
The DNA here is from genome assembly GCA_035042345.1 of Drosophila fungiperda. Classification (NCBI taxonomy): domain Eukaryota; kingdom Metazoa; phylum Arthropoda; class Insecta; order Diptera; family Drosophilidae; genus Drosophila; species Drosophila fungiperda. The sequence continues at coordinate 4,830,175 of JAWNLM010000015.1, read as the reverse complement.
AGCCAGCAGCAGGAAGCTGTGGCAGTCTGGCAACTATTACAAATGGCGAATGCTTGGCAGGAGCTCTGCTCTGCTCAAGCTGCAACTTCAGTTGCCTCTAAGCAGGCACTTGAGCTTTTTTGGGGTCGTCTTCCAGCACAGCACATCTTGGTATGTTTTTGCTGCTGCTCCTGATGCTCCTGTTCTTGTTCTTGTTGTCTTAATATTTTTTCTTGCAATTTTCTTGTGCTTTTCTCGGCTGTTACAAGAGTTTCATTTGTTTTATGCGCTATCCTTTTGGCCTCTTGTTTGATGATACTTTGTTGGTACTTTCGGCCACTTTCGAGCAGCAGGCACTAGTGGCACAAGTTATTGTATCTTGTAGATACAACGTCAAACGTTGCCAGTCTTGTTTCTCTTATTTTTATATGCATTCTTTTTACATTTTGTTTCTTATTACCTTGCTTAAGGCTTGCTCTTCAGTGCTTTAAATGAAACTTGATCAAATTTCATTCAACAAATTTAATATCATATTTAAAGCGATACAAAGGCGCAAATTTACACTGACATTATTATGAGTGTGTGTGGGAATGTGCGAGTGTGTGTATCTGTGCCTTAGCCTTAGCCAACACACGCATATGGCGTATCCTGGACATAAAGGATATTAAAAGAGATTTAGCATTTTGTTTGCACACGGATGATGCATTGTCATCGAGCTGGGCCGAGATTTATGATGGATTCGGTTTATGCCTGGAGTGCGCAAAAATTATTAGAATTTGCCAGGCCCTTGTGCGCTACACCAAAATGTGGAGAGCTGTTATGTTTCAACCGCAAACATAGAAGAGCTGCCACATTTGGAATTTCGATTCGCGTTTAGTTTCATTTTGCATATTTTGATTTGTTAAAATATTAACATTTATCAAAGGCAAAGGCCTACTTGTTGTTGAAGCGCACACATGGTTCGGACTTACCCAATCGCTTTTTGGCTTATAGTACAGTTTTTTATATTTTTTATTTTGACTTATCTTTAGTCCTCTGCTTTTGGTTTCGGCTTTGAAACTTCTTTTTTAATATTCATCACCAGACCTTTCACAGTGTGATAAAATGTGACACATGCGCAGGATTTTGCCGCGTTGGCAGCCCGATAACCCTCCCACTTCCCTTACAAAAAAGAGTATAATAAATATATATGTATATATATATATATATATATATGTATGTGTGTGCATTCATGTATGTATACTGTTCACTATATGCATAAGTTATAAATAAAAGATGCGTGTGTAAAAAGCAGACAAAAAGCAATTGAAAATTAAATGCCAACAGAGAGGCGTGGCCATTGTTGTTGTTGTTGCTGCGGCATGTTAAAAAATTGAAACATAAAATACAATAAACTATTTTTTCAGCCATTGCAAATAAATTATTATGCAAAATTAAATGACCCAAAGGCATGCAAATACGCCCAACAAGCCATGCTACAGTTGTTATTATTTTTAGACACAATAAAATCACATTTTAAATTTTAGCTACATGGTTGACGTCAGATTCATAGTCAGGAGCCTCAGCGTCAACGTCCACGTTAACGTCAACGCCAACGTTAGCGTCAACGTCAACGTCACATCAACGTCGCCGTCGCTGTCAGCCCTGCTATATGCCAACGGTAAATATTTGAAAAGGATTTTGTTTGTTTATTGTTTGCACACACACCTCGCGCGGTGTTAGTCGGTGTTAGCTTTTTAATTATAAAATATTTAACCAAAAACTCACACTCGACTGCCCGGAATGTAGTGTGTTTGCAATTTTTGATGTATTTTTATTATTAGTTGCCATCATTTTGTCGAGCCTTCAGGCCATCGTCGGTTATCGCTCACTAAACACAACAATGACCGAGGCAATTTAGCGTTTTAAAAAATTCACTAACCAAAATTGATGACATGCAAAGTGCCAACTTCAAATTGTAGATTGCAAATGGAATTTTCAAACGTGCCCCCAACCCCCATATCGGGGTTAAGCTTATATAGCGGAACGGCTTCATTGTCATTTTTATTAACTCAACGAAGCGCTGGAAAATTAAACAAATATTTCCCCAGCAGGCGAAGTCAAATGGCTGGCCAGGATTTGTGCCAAGGCAAATAAAAGCATTGCCTTCGCTCGTTTTTCGCTCTCAGTTGGCAATTTGCAATTGCCAGTTGGCAGTTGGCTGATTACTGCAGCAGTACAAATAAACGGCGGGCAGCACCAGGCGACATTGACTAATCGCCAATCAAGAACGCCACCAAGGTGCCGCCTATAATGAGAACATAACCCAGCAGTCTGCTCTGCATGTGCGTATTAAAGGACAATGGAGTGGTAGGAGCGGGAGGAGCGGGCTTAAAATGAAAACAATAAGCTGCTTCAGAGCAAGCAATAACAAACAGTCAAAATTGTGTGCGCAAATATCGCGAATTGCAAGCGAATTGCAGCTGAGGCTGGAAGCTGACCGCTTCAAATGTCTGGCAAAAAAATGCGTTCCGTATACGCAGCGTTGCAATCGAAATTTCATTTTCTGAGCTTGACGTTGAGCTGCGCTATGGCTGCCACAAAAAGAGCCAGTGAGAGTGGAAGCGAAAGGCGGTACAATATTTGCGCACAAGTACAATTCAACTTGCCTGTTGGGGTGTTCTTTGCCAAAAAGAGATGTAGATTGTTAGCAGCGGTTGCCTATTGCAAAAAGCCAAATTCTGCGGTTATTCTGGTTATGCCCTACCAAATAGAATTGCAAAATTAACAATTTCTCAGAAGACTTCGACGACAACTTAAGTCTATTAATCAATTTAATAAATATATATAGAAGTTTGGAGATTTTTTCTATTTACAGTAAAATTATATACAAGGTTTTTTTTTAAATAAACTAGTAGTAAAATAATGTTCTTTAATATGTTAAAATATAATATTTACTTATTTTTTTTTTAAATCGAACAAAAGCTTTAATTGATTTATTTAAAATTTATTTATTAGTTTTCGAAATTTTGTGTTTGTAATATTTATAAATAAATAAGTATATAAAAGTCAAATATACATAATTAAGTTTTTTGTTCAATTTGAACAATAGTGTATTTAAATATCGATACAGGATTGCTTGAGTTTTTGGTTCCTGTTGTTACCACAACCAGCTAACGCAAACTTTATTTTACTGGGTAGTATTCATTTGCTCAACTTCGCGATTTTTGATGGAATTTTACATTATGCCGTTGGCTGGCAATTTGTGCGTTGTTTCTGCTATTTTGCTAGATGTGAGTGATTTTAAAGCTGCGTAAATGATATGTGAATTCAAATTAATTTGACGCCCATCAAGTGTAAATGCTAGTGAAAATGGAAATGCGATTGCGAATGGAAATGTGAATGGAAATGCAAACGGCTTGGCAAAAGTGGTTACAGCCTCTCTATTTGCTGACAATTGACAAATAAAAATATGGCGGCTAAAGGCTTTTTATGCTTGTGCAAATTTCACATTTACAGTTATTGCTAATTGGAGGCTCATGCAGCCGCAACAGCCAATCCCCCGCACCGCACACTGCGACCATGCAAATAATGGACGTTAATGTTGTTGGCAATGGCCATTTAATGTTTAATTTTTCACAGTGTGCTTTGCGTATTTGCGAGTGTGTGGGTGTGTGAGTCTGTATGTGTGTGTGTGTGTGTGTTTGTGCGTATGTATTTGCGAGTATGCGTGCATTTATTTGCTCTTTAAACTGGTTTCGATAAATAAATTATTATAAAATTTATTTTACAGATTTATATATATTTGTGTAATTAATTTTAAAAATTATTCCAAACACAAATAGCAAGTCAAAACTCAGCCACAGTCCAAACACAAACGACACCAAACGTAACATGCAACATGCAACATGCCACTGTAGCAATCCACACGCTTCGTCAACCGTTATGAATGCATTCAATTGCCTTAATGAGTTATGAGAATTTAATTAATCATCGCTTGAACAATGCACAAAATAACAATGCCACACAAAAGTTGTTAAAAAGACAGATCGGTAAATTTTGTTGACAATTTCATGGAATCAATAAACTATGGATTACTACTGCACATATGAGTTTTTGTTTGAGTGTGCTGTTTCCAATACTGCAGCACTGAGTAAAAAGAATATTAATGCCTGAACCAAAAAGGAAAAGGAAAATTATTTTCGAAAATTAAAGAACGCCTGAATATACAATTTATTACTTAATTATTTAGTAAGTCTTTTAACTTTTGTTAATTATTACTTGTGAAGATAAGAACTGATCAAATTATGAGTTAATACATGGGTTGCTGGAACGTCCCGTAAAAGAAAAAAAATGATATTAGCAAGAAAGAATTGAATCGATTTGAGTTAAAGTCTTCTCCAATTGCTGCATCTACAACTCGAATGTGGAACATTAGTTTCAATTACCATAAAATTTTTTTGCTCAACTGCCACTTGGCCCCAATCAGCTGACCAACTTACTGGGTACCTCATTAGCCATGCCAACAAGCACTTGGCCAAGCCTCAGACGAGCTGCATGCCAAAGAGCCGATGCCGACACGGCTTTGGCGGTACTTGGGCCACAATGCCAATTTGCATACAGCATCCGCTACTGTTTTGGGCGAAACGTGAGCGCCTTAGTGCCCCCATTGATGTTATTCATGATGTTGCATGCGAACGGAAACGAAGTGCGCAGCCCAAGTATTGGTAATATATATTTCGTAATAATAACAAGCAAATTGGGGAATTTTTCTGGTAGCCCATTGTCGGCAAAAACTCATAAGGTGCCCGGAACGCGTAGCTATAGAAATTTGTCACTTGGCCGGATGTGTTTTGTGTGTAGTTTGACAATGTGATGCCCATCGATTTTGGCTGACAGGTACTGGTATTGCCCAAGGGCCAAAAGTGGCATTGTATGGATTTTACTTGCGGAAGCAGTAGTTTCATTTCAGATATGTCTCGTTCTTGTTCTTTTCATTTTTGGGTTTTTATTTTTAGCCATTGTAAGACGGGCAAGACGGGTGTGCAAACATTTGACGTGTGTTTTGACGCGAGTCAAAATAAATGTCGTCATATAGGTATATACATTTATAGATACACACACATACATGTAGACACAAGTAACTACAAGGAGCTAGCTATCGTCAATCTATACTAATTGTTCCATGCCCGGCCTATGTAAACACAATTGAAGTAGTGTATTCTATAATAGATAGGCTTGAAATTGGAACGAATGCCAGATCATGTTTACCTAATGCGACATTGTTATTTCTGCTCGCTGTTATTTTTCCCATTTATTTGGAATACTGCTGCGACTTACAATGCAACAACTGTGCAAATAGAAGGCGACTACGTGGACAACGACTGGCATCAAAAGCTGTTTGGAAAGTTAGAAATGTGTTGGAACTCGACTCATTATCGACACAAAAACGTCATAGAGCAAGATCTGTCTCATTTACTCTAACTGGGTCTTTGCATACCCTAGCCAAGGGTATCATGAGTTAAATAGCAAATAAAAAGTCGATGATAAATATTGAAAACAATAATAAATTAGGAAAATATTTACAAAAAAAAAGTACTTTTTAAGTGAATTGCTTGACATTAAGATTGAGTTACTATAATCAAATCAATATTACAATATTGGTAATACATTGAAGACGTTTTCCCACTCTATCAAGGGTCAGAAATGCAATAACACTTAAACTACGCAGATATAATTAGAAATTGCTCTTTAAATTTATACAAAAATGTATAAGCTTTTAAAATGATATGTAAACGATTTCACGGATAATTAAGAACTCTGAAGAGCATGTGCTGCTGTAGAACCTTTTAGTAGAGGTATTCCTATTTCTATGCATTGTGAGACTTGCTATTTGCTTTGCTTAAGCAAACATATTTTCATTTAGCATGCTATATTAAAAATATTTGAACAAGCCGCACAGTTGTTTCGACGAACAATAAATTCAATTTGAACATTATTATTCGACTTCATTCTGATAATGCTGCCTGTTATCGGCTTTTGTTTTAATCAGTAGCTCAATGTGGCATATAAAACGAATAGCGACCCCGAATGACCTTCGCCACTGAGACGTGCGTGTGAAAGTTGTGTATTCCACGTTGCTCTTTTTGCGCCTGTAAAATTTACAAATTTACCATGAAAGTGCAGACAAATTGGCAATAAGCGTGTAGCAACCAACGCCCAACAGGCCACCACAACAGGAGGACAACGAGATAACGCCCAGCTTGTCGGAATACTGCAGCAGCCACAAACAAAAGGGACGACCATAGAAGAGGCAACAATCAACTACCGGGTAATTAGAGTTGAATGCCTGAGTCGAAAAGTCGTGTAATGCGATTTGTATGGCACAGCGGGAGATTCCCGACAGGAGGTCATGTATTACATAAAGACACATTGCACGGCTCATTAGTGGGACAGGGTGTTGGTATCGGTGATGGTGTCAGTGTCAGTGTTGGTATTAGTATTGGTTTCCTGGCAGGAGACAACACATTTGCCAAAAACAACAATTTATGAGCCAAAAAGGCACAACAATGACAGTTTCGTTTTGGTTTTTATCTATTTCCTTTTGACCAACCCTCTGCTGGCTAAATATTTATAAATTGTTCAGTTGCCTTTTCTTTTGCTTGTAATTGTGACAGTTATTGTTGGCGTGATTTGGGCAGCAGATGCCGATTTCTTGTTCCTCGTTCCTTCTTCTTGCTGTTGTTGCTGCTCCTACTAGTGCGCCTGCGCCCTTGGCTATTTGCCCCTGCACTTGGCTCGGACTACTTGGCTGCTTGACATCTTTGGGCTGCCTCAAATTATGTTAGGGTTAGGCCTGCATTTGCGCTGCCGGCGCTTTCGACTGGCTCGAGTCCACTGCCAATGTTCATAGTCGAGATCCTGGTTCTGGTCACGCTTATTATGGCCGTGGGCAGCGTTCTTTTGCCGGCGCTTTCGCTGTTTGTCCAAATGCTTGACTTTCTTTGCTGCAGCATTTTGTTGCTCGTGGTATCCTTCCTTCTGGCAGCTAAACAGCAGCACAATATCCGTCGTACGTTATGCAAACAGAGCAGGGGATAACAGAGCAGGAGCTGAAGTTGCGTCCTGTCACCGTAGCCGGCTGCCATCTTTGTGCTGATGATGTTTGCTTAGCTGTCTTTGCATCTTTTTGCAGGACGCAGTCAGCTCTAAACGGAAATGACGGCGGCTGCACAGCGGCCGCTGCAGAAAGCTGTGTTTGCCCCGCACCTCTTCCGCGCCCCGGCAGACAATGCAGGACAATGAAATGAATTTTTAAGAACGCCCTGCCCTACATACCCTACATGCCCGACAACAGAGGCAACTGCAACGGCAAAGGCAACGACAACGGCAACGGCAATGGCAACGGCTGCCACTTCAAAGTCATTCGCCTGGCAGCAACATCTTGAGGCAGCAACGAGCGAAGCTGTAGTTGCTGTGATATGCAGTTTTCCACTTAGTTTTCCAGGCGACTACTGCAGTGAAGCTAAAGAGAGAGAGAGAGAGAACGAGAGACAGAGGAAAAGCGAGGGAAATACACAGAGAGAGAGAGAGAGATGGAGATAGAGTGAGAGAGACAGAGACAGGGAGAAGCGAATATGGACTGTCAGGCTGCGTTTTGTTTGCATTAGCATGCAGGTGCACTTGCCGCGTTGCATCAATTTGCATTCGCCTGACAGTGGCTGCAACTCTGAGCGAGTGTGCGTGTGTGTGTGTGTGTGTGCACATACATATTCATGTATGTGTGTGTGTGTGTGTGTGTGTGCATGCTGGCAGTTGCTGTTACTGCTATTTACCAAGCGTTTCGTGTGTGCATGTCAAATTCAAGCGTTTGCATATTTTGCAAGATTGTCAGGCACAATTAACCAACATCAGCAGCAGAAACTCGCCAACATCAGCAACGACGACAAAAAATTATAATTTGCTGTGATAATGTTTCGCATGGCATGCACATATATGGGGGCAAATCTGGCTATACAAAATGGGGCACGTGAACTTTAAATGGATTGCTAACCCGGCAGTAACAATATGAGACTTTCTGCCTCTCACAAAATCCTGCTTTAACTCACCAAAATTTAATATAACCAGATAATGCTTAGCAACTTATATGGAACAGTAATAAATAATAAATAATGGAAAATAATAAATATGAAGTAATTTGTCGACAACATGATAAGTTTTTCGTATCAGTTTATAAATCAGTAATTATTATATTTTATCAAAAATTTAAATAAAGAATTATGATTTTTCTTCTATTTTGTTATTAGGATTTGGATATTCGTTTCAAAGGAAAAAAAGTGGCTTCACAAAATGGCTTCACATTAAATATCAAAATGTAGTGTCATTACAAATATATAAAAATATTTAATAATCCGCTTATAATTACAAATCTTGCATGCTAATAATTTAATAAAAAAAAAAAACAGTTAGGATTTAAATATATATATTTTTTATTTGAAGCTTTAGTTTTAAGAGATAGGTACGGTAAATAGCTTGAATACTTTTCTAATCCAATTAACATTCAGTCGTAAACTGTAAACAGTTGATTAAAATTGCTATTTTTATATATACCTCAGATATGAGCAAGCAATAAGGTATTTAGTTATCTCGAGACCCACTACAGATAATTAAGTTGGCCATTGTTATCTGGCTTAACCAGTTGGCGTTGACTAATTTGCAAGCACATAATCTCCACTCTGTGGCATCGCATTCAAAGGAGGCCAAAGAACCTTCTCAAAAAATGTAGCTGATAATTGAGTTTCATTTGGCAAATGATGCAATTGAATGCATGATTTTATTATTTTCAGCGTTTTTTTTTTACGACACTTGCACGCTAATTAATCCTTACGCCGACAAAAACAAACATGGGCACAAACAGCACCAGGGACGAAAGGCGCGAAAGAGAGAGAGAGAGACAGAGAGAGGCTCTGAGATTGACTGTGGAGTCAAATATGCACAAATAGCACACGAAAGAATTGCGCACAATAGTCGACTAACTAGATACCCTAAACCAATCAAGCACAAATTAAAATGTGTATTTGACAGTTGAAATTTAAAATTCGAAATCGATTAATTACTAGGTTGAATCGTAATTGAGACATCCCAAATGAACTACTACCGAAAATAATGCATTATATACCCCAATTGATTGTGTGGCTTAGCGTATGCAAAAAGCTAATGACTCGATGATTCGCCAAGCTGCCTCTCAGCATCCTCAGCCTCAACCTTTGCCTCGATTCCTAAAAGGGTGGGCGCAGAGCGAGCGACTTGCTGTGTACATATTTGTGCAGTTATGTTCACATTTGTACTGATCATAATGTACACACATACACACACACTCACACGTGCACGCACACACACACACACACACACACACACACACACCCACACACACGAGCAGACATCGCTCACGCTCGATGAATGTACTCTCGTATGTACTCGCATGTATGTATATAGATTTCAGTCAAACACTCGAGCAAGCACAGACAAATTCTATTTGCAAACATTTCACTTGATTTGCAAGCGAGTAGCAGAGGCTGCACAGCAGCACAGTCAGCCCACTCGGAGAGTCGTGTCCTGGCGCTGTGCACGCTCCATCTCTTTCTCTCACTCGCCATCTCGATATCTCTGGCTCAGTCTATCGCGCCTTCTCTGTTTGTATATTTTGTCTATCTGGGTGTGTGTATGTGTGCGTGTGTGTGTTTTTATTCAACGTATTTTTTAACATTGGCCCAGGGAGCAGCGACGTTGACATTCGTGTAGGAGACATCGACTGCAACTGTCGACTGTCAACTGCGACTGCCAACTGCTACGACTGCTGTTGGGTGTCAAGGACGAGGCAGGAGCTGGAGCCAAAAGCGGCAGCCATGATGAGTACGATGAGCGGCAAAGTTGCACTCGACAAATCGAAATTGTGTGCTCTGGAAAAATATTGGCACAAGAAATCATTCCTTCCTGTTGTTGGTGTCGTGCCAGTGCCTCAATCCGACAATGCCTCCCCAAACCCACCCCCCCCCCCTCCCCTCTCCGCATATTCTGCCACCATACCCTATGGCAACTGATGTTGTTGTTGGCATCGTTGTCGGCACTTTGCTGTTGACATGATTGGGCGCGCTTTCATTTGCCAACTTGTCGCAAAATGTTTTAATATTTTCAAGTTGCATTTAATCCCCGGCCGAGCGCTCAGCCACGTGAATCGTGTAAACAGAAGCACGAGCAGGAATATTTTTTTTTTTTTTTTTATTAGACGCCTGCAACATATTATCCGCAGAGCGTGTCCATGTCCTTGAGCAGCAGGAGCTGCTGCTGGATTTAGTAACAACAATTGCTTACGAGATGAAAAAAAAAACCTAATGTGAAATTAAAAATGTTGTTGCATAAAAACAACAACGAACCAGACAAGCGCACGCTCCTACGGCTGGCCAGGATTGAGTGAGTCTGAGTGGGTTGCTGAGGCTGATTGTTTTGGTTGGACAGACGTGCAGACGTGGCCGGCCTTCATTGGCAATGTCTTTTGTCCTGTTAGCACGCTCATTTGTTTGTATGCTTGGACTTTCTCCTGTTTCGTTTGCATTTGAAAATATTCCTGGCAGCTGAAGCTACGACTTTGAATTGCCAGTTTGGCAGTTGCAGTTGTTGTTGTTGTTGCTCAACAATTTTTGCACAATTTGCAGTTGTTGAGGCGGCACCGAGGTCAAAGCTGTTGTTGCTGTTTTGGGGCGTGTCTGGTTAGTGGAATCGAACAAATATGTTTACATTTAGCACATGTGCAATTATTTGATTAAAACTGTTAAAAGCACACAAAATCAGGCAAAAGTTTACCAACACCCAGATACCAAGAGAAACAGAGAGAGAGACAGAACGAGAGAGAGAGAGTGAGACAGAGAGAAGAGAAAAACCCTAGATGCTCAGGCGCGCAAATGGAGCAGCTCCGGAGCTCCTCGTCGCAGATTGTGATGTAAACTGGGCGTGCAAATAGACAGAGAGGCGTGGGTCGGGACGGGACGGGCCGGGCACGGACGTTCGAGACTGGTGCGAGGCTGGGACACTGGCAACGATGCTTGGATCTGCTTGGCAGCTAACCTAATGCGAAATGAAAACAAATTAAAATCAAACTTTCGAATTACTTCGAGTCTCGCATTTCAATGTAAATTTAAGCGACAACAAAGAGCCAGACAAAGGGCTACAAAGGAGAGAAGAGGAGTAACAGCAGGCGAGAGACAATCACAGCGACTTTGCCAATAAAGTGAGAGTTGCATAAATTATGGCATTGACTTTTGGCAACAGCAACCAAATAATCCCCAAATAGACTGCAACCTTTAAATAAATAAAATAATTCCTTTTTTTTTTGGTTAACTCAGTTACGGCTTTTAAACTTCAAAGTTACACATGTGTTTTTATACATTTTTAAATGTGGCCTATGTAAAATAAATGGGAAAAATTTAAGTTAAAATGAATAAAATAATAAATAAAAATATATAAATAATATATCTGGGGGTATTTATATTTAAAAGTGTCAAGATGAATTGTAAGAATTGAAGTTGCTTTTAATAGGAAAAAATACTTACTAAACGGAATTTTTTTTAAAATTAATTTAGTTAAAATAGGATATGATTTAACTTAAAATTTTTGTTAATGGAATTACTGTAATTCAAAATAAAAAAAATAATGTTTTCTTTAAAATAAGTTCATGTTTCGAAACGTTAAATTTGTACTTCGTGTAAAATTGAAAACACCCCATTGATAAAGAGCTTTCAAAGAGTCTCTGCTTGATTAAGTGCCACTGTTGTTGTTGTTGTTGTTTCTCATTTTGTTGTTGCTGTTATTGTTATTTGTGTTTAGTGTGCGTTATGTTTATTACCCGCCCTCGTCGAGTCCAATTCAAGTCGCGCACTTTGACATTTTCATGTAGCAAAGCAATTTGTTGTAGTGGCTGTTGTTGTTATTGTTATTTTTATGGTTGTTGCCCGCCTTTGTGAACCACACGCGTCACCTCAATGGGCGCAAAGTGGCATGGCCAGAGGAGTGCCCCCAACCCCTGGTCATTGCCCCATTCCGTACCATGTTTAATTTTCGCATTTTCCGTTGCGCGTTTTCATCTTTGATTGACATACAAACAATTTAGCTGAATGGCACTTCAAGCAGCTAGAACCGCAACAATGAAGCCACCCCCTAACCGCAACAATATTGTTGGTTTTTATATATATATATATATTTTTTTTTTTTGATATTTTGTATTTATAGCAAACGGTGCCCCGTCTGCCCCTCGCCTCATCGCTTGGGCTTGATGTAGTGCCCACTAGAGATGTTGGAACTCTGCTGGTGACAACTGCAAAAAACTGTTTGCCCAAGTGCTAAATGGAAACTTCCTGCAGCAAATTAACGGCCAGCACTGAAGATGATGACGTCCAACGACCACCAGCGTGGTGATTCTTATTTTATTCTCGATTTTCTTTGATTTTTTTTTTTTTGCATCTCGCGGTCTCTGCATCTACGAATCAATCAACTCAAGTGTCAAGAGTGCATGTCTGTGTGTGTGTGTGGTCCACTATCAAAGAGCGAGACCGCCGCCCAAATGCATTTGTTGTAAGTGGCTGTCTCTTGTACACCGTTCACCGTCGTCGTCGGTCCGCGTACACAGGTGAAATTTACCACTTCGATGGCTAAAAACAACATTTGAATGCGACATTCGAAGGCGGCCAAGATGGTATTGAACGGATGTTGGTCTCAGTGAATGTGTGTGTGTAAACAGCACAACTTCAACGGATCGCCTAGTCCGACTCGGCTTGGATCGGCTCGGATAGTTTCCAATGGGTTCGGATCGGATGGTCAGCGATTTACTTTTACCTGCTGATGGTGGTGATCAACGGATCGGCAACGTCATATCGCTTATGCATATATCAACATATATATGTGTATATATCGTCGGTACCTTTTACGTTAGACTTGCCGCTTTGTCAATATTTTGCTTATTTTCGAAGCCCAGCCCGACCCTTCCCGGCCATCGTTACCAATACAATGACAAAATAAAAAGAAAATAAGAAAAAAAATACCTATAAATGCCCGGCGCTGTGGTAGGTGCGCTCAAGTGCCAAGTCTGGGAGACAATTTTCTCATCAAGTGGCACCCCGAAAGCAGCTTTGAAGTGCGGCGACATTCAAAACTTTTATTTTTCGAGTACTCGTCGTATTCGGGTATTCGGACAAGTATGTGACAGGGTCATCATCTGGCATCATTGGAGCCGCAAGTTGTCGCCTAATTAACTGTAAGTGTCCCCCAATTAGAAAGTGCTCCACAAGTTTCTCGTTTTAGTTGAAGGGTAAATTGGTAGATGATAATGATAACTGCAACACTTGAATTTCTCCTATTACTTCACTTCGTTTCTTGAACTTTTCAAGTTATTTATTTGTCCTGTTATTTATTTTTGATTGTTCGAAATAATGATCAAATCTAAATGTCTTACCAACTCTTTATAATTATTTTATTATTTTTATTATAACTGAATTATCGTCTACCTTTATTTCCTATCCATTTGCCTTACCATTATACATTTTTTTTTGTAATGAGCAAACAGATTATTTCAAAATGCATTTCATTGTATCACTTAAAAATTGTTTTATTTACTAAAAATGGTTTTTCAAGTTTTCAATGCCATTTTAATAATAAAATTGTTCACCGATTGTAAATGTAGATTTTTAATAAGTTGCAATCGAAAACAAATAAGATGATTCCAAGTTATAAAATATCGATTAAAAAATTGTTAATTGAGTGTTTTTTCTGAAGTCAAAACAGCTATACAAATTGCATTCCCAATATTTTGTTGGAAGAGTTGTACTTCAAATCGAATATCAATAAATGATAACGAAGAGAATTTCCTAAATTATTTTATAGCAACCTATGACTTTTTAGACTATTTACAAAATATTCTGAATATTCAACTAAAATTCATTTGCAAGAATTTTCATCGAATAAATACGCATTTCATAAGTCAGCAGTATGCATTGGAGAGTAATGTCGCATATCAGCAATAAAATTCATGAGACTATTGCTAATCGCAAATCGTATGCATAGCTGGGCAGGTAACTAAGTAGATAAATCAGCCAAATTGATTACGTGGCCATCGTGATTAGCACCTTGCGAATTGTTCACACAGTTTAAGTTGACTGCAGCTGCCCAAAAATTAGCAAGGCAGCCAATTGAGAAAGTGCCTGGGTTTGCAGCCGCCTCTCGATTCACAGTGTGTGTGTGTGTGTGTATACGCATTTGCATTTGTATCAGATTATGAGCCACAAACATTTTCGGCCATGTTTGTTTACTTAGCTCCGCCTCGTCGGCTTCACAATTTGCGTTCGTTCGCTTGTATCGTTGTGTGCGTGCGTGTCTGTTTTTGTGTCTCTGCTACTGCCTCTGCCTCGGTCTCGGTCTCGGCCTGTGACTCTGTGTGTGTGTGTGAGCGAGCGACTGCGGTGTCTGTGCCCGCATCTATCTCTCTTTGTGTGTGCGTGCGTATGTGTGTGTGCGAGTGTATACGTGCATGTGCATGAATGTATGTATGTATGTGAGGCGCATCAAAAGTCGCTCTTGCGCATGTCTTCGGCGCTGGCTGTTTGAAACGTCTCGACATACATCTGTCCTATAAGTTCAGTCGTCTTCCAAACTTGTTGAGCAACCCTCGCATACGCCATTTTCCCCAAACAAAAATCAATTTCTTCAGCTATAAATAGGCTAATTGCAAACTGATTTAATTAGTAATTATGAATTCGATTTGATGAGCATGTTTTAAGATATATTAAAACTTAAATAGGGTTTTGAACCATTTAATGAATTTATCGCTTTATTTAAAATTGTAAAGAAGAGCAGTCTTTGGCTAACAAATAAATCTGTACATTAAATATCTGTAAATAAAAAGTAAAATAAACTGAAAAAATGTCAATTTTGCTCAAGAAAAGAATGTTTTTAAAGCTGAAGGAATAGTTATTAAAAAATGTAAAAGCCCCATAATTCAGTTTATATTTCCAAAAGTGAGCGTGATTAAATCCCCTGCCTAAAAGTATGCAAATTATTACATTATTATAAACACCACAATTTGAGAGCCAAAAAGTATGCAATAAGCATTTCCAAATACTATTGAAGGATCTTTCTATTAATTGTGTTAGTTAATCATATAAAATTAGTTATCTAAAATAAAAAAAACTATTAAACTCAATTTTCTTTTAAATTGAGTAAATAAATAGAAAAGTTTAGTTCAACTAATTTTATTTTTTAATTCATTTTAAATACTTTACTGGTCATTTATAAATAAATACCCAAAATGAAATGAATACTATTTTGTTGCAATGTTGCAAACAGAAAAAGGATTCGCGTTTGTAGGGCTGGTAATGTGATTGTGCCATCCCCTTATTGGACTAACTTAAAGCAAACCAGCTGCTACTTAAAGTAAAGAAAGGCCCCATCCTCTTTTGCCCCAGCACTTTCTGTGCGCTAGTTAGAAAGGGGGTTGGTAGGGAGTGTGGATGGTGGATGGTGGTTGGAGTGTGGGTAGTCTGCACCAGGATCCTAATTACATTTTACTAGATAAATTGTAAACTTTTTCTGTGCGCGTTGCTGCCGTTGCAGTTGCAGCAGCAAAAGCAGCAGCAGCATCTTCTCCAACAGTTATATTTTGTTTGAGTTCCCTCAGTCGACGTCGAAGTCGCCGTCGACGTCATTTTCGTCTTTTGCGCTGCTAAGCAAACAAACGCACAGGCGGGCAAATGGGGAAGGCTCCCTTATAGGCAACCTGTTCCCATTCACCTCCCACCACCCCCTTAAGTCTCGTGTCGCAGCAGGACACCCTGTTTATTGCCGTACGTGCAACGTTTGCAAGCATATTTCCGGTGAACGGATGTCTGCAGCAACAGCAGCACCAGTTCCAAATGTTGGCTCCGGCCAAACGAGCTTCAGTCAGCTGCTCCTGCTCCTGCTCCTGCTCATGCTCCTGCTTCTCCAGCTCCTACTCCTGCTGCGAGTCCTCAGCCAGATACGAGTAGAAAGTCAGTCAGTGCCGGTTACATATTTTCAAAAGTGCTTGGCTCTACAGCTCACTGCCATTAGTCCCTCCCCCATCCCCTCTCCTCGTCATGGTGGGGGCAGTGAGAGTCGGTCTGAGAGTGGGCGTGGCTGTTGGGGAACGGGTCGGGGCTTGGGAGTGCGCTGTGCATGGCCGGTAACATTGCTGGCGCTATGTGTTGCACTTCAACTTGGCGTGCGTGTGTGTGTGTGTGTGTGTGGGTAGTTTTGCGCAAATATTTGCATCTGGAATATTTGCGCGCTCCATCATAATTCAAACACAGATGCGCTGTTTGTAGAAGAGCAATCATTTTGACATGCAACTCGCTTCAAAACCGAATTAAGTGGCATTCAGTGTCAGTCAGGAGAAACACATAAACATATTGACACTGATTGACGCCTGCACGCAGCTGCTAAGAGTGGCAATAAAATATATATATAATTTTATGATAATATGATATGATATCCCGGAATGTAATTAAAAGTTGTATAAGACACACACAGCAATAAAAATGTATGTGATAATATGTGGTGGGAATATTTATTATGTGTTTCGGAATTTACTTACATTTTTACATAAATTATTGATTATTCTTCAAATCAAAATCGGAGCATAAATAAAACTAGTAATTTTATGTCTTGAAACTTGGATAATGTGCTTTCCAAGACAAGCACCAAATATAGCCAAGACCAAAACCTTGTACTAAATTCTTAAGCTTAGGAATTCATGACTTTACTAGGCTGTAATGGGTTGCTATCTACGATAAGCCGAAAAACAAATGAATAACCAAGTGAATATTGAAATAATTTAATAAGGCATCAGCTGATTTTAAAAATATATTGTTCCAAAATGAATCGAACATTAATTATTATCAATACAAACAAACGAAATATTACGTTGGTTGATAAATATTTATAATTGATCTAGGCATATAATTGGGCGGCAACTGAATTACAGGGCTGTGTTGTATCGTCAAAGAACTGCCAACTTATTATTTTCTAATATTTGTATGTTTGCCGCTCCCGGTCACACTTAAAAAGTCACCATGAGGTAAACAGTGAAATTAATTACACAATAACTCCGATATCTTAAAAGAAACCAATGTACCTATATATAAAATAAATAACAAAGCAAACTCGTGAGCTTAAAATGTTGCAATTAAGACGGATTTTTCAAATCGGCACTACGCTGCGTCAGCGCCAACTTCACACCGGCATAACGAGACTTAAACGCCGCAAGACAGCTGAGGAGAAGGTGAGACCAATAATAAAAAGTTCAACTAAAAGAGATGGCGCAAAAGAACATTCAGGGCATGTGACGTCACAAATGTCAATCATATGTTAGAGCTGTAAATGGAAAAATTGTATATAATTCATGCAAAGTAAAGAACATATATAAAATGTACTATGTACTAAATGTACTGCTGATAGCGGATTTCCAAGAAACTAAAAAAATCTGAAGATGACGTCACATGCTCCACGCTCAACGTTTTTTTTGACAAATGTAAATGAGAATTATACTTTTGTAACCTTGTAGTTTTGTTATTTAGCAAGGAACACACTGATTAATTATATAGAAATCCCCTCGAATTATAGAGTACTCTCCAAAGAAGTTACAGGCAAACAATTTGGTAGCAACCCACGGCGCCATCGAGATCTGGCGATATATGAGCGTGTCTCAGCTGGCAAAGACTCTGCAGCGGCCATTGGGTAAGTGGAACAATGAGTTCTTAAAACTTGATAAGCTGATATCCTCTCCACTCCACAGACGATGTGCAGGAGGCGATGCTGTATGTGCCGGGCGCTGACAACATAGAGGCAGCCGCTAAGCTGGATGATCTGAAAATCATTCAGGAAATCGCAAAGAAGTTGGGTGCCAAAACGCGAGTTGTGGCCCCACCAGAAGCGAGCGTCGAGGATGAACACAAAGAGCGTGATGTGTTACCCAGGCCACCGGCATCGCCGGAGCAGCTCAAGCAGCGGCCGCCGGTGGTGACGGTGATGGGTCATGTGGATCATGGCAAGACGACGTTGTTGGATTCGCTTCGCGGCGCTGATGTGGCCGCTGGCGAAGCTGGTGGCATTACCCAGCATATTGGCGCCTTTACGGTCACTTTGGAGAATGGGGAAAGAGTCACGTTCCTGGATACGCCTGGCCATGCGGCATTCAGTGCAATGCGGGCGCGTGGAGCTGTCGCCACAGATATAATTGTGCTTGTCGTTGCCGCCGAGGATGGCGTTATGGCGCAAACCCGAGAGGTCATTGAGCTGGCAAAAGGAGCACAGGTGCCCATAATCGTGGCATTGAACAAGATAGACAAACCGGAAGCCGATATTGTAGGGCCTTTTTTTATTAAAATACCGGAAGCGCACTAATTCATCTGTTGTTGCAGGAGAAGAGCAAACGGGAACTGGCCCAAATGGGCCTGACACTGGAAGAGCACGGTGGCGATGTCCAAGTCATACCGATTTCGGCACTGAAGGGCACCAACTTGCAACTGCTGGCGGAGGCTGTGAGCACACAAGCCACGCTGATGGGCCTAAAGGCAGACACAACTGGCCTGGTTGAGGGCATTGTTGTGGAGTCCAAGACTGATCCACGTCGCGGCAAGCTATCGACAGCCATTGTCACGCGCGGCACATTGCGCAAGGGCTCGGTCCTGCTGAGCGGATTGGCCCATGCTAAGGTGCGTGGTCTATTTGATCACAATGGCCAGCCACTGACAGAGGCTGAGCCGGGCACGCCCGTAGAAATATTGGGCTGGCGAGAACTCCCGCTAGCTGGTGAGTTGATACTGGAGGTGGAGACGGAGGTATGCCAAGGAACTTTATTAGCACAATGTTCTCTCGGAAATTACAACTTTCTGACATTAGAGTTGCCAATACCAAATCAGATTCGTCTTGTTTATTTATGCATGCCTTCAAATGTCCAATCCATTTTTGTAAGTCAGCTAATTTCAGATTTAAAAATATCTAAAAGAAATGTTCCCTTTATCCGTTTATACTTTGCTGCAGGCAGTAAATATTTAAGTCATAAAGTATATAGCCATGTCTGTATACAAGCTAGTTTCAGATTTATAAATATCTTGATGCGTTTTTGCTGCAGACAGTCAAAATATAGGTCACAGTTTGCTGAATTGTAGTACTATATCAGATGGATACAGGAGAAGTTATTTTTCTGGAGTAAATATTGATTTTTGTATTTATAGGCAACAGTAAAAAGTGCATTGGAGGAATACGAACTAATTTGCGAGCGAGCATTGTGTTATTCCAAATTTACCATATTCTAATATAAATTAATTTTATAGAGAAAGGCACATGCAGTTCTTAAATATCGCGAACACCAGGCACAGCAGGAGAAAGTTGAATCGAGCAGTGATGAGATTCGCAAGAAAGAAGAGGAGCATCAGGAAAAGTACAGAGCAGAGCGTGAGGCTCGTCGCCTGGCCGGACGCTTCAGAATGCGACGCGGTCAGCGGGTGAAGCTGGTCGATGAGAATGATGGCAGTCCGCGCGTGAGCGTTATCATCAAGGGTGATGTGCATGGATCTGTGGAGGCCATTCTGGATGTGCTGGAGACCTACAACAGCAACGATCGTTGCCGATTGGACATTGTGCACTACGGTGTGGGCAATGTGACGGATGGTGATCTGGAACTGGCGAAAGCATTCGATGCCATAATCTATGCTTTTGCCGTGGAAACAGCACCGTCCAAGCTGGCCAAGGAGGTGAATGTGAAGAGCTGCAATGTCATTTATCGCCTAATTGATGATCTCAAGGAGCAGCTGAGCAGCAAACTGCCTTCCGTGGAGGTGGAGGAACAGCTGGGCGAAGCCAATGTGCTGCAGAACTTCTTCATCAATGAGGGACGCAAAGAGATTCCCGTGGCTGGTTGCCGCTGCACTAAAGGTGTGCTCAAGAAGAGCCAAAGATTTCGCCTGCTGAGAGATGGCGAAATAATTTACGACGGTGTCTTGGAGTCCATGCGTCATTTGAAAAATGAAGTGGACTCGATTAAAAAAGATGTGGAGTGCGGATTGCGTTTTAAGGACAACAAAGTGCTGCCAGAGGCTGGCGACACTCTGCAATGTTATACAACGCACATGGAGGCGCAGCAAACGGATTGGGATCCTGGTTTTTAATAAATTTGCCGGGAGCTGCTTTTCTATTGTTGCCGCTGCATTGTTATCGTAATTACATACATAGATTCATATATATGTATATATATATATCTATAGTTTTTGTATTATATATTGTGTATATAAAAAAAGTCAACTATCCAACTTCCTGTTGATCTTACTGCCGCTGGG
Organism: Drosophila fungiperda; assembly: GCA_035042345.1. Taxonomy (NCBI): domain Eukaryota; kingdom Metazoa; phylum Arthropoda; class Insecta; order Diptera; family Drosophilidae; genus Drosophila; species Drosophila fungiperda. The sequence continues at coordinate 4,809,821 of JAWNLM010000015.1, read as the reverse complement.
TCGCTGCTAGTGCCACCCTTCACCCACATGCTCAGCGCTTAGGATAACGACGCTGACGCAGCGGAATTGTCGCCGATAAGCCACTGACAACAGTCACGGTGACTGCGACTGCGGCTGCCAGTGATTCTGTAGCTGAGTGCGTCCCTGGCTGTCCACGCGCATACCATGACGGAAGCTGTCCAAATGGGTCAAAGCAATGCTAATTGGAGTTAACCCACACCAGACCAAGTCGTATTCTTCTCGCTTTTTTTTCTGATAAACGATTTCCGTTGAGGGTGGCCAATTAGCGCGCTTAGCTATTCATTCATTTTATTTAAAACAAATCGCATTTTATACAATATACTCACACTTGTGTTATTTAATCGCATTTAAATGTTTGCCTTGAATATTGCGAGTTTTCTTTGCGCTGCTCTCTGCCACATACATATTTGCCAGTTGCTAACTTTCCCCTACTGTTTGCTGATACGCGTGGCCTATTTTTAGCCATTGGATATCAACTTAATAATTACACTAGGACCAAATTACAGTTATGGCGATGATGAAGCGTATGCTTAAAATGTTCATATATTTCATGTATATTAAACATGGGAAGAGTAATATGATTTTATAAAAAAATATATGACAGCCAAAAGGATAAGTACCACATTTTGAAATAAGAATCTTACTTGAGTTCGTCTATAGCATTCTTATTTATTTTTGAAATGTATATCGAAAAATTAACATGTTCACTTTGAGCACTTTTATGCAACTATTGCTCACCTGTAGAAAGAAGCTCGAAGATACAAAAAAATTTAGGTGCTGTGGGCTATGTGGTTTCTCTAAAACATTAAAATTAAATTGTTTTAAATATTCGGTGTGAAAAACATTATAGATTTTATGGGATTGTTATTTCTCCTAATATTTATAGATCACATTGATTTTTTAAATTAGAAGTTATAAAAATTAAAAAGTTTACTCTTTTGATTATTAAGACAGTGTGCAGAATTATTTAGTTGGTTCTATAAGTAGTTCCATTCATATTGTGTTAGCCGAATTGCATGCATTTGTCATGAACCGGAAACGGACGACGGTCTGGACCGTTGATAATGAGTTAATCTGAGAAAATTGGAATGCGGAAATAAGCCGCAGACAAAATAACCGAAATGTTCCAAAATGGGGACTCATGAATGAATACGTACAATTAACACTTGGCTACTGAGTAATAAAAAATAGCATGGAAATTTGATATGACGGGGCAATGTCGATGATTATAAATTTGTTGAATGAATTTGTCAGACTGCAACGATCCCACAGTGGACCATTTCATATGCATGTCTATATTTGTCTGGCTTTAAAAAAAAAAGAGGCAAATCAAAGTATAAACACATGCACATGTGTTTTCAGTAATTAAAACCGAAATGGCTTCCCTGCATTGACAAGGATTGGCTGTGTGGAAAGGACCCACACATCCTAAATGCTGTCGACATGTGTTCATCAGCGAAGCATCGCATCGCATCGCCTTGCCTCGCTTCCCTCATTAGGGGCGTGAAACGATCTTGACTGCAACTTCAATTTCAATTTGAACATGTGAAACAACAACGGAGACAGTAAATCACCGCCAGGCGGTTACTTTTAACAACAGTACTAACACACACAAACACACACAGGCACACCATACATAAATGCGGTCTCACACACGTGCAAAGCATGAAGATCAGTTGCAGAATTGCCAAGAAATGGAGAGAGAACCAGTTGAAAGTTGAGAGCCAATGCAAAATGCGAAATGCGAAATGCGAAATGCGCGTGCGAATGCAGACAAAATACAAACTAGCATTGGAGTTAGTCTCTTGTGGGGGCTGTTGGAAGCCGGTTCTCAAGTAAGGATCAATCGCATTTCACAAGTCAATACATGCGCTTATATTTGTGTAGAATAATGTAAAGAGTTGGAATTATTAAAATACTATATATATACTATATACTGTAACGACGATCGGATAAAACTTAAGTCTCTTATCCAGTTTCGGGCAAAAAACAAAGCAACGGAAGCACAAGCCCGCTGCTGATCATGGCGCTATCGCTGCTGAGCTGCTTTGACGTCGACATCTGCGTCAGCAGCGACGCACAAGCTGTGTGAGTCGACCGACGCCTTGTGGTGCTTGTGTTGCTGCATTGGAATTAGAGCGATAGTGTCTCGTTCAGTTGTTGGCGTGCGCTCTTCCTCTGCGGATGGGCTGTGATCGTGATCGTGAAAGGACTCGACGGAGGCAAAAAAAAAAAAGACGCCGTTCTTATCCTTTTTGGCAATGCGCAAGCGCAAAGTGGATACAAGTGTTCAAGTGTCAGTTGTGCGAAAATAATTAAAACTCAAGTGAGAAACATTTCAAGTGCTGAAACAATTAAAGCAAACTTATAAATATTTGTGCAAGGAATTTTGTGAAGAGCAGCGCGAGCAACGCTTTCGATTCATCGAAGCAGCGAAATGGATTTATCGAGGCGGTTGTGGTAAGCATCTGACAAATATGTATCCCACAGATACAATTGCCATCCGCAGCAGCAGCCGCAGCAGCAGCTCGTGTTTGGTGTGAAATTGATTCAAATTACAGTGTCAATGCGTATTTTAATTTCATTTGAACTACATGCGCAAACACTTGTCTTGGCTCTTGACTGGCTGGCTGGCTGGCTGACTGTTTGCCACTGATTGTCCTGTTCCCACATATATAAATATGTATATATATACACATATATATGTGTGGGTGTGTGTTTGTGTGTGTGTGTGTGTGTGTGTGCTGGAGGATATGTCCTTGGCACAAGCTGTCTGTGCAACAGGCGCTTCGTTGTTGACTGTTGACAGTGCGCGACTGCCATTATCCTGGCCAACATTATGTTTGCACACTTTCAAATTACATTGCCGGCTTAATTGAAGTTTCTTGATGTTATTGCAACATTTTGTACACAGCATTCAAAGTATCCTTTGCGTTGATTGCTGCGCCAAGCTGTGACAAATAATCATTTATTATGTAAATCAAATCCAATCAATTTAAAGAATCTACTTGATCAATTTTGATTAATTAACCCCATTTTTAAATATGTTCATTGGTTCGAGGAAAATTTTGCTATCTAAATATTTACGTGAGCATTAAAAATTCGAAATATGTTCTGCTAAAAATAAATGTTAAAAAAATACGCTGATTCATAGCGCATATTAAATGCTGATAAACATATGTAAAATCATCCGATTATAGAGATTTTAAGACTTTTAAATGTGGAATCTTTAGAACTATAAGAAATATGCACATCAACCGTTTGATCAATGCTTTGTGATTATCGATATTTCCTGTTAAGTAATGTTCCATAATTCCCATAGTCTAACAGCCAAGCTAAATTCGAAGCTTTTCGCTGTTTACCTGAGATGACAGCCGTTTTGTTTTTTTTGCCGAAGTCTTTGTTGGTTTTTTTAAATTTGTGTGCGAACACAGAAATCAAATCAAAATTTCGTATTGAAATGTAAATATTTATGCCCAATAGTTAAGTCTAAATTGTGTGTGCCCGGCATGGATATGTAGGTGAAGTGCGTGCGCTTTGAAGTGCTTTCCAAAAGACGTACCACAGATAATATGAGCAGGAGAAAAACTTTGACATGAAGTTAACCAGCAACCATCAACGGCGGCGGGGTCAGTCAGTTTATAGTTGATGGTGACTCTGTGGCTCTGCTGCTTTTGATAGATCTTGATGAAGCTGAAGCAGTTGCTCTCACGCACACAACTCTGGACATTTATCTTTTTGTATGATCTGAAGCGCTGGCATTTGGCAGTTGACCGCAGCACGGCGTGCGTTTTATTTTTGGCCAAAGTCATAAAGTTGCCGACGCGTTGACCGGCACATAGATGCCCAAAAACTTGTTACTCCGTGCCAGACTCTGGCTGGTTTTGGCCAACGGGCAGTTAGCGCATCCATTCATCAAGTATTTTAAAGCTTTTCGCGAAAAAACGCTGTGTTTGCCACTTGAAAGCGAAAATTCGGTGTGTTGTCAACGGCTGCTGACATCAGTGGCGGAGCCGTTGTTCGTTGTTGTTGTGGTCCCATTGGTTTTTTGGGCGGCATTGTTCTTCGAAATTGCGTTAGAATGTGGCCAACACATGACCCCTTTACCGGATGCGACAATGACACGTGTTCAGCTATAGAGTGAATCAAAGTTCGCGGAAAATTCTATTTGAAGTACAAAATGCATTCTGCACCGTTCAACTTTGTATCCGATTCCTATTTCGCATATTTAAATATCTGAGAAAAACTGTTTTTCTTATCAGAACTTGATTATTTAATATTTTGAAAATATTCTCGAAAATCGATGTGGGACAAGTATTTCCGTTCGAATATTTTTATCGGCACTATTTTTTTGTTTCAATTTGAACACTTGAAATATTTGACTGTAAGTGATTCAATTGTCGAGAATGCCGGAACGTGTAATTTATCCCAGCCCGAGTCAATAGCCAGTCTGTAGTTTAATGGATCAGCCTAAACATTTTAAGGCATTTGACTGTTTGTGAACATTGCGACTCGAGACGTCTTTGAACTTGACTCAGTTACTGCTGACAATAGGAAGATCAGTGCTGAAAAGCGGTGAGCAGCTTTTACCATATAAATTATGAACATTAAGATATATATGTGTGTACGATTTGTTTACAGTCAGATTTTAATAGAAATGTAGATCAAGTTGATGCTTAAATCCAAAAATAAATGCTTACCCATTATGTGTATCTTTCTCCAGCTTCATATTACGTGCGTGCCGCAATTGTTTGCTGTGTTTTAACTATAATTTTCTGCTGAACACCACTAAATTTCATGCAACCACAATTGAAACAGCAACAACAGCAGCAACATGGCCAAATTGTTTATTAAGTGTTGGTGTGTGTGTGATTAACTAAGTATAAACAATAAATTCCACAAATTGATGCTTTGGAAATGATACACACACACACCCTATTCAAAGTAGTTTTATTCTTACCAGTAAACCGGGCGATGATGGCACCAAGGGGAAAACCAAACACTTTTAGTGCAAAATTGAGCCTTAATTAATATAGATAAATCACTTTAACAAATGTGGTAAGTTCTGTAAGAGGTTCCATTACCGCTGCTGTTGATGCGAAAATACTTCGGAGTTTGGTGCTTGCGCAAAATGGAATTCATGGGAATATCGAATGATGCGGCAAATGAGCAACAAACTGAATGCATGTCGAGCAAAGACAAACAACTTGCCTTATTGTTGCTGGTGATATTGCGATCCTTCCATGGCTCAATTACAATCCAAGTTCATGGCGGCCATGCTGCACGCTGCATGCTGCATTTGCAACATGTGCGTAACTGGCCCCCCCAGTGGCAGCGGCCCTTAATGATGATGAGCTGACAAAGATCTGTAGATCTTGTTCCCATGACTTTATGCATTATGCTTAATTAACAAAGGCTGCCGATTTTGCCTCGTCGTGTTTTATTATTCTGTTGCCCAGCGTTAAATCAAATGCCGGCTCCCTTGTTGCAAATATGTTAATTTTTAGCCTAAAAGCAGCACACACATGGGCAAATACACACACATACACACACATGCAATACACATAATTAAATCGATAGTCTGCGAAAGGCCGAGCATTTGCAAGAGGTCGACGCACGCTGCAACGCGGAAGATAAAAAGGATGCCCCAAAACAAACCACACAAAATATGCCGTCGCAAAATTGCAGAGGCTGAACAAGCCACAACAAAAAAAATCGCACACACAAAAAAAAAATTAAAACAAAAAATCCAAAAATACAAAAAAAAGGTCGCATGACGGACAAAAATATCCAAAATTGCTGCAAGGCAAACGAGGGACAGTGGACATTAGGGGACAGCGCGTAGTGGGGTGCCCCAACGAGGTACGTCATATGCAGCAGCGGCAGCAGCAGCAGCAGTAAAATTTGTCTTAAAAGCACTGCTGCCAGCAAATGCAGCAGCAGCAACAAGTGAGGCAGAGCTCAGACAGAGCAAAAAGCCATAAAAATATTTTGACTGGCGGCTAAAGACCTCAGCTGCCTGCTGCTGTTTTTGTTGCTGTTCTTGTTGTTGTTGTTGTTGTTAGAGATTGTTGTTGTTGCTGCTGCGCTGCTGCTGATGGATGTTGCAGACGTGACTTAAATTCCAATGACAGAACAGGAGCGAAATGAAGCTCAAATTGAAATCAAATAGGGACATGAACTAAGAAAAGCACAGGACACGTGATTTGCAACTTTTGCAACTGCAGCTTGTTGCACCACTTAATATTTGCATAACAGTAATTCAAACTGCTAGATGGCTCCATTTACGTGCCACCGTACCTTAAATGCAACAACTACAAAAACAGCAACAGCCCATCAGTTAATAGGAATTTACAGAATTGTTGCCGTCAGTGCTAAGAATAACAATTTCAGCTTATAATTGCGTAATAAATCAATGTCTGCTCTACATTTTGGCTGTCAGTCCGATGTTTAAAATGTTGGCGGAGTTCGCCTTTCATTTGAAATCTATTAATGTGAATAACTGCAACTGTTCTCCGACACGATGTTGCGTCAAAAGGAAGCACAACAAATTTTCGCTTACAAAATGTTGCACTTTTTGTTAGCATTCTTTAATTCGTTCTTTTTATTAGCTGCGATTAAAATCATTATCCTAGTTGTTCTATAATCTCGAATTCCCTGCCTGTCTTTCTCAAATGATGCAGAGTTAACTGGTTTTTTCATCTATTCAAATTCTTAACGAGTGTAGATCTACTATTGTATCGATGATTTATGCAATAGTTGACCATTGCAAATGGCTTAAATAGTAAAATAAATTTTAGTGATGCTTCACAAGATTTATCTGTATGCATACAAAATGTTATCCATCTACAAAGTGAATATGAGTCTGGTTTGCATTTGCCTACAATTTGTGAAAGTATTTAGAAATGTATATATTTCTATATAAATAAAAGAATAAAATTCTACACATTTTTTTACTTTATTAATGTTGAGTATATAATTTATTAGCTATCTGCTCAGTTAAGTAAATATCTATAAAAATTCAAAAGGTAATTATGTGCTGAAATGTGCCAGCGCATGCAGCATCCTGTGAATTTATTTTTGGAATTTTCCAGCGCATACTTTAGTGTTTATATATATTTGTATATAATATGCCGGGCCAGTTGGGCGCATCTAGGTACAAGTACAAAGTTCGAAAGTTTGAAAGTTAGGACTTTATGATTTTCTTTTTTTCTTTTTTTGTGTGTTGTATTTTTGCCATGCAATTAGTTATGAGTACTCATACTTGAAGTTTTACAACTTTAGAGCACTTCAAGCGGATTGTTGCAATCTCGTTCCAAATGAGTTGGGCAAATAGAAAATTGCCAATGTTTATGTGTGGCTTGTGTTTGTGCATTGCGAGTGTGTTGTGGGGTGTGGGGTGTGGGGGCAGCAAGTGAGGCGTTATGATGCCTCTAATTAGCTGCATGGCATGTTTGTTGATGCTTTTGCTGTTGCTGTTGATGTTGATGCTGCTGTTGTTGTTGTTAATCTACAGTCGACTTAAGTCTGAGTCTCTCGCATATTGCACTTCAAGTGGCTGCTGTTGCCCATTCAATGCAAGATTTTCCATAAAAATTTGTTTACAAATGTTCGTTCGCAAAGTAAAACATTTTGCTGGCTTGAGCTCTTGGCTGCTGTCAGCCAGTGGAATTTATGGGTCAGTAAGTTGTTGCAGCCCGCACAAAAGTGAAATGCAGCAAATGTTGCAATATCTCGCACTTCCTCTCACTCTTAATGTCACAGTGTCTCCGTCTCTTTCCATCTAAGCTTGAGCTGTGCATTCTCTTTGCTCATTTACCCCGCTCATTTGCTCGAACGCGTGACAAATATTACATTAAGCATTTATGCAAACTTTGTTGCCTCTTAGCCTTAAAATGTGGCTACTTTGTTTGGGGCACACACACACACATAAAAGCACGCACAAACATGCTGTTGCATAGCACTGTCCTGTGTCTCATTTCGTAAACAGAGACAGCCAGAGAATGTGTATTAATTTCACTACTCAATTAAGTTTAATTAATTTTGAAATTGATAATTGCATTCTCATATGCGTTGCAAGTGGTTTTGCCTGGCAGCCAAAATGGCAGCTAGATTGCATGGAAAGGAGCCAAGCCGAGTCCACTCAAACTGTCAACGTTAACGACGACTTCCACATCGACGTGTGTGCATTGTCTTATGCAAATGCAATTAAAATTTCAACAATGCAAACATTTACTTCCGTTGCAACAAATGTCGACGCGTCGTGCCAACATCTTCATAGAGTCATCTTTATAGACATATATTTACATAAGCACTATCAGCATTAGCAGCAGCAGCAGCAGCAGCAGCATCAGCTGCAGCAGCAACAACATTTACCTGGCCGCACTGCAGCAACAATGTGGCTTTCGCATTAGTCTGTGTTTGTCTTGCAATAATTGTATGATTTTGTAATTGTATTTGCACGCCTCCGCATGTGAGCGTCATATTTGAAATACCAATACCATCCGCATCCTTTCAACTAATGACACCCAGCCACAGAGGCTTCACATAATTGCAGCCTGCAGCTTCAAGGCCAACAGAACAAGTTGCCTTTGAGTGCACCCCTCGACTAATTAGGCCAATTACCAAAAGCAACACAATAAAATGTGAACTTAATGAGGAATTATTAGAATTATTATTAATACGTGTTTTCATAGCCTCGACTTAAATAACTTTACAACATTCTTAACCAAAGTTACTTTAAAGATTTGTTTTGCTTGGATAACTTAACTCAACCCTTACAGCATTTCATCAAAAATGTAAATGAATTAGTGAATACATTTTCAATTTTCATTTTGCCTGTGAATGACATTAGTTTAACTCTGAGTTCAGCGTTAACTTGTTTTGTAACTGCATATAAATTTGTAGCAATGAAATCTGTAGCAATTCCATTTGGCACATAAGAAATGACAACATTTTTTTATAATTAAACGGGGGCAGTTAAAGTCAATTGATTGCAGCTGCCAACTAGGTGGGGTGAGGTTTGGGGCAGCAGTATTGGAGTGCGGGTGCATTCGCATTCCATCTTCATCAAAAGCCCCGGAGCTACGAAATGGGCCTAAGGGTGTTGTGGCATCTGCAGGCTGTGTATATATATATATATGTTGCATGTTGCACTCTCTCATTGGCTTGCAGTGCATTCCTGTTAATAGTTTTTAAATAGAACGCACTGCTGGCTGACTGCCCCAGCTGCCACAAGTGCTGCAAGTGCTGCAAGTGCCGCAAGTGCCTGTCCCCCAGCTGCTCAAACTTCGGGTTAATCAAGTGGCATGGGAAACGGCGTAAGGAGTCGCCGCTAATGTTGCTTAAGTGAGGGCGTACGATTGCCACGACCTCGCCGATGAGTCATGCTAAAATAAACAAATCAAAAACTGTTTTCTGTCTTCAGGTGTGGATGCTGCTTTCAGCAATTTATTTTTGTGGCCGACGTTTTTGTTTAAATTTGTTCCGACTTGCCACATAGTTATTTGGTTTTCGGTTTTTTGTTTAGCATCGAAAATTATACACAGTTTGTTTTTGTTCTTGAGTTTCCCGTACAGATGCAAGCAATTGTTTTGTAAGTGCAATTGTAATTGTTGTTTTTGTTTTTGTTGTTGTTCATTAGCAGCCGACTTATTTATGTTGGCCATTGCAACACTTTAACCAAAAAAAAAAAAAATGCACTTGTAGCATTGCAAGAGATTTCATAATCCATACATCCATAGGATATGGAATGAATGCGAATGAACATTTGCCCTCTAAAATGGTGTGAACCAAATACTTAACTCTGAGATGCTCTCTTATACTTAATTAGTGAATCAATGAATACTCTTATATATATATATATATATATATATATATACTCTTAGAGTTACATCTCAGTAAAATTTATCAACCTAATATTTGATTAAAAATAAATACAATTTTAAACTAAACTAATAATTAATAATTAATTAACGAGTAACAATTAATAAGTACACAGATTTTGCAAGAGCAGCAAAAATTAACTTATAACTTCTTGGAAAATACTGAATGCTTTTCATAGCAAACTTTAATTTTCCAGTCTGCTGCAGAGATTTAACTAAGGTAAACAATGAACAATGCACTCCATTGTTTGATTGCCTAAATGGAATCCTTTCATTTTAACTTAACTGGGCCTGTAATTGACCCAGACAATGCTGTGAATAGCTGCCGACAACATCTGCCTTGATCTTGGCCATTAGGGAACAGTGGACTGCTCGAAGATTGATGTCCATTATCCAATTGGGGTCAGAACAAAGGCATTGCTTTGCTTTAGTATATCAAATACAGGCGGACATTTTTTTTTAGCCTGGTTATGGTTCTGATGTTATCCGGCATTGTTGTCAAGTTTCCGTCTAATTTTTTAGCATATCCGCTTTATGTTTGACATTTGCGTTGTGGCGATGTTTGTCTGGTTTGATGCCAGCGGTTTTCATTTGATGTGTACAAGTAATGCATATTTATTCATGTGTATTTAAAGATTGGGGCAACTGTTTATGTTTTGTGTCACGTGGCATCCGCCATATGTGGATACAACAATATTGGGCAGCATATATTTCAATACAATTTGGTACATACAATGTTTTGGTACATACATTTGGTTTTGATTTCATCCGCGTATGCTTCACGTGGCGCAAATTTGTGCGTAATCAGCACGGAGCCAAAATCAAATCACGACTTGTTTGCGGCTTCAGCAGATTTTTGTTGGGCTATCCAATTAATAGCGGGTCGCACTGGGTCCAAGTCCTGGAACTGTGTCCTGTTTTGTATGACGCAATGGTATGGCAGGCGTCTGAGAGACGCCGCCTCGAGCTCGAGTCAGCCCCGGCTCAATGGACTGTGAAATGTGTGCCGTGGTGATGCCATCGTTGTCGTTGTCGTTGTCGTTGTCGTTGTCGGTGTTCTGGCATTGTCGTGGCTCACTTGCCAAAGCAATAGGTGTCCTGGCATTGGTTTCAAAAGGGAAATGCGCTCAAATTGCATTAAAATGCCAACACAGAAGCATAAAAATTATGGCCACACTTGGCGTGCCACTCTACTAGCACTGCCTTCCAGAGCCCGGCCCTGTCATAAGCAGCACGCCTGCTGTGCCCCGCAGTCTCAGTCCCAGTCGCTGCTGCAATCGCAGTCAGTCGGAGGCGTCCAAGTGTAACAAAACGCAGGCTCCTTGCACGCAGCGTCAAAAATTAAATTGGCAAGCCACCAACAGGGAGCGGAGCCTGGGGCTACTACTAAGCCAGCCACGTTGCCTGCAACATTGAACGCTTTTGACATATTCACGCAACTTGTCCTCGCTCGCCGCATCCTCGTCCTCGACATCCTCCGTGTCCGCTTCGACTGCGACTGCGACTGTGGCTGTAGCTGTGGCTGTGGCTGCGGCGTCGCCTTGTCTGTGGCATAATCATATATTCTTTGCTGGCGGGTACTTATTATTTACTTGTTCTTTTCTTTTTGGCAAATCGGCAGGAAGCGCCTCTAAATTATGTCTTGTTTATGTGGCAGTGCATATTTATGGCCAGCGTCGCGGCGCACAATAAAAAATTGTTACCGAAAAGAATGAAATTGCAAAATTTGACTTGACCAAGTTCCACAAGGCGCCCACTCCACGATCTCCCCCAACAACACATCATGTAAAAACAAGTTCAATGTTTGTTTCCTATGCTGTGGACATAAACAAGTTCAAGCCATTGTTGTTGTTGTTGTTATTGTTGTTGTTGTTGTTGTTGTTGTTGGTTGCTGGGAAGCCCTAGAAAAGTTTATTTGTATACCTCTGCTGGCCGCAGCATGTCTCTTATGAGAAAGTCGTTGACAAATGACTGACTCCCGACACCTTTTCCCTCTCTCCTCTCTCCTCGCTCAGCTCTCACTCTGTCTCTCTCCCTCTCTCTATTACTCTCTTTCGCATCCGCATGTTGGTTTGTTTAATGAGCTAGTGTGGCCAAGCAAGCGGCAAAGTCAACAAATATTTGCAACAAGTCCGCACGTGACGCTGTGCCCCATGCCTTTAATGAATGGACGTATGAACTGTTTGCGTGGTCTGTGCAACATTTAATTAAATTGTTTTCCATATTTTTTTTCTTCTTTTTTTTTGTCGAATTCCAGCCCAACTGCCTTGGTAGCATTTATATTACTCATAGGTATACAGGACTCACAGAGTAGATTTGTAAGTATAATTAAGTAGGAGTGTAATTAAGTATTACCATAACTGTTGCTCCTGTGTAGCCTGGACAACGTGCAAAAAGACAATATGGCGCCAATCTTTATTTACCGGCCAGTTACGTGACGCCTGGCGGCGAAGGAAACGATCCCAACGAATGGACGGACTGGAGCTCACCATCGGATTGCTCGCGCACCTGTGGTGGTGGCGTTTCCTATCAGACACGAGAATGCCGTAGAACCGAGTGAGTATTGGCTAAAAAGCGAATATTATACCTAATTTACCTCAATATCTAAATTGTTGTAATTTCTTAGCTCGAATGGCGAACAAAAATGCAGCGGTGGCAGTCAACGTTATTACTCCTGTAACACGCAGGACTGTCCCGAGGAGGAGCCTGACTTTAGGGCCATGCAGTGTTCGCGCTTCGATGATAAGGAATTCGACGGAGTGCTCTACGAGTGGGTGCCATACACAAATGCGCCAAATCCGTGCGAGTTAAACTGCATGCCGAAGGGCGAACACTTCTACAACCGGCAAAAGAAGAAGGTGGTGGATGGCACGCGGTGCAATGATAAGGAACTGGATGTATGTGTAAATGGTCAGTGCATGCCCGTTGGCTGTGACATGATGCTGGGCAGCTATGCCAAAGAGGATAAGTGTCGCAGATGTGAAGGAGATGGCAGCACCTGCAAGACCATTAAGAACACATATACAACCAGTGACCTGTCATATGGCTACAACGATATTTTGCTCATTCCTCAAGGAGCAACGAACATTCGAATTGCGGAAGTATCGCCGTCAAACAATTACTTGGCAAGCCGCAATGCATCGGGTCACTATTATCTCAATGGCAATTGGAGAATTGATTTTCCATATCCCAGGTTCTATGCCGGAGCCTGGTGGAATTATCAGCGTATACCCATGGGCTTTGCTGCTCCAGATCAAATAACTTGCAGCGGTCCCATTTCCGAGAGCATCTACATTGTAATGTTGGTGCAGGACAAGACTGTGAGCGTTGACTACGAATACAGCATTCCGGAATCTCTGAGCCATAGTGTACACGATGTGCATACGTGGACGCATCGTGAGTTTGAACCATGCAGCGCGTCCTGCGGTGGTGGCACTCAGTCCCGTGTTGTTACCTGCAACAATCGCATCAATTTAAAAGAAGTGGATGATTCTCTGTGCGAGGGTCAGGCAAAACCAGCTGAAAGTCAGGAATGCGGTGTTGAGCCCTGTGCTCCAAATTGGGTTGAGGCTGAATGGAGTAAGTGCTCTAAGGGTTGTGGATCAGATGGCTTCCAGAATCGCACCGTTAGCTGCGAGCGCGTCTCCTCTGATGGGTAAGCTATATATGTTGTGCTCAAAGGTGAATAGAAGATAAACCATACACATTTTCAAAGTATTCACACGGCTGAAGATGACGCGGTTTGCCTTCAAAAAGTAGGTAACAAGCCGGCAACAACTCAAGAATGCAATCGCGATGTCAAGAACTGTCCCCAATATCATTTGGGTCCTTGGAAGCCCTGTGACAAACTTTGTGGCGAAGGCAAACAGACGCGTAAGGTTACATGCTTCATTAAGGAGAATGGTCGCAAACGCGTTTTGCCAGATGATGATTGCGTGGAAGATAAACCGGAGGAAGAAAAGACTTGCCTGCTGGCACCGTGCGAAGGTGTGGACTGGATCGTATCACAGTGGAGTGGTGTAAGTAATTTTTGGATTATAGCTTAAACTACTATAGTTTTTTTTTTTATCTTAAAGTGCAATGCTTGCGGCCAAAATTCGGAAACTAGAACTGCCATATGCGGCTCCAAGGATGGAAAGGCTTACCCCAAGGAATTTTGCGGAGAAGAGGCTCCGGAATTATCCAGATCGTGCAGCTCTAAAAGCTGTGATTCCCAATGGTTTACATCAGAGTGGAGCAAGTGTTCAGCGGCATGTGGAAAAGGAGTTCAATCGCGCATTGTCATCTGTGGAATTTTTGAAGGCTTGAGTGTAACGACAACGGAGAACTCCAAGTGTGATGCAGCAACAAAGCCAAAATCAGATCAGGAGTGCGAAGGCGAAGAAAAGGAATGTCCTGGTGAATGGTTCACTGGGCCTTTCGGCGAATGCAGCAAACCTTGCGGTGGCGGTGAGCGCACTCGGGAAGTTTTGTGCCTCTCGAATGGAACCAAGTCTCTCAATTGCGATGAAGCGAAGGTTAAATCCATATCGGAAAAGTGTAATAGTGAAGCTTGTACCAAAGATCAACTTTTACCGCTCACAAGCACTGACAAGCCGGTAGAGGACGATTTGGAGGAATGCAAGGAAGATGAGATTGATTGGGTCAAAGCTAACCTAACTGATGAAGAATCAAAAACGACTGATGGTTTCATGTTAAGTGATAGCCCATACACAACTTCTGAAGATGCCTTTCCTTCTACCTATAGCACATTTGAAGGATCAGGATCAGAAAGCACTTCAGTTAGCGGTGAAGGTAGTGGAGATGACACAACAGATATCACATCTTCAACTGAGTCGTCCACAGACATTTCCAGCGAATCGACAGTAATTAGTGAATCGACATCAGAAGCCTCCTCATCATCTGTATCTGGTTCTACATTGGATTCATCTACAGTTGGATCAACTGAATCTAGTTCAAGTGGCTCAACAGACGTCTCAAGCTCAACAGAGTCAAGCTCAAGCACAGATGCCTCTAGCTCAACAGATGCATCGAGTTCTACAGAAGTGTCAGGATCAACAGATGTTTCTGGCTCAACGGATATTTCTAGCTCAACAGACGCCTCTAGTTCGACAGCAACCTTAAGCTCTACAGACGTGTCAGGATCAACAGGTGCTTCTAGCTCGACAGAAGCCTCAGCCTCGACAGATACTTCCAGCTCGACCGACGCCTCAGCATCGACAGGCGCCTCAGCCTCGACAGATGCTTCAAGCTCTACGGACACCTCAAGCTCGACAAATGCTTCTGAATCCACTGAATCTAGTATTTCTACTAGTGATGCAACCAAGGAAACATCGGACGTATCCTCATCAACCGATTCTTCTACCAGTAGTCAGTCGGCTGAATCATCATCATCTACAGATACGACCGTCTCATCATCAACGGAAAGTACTTCTGAATTTACAACAGACTCGACTAGCTCACCTTATTCAACTGAGAGTTCTGTTTCAACATCTGGAGTTACTGAATCAACAGATAGCTCTGTTTCAACAGGTACCAGTGATGGGTCCACGTCAAGTGTTGAGAGCACCAGCTCTGATGATACTTCTACCGTTGGCTCGAGCGATGGTTCGACAGATAGCTCAACTGATGGTACATCTGATGGCACGACTGTTTCAGGTTCTACTGATGTTTCAGGTTCGACTGAATCGTCTATATCAACTGAGTCTACTGCAGAACTAAGCTCTGGTTCAACAGAGAGTACAACGGCAGGGTCAAGCCCCGGTTCTACTACTGAGGGCGTGTCGTCTTCAACTGTTGATGCTAGCTCTAGCACTACAGAAAGTTCAGCTTCCACCGAAAGCTCAAGTTCTTCCGACAGCTCTAGTTCCACGGAAAGCTCTACTGATGTTTCTGAAACCACAGGACTGTCAAGCTCAACGGAATCATCTGACTCCACTACATCTAGTGATGTTACCACGTCGTCCTCTTCCGACTCTTCAGCCACCACTGAAAGCGGAGGTACAACCGAAAGTGGGTCGACTGCTGACACCACTTCCGAAAGCTCAACTGGTTCAAGCGCCTCAACAGACAGTTCACTATCAACAGAGGAAGGTACCACAAGTGATATTTGGAGCACTTCCGATTCCAGTACGCCACACACATGGGAGACGACTCTTACACCTAAACAAAAGCCTAAATGTAAGCCGAAGAAGTTGCATTGCAAGAAGTCTAAATTTGGTTGTTGTCCTGATGGCAAGTCAACGCCCAAAGGTCCATTTGACGAGGGCTGCCCTATTGCGAAAACTTGTGCTGACACCGAATTTGGTTGCTGCTCAGACGGAGTTTCGCCAGCCACTGGCAAAAAATATGAGGGTTGTCCGAAATCAGATTGTGCCGACACTCTCTTCGGCTGTTGTTCCGATAAATACACAGCTGCACAGGGTGAGGATGACGAGGGATGCCCAGAGCCAACAACAATACCGCCAACAACTACGCCAGAGGAAACAACGGTTGAGTCATCGACAGATGACAGCTCCACTGATGTCACTGATGTCAGTCAGTCAACAACGACGGACAAACTATTATTTGAAACAGGAGGTTGTGATAGCTATGAGCATGGTTGTTGCCCAGATCGTCGTACACCTGCTGCCGGTCCCAATGATGAAGGCTGCCCTGCCTGCACCCACGAACCCTTCGGTTGCTGCCCAGATAACCAGACACCCGCTCACGGCCCTCAAAGCGAGGGCTGCTGCATTATTACAGCTTACGGATGCTGTCCCGACAATATAACACCTGCATATGGACCGAACTCAGAGGGCTGCGTGTGTAAAGACTCTCCATACGGTTGCTGTGCGGACCAGAAGACTTACGCACACGGATACGAAGAAGAAGGTTGCTTATGCGAGACCACTAAGCACGGCTGTTGTCCAGACAAGATAACCGCTGCCAGCGGACCCAAATTTTTGGGATGTCCCTGCGAAACAATGCAATTTGGTTGTTGTCCAGATGGACTCTCATTTGCCATGGGTCCACGTAATCAAGGCTGCCACTGTTCTCAGTCAGAGTACAATTGTTGTGAGGATGGTATAACACCAGCTAAGGGACCCAGCTTTGAGGGCTGCACCTGCGTGGAGACCAAGTTTGGCTGTTGTCCTGATGGTGTTACCAAGGCTGAGGATGACAAGTTCGGTGGTTGCACAAATGTCCAAGAACCACCACAAAAGCACTGCGGTTTAACCAAAGAACAAGGAAAATGTTCCAACTTTACTGTCAAATTCTACTTTAACCCACTGGACGGCCGATGTGCTCAATTCTGGTATGGCGGCTGTGAAGGCAATGGTAATCGGTTTGAGAACAGGGCTGAATGCAAGGCCACGTGTCAGGAGTATACCGGTGAACACGTTTGCCAGCTGCCCAAGAGCTCTGGACCCTGCAGATCCTTTTCGAGAAAATGGTACTTCGATACAGATACAAATAGCTGCGAGGAGTTCGAATATGGCGGGTGCTATGGCACCAACAATCGCTTCGACAGCCTCGAAGAGTGCCAGGGAACCTGTGCACACAGCGAGAACTTGCGTAAGTAAAAAATTCATAAAATTGCTAATTGCTAATCTTAAATCAATTACAAACTGTGTTTGTATCCCATCCTTATTAGCTACCTGTGAACAGCCCATGGAGA
The DNA here is from genome assembly GCA_035042345.1 of Drosophila fungiperda. Classification (NCBI taxonomy): domain Eukaryota; kingdom Metazoa; phylum Arthropoda; class Insecta; order Diptera; family Drosophilidae; genus Drosophila; species Drosophila fungiperda. Next base: position 4,792,256 of record JAWNLM010000015.1, on the reverse strand, counting down.
GTGGACCCTGTGACGGCAACTATGAGCGCTGGTACTACGATAACCAGACGGATGTCTGTCGTTCCTTCAGCTATGGTGGTTGCAAGGGTAACAAGAATAACTTCCCCACGCAACATGCCTGCAGTTACAATTGTCGCCAGCCTGGTGTGCTTAAAGGTTTGATATCTCATTTATTTGTTTACCCTGGTGTCGTTTTATTTATATGCATTAGTAATGTCTTGTTTAAGCTTTATTTGACTTATTATAACGTTAATATTTTATCCTGGTTAACGGTACAATTTTTCACAATTTCGTTTTATTTACTTGACTCTTGTCTGTGCATGATTGTTTGTTGCTTGCTATGCCCTACACTCACATCTATATCCTGACTCCTGCACGTTGTACTCGTATCACACACAAACACACACTCCCAGAGCAATGCTCATTGCCTAAGCAAACCGGTGATTGCAGCGAGAATTATGCCAGATGGCAGTTCTCTGAAAGCGAGAAGCGCTGCTTGCCCTTCTACTACACGGGTTGTGGTGGCAACAAGAACAATTTCCCCACACTGGAATCATGCGAGACTCATTGTCCTCGGCAAGTTGGTAAGCTTTGAATGTTGTGCGATCGCTTTCAATGTGCGCAAAGTTGTACTTCCTCATAAAATCAATCTCTGATAACACTGCCTCATTGTCATAGCCAAGGACATTTGTGATATTCCCGCTGAGATCGGCGAATGCGACAGCTATGTATCTCTCTGGTACTATGATACCAATTCTACTACCTGCAAAGAGTTCTACTATGGCGGCTGCGGTGGTAATGAGAATCGTTTTACCAGCGAGGATGCTTGTATGTCTCGCTGCAAGAAAGAGCCGGTACTACAGTCCACAGGGGATATCTGTGATCAACCAGAGGATCCTGGCGAATGTGATAACTTTTCGCATAAGTGGAGGTTCGATAAATCAAGAGGTACTTGCGAACAGTTCTATTATGGTGGTTGTGGAGGCAATGACAACCGCTTCGACACCGAATCCGAGTGTATTCAGCGCTGTGAAAGGAAGGAGACGGAACCGGATCCAGTACCGGAAGAACGCCAACCCGAACGCCAACCCGAACGACAACCCGAACGACAACCCGAACGACAACCCGAACGACAACCCGAGTCATCAGAAAATCTATGTGATCAACCAGCGTCTATAGGTGATTGCGAAGAGTATGTGCTCAAGTGGACCTACAACTCTACCGCGGATAGCTGTGTGGAGTTTTATTATGGTGGCTGCGGTGGCAACAATAATCGCTTCGAAACCAAACAGGATTGCACGGCGCGTTGCACTATGGCCGAGTCTGATACGGCCAAGTGCTTCTTGCCCAAAAAAACTGGCTACTGTTACGAGAATGAAGTTCTCTGGTACTATAATAGCAAACAGGGGCTCTGCGATCAGTTCGTTTACACTGGCTGCGGTGGCAATGATAATAGATTTGCGACCGAAGACGAATGCCAGCAAGAATGCCATGCAGCGCAGCATACCTGTTCACTACCTCCAGTCGAGGGTAGTCGTTGTGAAAGCAGTCCTGTATTGCGCTGGCACTTCGATGAGCGAACGGGTGGCTGCCACGAATTCCAATTCACTGGATGCCAAGGAAATCGCAACAACTTTGTGTCCGAGAGTTCCTGCATGGACTACTGTCGTCCTGGTCAACAGGAGCCAGAGCCAGAACCACAAGAACCGGTAAGTTAGCAAATATTTAAATTCCAGCATTGATCCTATACATTCAAATGATATTATTTCTTCAGTCCTATTCGGTGTGCACACAACAACCTGAGACCGGCGAGTGCGACAATCGTACCATCGCCTGGTTTTATGACAACGACAAAATGATCTGCACAACCTTCACCTACAGCGGCTGCGGAGGTAACGGTAATCGATTTAAGTCGCGCACACAATGCGAGCACCAGTGCGGCGACTTTAAGGGATTAGGTAAGTTAGAGAGTTTATATAATCAGTCAGTGTCCTAGTTGTATTAACGTGTTGTGTTAGACGTTTGCAATGAGCCGGTGTCGACGGGACGCTGCACAAATTGGCAGACCCGCTATTTCTACAATGCCGATAAGCGGATCTGCGAAAGTTTCATTTATGGTGGTTGCGAAGGCACCGGAAACCGCTTCAGCGATATCTCTGCGTGTGAAACGGCTTGTGTTACGGGCCGCGAGCAACAGGATGATTTGGGATCGGCTAAAGGTAACAAAGATGATGTGATTCGAGTCGAAAGCAATGCGTTTAATATGTTTTTGTTTTAATTTCGATTTTGTCTGGACGTAAGTTGATATCTGTCGACTACCGGTGGTCATCGGTCCGTGCAAAGAACGTTCGGAGCGTCGTTGGTACTACGACAATAAGAACAGCAATTGTGTGTCCTTTATATACTCGGGTTGCTCTGGCAACCAAAACAATTTCCGATCCTTTGAAGCATGCATAAATCAATGCGGAAGTAAGCCTGCCACAAAGCTGACACTTTAAAATCTGCACCTGAGCACCACACACACACACACACAAGCTCAATACCCACACAATTCTGCACCTTGCGCTACTTTGAAACTGCTTGTTCGATTATGCGTAGACATAGTACTTTTCAGTAGTATTTAGTTAGTGCACCCTCATTAGACTTAAGATTGCACGCAAATTTGTAAACTAGCTGGGCTTTATCTTTCGAGGGCAAATCTAAGTATACCATTTTCCACAGACCCCGTCTACAATGAGGGACCCAATGAAGTATCTCCCAACATCTGCGAGGCCTACGATAACAAGTGTCGCGACCTGCGCTGTTCCTATGGTTTGCGTCGCGTTCCCGCTGAATCACAGCCGGAATGCGAGGAATGCATTTGTGCGAATCCTTGCGAGGGGTACGACTGTCCTGACCATCAGCAATGTGCTATTGATGTGCCCGACAACGGTGATCGCGAACATGACTATGTCCCAGTCTGCCGTGATAGAAATAAGCCTGGTGTCTGCCCCCGGTTGGCGGTCAATGCCAGCGAATGCGCCGTAGAGTGCTACACGGATGCAGACTGCCGTGGCGATAATAAGTGCTGCAGCGATGGCTGTGGACATCTGTGCGTTGGTCCGGCGCGACCCGCCCGACGATTTGACACTCCACCACCGCTAGCGAGAGCTTCGCTTATTCCTAAGAAGCCGAATGAAGTGGATGTGCAGACCCCAATTGGTGGCATTGCAGTACTGCGTTGCTTTGCAGCGGGCACCCCGGCCCCAAATATTTCATGGTCCTTTAAGGATTTGGTGGTAAGCATTGTTATACGTTCTCATGAAGCGACAATCTAATGCACATTCTTTATCAGATCGACACGAACCAAGGACGGTATGTGCTTACCTCCACAGGAGACCTGACCATTGTCCAGGTGCGACGAACTGATGATGGTACCTATGTCTGCGTGGCCAGCAACGGACTCGGCGAGCCAGTGCGTCGCGAAGTTGTCATGCAAGTGACAAGTACGTAATATTCCTTAACTCTATACAAATCCAATAGGCATTGAAAATTCACATGTGAAATGGGATAAAAAAGGGAATTCATTTAAATTACGGATTCCATTTAGCAAGATTGCTGCCTCCAATGAAGCATTCTTAATTGCTATTGATATATTTTTGAATTTTAACTAACTGTTCTCAATATGTTCACAAGTGATTTTTGATTGGCTATGGGAACTCGGATTTTTGAAGTTTATTATTTAAGATTGTGTTTTGTTCGCTTTATTTGGTGTTGGCATCATAATTAACTGCATTTTTTATACGGCAATTTTGCATGTTGCTTGCTTTTAACCCGTTGCATGTTGTTGTTGTATTGATGTTGGTGTTGGTAGAGCCTCAAAATACATCGGTCTATATCTATGGTGATAAAAACGTTACGCAAATTGTACAATTGAACCGACCGGCATTGCTTCGTTGCCCGGCTGGTGGCTATCCCGAACCACAAGTCAGCTGGTGGCACAATAATAAACGTGTTGGCATGAGAAGCGAAACAAGTCGTGTTGTAATGGATCGCGACTACTCCCTTTACATCTCCTCTGTACAATTGTCTGACCTGGGCTTGTATATTTGCGATGCGTACATCCGCCGTCAGCCGGCCCAGCTCCATTTAACGCTGAAGGCGGTGGGTCCAGCACGTGCATTGAACAACGACCAAGCCAAATACCTGAAGTATGTTATTCCACATGCACCTGTAATAGTCGGAGAAACGCGGAACACGGTACCGCCTCCTCGAAGTAAGTACTAATTGCACGATTTGTTTCGAAATGGCTTGGTTTGTGTGCTTCTATTTGTGTGTAGAGCTGCACCTTATTTGTTTTGTTTTTATCTGTTCACAGTTAATGCTGACGCTGTGATTGACTTGGATACGGAAAACAACCACACGATCGGCTCAACAATTTCCATTGGCTGCTCTGTGCAAGGCTATCCGGCACCGAAAGTGACCTGGACCAAGGATAAGAATCCCCTGTCCAACAATAACCGTATTCAAATAACAAGTAAGAATCTAGAGCTTTCTCTGTGTACTCTACAATTATAGTTATTTATTAACTCTGTTTCTTTTCACCAGCACAACCGAATCGCTTGGTAATCCACGATGTTAACAGCGGGGATACCGGTCTCTATGGCTGCACAGCCCGAAATGATTTCAGCTACAGCACCAGCGAGAAAATGGTTACAATTAATTGTAAGTATCTGTTCGATATATTAATGGTGTTAAGTTATACGAATCGAATTCATATTGCATATGTTTTGCAGCTGTCATACCGATATCGCCCGATTGTCTTGACAATCCGTACTTTGCCAACTGCGAAAAGATCGTAAAGGGCAACTACTGCGACCATCCTTATTACACCGTATTCTGCTGTAGATCGTGCGTATTGGCCGGCCAGATTGGGCGGCCTCATCCCAATTCATTGAATTGAGTTAAACCAAAATATATTTGGAAATTGAGCAACGTCACAAGCCAGCAGAGAGAAAAAAGAAACAGAACTAAAATAAATAAATAAACCGCCAATCGCATAGCCCACAGATCAAGTACATGTAAGAAACATTTTGATTAGTATCCTATTAACGACGATTTCTTCCAGCACAAAAGAAAATAGTATTAGTTTTTGTTCCTATTTATTCTTGATTTAAATTCCTCCATAGAAAGTGGCTAAAACTTATTTCCATTTTATATATATTATTTATTGTTTTCTACGATATTTGTGCAACGAGTAAAACAATATAAGTCTGTAAATAAATCTAAAATTTTGTAAAAATAAAAGAGTGCAAATATATAAATGTGATACTTATTTTCCCACTGCATATATTGAATATAATGCATTCAATATGTTCATAGAGCAATTTAAATATCTAACAATGTGGCAACGCTGTACGGCAACGGGTTATTGATTTTTCACCAAGCGCCAAGCTGCAGCTGTTTGTTGGATTCTGCGCTGTACGCTCCAGGGTGGATTGGAGTTTGGAGTAGTACACAGAGTGATAGTAAAATTTGTTTGGGTTTGTCAACGCGTGCAATTTTTATAAGAATATTTTTAAGCGAAACAAACATTGGATAACTATGGAGGATAGCGGAATTGATAGTGAAGACAGGCAGTCCAATATATATGAAGATGGTGCCGCAGGTCTGCTGGTAAGTAGTCGAACAGCCACTCGCCACAGACACAATGGCTCATGGCCAAGCCCATTGCAGAAAACTGTTGGTGGAGCGCCCAAACATATGTCGGATCTGGAGTTTGAGGTGGCATTTAGGGGTGCCAGCAAGGTATATGCGCCAACTACAATTGAAATCGATGACGATAGGGCTGTTCGAGGGACAGAGCGCAACGAGCCGCCAAACACCTGCCGCATACTGCAACGAAAATTGGAGCTGAAGGTGGAGCGGGCCCGGCGCAACTATACACAGTACCAAGAGGAGCAGGTTGGTACACCCGGCTGTAAATCAAGTTAATGTCCTTGAACTAATACAATTGCGGACAATTTTAGGCCACTAAAACACAAGCGGCCACACTCATACCTATCAATCGGTTACCCATACCGGGCGAACCGGAGCAGAAGCCACTCGTCGATTATAAGTCTGAGAGCAGCGATGAGGCTGAAGAGATATCGTTCTTCCCGGCACAGCTAAGGCGTGCCAAACGACGTCAGCAGAATCACGAACTTACCGATACTTTTAGTATACAAGAGATGACTATCGAGTCTGATTTGGAGTCCGATGACAGCGGTGGCACTCAAAACCTCGAACTACTCTTGCCCTCCATGAAATCAAATATTTTGGATAAATTAAAGAGCTGTTTTGGCTGCTGTCGGCGCAGGTAATGCCCGAAGAAACAGCCCCTTTCAACGTCGGTCCAGGCACAAACACGTTATTACCAGGCACTAGAAATTCACATGTAGACACGATATACAGAAATACATATATAAATAATTGCCAATGCTAATCAGTAAATAATACATGTTCATTTATTTGCTTTCATACAGAAAATGTTAAAAAAAAAAACAAAAAATAAGATTCGCATTCATAACACACTTTGGACTTTTTAATTATCCGTGTTTAATGTGAGGCAAACACCCTGCAGTATCCAGTGACTCAGATCCTCAGAAGTGGCTAAATTAGCCTCAAACACCAGGCCAACGCCCATCGCATTGCGGCGCAGTGATGTGGTGTACACAGGCGCCAGGAATGTGTTCTGTAAAGTGCAGAGTTGTGTAATTAAGGAATTTTATATATGATATAGTTTTTAATCTAATTAGAGTTAGAAACTGTTCGAGCTTGTTGTAATTATTTAATTTTTTGCGCACCACAAATAATTTGGTTTGTACCATTAAAAACGGTTTTATGTTGTCTATTCAGAGCAACTCGAATAATGAGTTTGCAGACTTAATTCCCATATACAGTGCCCCTTTATCTCTGTCAAAAAAGCAAGAGCAGCCCCGCATTTAAAATCAGAAACAATTAGCACAACAGCTGCCCCATTAGCTGTGGTGGATGCGGAAGCTGTTGGTAATTTAGTGCAAAGCATTTAAACAAATATCAGCGAGGGCGAGCCAACTACCCGCAGCAAGCCCTCCTCCTCGGTCCAACTCATGTGTAGATACAGGAGGACATTAGTACTTGTCACTTGCAGACGGCGTCGAGTCCTGGCCAGAAGCTGGCCAGTGTCAAGATATAAATATACAAACCTGTAGCTTGAGCCGGTGCGCTTCAATGGGTACCACTGCCAAAATGGGCAGCTCCTCGACCAGAACTTTTGGTTTCGAGCGCATCAGCTGATTATCCTGCATGTCAAAGCGGGCGCCCTCTATGTAAAGTCCGTGCACATAGCATCCCTGTAGAAAGTTGAACGATTAAAATGCAAACAGAATTGCTAATTACAAAATTAGTGGCAGGCGGTGGACGGTTCTACCGGTCATGTTGGGGTTCATGTTGGGGGTCATAGTTTTGCATTTAGAACTGGACATATTCGCCTCTACTCACCGTTGATGGGCGCTCCTCGACGTCGTCGGGCTCCGAGTAGGCGGTTACATAGGTGAACAGCGTGGAGCGATCCAGAGGCCAGGCGTTCTTGCGACAGGCAATCTGCACAAAAGCAACATTGAATGAGTTGACTAAATGAATATGAATGGAAGCCCGTTTCTAACCTGAACCAGGGCAGTGAGGTAACTCTGCGGTATATGCAGTCCTGACAGCCACATGACCAGAGGCTCGCCCGAGATCGACCAATACTTGTACTGCACAGCGCGTTTCTAATGTCAGGTGAAAGCGAATTGTTGATTAGTGGATTGGGCATGAGAGCTGCACCTGACTGATTTTGCGCAAAGCGGATTAATGAGTTGCGATAGTGGCCACGTTGGTGGTTTGAGGATGTGCAACATGGGCGGGGTGACATACCTTTAAATGCTCCAGCCAGCTAGCTAACTGTTTGCATGTAGCCGGAGCCAGTTTGCTCCACACGGCTGGCAGCAGGCCATTAAATAACGAGTTGGCAATGTTGTCCAGGACATTGTCCATGCCGATTTCACCAGCGATGGCCTGCGGAGAGCATGCAATTAAATTAAAAGGCACAATGACAACACACATGCATCCATGTCCATGTCCATGTGAAAGTGCATGTGAATGAAGGTTTGAGTATTTGTGTGGGCGTAGCAGCATCCATGCCAAGACAATGGCAAGCGGCTGAGTTCATTTGCATTTGTAAATTTATTTTGGCAACAAAATGCAGATGCCCAACTAGGGACCGCATTTGAAGTTCCCCCATGGGTGGGACGTGGAATGCGGCGACCACGAGAAGCATTGGTTGCCAGCCAAGTTGGCAAATGCATAAGAAAAATGCAAAACAAAGCTGAAGGATTTATGTGAGCCCTCCATTGACAGGCGAGGCAAAAGCCAGAGCCATTTCAATCGCTTGGTTAGTTACCTTGCGAAGTAGCTCCAGCGATTTCTTAATGCGCACCACCAGAATGTTAAACCGGTCCAGTTCCTGTAATAGCACCACACCGGTGGGTGATAGGCTCATCTGGATTTGTTTGCGAATGCGCCACGTCTCGAAGGCGGGTGGCAGCTTTTTCAGTATTCCCGCTGCCACTAGGTCGATGAAGTCGTCTCGGCTGATGCCGCCAGTTCCCTCACCTGTAATTTGCGTAGCGGGTGTCGGTGAAATTGGAAGGGATAAGTTAGTATTGACAATGGAAGAGAAATCCTACGTTTTAATTTATGCAATGGTTGTGGTTTTTACCATAGCCAAATTTTAATACCATTTATTTTGGCAAAAAAAAAAACACCATATTTTATTAATTTGCCTTTTATCTGGCTGACTTTTTCTCTGCCTTATTTAAATTCTTTTTTATAAATTGTCAATTAGCAAATACTACAGCTCATGAATATGCAAATTGTCAACATTTTACACAGAATTACACAATTTGAGTGAAGCATATAGGCTGGGAAGTCGTGTTAGAAAAGACTCAAATTTTCCCAAGAAAAAAAAAAAATTGGTAATTTTTAGAAACTTTAGATATTTGCGACTATCTAACCAAGTAGTTATTATCTCATGAAAATTGTTATGCAGGTAAGCCTGTTTACAGGGTGTTTTTTTTTATAGTTTTTAATTTAATTACGAATTGAAATAAAATTGTAAATCTGTTCGATTGTGCTTGGCAAATGGTCGGCTCTTTCATTCATATTTTTTCACTCATTATTTTATTTAAATTTCCTTATATGAGGAGGTGCTCAAGGAGGGTGAACTCGTTTACATAAAATACTTTACCAGCCTTGTCGACATTCGGTGTCCACTTGGTTGCTGCAGTTGCGTAAGAGATTTGCAAAAAAAAAAAGTAATACAAATTTGGTTCAATTGTGTGTATGTATGTTGTATGTGATATGTAGAGTAATACAATGTATGTGTGTGTGTGTACAAATATGACAACATCGGCTGTGGGCGCTGTGGGTAGGGGCAAAGTGCCCTCTTAACACGCTTGAACTCGCGATGCGAAATTATCGACTTTCGAGTGACGTTTTTGCCAATGTTTGTTGCTGCCAATGCGGATGCGGATGCGGATGCAGGCACGAATATGGATGGCGGAGAGTGCAGTGCGGTTTAAACTGCATTTGCCGGTATGGGAGCGGCATAAATGAGTGAACGAATGTTTGTTGTGTCCATTTGCATGTGTGTGTGTGTGCGTGTGTGTGTGTGTTAGTATCTATTTTAATTTTTAATGTATGCCCTGGTATTGCATGCCAGCCATAATGGTGCATGCAATAAAGTTAATTGCAAAACCGCAACTAATTAATTAAATTAAATTAAAAATTTAACATTCCAAAAATGCAACAGCAATGAAAATCAACAAGATAAAATGCAATAAACGGCTGACAATTGGCACACGTTGCATGTAAATTAAACCATTCATGTTCATACTCGTAATTGGCTTCCACTTTTGGCCGAACTGTGAAACACTTTATCGAAATCGAATGCCTGTGTTCACATATAGGTAAAAGTGAAGTAAAATGAAGGCTCTTTTTTAAAACAAGCCTGTCTTTTTGCAAATCAGAATTAACAAGAGACCAAGAGCCCAAAAAAGTATAATTAACTTTTACTGGCTATAGAAAAAGTGATATTCTTTGTTACAAAATCAACATACCCAGAATCAATATGTGTGGCCTATTGACCAGTCACTCACCAGTTTGTGGCTGCAACTCAATCAGGCTGTTCCAAATGTTGCGCGCGGCCATTGTGTAATAACCGATTTCCGCGTTTGGATGCAAACCAAATACATCCGGCTTATTGACCAGCGGCAGTTTGTCAATGTGGACTGTTATCAATGCATTACGTATGTAAAACTGGTTATGTCGAAACACGTGCCCCACCAACAACTACTCTCACCTATGAAGTCCTCCTTTAGCACGGTCTCATCATCCGGCAAGCAGTAGTCCACGTTCTCGTCCTCATAGAAGTGGAACGATTGGAACTCATCGAACAGAAAGTCTCCCATATATTCATTCATGTAGCAGTTGGTAATGCGTCTATCAAAATCATCAATTACCCGACCCCCGTACATGACCTCGCCAATAAGATACTTGAGACTATTCCAGGGTATCTTGTCTTCCGCACAGCGGCTCAAATAGTTGCGCAGTATTTCTGTGCAGACTTCAAAATCTGTATCGTTAAAATCGTATGCTATGTTCCAGCCGAGCTTATCGTATTTGCGGCGTTCCTAAGGGATGAAAGGGATATTCATGGAGAGGGAGGAGAGAGCGGGGTGCATAGATTAATCGAGGAAACAGTAACTGCACCATAAATAACAGTTGGTTGAACAAAAAGCACACTGGCTGCTGCTCCATCAATTGGGCTAGTTGGGCGCAGTTGTGTTTGAAATGCTTTCAACAAACAGCCAAAAATGAACAAATTAATAAATAAAGAAGAGAATGGTCAGAGCTTGGAGTGCAGCTACAAATATTGGTTTTTGTTATCCTTTAAATTACTTACTTGCACAACAGCATGGAAGAAGGCGAGTACATAAATTAACGCCCGATAGGCGCGATGTGGGCACGCCTCCAAGCGATCCTGACGCACTTTGAAGAAAGTCGAGCGTAGATTAAGCTTCAAGCCGTTTGGCGGCTCAGTGACCACTTAATCACAGGTAATTGAAAAAAATGTATTTAATGAGATATTGACATGATGGATATTTACCTTTTAGCGACTTTTGCAATATGCCAATGGGGAAGGTCGGTGTTGGATCTGTCGTGATCCATAGTCGAAAATCGGGATGCGGATTTTCGATTTTATCCAAATACTTTTCCAATTCTCGCACAAATTTGACCAACAAATGGCCATTTTGCAGCATCAACCATTGACCCTGTCGGAGCGCACTATCCAGCATACTTAGCGCTGCCTTCTCCTGACCCTGACCAAGCGATATGTGACAGAAATTACCCATGCCGCCAAGTATGACATCTGCCAGCTTGATAAGATCATTGGTGGGATCTGAGCCGGCGCTTAGTATAAAGCAAACGGGTATCGTTGATGTCGTTTGCTCATAAACGGCAGATAGGCTAACAACCGGCGGCATTATATAGAATTCATCCATGGTGTCCACAATATATTGATTTATGCAACGGAAAATTCGATCCACACGGAAACAGCGCAAGAATAGCAATTTCTGTAATAAAAGGATGAGAAATTATTCGGCTTTAGACGATGGACATTCTAATAACACAATGACAACGCCACTGACTGACGGCGCTCATCACTGAGTTACTCCTTAGTCCTTGCCAGCACTTGTATTGTTGCTTTTGCTGTTGCTGTTGCTGTTGCCGTTGCCATCGGTCTTGCGGTTTCCAGCTCAACTCAAGTGCAAATTGGGCTCGCCGCTGGTTTCAAGTGCGACTGCCGGCGTAAATTGCCGCTCATCTAATGGCTTGGAAAATTGATAAAATATGGTAATGCACACACCATTGCATACACAAATATACACAAAGTCACTCACACACACACACACACACAGATACAACCAAGCTGGCTGACAAAAACAGTCTGCTAATAACTTGAGCAGAAAATGTGCGCCAAAGTTGCAGGACGGAGCAAAAGTCGAGTAAAACTGAACGCTCTGACTCTGTGTGTGTGTGTGTGTGTGTGCATGTGAGTGTGTGTACTTGTGTGTGTGTGAGTCTTGTACATAATAATCCACTAGAATCGAGAATAAACTACGAAATCCAATAACGCTCGATGGCAACGGCAGCTCCTGGCAAGGACTAGCAAGGACTGCACTAGCACTCGCACTCGCACTCGCACTCGGACCGAGGAGCAGCCACTTGAAGCTGAAAGCATGCAAAACGAAAGTATAGAGCAATGCCAGCACTTGCCTGGAATGCATTGCATTTGATGTTGTAGTCGCCGGGGCTTGCCACCTCCTCGGGGTTCTCTAAGTCGAACCACTACACCATGGGCCATGGGCATTCGCCGATAAGTGCAAACAGAATGAGCATCGGCAACGGAAGCCAGTGAATGCCACATGTCACAAGAGCCGTTTCAGCGCCCATCCAAAGTCCAAAATTGTTGTCGTCGTTGTTATTGTTGTTGTTGTTGTTGTTGTTGATGTTGTTGTGCATTTCATGGCATAGTCCCAGGAGCAGCAGAACGTTGAAGTGGACGTTGATGTAAAGATGGCGTACCAAAAATATCAAAACAGAAAAAATAAATATTGCTTAAAATTATCATTCAAAAACTGATACTTATATTTTGGTGTATTTACCTATAATGGGAATACGACCGAACATTATGAGAAGTAAGTCAATAATAACAATTTAACTTGGCAAATCAAAATATGTAAAAGCTTGAATTATGCAACATATTTAAAAATATTTAGAAAGAGAATTTAGTGCATATTATTAGAATTCTTATGATATATAAAATTTTGTCCTGGCAAACTAATAAATTATTTTCTTTGTTTCTATACGAAAATGTTTCTTGCACTTTAATATATTTTTTTTTTTAATTTTGACAAACTTTTATTGCAAGTAGTTTTTACGAAATATATACTTTGATGCTGACTTACCGTTTTCCATTCTTCCAAGTTAAGACTAAAATGATCTGGCAGTGTGCCAAACGGATCGGGGAAATCAGAAGCCAATTTCAGTAGATCCTCCCAACTCTTCTCGGGCAGCCATTTGGTGGGATTACTGCGTTCGCTTTTTGTCAACGCGATGTTACCTTTGATAAAGAAGTCGATTTCCTGTTGCGATAGGACGCCATCGCGCTGCGACAGCTTTGTGGCTATTTGGAACGAGAAGAGCAGCTTGTGGCGCTCAAAAATGCCCGTGCATCCATAGCAGTACACATTCTCCGTCAGCGTTTTGATTATGTTAACCAAACGCTTGGCCAACACTGTGTCCGGCACGGCTTTTCGCAGGGAGTAGGTGAACACATCAAGGTAGGCGGCCAGCGCATACTGATACATGCTGTTCACTGTGGCCATGTCCGCGAGAGCAAAGAAGAGAACTGCTCCACGTTTTGCAGCCGGTCGATAACCATTGCGTAGAATTTCAATGTCGGCGGCAGTGTCGCTGGCCAGCTTCAGTTGTTCCATGACCAGGCCGGCCTTAGATTTAGTATTCTCCAGGGTCTCGATCAGCTCGACGTTGTCCAACATGTTGCCTGATGAGGTGGCCAGTTCGCGCAGGAGTGAATCTTCGAGTTGCTGGAGTAGCTGTTTGTTTTCGCTGGTTTGCGCTATCAGATCTGAACGCTGCTGCTCCAGATCTGGGCGCTCAGTGCCGACCACAACGCTAAGCAGCTGATCTTCCAGGCCAGTCTGTGTAACTGTGTAGTTGATCACCAGCGCCTTTGCGTAGACAGCGGGATCAAACTTGGGATTAGAGAACTTTGTCGTTAAATAGAGGCGGAATTTGTGATCCCAGTCAACTTCCTTGTCGCCAAGCATTGTAAACTTGCGGCCTCCCTGCACGCGGATGTTCTTCTGCAGTACATCATCAATGACCGGATCAATGTAATCATCCACATCCTCAAAGAGGACCGGCCACCCATACATTATAGACATTTCCAGCTGCTTCAGGAAGTCCGCATCAGAAAATGACAGTATCTTGAGATTGTTGCGCGACTCCTTCTTTCGGATCCACTGCAGCGCCTGCAACTGCGGATCTATGCAAAGCGGAAAGCGGGAAGCACGCATGGTCAGAATGCCGTTCTGTATGGAGAGCTCGTCCGGCGGCAGGCCTTCGTTAGACCACTGTGAAATCTCTACATCGTTGGTCAATGCGATGTCAATTTTAAAGGGCAGCTTAACTGGTATGCCCAATGCAATGATATCCTCCAGCCAGTCATCGAATACCATTGCCTTGCGGAACTCCCAAGTGAAAGCACCCGTGTAGGCCAAAAACGATGCGCTGATGAGGCAAACGCCAACGCTGTCGACCAGCTGTTGGCCCAGGCTGGCCATATCAGCGCTCCACCGTAGCAGCTCCGAAGTGAGACCGCTAATCAGCTTATCGGATGCAATTAAGCGACGTTCCGCCTGCTGCATCATTTCGGTTAAGGCCCGCATTTGCTTCATTGACGTGGCATAGTTCTGATTCAGCTCCGTTAGTTTATCTTCTAGCTTCTGTATTTCAGAGTTCAAGTGAGTCAGCAGCTTGATTTGAACATCCTGCTCTTCCACCAGGAAATCAAGGCGCTCCTTCTTCGGCTTCACCTCACGATAGACATCAAAGAAGCCGAGCACTGCTTTCACGAACTTCAACAAGCCTGCTCCGGCAATCGAAATCTTGCCCATGTCATCCAAATTTTGCGTTTTCATGTGATTGCGACAGGAGACGATTTGCTTTTGCGTTAAGGCCTCGCAGTCCATTTCCATCAAGCTCTTCAGGAAATTCACATCACTCATCATTCCCTTGGCGCTCTTCCAGCTGATTTCCTTGATACCCTTCAGGATGGCTACGCACTCGCACACAACCTGTACGGCAGCCGGAGGCGTCGCAAACGAACGGATCTCAGTGATCTGTGCTTTTTCCAGCTCAGAGAGCGCACGCCGGGCTTCCTCCAGCGCTGGCATTGCATCGGCCAAAATCACTTCGGCCTCTTCTTTCTCAATAGCAATTTGCTTGCCCTTGATCTCCACCTCCACGGATTTCTCAGATGCCTCACCCTTTTTAGTGTTCGCCTTTTGCGTTGAGGCCTCTATTGTAACCAGCATCGCCTCACACTCCTCCGAAGCAATGGCCACGTTCTTCTTCTGCTCCGTCACTATAATGCGCAGTTCGTCGATTTGCACTGAAGCCTCTTCGATTTTCTTGATACCCTCCCCAAGACGTTCCCGCTGCTGCGTGATATGCTTGTGCTTCTCCTCTGCGAATGGTTGATTTAATTAAGATTTTATAATATATATAATTATCCATATTACCTAGTAAGCCAAGGTAGGTGTTGATGTAGTCCAAGTAGTGCTTGGGCGTTACAAAATTAGAGCGTCGCAGCTTCGCAAGATAATCCTTTGAATACTCCTGAATGGTCGTATGTACATGAACCACATGCTCAATAATCGCATCGCGATGAGGAGCCGGAATCATCGTATGCTCAGTAAGGAACAGCTTGGCAACCGCATAGAGAGCCTGCTTGGGCCAGGGGAATACCCAATCAATGTACGTGCTGCCAATTAGACCCGGGAAACTTCGGCAACGATTGCGCAGCGCGTCACCAGCAGGTGACATGCAGAGGACTACGTGCAGGTTCTCGGCACAGGTACGCAGGAAATACGCCCAAACTGAGTCTCTAAAAGAGCAGATTTCGACGGATCATCGCAACGGTACTAAAATATAACACTTACTTGGATGCAGAAAGGCCTTCCTCTTCGGCAAACTTACGCACTTGATTAACAATGCCATCCTTGTCCTCATCAGAAAACAGTGCAGGCACTTGGCCAACTGTCAGAATGTTGTTTATCAACTCCAAGAAGCCTTCCTCGGCAATCTACGAGTAAACAATTGAGTCCCTCCAAGCGCAGCTTAAACTTTGGCCAATACTCACCTGGGCGGTTGTGAACATGAACACAACCTTCTTCCGTTTAACTCCAGCGATGTTGTACAATACTTTCAGATCTTCGCGGAAGGACGTTTCATTATAGCCACGGGAAATGGTGATTTCGAATATGTCGCACTCGGCAGCGAAGGACGCAAGGCGGGTAACACACTTCTTGCCACAACCTCCAACACCGATGAGCAACACATGACCGCGATTCATGCGCAGTGTGCGATGCACTCGGGTCAGATGCTCTAAACAATCCTCGAACAAGACGAGAGTCATTTTTACCTTTCGTTCGCAATACTCGCCCAAGATTTCGGTGAACAAACTGAACACCGCATTGTAGTCCAAGAGGTCCTCGTAGAGACGCGCCTCGGATTCGTTAGTGAAGTTACGAAAATCGCCGAAAATTAGCGGATCCCGTAACACATAGTCCTTGAGCGATAGAATCACATCAGGTCCTTCATCGCCCTCCTCCTCCTCTTCCCCGCCCTCCTCATCAGCTGCCACTACAGCGACGTCCTCCGCAAGAGCTTCGTAAAGTAATCGAGCCTGTGCTTCCGCCGCTGCTGCCTCCAAGTCGATGAAACCATGTTCTTCCTCAAACTCGGGAGGAAAACGTTCGGTCACCTCGACGGCAAGACACCGACGCACATTGGTTATGTCCTATTAATTGCAATTTCAAAAAAGTACTTGGTTCATTTTGGGTAGTTTATTTACCGTCTGCGAAATGAGGCGATCGCATATTATTCTGGTGAATTCATTACGCCAGACACGTATCAGCTCTCGAAGACCCTTGAAACACTCGGGCTGAATCAATAGCATTCCCGCAAAGATGCGCGACAGATCCTTCAGATTGAAAATGTAATGGAACTTTGAGGGCGTCGGTGGCAGATCCACAATGACCATCTGACGAGATAAATGACAACAGCAGTAATTAGAGCAAACACTTGTAAGTGCCAAGTGCCACGCCCTATGCACTACACCCTACGCCCTACGCCCTACACCCTACTGAGAACTACGTCGCCCAACAGCAGCAGAACTACACAAATCAATTTTATCTCGACTACCAGCAATATGCATTCAAATGTTGAGCATCCTCAGCGAGACAGAAGCTGGAGAGTTGGACAACTTGCATTTACTTGAATTTCAGCTATTATCGAGTTGCCAGCCACCATACCCACAGTGCTCAGCCTCGGCAATTCTATTCAAATAATTCATTTTATTCCATTTCGTGGGACATTAATATCTTTTGGCCTGGCGCGTCGAGTGTGTAAGGAAGACATACGAACTAGTCAGGCCTGGGTGCTACTTCTTATTCTACTGAAACTTGGAGCTGCAGGTGTGAGTAAATCATTTATTTTTATTTTATTTTAGTTTTTTTTTGTGCTTTTGGGCAGTAGCAGTAGAAGACGCTCCTTTTGGGTTGGATGGTGCCTCTGCTCAGGCTGCTTGTGGCAATTGTGGCGACAAATGCATTTTTATCTGCACGCAATGAAATGTGATAATATTTTAGTGTCAACAATTGTTAAAAGCACCATAAACTAATGCTTCTGCCTTCGGATGGCAAACCATTTTACGAAAAAGAGCCATCTACAGTTCAATACTTGAACATAATCAAATTTTGTTCAAGCCAAGATGTGCTGGCAAAGATAGGCGGAACACCGAGACAGACACAGACACAGACACAGACACAGACCCAGATACAGAAACTGACACAGACACAGTCAACTAGGCAGCAGTCGAACCGGGTGACCATTGTACTAAAGGGCAAGTAGTAGTAGCTTTGGTCCTTCCCAGCATCCTCACCCTGACTCCGACCGCACAGGCACTGGGGTGCTGGGGCTGGTGCAATGCCACCAGCATTGAGTTGTACTCGAAAAACCAATGGAGCAGCTATGAAGGAGGACGCTCGTCGTAGTGCATTACAGACCATTGAATAATTTCCATTGTATGGCGACGAGGCAGCAAAGCAGATTATGAAAAATTGCCGTTATTTGCATATGTAAATCGAATTTCATAAAATTTGTGAGAGACTTTTAAAGCACTCTTCAGAATGCGATAGCTTCTTTCCACCCACCGCCTTTTACAGCAGCTTTTCTATAAATTTTAACAAAAATACGTTTCTCGTTTAACAGTCTAAAAGAACAATTTCGAATATGTTTTCTTGAATTTGTTGAAAAATGTTGTTAGTTGCGCACAACAAACATAAGTTTGCTGAATAATTGCATTGAGAGTGATAAGTTGCAACTTTAAGCAGCCCAAATAGGTTTCAAAATAAAATTATGATAGTATTAAGAATATTAGTAGAAATAAATATAATATCAATGGCAACAAACCTTGAACAACTTGAGCGTCATTTCGACAATAATATCGGCAATCATCATATAGCGATTTTTGAACTTCGTGAACGTTAAATGGCCTTTAAAGATGGATGAATAGATTTGTATGAGCGACTCATCATTGGGGAAAACGATGTTGTAGGTGGAGAACATGCTGATAAATCGTGGATCGACTTCGTTGCGACCGCCGCCAGCAGTGCCCATGGCCGCATAAAATGTCATATCCTTAAACTTCTTCCAGTTAAGATCTTTCTCACGGTCATACATGCCACCACGTTCAAAGAACAGTTTCAGCAGCGCAATCGGCTGTTGTGTGCCATATCTGTGGATTAGAGTGAAGTTTGTCAATGAGGGGAGTGGTGAAAGCAGAGACGGTTGCAGATGTGTGCATCTTATGTTACTCACTCATCCACCTGCGGCATGTTCATGTCGTCAATAAAGCAGGCAATTTTCTTTCCCATCGGTGGCCCATATGTATCCTTGGTGCGTTTCTCCACGGCGGCCTCCAAAGTACGCTGCACATCCAGCGACGAGGTTCTCGATGAAAAATTAATATTGAGTATGACCTGAAATATAAAAAATGTAACTCAGAGATGTCTGCATTAGCGCGTTTGACAGTTTTCAATTACGTTGACAGCAGGATTCAGATTGCGCAAATATTGCATAATGGTTGCAGTTTTTGATGTGCCCGCCTCGCCCACCAGCAGAACGGGTCGTTTGATCTGCAAAGGCAAACAAAATACGAGTCCAATTTAATGGATAGCCCAGTGGAGCCCAGTGTAATTAGTCCGATCAGTTCTCATTTCAACTTACGTCACTCATTAGGCCAAGCAGGCGATTAGTTCGCGTGTTGTCCACGGTAGGCACGAGGATTTCACTAAACTTAACGGCCGGATCATGTTCGTATGACTTGACAATCCATTCCCAGGCCTTCCAACAGTTATCCTTCATGTCCCAAAAGTAATCGTAAAGTGTTGGTTTGCCCTGGGGAACCTGTCCGCCACCGGCAGGATTATCATGCGTATCTTGGACCAGCGGAAATCCGGAGATGCGTTTCATAAACTCATCGAAAATAATTTGATGTTTTTCCAATAGGCAAGCGCCCAAAGATCCATAGACGGCCTGCAAAAAGCAGCACTCCAAGGTATCCGTATTGTACACCTTTAAAACAGGCTCATCCGAATTCTTATTCTCAGATGGGCCATATGTAGGCAGCATGGCATCGTAAAGATTGCAGAACTGCGTTACCATATTAAGATCCGTTTGCATAATGACCATTTTGAGCGGATTGCCTTGTGTGGTACCATCCACGCCATCCAATATGAACGAAATGGCTTGGGTAATAATCTTCTCAAACAAATCGTTGAGCAGCTCCCGCTGCGACTCCGGCCGGCTCAATAGCCAACGCTGCCAATATGGGCTGTAGCGCAGATTTTTGGGGTCCACATAGACCATTCCGGCACGGGAGACTGTCGCTGGCGAGGCATAAAACAAATTGCCCACCTCAAAGAGTAGCGCACAATAGCTCTCCAGTCGGATGCGCTCGCCGTTCGCCAATGTCAAAAGCTTGTTATCATCCATCACGGAGTTCATGTTCTCAATCCAAAGTGCATCCACGTCCCCATCAAAGCAGGCATATCGGCGTTCCTGTTTATGTCAGTCGGTGTTCGATTGAATTAGTATGAGAGTGCGAGTGTGTTATTCAATGCCATCAGGGACCAATCAGCGCTAACGCTGAAACTGACTCCAACTCTGACCGAATCTGCGACTGTCGAACTTTCAGCATTGTCTACACGGCGCCATGCCAGGAGTTAGCAAAGCCAAAAGCTTGATACGCCAAATGGCTGAGTAACTGAAATGGCTGTCAGGCAGCATAGTTTGTTTAGCCACTGCCGCTTTGAGCCCGGACGAAAGTTGTGCAATAGGATTTATTAGCGGATGGAGAAAATTCCATATGAATGATGCACCTGGCGTACACCTACCATTGACAACCACAACCCGGCAACTTCTCAATTGAAATGGAACGCACTCGAATTTGTGCGGTGCATGTGTGTGTGTGAGCTATGTGTGTGTTTGTGTGTGTGTGGGGGGGATTAACTGCCTTGCGTGTCAATTCAAATGGTATTACCATTTGAGGGCAATGCAGTAGCAAGCACAAAGCGCCATCAGAAAAATTGGATATATCAAAGAGTGTACAACGGAGCGGAATCATTTTCTGCTAGTTTAAAGTCGATTTCAAATATTTTTATAAATCTCTAAATATCTAAATTTGGCAATACCATACACGAATATGCTTAGCAAACTTCCCGAAATATTATAAGCAACACATGTGAGATAAATTCAGCCCCCCTTTGGATACTGGTAAGATATAGATTCACTACTTACCTCACGCTCCATTGGCCTATTCATTTCACGGAATATGTTTGAAAATAACCCATCGATCCAATCTCTCGTTTCCATGTCCAAATAGCCATACAATTCAATTACCGAGCATGCCTTTGACGAAGCATTCAAATTATTAAGTTTTTCAAAAGTCAAACTTCATGTACTAAGTGTAATTATAATTATAATTGCCATATTGCAAATCGATATGGTTTTATGCTCTTCTCAAAGAATTATGTATGCATTTAGCTGAGCAGACTTGAGCATATTACACAAAATTCAAGTGCACAATTACTTATCTAAAGTAGAATCGAGTTGTGCACTTTGAATGCTTTGAATTTATTCTCTGTAATTATGCTGAAATTGCACATTTCTTTTCTGTTAATAACTACTTAATGGATACGTTTCTATAGAAATTGAATTGAAACTACATGCACTTATGTTTTTCTCTGACCTGTAAAAGCAAAACGTTAACAACAGACAAAACTGCTATGTTCAGGTAAAAAGAAATCACGAGAATATCCCATTGCTCCCCATGACGTAGTCGTAATGGGCGAACTTGCCATAAAACGTAATAGAGAAAATGTTCAAATGCTACGTAGACTAAATACTCTTTCTTTAAACTTGCATAATACCTATCTTTAATAATAAATAAATAGTGGTTCTATATTCTTGATAAGCATGTTCAAATTATTTCATTTGTTTGCCATTAATAAGACAAGTTTTATATAAATGCAAAAGTTGAATAGAAAATGTGTAATTAGCAAAAGTTAAGCATTTTTAGAAGGGAAATTACGAGTGGTGCTCAACATGCTGCTTAAAACCAGAGTACACAAAATGTGCGAAATGTAAAGCGATTTATGTGAGTAGAGGAGCAAAAAGTGGCAGACCACTTACCTTGGGGTTAAGCACAATGCACTTGGTAGGCAGGCCCATGTGGCACTGCGCTTTGACCAGAGCATTTATGACGACAGTTTTGCCACCACCTGTTGGGCCCACAAGCATGGTCGAGTGGCGGGTCATCATGGTTTCGTACATTTGCACCACTTTGTCTTCCTGCCGTTGTTGTCGTCGTAGTCGTCGTCGTCGTCGTCGTCGGGCGAGTGCCAAAGGTAAAGGTGAAAGCGACGTTGTTGTTGTTGTTGTTGTTGTTGTTGGCATTTGGTTGTCATAAATGATGTTGCCGTTGGGAGTTCACAAGGTGGTGGAGGACAGGCGCCATGACATCAGTTGGTCAGCAGTTGACATTGTGTGTGACATTTGTGCAACGTTTTGTTTGATGAAAATGGCAAAATTGGATGGCAAAAATGGATGGCCACATGGAGACGAAAGCATAGAAAATTGTATTAGTAAAAATTGTCAGCAAAAAGAGCACATTGAAGCAAAAGTTGAAATTAGATGTAAGCAGGTTGCACAGCTTGAACAATATCTGCAGCGCAAAGTGCTTTGTAACATTTCCGCTATTTGCGATTATGCGACAAAGCGCAATTTACAAAGTGTCAAAGTGCCAACGATGACAACAGGACTAGCAGGATACAGGCCAACTTCGGCAACTATGTCTTTAGCTTGCTGGTTTTTGCTTGTCAGACATGTCATGATTGTGCAAAAGCTGTGAAACTCACAACACAATAATGCAAGCACTCACCTGATCGGGCAACAACATGTAGCCATCGTTGACCAGGACATGACGGGTGGCCGCATTGAAATCTGGATAGCCGATGCGTGGGCAATCGATGCCAGGGAACAGGTCTTTAATAAGACCCAAGAAGAGCGGCACATCTTCGAAGACGAATTTGGGGAAGTTCATGTCTCGCAGGACGCGCATCAGGACCACAGATTCGGGCAGATCCTCCGACTGACGCTTCATGACACCAGCCATGCGGAGCACCGAGTTAAGCGAACGCAGACCCCAATCGTAGTGGCACTGCTTGGAGAGCTGCTCCTGGGCCAGCGAATATAGTACTGTCATTTTCTTTGCAAGCACTTTCGCCGTAAGGAAACCATCGGAGAACAACGATATAAGGCAAATGAGCTCCAAGTCGGGCTTAATGCAGGTGACAGGCCGGAACAGAGCCTTTACCGACTCAGGTAGCTCAGTGCGTCCAGCGTAGCCAGGATTCATGGTGACGAAAACGCCGCACTTCGGATCTAGACTGATCTCAACACCTTCGAACTATAAAATAGGAATTTTCTGAGATTTGATGCAGGATTAGGCAACTAAACTCACGTAAAATCGCTTTAGCTTGCGGATTAGTCCGTTGCGAATGGTCTGGAGTTGTGTGGAGATTACACTGAGCACTGATATGTCAATGCGATTGAATTCGTCAAAGCAGCCCCAGGCACCACACTGCACCAGGCCCGACAGTATCGTGCCCACAGCCCGGTAATCCATGCCCTCACCACAATTGGTGACCACACAGAGCAGACCCATAGCTTTCGCCAGATCCTTCACGGTTTCCGTTTTACCGGTGCCAGCGGGTCCAGCGGGTGCCCCTCCCAGATTCATGAGCAGCGCTTGGGTAATCGTTAGATAGATGCGATCCGTCAGTGGAGTGATGACCAAGCGTCCATTCAGTCCCATGTACTCATAGCCAAAATCGAAGCTGCCCGAGCATTGGATCACATGCAGGTTGTCATAGAATTTTACCCAGTAGAAACGCAGTTGACTCTCCCAGCTGAATTCACTGGCATCCAGCACGTTGTCGCGCACAAAATTATCTATGATATCCCGAGCATGGACATCGATGGTGCATATTGCCTTGAACTTAAGTCGATCGTTGCGTGAGAGATTAGAGCGCACCTTCAGTACGAGCTCCTCAATCTGGTAGTTGCTTTTCATGAGGAAGTCCTTCATGGCTCGCATGTTGCCATGATTTTGAGCCTGATTGAACGCCTCCTCCACCTCGGCCGTCCACCAGACTTGGCCAGCAGCCAGCCCCACCATGCCCTGGTAGTTCATTAACCAGTCCGGTCTGTGGAAATCGAAAGTGTCCAATGACTGTCAATTTAATGCAATTGGCCATAAATATGCCGGAACATGCGCCTCGTGTGCCGGCTTATACAAAATAAAATAATAAATCGCACCAAATGACAAAATTATACAGCCGCAGGCTCTCGCTGTCTCAATGTAAATCGCTGGCCATAAAACGGGGAAGCCAAGGAGTCGGAATCGGAATGCCGACTGGCTTTAGCTGTCATACACATACCAAATACTACATATATATTTTATGTTGCCCACTTACCTGGAAATTACCAGATCGGTGCCAAAGTCGTAGATGCACGTCTTGGTTATATAGCGATTGGAGAGACGCATTTCATCCAGCACATCGTTCATCCAATACTCCACGCGTCCCTCGGCCCGTGCTGTCCAGCAACAATCCCAACAATAACAACAATAAGAATAAAGGCAATAACCACATAAATAAACCCCAGTCGCCAATATCAATAAGTGTATACAAAAACCATAAAAATGAAAGTACCCGAATTACAACAACAACAACAACAACAACGACAACAACAGTAACAAAAGAATGCGCCATCATCTCCAGCAGGGGATAACAGCCACGTCGACTGGCTTCAAATTAATTAAAAGAAATTGGCCAGCCAGCCAGCCAGCCAGCCAGCCAGTCAGCCAGAGAACAGAGCCATAAAAAAGTTCAATTTTAAAATTGGCAATCAGTGCGTAGGGATTCTGTTTGCTGGCTGTTTCCGACTGGGCGGTGAATGGAGATAGGAGCGGGGTGTACTTACGGAAATTGCGAAACTCCATGACCTCACTCTCGCTGGATATCATGGCGGTAACAATTGTATGACCGGCCTCCTTGACCAGGCGCAGCGACTTGATATTATCGTACATCTGCGGACGCGCCATGAAAATTGTGAAATCAATGCGGAAAAATACATTTTTATTTATAAGCAAAATAAATTCATAAAAATTTACCACTGATCTGGCCTGTGGGTGTGTGTGGGTGTGTGTCCAGTGCATGTGCTGCACAAATGGCGTAATTTCCGCCTTGGACATTGGCCAGAACGCATAAACAGTGACATTAACTTTTATGGCAAAATTCTTACTACACTCATACACACACACACATACACTCACTCACACACATTCACGCCCAGTCATATATAATACAATAATGTTGCTGGCAGTTTAGCAAATCTGTTGTTGTCACACCCATACCCACACTGACACACACACACACACACACTGACACACACACACTTATGCACGCCCAAAAACTTCAACCCACCTTAATGATGTGGTTCTGCACTGCAGATGGCTCACTACTGCCCAAAATCGAGAGCAGCTCATCGGTGGATATGAAATAGAAACGCGGGAAAATGCGACGTTTCGAGTCCAAATATTCGTTTAACGACTTCTGACAATTTTCCAAGCCAACTCCCAGACCTTGTATATCCAATAAACGTCCGGGCACTGCACAAAATGGCGCCACTAACGGATTTTTGGCACAATCGACCATGATCTGCAATGGAAAAGGAAGCGGCAGTTAGAACAGTAAATTATTATGAAAAGCAATGAGCATAGTAACAACAATGGTAACAACAACAACAACAACAACAACCAAACACCATCAAACACAATACAAAGGCCAAGTTTATTGAAATTGTCAGCTGATTCTCCAAATACCCTTGAGTATTATTATATAGATAAACTTAATATAATATTTCAATTCTAACGAAAACAAGACTTTGATATTAACAATACGGCCCAAATTGCATTGTACATAAATTACTAAAATTCATTTCAAATTTGGAAAAATAAAGAGGAGATAGGCAAAACTTTTATATATTTGAAATTTGGATGACCTTATAGATAACTGGTCATGTAAACTCAATGGAAAAACACAGTCCAATGCAAGGGTATCCGCATAATGCGAATGTCGAGAGCAAATCAAAATAATAAATCATTTCATAAATGGCATCAAATATGTTGGCAAATGTTGCAAATGAAAAGTAAAGCAAGCGAAGCAAGTGGCGAGCAAGGTTAAGTGAAGTTAAGCGTCTAACACAAACTCAAATCTACACACTTACACACGCATACACACACACACGCACACACACACAAACACTTCCGTCAAATGGGAAGGTGAAAGCGTTTGGCTTTGGTAAACATAGTGCCGGCTGACGGTGCGTATGTGTAATGTGTGCGACGTCGCCATGCATGAGTTGTGTGTGTGCAAGTGTGTGTGCAAGTGTGTGTGCGTGTGCGTGAATGTGTGCTTAGCATGTATGTTTGTATGATGTGCTTGTAGTAGTCGTATTTGTGAGCCAACACAATTACGAATACGCAAAGTGGTCGTTTGCATGCGTATTATGTTTACCGTTAAGTAAGGCGTCGCCATATTGTCGGCGCACATTAAATCAACCCAAATAAATTGAGTAGATATTTTGGTCATGCCATTGGCGACCGAACAAACAACCAGTAGTATAAACAAATAAATACCCAACACATCAAATACTTACCCTCCGATACGCCTTGTCAATGTCATCGAATTTACGTGCCTCTTCCGGCAGCTGTGTCCGTATGTCGCCGCCAATAAAGATGCCCTCTAAGTATAGCCATTTACGTTGCACGATCAACCACTCATCGATGATCTCGGAAATGAGGGCCAGTGCACGTTCCCATCGGTTAACCGTTTCCAGGAAGGGTCCAATAAATCTGCAAGTGGAAAACAAAAACAAATTTATATAATCTAATCTTAAAATCGATTGCCCCATTTGAAGGTAGTTTTACTTACTGACTGGCCCCCATTGACTGAAGATTCATGGCATTATCCTCGAGTACTTGCATTATCTCATCGACTGGCCCCAAAATCCAGCCGCGATCCTCCATGCCCTTAGAGTGCCTGTGAGCTTTAAAGGTCATCACTGCCCAGGTTTCTTCGACAGCACGCACGCCTCGCTCAATTTGCAGCTCCTTGATGGCATTGGTGAGAATCTGCTCGGCTATTTCCTGATACTTGTGCAGCTGCATCGCAAACATGTTGTCCAACGTGAAGCGTGTCGGCGACATATCAAAATATTGGTCCGTCTTCTCCATGAGCTGATTCCAATGGCGTTCGCGCAACGCCTCATTTTTGAGGCTGACCATCAGCGGCACAGTGGCCTTGAACTGCTTCATGTGAATCTCCAGCTGCTGCCCAGTGGGCAATTGGCGCACCTGTAAAGTTAAAAAAGTTGTGAGGACTTGCAAACGCTTAGTTAGCAAAATCAAATCAGTTGAAACAATAGTGCGGTTGCTGCCCCCTGCCAACTGCCACCTGCCACCTGCCACCTGCCCCCTGCCCAGTTGTGGTTGCAGCCGCATTGAATTATGACGAGAGCTCTGCGCGGTTGTGGCTGTTGGTTGGTTGGTTTGTTTTTGGTCAGTGGCAGCGGCAACAGCATTGCCAGCGGCACCCGGCTTGTTGTGTTGGCCAAAAAGCGCAGTCTGTTTACTTTTACACATGCACCGTCCTTGCCTCTCCGCCGTTTGTTTGCACATCCACATGAGGCGAAGCTGCGCGGGCATAAATTAGATTCCCCCAAAAGGCAACAACAGGCAGCACAGCAACTTGTCAACGCATCGTGTGGGGATTGGGTGAGGAATGACGGCGTGGAACGACCACCGCTGGCATTTTAATTATTTTCAATATTGAACAAATTGATTTGCATTTTGGGACACTGATTATGTCATAGCTTATGAATAGGCCGTAGAGAGACAGAGAGAGAGGGAGAGAGAGAGCAGAAGCATCCAAAATTATGTGCATGATAAAAGCTGCATTAAAATGTGTGCATGCCAACTGATTATATTCAAATTTCCACACATTGTGCTATTTATATTAATGATAAACTAATGAAATAGTTTGCATGCTAATCTATGCATGTAATCGCTGCTCATAGACACAAATGTCGCCTCCACGCCACCAACCACCCACCCACCCACTGCGGACTTCGAACTAATCCCCATTTGCAAACCAAGTTTCGCCCCATTTGGGCCAACAACTCGGTTCATTTGTATGAACAAAACTTTTCGAGCGCGACAAACTTTTGGCCTGGTCAGAGAGAAATTCCTCAGAAAGTTGTTAGTGAAGTAAATAAATCAATTTGTCATAATCAGTTTAGGTGCAAAATTTCTTCGCTGCTAGGCAAAATTGCACGATGCTTGTTTTCTGCCAAACGAAAAACTCAACAAGTTTCCCGACTTCGACTATATGACAAGCTTTAAAAATTAATTTTGGAATAGTTGTTTGCAGTGCAGAAGGGGTCTGATAAGCACAGAGATGACAATATAATATGCGTTATCCTCCCGTTTATTAAAATGTAGGGTGCGATATTTGACTGAGCGCACAATTCAAATTATTTGCTTGTATTTTTGTCTTAACGCGCCTGAAAATTTGGGGGAAAAAATGTCCAAGAAGGCCGAAAACTTTGCCAATTAAGCAAACTTTTGATCTGCGAACGCCTTGAGGCGTGACTTACCGGTTTTGTCAATTTACGGAACTCCTTCAAATAGCTCTCAACGCCATCGGTTAAGAAGTTTGGATCTAAGTCGACCCACAAGGTCTTACCCCAGACTTCCCGAGCATTCTTCTGAGATCTGTACAGTTTGTATATCTGAAAGATGAGTTAATTAATAACTGGCAACAGTTTAAGTTCTTTATGGTTAAACTTCTTACCTGTTGCAAGCCCTCAAACTCGGCTTGCACACGGCTAAATTCGTGGTAGTCAACCATGGGCATGTCAAAGAGACGTTCCGCATTGGCCAGCTCCTGGCGCCTCAGCTCTCGTTCGTTTAGTTTCTGGCTATAGGGATCCATTAAACGTACACCGCGCTCCAGCTCAGGGCCGCAAGAGCCCGGACCATTCTCGTCCCAATCCTTGATAAATTCGTCCAGCTGTATGGGATGAGAACACAACGCAATGTTAGTGCAGTAAAATCAAGTGTCAGCATTTGATTGTTGCGCTTTGTGCAGGACTAACTCCCAGATCCGAGCGCCTCACGCCTTAAATCAAATAATAAACACTTCAAGTTAATTCATTTTGCGCTGACGGCGCCGTTGCCACCGACAATTGACAATAATGGCTGAGCGCGCGGGAAAAATCCAATTAAAATGCCATTGAAAGGAAATAATAATAGAGGGGAAACAAAACAGAACGGCAAAAATGCAAAATTGAGGAAATGCAGCGTCGCCAGCATCCCAAAGCGAAACACCATTCCAAAAGGTTCCCCATGGAACACTTGTCAACTTACATCATTCCAAAAGACATCGATTTCTATGGAAGTCATTTCAGCGAATTTTTGCTTGATTGGCTGCAACTTCTCCGAACGATACAGTGCCGATAGAAACAGTCGCTTCCAGCGTTTCTCCAAGTGATGGGCCATCAGCATGTCCTCATACGAGAACTGAAAATAAAGTTAAAAAAAATAAATAAATAAAAGAAAAGAAAAGAATCCATGAAACCATGAAACACGCACACACATTCAAATTAAGCAGTGTCCTTCAATTATTGCTGAGTGCAAATAATAATCATGAATAGTGCCGAAACCCACTAACGAGCAGCCAAGTGCCGCTCCCACAACCGCAATTGCAACACACAGAAAATCTAAAAAAAAAATATGCAGTTCTCTAGCCAAGAGTGCTCGACTAGAAGATACTCTGTACCTCAACTCTGAAGTTTGTCCGCATAAATTCAAATATTCGCTCAGACAAATACAGCGCTAGTAAAGATGGACTCTTGCCTCCAAATTTACAGTTCTTAAGAGTCGGTTTTCAAATTATTATTAATTACTATATTCCTCTTATATCTATTGTGAATGTGTGAATACAGTATAAAAAGTATCGCACAGTTTTCAGGGCCTCTGCAGCAATTGGTTGCCGTTGCATAAATTTCCATATAGCCTTTGCAGCTATTTCAGTGAGGGAGTGTTGCACAGTGTGTGTGCGGATGTGCGGATGTGCATTTGTTCATTCATTCATTAATTTATATAAAATGCAAGTTAATTCCGTTTTGTCTGGGCCAGAGCTAAGCGCCACAGCCACAACGAAATACCATCAATAAATGAACGGATCCAAAATGGTGAGCACACAGACACCCACCCAAATGCAGACTATGACAGGGATTGGGGATGGGGACAGACTGGTCGAGCAGACTACAGTTAGCAACTGAATGTGGCCACCCGCTGTGTCTAGTTGGCTGCCTGCGTTTATGTAACCGTGTTGTGTGTTGTTCGGAATACGGAAATCCATTTTCAAATGACGCTTACTGGCCAACGAATATGCATATGTAAACAGTGTATACATGCAGCCATCCGCCAAGGCTTTAAAGGATTGTGAGAACTGCTCATTTGAATACAAAATACAAATATGCGCAACGAGCACCAAAACTAAGGCAAATCTCTTGACATTACTAAATTGTGTTAAGCCACTAAATATGATTCCTCGTAATTCTATAACAGCATGATTAAAATAACAGACTTTTCCGTTCTTACTTTAAGTTATCAAAAACTCACAATTCAAGCACAGAGTGGGAGATATTTAAAAGTTACACTTACCATAATATGGTGTTCGCTGAGAACTGTAAAGGTTTCCTGCATCTCATGGATTTTTTGCTCGTTTGTCAGAGTTGTTGACTGGACGGTGGCGATTGTTTGCATGACCAGCTTAAAGTCCTCAAGTTCGCGTGTGGTTTTGTTGAGATTCAGGCTCAGCATCTGTTACGAAATGTTGGTTAGAAGGTGTGATTATTATTTGGGTGTGAGGCGAGAAGGGGGCGAGCGAGCACTCACTTTGATCTCGTTTCGCATGGACTTCATGTTGGTGTTGACGTGCTGCAGCAGCTCATCGCCGAGTATGGTGCACCACTCTTTGGCATGTTGTGAGATGCTTTCCAGCAGTGGATTCAAATTTATGCGTATGCACCCCACGTTATGGTATTTGCGCATTTGCTGCAAGTTGTTCACAATTGTCGAGTAGAATGTAAATTTCTCATCGATTTCGACGAGCGTCACTTGCCGCTCTACGAACTTTTGGCATATCAGATCCTTTTCGAAAGCCCACAGATTGAAGTACTTGCGAAATCTGTTGATGACACATGGATGCATATGCATGAAGGTGTGCACATCCTTCAAATCTAAAGTCAATGTTTACTCACTGCGACACGAAGTTCTTAGCTTCAGCTACAACTTTAGAGGCCAGTTCGTGTACGTGAATGACCAGATTTACCACTTCTTTGATGCTGACGATGTCTTCAAAAAAAGTGTAATTAAATTTCCACTGAGCGCCTGCGTCAATTAGTGGACAGTTGAGGCAAGTGCCGCTCATCCAACGCGTAAATACCTTAACGCTGTGGGTGGTTTAGCAAATGTCTTTTGATATCAAATCGATTACTCACCGCGTCAAATAATCCTTGGCTGCTGTAATCATGATGTTCTGCAACTCATTTGCCGAGGGTTCCAGTACAATTTCGGACATGAGGAGCACAGCTTTAACCTCAAACATGGGCTGTGCTGCGAGCAGACGATTGATATAACACTTTAGGTTGTCGTACGTCATGCTTTGGAATTGGATATTATATATATGATTATTACAAAATTTGGGATGCCAAGTTTAAAACTCACTCAACGATACATTTATATGTTTCGCCCTCCCAGAACTCGTAATAGTCACGCATTTTTTCCGACCTTCCCGTGAAAGTGCCCAGCACCAAACTCTCTAGTTTAATTAGCACTGGTCCAAGCGAATCATAGAGTTTTTTCATTTGAGCTGCTTTCTGATTACGCGAAGCCTCCAACATCTCAAAGTAACCCTGACAACTGTAGACCCCAGTGCCACAGGATATTTCTTCATTCTTCTTCTGCACGTCCTCATTGTCATCGGCTTGCGTGATTGTGATTGTTCGACCAGTACTCGACTGAAAGGTGCGTTCTGATGAAGTTTTGAAGGACTCCTCGGGACTACGCCCATCTTCTACGCTTATAATCGAATCCTTCGATTCAGACGATTCATTGTCCAGGTTAAACAAATTGAAGCTTTGTATTTGATCAATGCGTTTGCGTAAATCCAAGCGTATAAAATTTATTTGTGATACTATTGAGGTCAGTTTCCGCAGCTGCGAATTAATTTGGTCACAAAACTTTCCAATGTTGAATGAGATCCAGTTATATCGACCCACTCCCATTTGTATGAACAGCTCCGTATCGTAAATGTGTTCCCGCAAGAACACAACCTCAGACATTGATAAGTTGCTGATGAGGCTGTTATATTGATTAATGACCTCAGACAGCCGTTCATAATCTTTGAAGAGAATATCCTTTTTCATAATGGCTGTGCGCAGCACCGATGGCAGTGTGAAGCCCAACTGCTCAAATAGCTGACCCTCGAACATTGTGTCAAAGACCTCACGATTCAAGTTAACCACAAAGTGCATGTCGTACTCGATGAGCACCTTTTCGTCAACCAGCTCCCGCCAAACTGGCAACTGGTGTTGGGATTCGGCAAGAATCAGTACTAAAAGAGTTTGCAAAATTATCAACCGTAATTAGATGGGACAAATAATGCTTGCTTCAATTAAAGTTTGAGGTAATCAGTATTTGCTGATTTAGCAAACTCACGTTCACATATCTTCATACACTCTCGATCCCGTGCTGATATATCCTTTGGCTTACGGTCCCTCATCTCGGCCATAAAGATGTTTGCCTTGCGCAGCTGAACATTCCCGTGACGTGTTTTGCCCACCATCCACATAATCATTGCTGTGAGTACTGTGAACCGATTGATTCTACACATGACTCCTGCTTGAGTGGCATCTACAGCAGCCTTGGCATCTTCGTCATTGTCTTCCAAAAAACTCGATGAGTTTTGTAATGCCAGGTCAAACTCAGACATAGAACCACCGCTAATTGCTGAATTATTCATTAACGAATTGATGCGGCTTTTGGACCTTAGCGTTTGCATGATGTCAGATATGTAATTCACTAGATGTGATATAAAACTCGATCAGTGGAATATTCAAAGAATATGCAAATAATATTACATACTGGTCTCGTCCTTGCATATTTCAATACGCAGTATGCTAGAACGGTTGGTGTGGTTCACAATAAAGGTGGCATCCTGCATATACTTCTCAAAGAGCACCTTTTCAAACTGGTACATCACAGTCATCAGCTCAAAATATTGCTTAAATGCGCTGCGCTTCAGGAAGCTATTTTCCATTGCTGGATCTTTTTCTACCGCCTTAAAGGCCAACACAGAGTTTTTCAGTTTGCGTCCCAGCAAACGGGCCCAGCACACTGCGCTAATCTTAGCCGGTTGTAGCCTTGGCATAGGCGGGGTTTTCTTGTATCGCTTTAAAGACAAATCAAATGAAAACGTTTCAAATACTCTGCTCCCAGAGTTGTACCAGTTGATCACTGGTGGAATATATATAAATTTAATTTACACTTAATACGTACCGTGAAGACAGCTTCTACGTTATTAATTTCGCTAACAAAGAATCGGAGGAGATTCTCATGTTTTGTGGAAACGAAATCTTGGAGCACCTTTCGGGTATCGATGCTATTCGCGTTGACAAGCAATTTGATACCTTTCTCTGCTGAGAGCAGCGAGTTGATACTTTGATCAATAACCGTTTTGGCTTCCATCTCAAGCACCTCCAAATGTTTATTGAACTGTTCCAGGGAGTATTCCCAGTTTTCCCAATTGCTGGGCATGAACATATCATAATCCACGCTCCTTATCAGCTCATCCAGCAAGCGATAGATTTTTCGCATTAGATTATCCACAATTGCGGGGTCGGTAATCAGCGCCTTGAGATTGCGCCCAAACAGATTCTCATACTGGATGAACACACGCCCCACATACGCAATATCCACGGCAACACGGTATATGTGATTCACTTCATTGAAGAGCGCCATGCTATCGAATTCCCAACGCGATCCAGCGCCGGATTCCTCGATGTGCTCACGGCTGACTTTGTAGGCCTGCTTCCAGCAGCGTAATATGTTTGCACAATTGTTGGCCGTCTCAAAAGTGTAAGATGCAGAGTATCTGAGATTTGCATATGCACGATAAATGCGACTAAAAATTGTTCAATCTTTTTTCTGTACTCACCGAAATATGTTGTCGAAATTAATAATTTTCTTCACCTTTTGCACAAACACATTGGATATCTCACACAGCAGCACTTGCATTTTGGGATCACGGCAGTAGTAGCTGGACATGGTCCAGATGTGGCGAAGGCCGACCATTACATTTGGTATCTGCATTATTGCCATCTTAAAGCTGTCATAGTTTTGAATTTTCTAGACAAGAGGATGAGACGTGTGGTGTTAGGACTCTCTGTGATATTATGGCTGTTTTTTGAACACACCTCCAAATAGTCCGTAACAGTGCCCAGATAGTCAGAGTTTTCTTTGGCGAGCTGAAAGCGCTCCTCGGTGCTGGCAAGTACTTGATTCCATTTGGCAATCACACTGGATTCATCAGTCGTCAATCGGTTTAGCACAGCGATCACAAACTCAGTTTTAAGTTGCTCCAATGTGCCATAGAGATCGATTTCCATCTGATGCCAATAGCGATACTCAGCCATTGGGGTGAATTCGTCTAGTTTGCTATTCTTCAGGGTCTTCATCGTTTTGTTCAAATACTTCATCCAGCCATCGACAACATCCTCGAGCTGTTGCTGTGTATAGGTGGGAACCAAGTCTAATTTCTTTGTATCGACTGGCACACGAATTAGCGCATCCTCGAATTCGGTCTCCTCCTGACCGGGCTGTACATATGACGAGGGCAGATTGAAGGACCAAACAATATGATCGATTGTCCATTCAATTGCCTTATCGAGCTCGTCAAGCTCTTTGAGAAATTCACGCTGTATTGGTCCAATGCGTGGAGGTGTTGCCTCCTCGGCAGCATGCTCTGCCTCCACCTTCGACTTGGTCTCGTTGAGCAGCTTTTCCCAACGCTCAGCAATTGTCAGCTTTTCAGGTTTCTGCTCGACTGTAAATCGTTTCTAGTGTTAATTGGTTTGCTATCAAAATATATGCATATAGCTTACCCTCTTCCTCAGAAGATGATGGTACTTCAAACTGCGTCTGCACAGTTTCTTCCTCCTCATCGGCTTCCGTGCCTGCTTCCTTTTTGGCCTGTTCCTTCTTCTTGGCCTCCGCTTGCATAGCCTTTAGTTTCCTGTGGATGCGATGTCAAAAGAAATGAATCAGCAAATGAACACAATTAAAGGCGCTCTACGCGTAAAATTAACACAAAGTGTAATGAAAAGCCGCTGATAAGCGAAATGAGCAACAAATACAAACAAAAGCCAACAAAGGGAACAAACAGGCAAAGACGACCTCAAACAGAGGCCTCCGATTGCGTCCTCTGCCACGCGACGAAGGAATTTTTAATTCACGAGCGTGCATGCCTAAAAAGGACTTGCAGGAGCAGAGCGCTTACTGGTCAAGTGGCTGCTGCTGGTGGGGTGCTCAATGCACGGCTGAGTGAGGCTCTGGCAGGATGTGCCATAAATGTTGGCTTCCAAACCAATGGAAGGGGCCAAAAGACAACGACAACGACAACGACATCGACGCTGGCGCTGGCGCTGGCGCCGTTGATGGCAGCATGAAATCCGATTAAAAATAAAAATTCTTATCGGATGCGCTGTAATTTATGTGCGAAAAGGGTTATGCAGGATTCTCAACAAAAAATAACCGAACGGAACGGAAAAAGAAACTGTAGCCGCGTCGATGGTAACCAGTGATAAATGCAAAACAAAGGGCAAACGAAAAATGTGGGGGAAAAAAAATAAAGGAAAACACAATAAAAAAAGAAAGCAAAAAAAAAAGAAAACAAAAAAATACAAAAACAAAAGAAAACAAAAAACGACCGTTTACAGTCGGAGCCAAGCACTTCAGTCAGCATAAAACCAATAAAGCGCGGGTACCACAGCCCCTCCCCAAATCCCATGGCCTCAGCCCACCCCAAAAAAAAAAAAGCAGTCCCCTCGCCAACAGTTAGCGAGGGGGGGACGCTCTGCCTTTGTTAAAAGTTAAATACTTTTGTTGTTTAAGCGCTTTCAAACGAAATTCCGATGGTTTGGATAGCTCCAATAGACCCGGCCCCGATTCCTTAGCTTCGCTGGAAACATCCTCGCCAGCATCCCCAGCGGCACCGCCACCGCCACCACCCTCCCGCTGGGCATCATTATTCTCCATTTGTTGGGTATCCGTGGTGTCCGGTTCGCGAAATTGAAATTGAAAGGCGCTTTTGTAAATCTGCAATAGAAACAAAAAAAAAAAAAAATCAACTACAAAAATGCAAAAATTCATGTGTTGTTTTGTTAGGTAGATTCCAGCATGTGTAGGCAATCTAATTGATTTTCTGCGTTGATTTGCCAAAAACAATTTTCAATTTTCAACAAATTCCCAATTTATTTTCATACAAAAAGTAAATATTATGGCAGTTGGGGCATGTTTCTCTCTCTCTCTCTCCCTTGCAGACCGCAAAATTTGCAAGCTGCCAAGTCTTACGATGCGGGGCGAGAAGGGGCGGGAGGTTAGGTTTACCAGCCAGCCTAATGGAAACCGCAGCACATTTTGAGGCTATGATGAAGCAATTTGCGTTGGCGCTGTTCGCTTAAGGCGTTGTAGGCGTGAGGCCCTTGCCACAGCCAAGTACCTCCCCTCCCACCGCGGACTCGGGGACTGCCTTTCGACAGACCGCCCGTTGTGCACTGAAGCGCAAAAATCTTTCGCCACGGCGTCCATTTTGATAGATGACTGCCTTGTTTTAGGAATTAATTACAATTCGTCACATTTTGTTTTGCGGTTAAGAATGGACAGACAAAGGCAGCAGGACACAGGGCAAGTGGGATGCTCATATAGAAGCTGAAGACCCGTCTGGAACAATGACGACTACTCCGAAGCCGTTGATTGATTGAATAACATTTTATGGGGTGTGAAATGAGCGAAAGGGCGCAAATTTGAGTGATTTTGGTTTGCGGATTGTGTTGTGGCATTAAGTGACGCATTCTGATGACCAGCTTACTAGTTGGGCTTACCGTCTGTAGTAAGTGTCGGAGCGATTCGATTAGGCTTCCCCGTATGGAGCCTAGGAGGAAGAACAATGGCATTTCGGCAAAGCAATGAGATATCTCCTTGAAGAAGGCTGTAAAAATAAATGAAATTAATGAGATATTGCACAGTAGAATGCACTTCAATGTCAGTCACAATATGGCCGAATAATCTGTGTAGTTAATCAGAAAGAACTGGACAAATATATTCTGAATAACCTATTTGTCCATGCCATTTATGTGATATTTACAGAAATAAAATAAGCATGAATAAAGCACATTAGTAATAATATTATAATTATAATCTTAATATTAGTAACGAGTAACTTACGAATTTCTTTAGCATTTCTTCGTAATATATAGACATATCTTATATTAGGATCCATGTCACTTGATTCCATTTCGCCAAAGTGACAATGGAGCAAAGGGGTTTTGACATAAGCTGGAACAATTTTCTGCAAATGGGAGGAAAGGTTCATATTCATTATTAATATATTAAATTGTTTTTTTTTTTAATTTTATTACATATTTCTAATTTAATTTAAAAAGAGATGAAGCGTGAAAAATTTTCATACGAAAATATATATGAAAAATTTGCATATTCAATAAGTATTTTAAAGCAAACTTTTCGTGTCTTTCATAATTAATAAATTAATCTAACCAAAACTATAAATTCTCTGGAATTTTATACTTGCACTTACCTTTACTTCAATATACACCGGAACATAGGATTTCTTTTTGGTTTTACGACCTGTTTGAAGGGGGAGGATTAGATTAAGAGTATTAGCATGGCAAGTGGGCGTGGCAGGTGCAGTTAAATGAATGCAACTGTGAGCTTGTGATTGGCGTGCCAAAAGCAGATGCAGTTGAAGTCATTTGCATTCGCCATTGTTCTGAAACATTTTGGTTTCCATTAAAATGCAATGAACGGAATGAAACTTTGCTGTTATCTTTGTGCCGGGAAAAGCAAATCAAATGAGCGCATCCTCAAATGGAGATAATCGGGAGACGCGGGACGAGAGTGGAGCACGAATTCAAATTAAAAGTTGCAAAAGAACTGAATGAAATGAATATTAGGCAGACGAGCCGAAATGAGTCCTTTAAATATGTATGATGAGCTGTGGGCAGCGCGGCTCAAAGGAAGGACAAAGATTTACGTTTGATATTAAGTTGGATGGGCTCCAATTTTATGCGTTGCATTCTTGGGGGTGTTGGGGCGGAAAACGCATAATACGACTTAAGAGGTGCGGTAGAAAACTTTCCAAATTAAAAAATGGTGCAGAGAACAAAGAAAAAACGAGCAAGAATGCCAAAAAATTTACCATTTTCCATATCTGAGCTGGCTGGCGATCATAAAACAATGTGTTAGCAGAGCATGAAATGGCCAAGATTTCAATTACTCACGTGAGCGTTTGGAGCGAGCCGAGCTCTTGTTGCTGCTGCCCACAGTAGCATCCTCCTCGCCTTCGACTTCACCCTCGGCCTCTGTCTCAATATCAGTCTCCATGGCAGTGCCCTCGCCGCCCTCCACGTCCGCTTGCTCAGCCTGCTGTGGCTCTGCATCCTGTCCGCCCTTCTTGCGCCCCTTGCCCTTGGCAGCGCCTTTCTTTTTCTTCTCCTTCTTGTCAGGCATCGAGGGCCTCGGCACTTCCTCCAGCACGGTGATCTCCTCCTCCACGAGTCTATCAAAGAACGTTCGCCACACATACATTAGCACGCGATCCAGATGAGCCTGCCGCTCGTAGCGCTTGTTGATGAAGTCGTCGACGGCCTTGTGGTTGTTGGCTATCAGTGTGTTCACATAAACCGGATCGAATACGCCCAGCTGGTTGGCAATGATAGTTTTAAGCCAAACAACGCGAGGCTCATCTAGGCTGATGTAGCCACCATCGTTTTGTCCCGTTGCGCCAGACTCCAGCTTCTCTGACCCGCCATGCGTTGAATTCGACATTGCAGCTGGAGGTGGCGCCACTAAGAAACCACACCCGCTGAAGTGACGGTGGCGACTTCAAAGAGTCTGTTTATTGGATTAGTGGTGCCTGGAAGAGGACCTGCTTGAGCATTCACTGCCACCAACTACGTGTTTTCTTGTTGTGCTTTTAATCTATTTTATCTGCCGTTGCTCAGTTCGCTTTTGTGATTGTTTACTGTATGCGGCGTTGTGCCTTATTGGCTCTTCCGTTCGCCTGGCGTCTGTAAATCCTTTTGTGTAACCTGGAACAACGGCAGCAGCGGCAGCGGCGACTGGTAGTGGTCGTGGTCGTTGCCAAACGTTGCAAGCCAAATATGAACGCTTTGAAATGTTGAACTCGTTACTCAATTTGTAGCAACAAAATACAAAAAAAAAATTTCATTTCCCTTCATAATACATATCGCTCGACGCCGCTTTGATTTTCTGCTTAAATTTGCTGACTGAAGTTTACATTGTTTCGGGAAAACCGTTTTTTGTTATTGACGGCTTTTTGTTGCCAATGTTTTTTTGTTTGGTGTTGATTTTGTGGCGTTGCCTTGGCTGTCTGTTGCCATTGTTGATGTTGGCTGAGCAACCAGCTCCTCTGCTTCAAATAATTTCGCCCCGTTATGTCCTTTTGCTACCTGTCAGCTGCACTTGCAACATGCAACGGAGCCGAGCTATGGCAAAGTGTTTACTTGCCGCAGGGCGTGCGCGTTGCGTAAACAAAACACGCAGCGCTCACTTAATGGCCATGCACATTAGCAACGTGCCACGGCCAGGCAGCCAGGCACTCAGTCTTGGTGTTTCAGCAGTTACCCACCCCCCCCCCCCCCTCCCGTCCACGAACATACTCAGGTCAAGTGACTGCATAAGGATGGCCGCCATTGGCTTAATAACTGTTTAAATGAAATATAGAAATAAAAATATTTACAAAGCAATTGCAGAGTGTGCTTCCAATGCCTTTTGCCATTAGAAACTGCTTAGCAGCTGCCTTCAAAGCTTTGTGATGAGTTTACTTTGAGTGTTGCAGCTGCAATATAGCATCACCCCCTCACCGCCACCACCACCACCACCACCAGCCCACAACCAACAGATGAATGTGCCGCGTCAGCTGTGCTGATTGAGAGCGCACCACTTGGAGTGATGCAAACGCGGTCTGTTTGCATTCAATCAAAGTTTGCTGCCTGGGCTTAGATATGCCACAGAAGTACCGAGCTATATATATATATATATATACCTACTCAATATATATCACTTGTTAGCAACTGCTTTGGCAAACTAATTTAAAGTTGTTGCAATTTTAAATAGGATTCGATTGATTTTGGATTCCCATTCATAGTAAGTTTTTCACAAAATTGGGCATATTATCCAGCTCAGACGTGGCATGCTGCTGTTGTTGTTGTTGCATTTGACACCACCTTGAGGCAATAAGCTTTGCTTTGATCTATTTCAGCCGTTGGGGCCAAAAGCGACAGCCGAGTTCAATACTAATTGAAATAAATGAATGTTTTGTCATCGCTGGCAGACAGGAAATCAGGTCGGAATATGGGATCTGGCTCAATGTCGGATGAAGTGCCACAGGCAATAGCAGCATCATTAAAATGCATGGTTCAAACTGTGCGTATACTTAATATAGATTGCCAAGGGAGGCTGGCAAAGCAGCTACCCATTCGTATCTAAAGTTGCCTGTAATTTTTATCCGTCATGTTTTTATTTGTATTTATTATTGCGTCGCTTTGGCTTTGCACCAAAACGAATCTGCTCCTTGCGCAGGTGAAATTCTCAGCGCAATTCGCGAAATGAGAATTTATTGACTTCTGCGTGTGTGCGTTTGCAATTGTATGCGCTTGTGTGTATATATGTGTGTGTGTGTGTGTGTTTTGGGTTATTTGCCTCTTCTATAAGTGTCTCCGCTTTTGCCCATCAGCGACGCATGAGTTTAATAAGCACAC
This sequence comes from Drosophila fungiperda, assembly GCA_035042345.1. NCBI lineage: Eukaryota > Metazoa > Arthropoda > Insecta > Diptera > Drosophilidae > Drosophila > Drosophila fungiperda. Next base: position 4,751,510 of record JAWNLM010000015.1, on the reverse strand, counting down.
ACACACACCACAGCTTTCAGACAGCTTGAAGGATGCTTGCGCGTTGTTTGCATTTGCGCTTAATAACTCTCAGATGCTGTCAACCGTTGGATAATCACACGCAGCCATAATTAGCCAGAGGCACCACATATTTCCATCAATGTGTGTGTGTGTGTGCTATGTTGCCAACGTCAATATGCTTAATTGTAAGTGCAAGAATACTGAGAATGTCGAATGAGCTAGGTGTGAGATTGATTTAACCAAAACATCTATATCATATCATATATATCCGAATCGTATCAGAATCTTATCAGAATTTGATCAGAATCGTACCATTCTATCATTCAGAATCTTATCAGAATCGTATCATTCTATCATTCTATCTATTCTTCTATTACCAGAATCTTATCATTCTTCTGTCCTTCTTTTCCTCTATTCTATTCTTTTATTATTTTATTCTTCTTTACCCCTATTCTTCTAATTTTATAATTTTCTATTCTTCTATTCTTCTTTTCTTTTATTCTTTTATTCTACTTCTTCTAATCGGAATCTTATCATTCTTCTTTTATCAGAATCTTATCATTCTTCTTCTTCGTATCAGAATCTTATTAGAATCTTATTTTGATAGAGTTATTTAATTCTATGGGCATACTGATTGCATAAATTATCTGGCACGTTCAACTGCATAACTGCATAATTGATGGTCAGTCAATTTTTCCAAATATATACTGAAGATTGCTTAGGAAGGTTTTAAAATTTTAGATTTCTTCTGTTTTATTTAACCTCAAAACTTCAAAAACGCTACAAGCAATCTGCAACCAGCAATGTACAACCATAGTGTATTAGTGAATAGCTTTATAAATTTTGGAGCAGGATATTCCCTTCGAGCACACTCAATATGAGCACTTACTTACCGGCCAGGCATGTTTAAAAACAATTCTCTTCGAGTGCAACATTCAGGGCCTTTGCTGGCTAATTAGCAAAGTGGGAGAGGCGTCTATGTAAAGTCGTTAGGCCTCTTCGTCGACAGCCTTTCACACATGTGGTGCAGCTTATTGGGCGGAGCAAATGACCCACATGTGGCATGCAGCCGTTTGCTGTTCTATTGCTGCATATCCGCTTCCGTAATGCACAAACTTTCAGATTGGTGCCGTTCAGATTTGGAATTTGCGGCTGAGCTTCTTCGTTTGCAGACAACCATGTTTACATTGCGAAATGTTCCGGCTGCAGTAGGAGTAAATGAATGCTGAATTTTGAGGCTGTGCATTGTCGATGCAGCCATATAAATCCTCGTAATTTGGCTCCCCGCTGCCCTTGAATCAGCCAAATGACCAAAATAGGCTAGGAAATGTGTCCATTAGTGTGCACAGAATTTCCCATCTTATCTGGCAGCAGTCGTTATTCTACATTGTCTGCCTTCTGGCGTCGCCTGCAGTGCTCAATTGCAACGGAATGGCTGCTAAAACCGCAACAAGTTCGATGAAATTGTGTTGCACATTGCATTGTAAGGCTGGCTTGCATTGTTGATTTGGAATACACTGGCAGAAGGCAGAGATTGTACGCTTTGCGGCTATCTAATGAGTTGCATGCCTTAGAAAGCGCCAAACAACCAACGAAACCAATCAAAACCAAAACCATCACCGATGCCAAGCTCTGCAACCGGCAACAGTTTACTCCTTGCCTCCGAGCTATTCCTCGTCCAATGCAGCATTTTTCCACTCATATCGCGACAAACAAGCGTCCATATCGCCATCTGTGTGTAGCTAATCTGGTAGTTATATTAGCCAACATCTACTCGCACTGTTTTAACTGATAAGCACAGATTTCACTTTTCAATTAGATTTTATTCATCAAATTATTCATCAAAATACATTGTGATTACGAATTGTTATCGGTAATTGATTTTGCTATAATCGATACTTTTTCATTATAAAATTTCATATTAATTTAAATTCGTATTATAACCTTACTTAATTATTTTCAAATGTGAAAAATAAATTGTGTGTTTTGTTTATAATTTTAAATATTGTTAATATCAATGCTGGCGAGGAGTTTATTTTAAATGTTGTGCAACACTAATTTAGAGTAGTAGTTAAACAAGCTCAACTCTTCTGTAATTTTTGGACATTGGTTGCAGTGTAAAAAAACATTTCACATTTTGTAATAAACTGTGCTAATTTTTGGACCTAAACGACGCAACATGGCTGCAACATTTTTTGGCCCTCAATTAGAAGTCTCGTTATAAGCTCGTATTAATTAACTGTACAGTAATTGCCTGTTTATTTCTGTTTGCATTCATGTGCACATCCAAACACACCCACACACACACACACTCTCACATGGTCCCAATTCCAGTGAAAGAGAATTGTTGACTGCAAAAATATTATGCAAAAACAGTGGCTTACTAAACTTTTCGCAGAAGTCAAAAAACTTTTTGACTGACTCAAGTTTTATATAATTTTTGCGTCAACAAATCTCAGCCAAATATTCGCTCAGTCGCTCGGTTTCAGTTCAATTTGCATACGCGCTCAGAGCATTATTTTTATTTACCTTATTCAGCGTTGATTTATGATTTTATCTCATTGCAAAAAAGTGCGCAAAGAAAATCAGATATGAGAGGAAAACTCTCGCACAACACACAAATTGAAATGCAAACGTGGCCAGTGGGCCATAACCTGGCTGGACGGATAGTCTAGGTAAGATAGTAAGCGCTTCTTGATGGGGGGGGGGTTGGGGGGCTGCTTGTGTATGCGACTACTGTGGCCATAATTTAAAAGCGGAGCTTTGCTGCTGGTATCACGTCACGTGTTCTCATTTGGCTTCCTTGACTTCGTGGCAAGCACTTGGAGAAGTAGTCACGTTGCCGTTATAGAAAATCGCTTCCAATATCATTGGCTCATAAATAAACTTGGATGCATAACTGAACAGCTGAATTGCCCAGCATTGATTCAGCCTGTGTTTTTGAGATACGCTTTAATCAGACCAAAATCATTTTCAGGCAGTGCAGTTGCCATGAGGATATTGGGTCAGCTGAATGCAGGACATCAAACTATAATATTTTGCTTGTTGTGTTGTCCGGGAAAGATTAACAAAGTATGCCAAATTGTGCTGTTGCCGTAATTAACATAATGAACCATAATGCCCTTCTCTTCAAAAGCAATAGCATTTGTAAATACAAATAGCATTTACTACAATATATAAATAAATTTAATTGAAATAGATAGTAATTATCATAATGATTGCGTGATTGCATTACAGAACAAAAAAATGAACGCAATTCCTTTAATTAAATATGCCTTTGATGTATTTAAATACATGTATGTATTGTATATATATATATATATTTTTTTTTTTTTTGACAGCCTTGCTGTCAGGATGGGATGTCAGCGGCTGCACAAGTCATACTCAGGGTTCAACAAATATTGGCCACAGGCCCAGGGGCATATTCTGGCCGATGGCAGCCGTCATGTGGTAGTTTCATTAAAATATGCAAGCAATTTTGCGGTAGAAAAACACTCGAAATTATACAAAAGCGATGGGAAGAACAGACACGCGTCCGTCAGCGCCCACACATAAAGTCCACTCGAAATTTTTCATAATTGCATCGTTTGGCCGAGTAAAATATTTTGCAATATTTAACAGGGCGCATCAGACGCAGTGGCCAACTGCCACTGCAACTGTCAGGATTGAGGAATAAACAGACAAGGACAGCCACCAGACAGATGCCGAACACGGAGCACGTGGATAGCGCATTTATTTGTCACTTACCGCACAACGCACGGTGTCGCCAGCCCGATGGGCACTTTATAATTTCCATATGCACACACACACACACAACACCCATAACACACAACATGCTCCCCGAAGCTGTTCAAGAATATTTCCGTTGATTGTCTGCGACGCACACTGACTCACTCACGAACACACACACACACATACAATTAAGTAAAGATGGGATGAACGGGTGTGTGAACGGTTCTGCGGTTTTTGGCCAGGACAAGCGCAAAAAGTTTTATTAATTACCTGCATGCGGTGGTTGTCGGTCATTCGAGGCGTATGAGTTATATGCTCAAGACACTTGTGTCCAACGATGTTTTCATTTAATTTCATGTTTTCATTTTCAAGCAATTAACGCACAAAACTTTTACTGCCCTTTTACTCCTGGGCACAGTAATTGGCCAAGATGACTGACGGCATTTGTTCTCTCGAATATACAAAATACCAAACAGTTTAAAGAGGTCGACAGATTGAGAGAGACAGAGAGAGAAAGAGAGAGAGAGAGAGTGTAAAATGCAATCAAATTAATGGCATTTATGTAGGCAACTTTTCGAATTTTTCTTCTTTTCTAATAAATGAAGTGAAAAATGTTTTTAGCAAACAAATTTATGAGGCGTGCAAAGCAAAAATTATAAAAGATTGACATCTCTGCATGTGACTGTATAAGCCTGTGTGTGTGTGTGTGTGTGTGTGTGCACGCATTTGCGCCTCAGAGTATGTGCGGGCAAAGCAAATATGCGCAATTTCGTGTTTTGGCAGCTGAATAAAATGAAGCACCGAACCAAAAATGGCGTTTGCTCAAATGTAAAATGTTTGTTTGCGGCTGGCGACGCTGGCATCAGGGGGACCACCCCTTCGGGTGAGTCAAACATCAATCACATCGCCAGAGCCCCTCGGCATGGCTTCGGCCTGCCTTGGCCCCGTAGGGTAACAAGACAGTTCTTGCAGAAAACATGAAATAAGTATTGTGTACACAGCTACAATTCTGAAATTCAAAAGATGCGCAATGAATGTGGGCATGTGCCAATATCAGTATGTGTGTGTGTGTGTGTCTGTGTGTGTGTATATATGTGTTTGCACAATCATAACTGCAGCACAGTGGAAAAATAAATATGGCACCAAGTCACCAATACCCATTCACACACACACTAACACACATACGCTGGAGCAGGCACATTACACTGCAAGCTAATTTCCGTCACGTTGAGCACACAAAGGAGCGCCGATGTACGTGAGGCAAGGCCAAAAACTTTCTGTGTGTGTGTGTTTGTGTGTGTGTGTGTGTGTGGAAGCGAAAGTCGTCTTGGAAACAGAAAACCTGCAACATTCCACATTGTAGTACCAATTGGCACTGAGGCGTAAGGCAGCAGGAAACGCAATAACAACAACAGCGAAAAGCATCAAATTCTCTTCAAAAATGCTTTTTCACGTTTTAAAAGGGTGTTCGGTGAATGGCTCCAGAACTGTCTTCCATAAGAATTTCTTTGTTTGATCTCAAAATGATTGCACTTATGTCACATGTAGGTGTTGTTGCATAAATTGGATTTTTGGTATTCGTTTAGATTATTACAACAACACTTCGTTCATTCATCTAATTCCAAATTAGCAAAAGAATTGCAAAATGTTGAACTTAATCGATTTGAAATTCAAAGGAGTTAGGACATTGAACATCTTTTGGGCAAGCGTTTAGATAAAAAAACAACAGAGTAAATTATTTAACTAATTTTTATCAATCAGAGCTATATTCTCAAAGCAGAAATGACAAAGTCAGTTCACACATTTACTCAAAATACTTTAAATTAAAGCACTAAGCCAAAACCACTTTATTAAAGTTCGAAAATGTTTTAATAAAAACACAATTATAATTGTAGCCTAAAAGCACATTTAAAGATTTTAATGTACTTGATTGGCAATCCCTGAAACATTAAAAAGGGTGAAGACTGTGTATTTAGGTATTATTTTCAAGTGTCAGATTGCCAAGAGAATATTTGTATGTGGCTTAGTTATCACATATATATACATATATTGTACTGAATATCCTTAATCACTCTGTAAATTAACTTTGAACTGTGTTAATAAAGGATAACAAAACAGGGTATGTTGAAGTGACTACAAAAACTCTACAAAATGCTTAACTTGCTTTTGGTTTTCTTAATAATACTTGTTGTAGCAGCAGCCAGTGCTGTCAGAAGCGTATGCCAGCCTCCTTTGATGACCCAAAACCATATTGAACCAAGTTGAATTTGAGAGGCAGCATTTAAAACCGCAGGCAAATGATTTTACGCGACCCCAAAAACTGATTTCAACACCAATTCCACGAAAGCATCGCTTGAAGTTTTCACAGAGTTGTAGCAAGTCAAACAATAAGATTGAGGCACAGTTAGGATAATGCCTAAAGGGGGGTGGTGGGGGGGGGAGGGGGAACGGGTTGAGGAACGAACGACTAGAGTAGGTTGTTAAGGCCTATGAGGGGCGTGGGCAAGTTTCAATGACTTTTAGCCGCCATTTTCAACTTAATTAATTAAAAGCAAATTAAAAGTTTTAATCTTTGCGTGGCAAATTTTAGCTACAAAAGGATTTTCATTTAGCTTACAACAACAGTTTGTGGGCGGGGCCAAAAATGTCTACAGTAAATATGAAGCCGACGCGGCTGATGAACAAAAATAATAAACTGTGACGAAATATTAAAGAATGTTGTTGTTGCTGTTGTTGTTATTATTAATGTTAATGCGGCTGGCAGTGGCAATTGTGAAAACAATGTTGTCGATGCGTACAGCAACTGTAGACACAGCAGCAACATCAATTTGTTGACATGAAAAGGGTTGGCTCTGACTGGATATTTAGTTTTATAAGCCAGTGTAAGCAGATTGCATCTTAACTCAATTCAGAATTAACAAATTTGTAGTAGACAAACAGCCGCTGACAAAACATACAAATTCAATTTGTTAAAATGTTGCCAGCATCCTTACCTTCAAGGATGCACAATAGTGGGAGACTCTCTGTCTAAGGACATGCACGAGTGAACTAAGATTATTTACATGAAACTTTGGTACAGCTCCCATCGCGTGACTCAATCATTTAATTTAATTTAATTTAATTCTTACCTTCAACATTTGTGTCCCCACAAGTTTTCAACAAGAACTTCTTCGAAGCTTGCAAATATTTGATATAATTTATTGTTGAAGTAATAAAATCATCTTTTCTCTTTCGTTAAATGTGTTTATTGATATACAATTTGCACATTATCTATGACAGCAAATCGGACTCAAACCGATTGCAGTATCACGTTCTCTGGCCAATCTTCTGCTGCTCCTCTATAGCCCTTGCTGGATTTATGATGAGCTGTCAACACTGTCGCAACGTGCAGCATTCATCACGTGGCCGTCAGTTGCATGTCCAAGGCGTCGGATGGCTGTCATAAAAGATGCTCATCAACAGTTCAGGCGCAAGCTGTCAGTTAACTGGCTGTAAAGCGCTTATGGACTGCATAAGAAAGTCGGAAATGACGTTGAAGATGAAGCTGCTGACGATGATGATGATGATGATGAGGATGATGATGATGATGAAGCTGAGTCAAGTTAAAGGCAAGCCTAGATATATGCGACGCTGCATTGGTTTCTTTTACTAATTGCTTGCAGTGCAAGAGCTGAAAATTTATAGGCTATCTTGACTGTTGAGGGCGTGGTCAGCGTCTTGTTTTGCATTTACAAATTGAAAATATGCTGGCCAAGAGACATCGCTGTTGCCGCCGTTGCCGCGCCGCTGCCTGCCAAGTGACGTCTACGACAATGGCGCCGCATTTAGTTGCAACATTTTATTGGTGACTTTTTGGCAGAGCTTACCATTTATGTTTGTTGTTGTTGTTGTTGTCGTTGTTTGTATTTTTACTGGCGTTGTTGTGCATGCTGTCACTGGCTGCTGTACTCGTAAATGTCAGGCCATGCATTTGCATTTCAATTTCCATTACAATATACAATTTGGAGCAACAACACAGCGACAGACGCCCACCTAAAATGTCCTCATGCTCCCTGCCTCCTGCCTCCGCCTCCGCCTCGTTGCTGTTTGGCTGCGATTAGCGCGCTATAAATCTACAAATTTTGCTGCATTTTAGCAAATGTTTTTTAGTTCATCCTACCAGCCAATATTCCCCCGTATCCCGCATGGTTGCTGCTGCGAATGTCGCCAAATGGACCATAAACCAAATCATTCAGCATAGCCACGCCCTATTGAGAGCAGTAAAACAAACAACAATCCCGATCAAAATACACCCTCCAAAATATGCAACTAATTTTGTTGAAGTTTAACAAGCGCTGTTCCCAATTTGCATTATTTGTTGTTACGCATTTAATTATACGACCAGCTTTTGGATTTGTCATGGAATATATTAAAACTAAATTATAACCATATCTGAAGTCAACCACCCTTTCCAGCTTCTAATCAACAGAAACACAGACCAACATAAATATAACATATCTCAGCTCTAAAAATGATACCAACTGCCTATCATCCTAGTTTATCAGATTTATCTAAATTTATTTCTCAAAATTTATATTTAAAATGGAATAGTTTTTGTTTGTTAAGCTAAGCAAACACAGATTATTTCAATATTATCGGGCGACACTTAATTTTATCTTAAATATAAGTTAATAATAATAAAGCTTTATTATACTCAAGAATTTCTTTAATATGCTTCCCCAAACCGAAATATTTTAGAGCGCGTTCCTTGGGTGCGCATATCTGAATTATTTACAAAGAAGTTAAACTCGAATTAAAATAGGTATTTAGTATTAAATAAACTTTAAGCTTAAGAACTAATTAAATATTTAATAGGTAATATGAGTTTGGTACTTTTAATGACTTGAGCATAAAATGAAGAAACCAAACACCAAAAAGTCAAACTTTCGAATTAAAGTCAACACAACTCGTCGTTCAATCGAGGCCAGTTGAACTACCAACGAAATATGTTCTCCATAGATACCTAACTTAAAAGCCCTCTCCAAGAGGCCTATTGCGCCCACTCCACATTGCTGTTTGCGAGAGCCACCCTGGATTCGAGTTTCTGCTGTGTCAGCTAACTTTACAAAATTCACAGCGTGTCGTTAAGGGCTTAAGCCTGGGCAGAATTCTTGTGGCACTTGTTCTTTAATCCCTGTGTGAGAGCATAGCACCAGTGCGGCAACATATTGCGATTTCATCCCGGGTTACGCATACGCCGCGTATGATGTGCGTGTGTTTGTGTTTGGGTGCCAATTGCAAGTCGAGAATGACTGCACAATTATAAGGAAACGGGGAATGGGAAATTGGCAGACTGGCTGCGTCTTGGGAGCAACCAATGGATCGTAAATATTAAGCGATAGGAACTTCGCTCTAGTTTTTGTTGTTTTTCGCACACCACGCAGTGTCTATGGCTGATGCACGTGCACCATGGCCTGCACTCTGTGCGGCTTCTGTGTCTGCGTTGAATATGGAGCAGCAGCACCAGCAACACCAGCAGCAGCAGCAGAAGCTAATTAAGACAAACTAACCTGATGTGCGTGTGTTTGCCTTGGCTTGGCTTTGGTCTCCTGCTCTGGTCTGGTCGGGTTTTGGGTTGTGGCGTCTTCAGCGCCAACCGGCTGTGTCCTTGGCTGCTGCGTGGGGCAAGTGACTGCTGCGGTGCTCAAGAGCGACACCACGTTCCCAACTGTGTGCGAGTGTTTTGATATACGGCTTTGTTACAATCACAATGTGTTTACATGGAGCACAACAGCAAAGCGCCGTGTGTGTGAGACCCGTGAGCCAAGTGCACTTAATTTGTTTGCTTAATTTACAAAACATGAGACGGCGCTGATGGTGATGGCGGTGGCAATGGCGATGGCGAGGGAGGTGCTGTTGGTTGAGGTGGTGCCACTGGCAATGCCTGTTCCACAGGCAAAATATGACTAGGCAACAGCTTGGGCTGCTTCGTGTTAAGACTGTTTTCTCCATGTATGTTTAGCACTCGCCACTTGCCCCAGCAGCTGCCACTGCATGTACTCAGCAGCAAGAGCCGGCTATGACAACAGGGCCATCTCTACATTTTGGCATGCTAAAGTAGCTGCATGTGTGTGTGCTTTCAGCTGGCTTACTTCTAAAATTATGGCTTGGTTCAGTTAAATTTGTTGAATAAGCAGTACTAAATTTTGGAAATGTAATAACAGCTGGGCAGGAATAAACTGGGGGCAGAATAAGCGAGTTGGTTGCATTTGACAGTATTATGTTTTTGGTCTGTTCACATTAGTTATTCTATTGTGAAATTTCGTATGTGATTCAGGAGTTTTGGCCATGTTCTAATAAGTAATAATAACAATAATCAACGACAGGAAATATTCACTTACGGGTACTTACGCAATATTTTGATCAATCGAATTAATTTGAATGCTTTCTCATCAGTGAAACTCATTTTCGTAATTTAATTTTATTTCTTTATTTCATCATATAATTTTGCCATTATCGTTTATAATTTTGAGCTAAGTTCCTTACGCTTTGGCGTTTTGTTTGTTTTTCATTTTGTTTTCTATGGCGTGCTTTGATTTTGATTCAAATGTAGTTTTTGTTTTTTTTTGGCTGTTCTTACCACTCATAAATTATTTATTTAATTATAATTATGCATATTTATAATATATATATTTTTTTTTACTTTGCTCGTTTTTTTTCCATGTTTTTTTGCAACTGCTTTATTAAACATTTACGTTTCAGTTTTTTTTTCTTTCCTGTAGTTTAGTTTGATTTTACATTTTATTATTAGATTTAGTTTTAGATTTTTCTGTGACTGCAAGACGCCGAGTATTTTTTTACATTTGATTTCATTGTTTGATTTACAATTGATTTAGCTTGCTTTTGATTTTATTCATATTTAGTTGTTAAGTAATTTGCCTATATCTAAAAGAGGTTCATGTTTCGCAGTGTTCAAATCTGCTAAAAAAAAGTATTTGCTGAACATCTCATCAAATGCAGAAACTCTCTTTTTTTCTAAAACTATTATTTGCATTTGCAAATGTTTTGCTTACGAAGTGTTTGTCCTTCACATTATCCTCAATAGTTAATCTTAGTTCTAGCAAGAGCAACACTCTGCTTTTAATTATTTATTTATTTATTATTCAACTAACATTTAATCACTAATTTATTTTACTTTGACATTTGTTATTTATTAATCATGTTTTATATAACTATATTTAAGTTTAGCCTTAAATGAAGTTAATCTTATGCAGCTAAAATAACAAATACAACAAATGCAGAACCAAAACACCGCAAATTAACCACAATGCAGAAATTCAATTAAAATCATTTTCCTTCCATTCATTTTATTCATTGGCATCATTTGTGCTTTATTATTCTGTTTATTATGTCATAATTAGGTTTTCATTTTAACATTAATTATGCAATTTATTATTAACTTTTTTTATTATTAGTATTATTCCATATATCTATATTTGTTGATTACATCTTGCATTTTATTTTGTCTTGTTTTTTTTGTCGTTTGTGTATTTTAGGTTTTTTTTTTTTTTTTTACAAATAATATTTACATGGCTTACGTGTCTAGGCTGCGGTTGTTGGAGGGTAGGGTGTACTTAATGTATAATTATTTTGCCTTATGTTATTAATTATTTTTCTTTGTTTTTTTTTCATATATTTAAATTAGGTTGCAAAAATGTTTTTTTTTTTGCAAGTGTACGTTTTTGTTTATTTTAGTTTATTGAATTTTTTCCGCTGTGTATTTGTGTGTTTTCCTTCCAGAGTTTCACATCACACCACGCCCACAAATTGCCGTTACGCCCGTAAGTACACATTGAGTATTTTATATTTGCTTTAATAATTATTTAAATATTTTTGCTCTCTGAATTGTGGTGCGTGTGCTTGAGCGCAATAAAATAACCATCGGCATTTATTAATCACACCTTTTTTTTTTATCTATATTCAAATTCAGCTCAGATTTTATAAAATTGCAATAGTTTGTTGAAAAATAATTGGTTTTTAGACATAATCCGAACATTCTCTCTAGCGACAGCGTGAATGAATTGTAAATGACGTCAGTTGTGCCGTTATTTGTTATTTGTTAAGCGCACAATAACAACATAAACATAAATTAAAGGAGTTACCCACAATGACGTGGCGCTTCGCGTTCACAACGTAAGCCCGTTTAACGTTTTCAAAACATTGTTTTTTTTTTGTCTTTTACTTTGTAAATTTATTTATTTATTTTTATTCATATTTTTTTTTATATTTTTTTTTTGTGATGTTGCAGTTTGTTTTGTAATTTGCTTTTTATAATTTGCTGCTGCACATTGGTGCATTGTTTGCATTTGTTATTTTTTAATTACACTTTCGAGCTGCCCGCTCGGAGACTCGGTGTGCCATTTGTTGTTGTTGTTGTTGTTGTTGTTGTTGTTTGTATTGTTGTGGCTGTCTGCCCGACTGCTCGAACATTTGCTTATGTCGCGTGTCCATTGTGTGCTGGTCACAGCTGAGCCGCCACCAGAGTTGCCACTGCCAATGTGAGGACGCCAATAGTGCTGCAGCTGCATTGGGCGGCGCCTGTAAGCGCCGAATTGTCCGGATCTCCATTAACATAACGCTTCGAGCCCTCCAGGCCCAGCAAATTGGGTGAAATGGTCGTAGGCGGTGCCGTGCTGAGACCAATACGCTGCTGCACATTCTTGTGGAACACATGCAGTATGGACACCTCGCAGAGTAAGCTGATGCTGCTCTGGTACTTGGGTATCGCCTGAAAGAAGCCCTGCAGCACCTGGCTGTGCGGATAGATTTCCAGCGAGGAGTATGTGGTAGAGCCCTCAAATGCGTCCTGTGTGATGCGTTGCAGCGGCGTCTTGTACACCTGTCATGGCATTAATCAACACCTGGAGTGGTCACAGTTCTTCAATTGCTACCTACCTTACGGCCGTTAATGTACCAGGTGATGTTCGCGGGCGGATAAGATGGACCAACCGTGCACACCGCCTTGAAGTTGTCGTTGACACCAATCACCTTTTTGTCCACCTGCATGGCCGGGTCATCCTTGGGCAACTCAATAACCTGCATGTGCGCCGACCGAATATCCGTGTGGAAGAGCGGCGCATCCTCGGACACCTCGCACTGATAGCTGCCAGTCAGATCCCGAGTGACACCTTTCAGTGTAACCGAGGTTGCATCCGAGTTGGTTAGCTGCAACGAATTTCGTATCTTTAATTAAATATTAAAATTCAACCCCAACACGTGCTTTAAATTACTTGATTAAAATTGAATTAAAATGTACGAATTGCATTCAAGAGGCCACAATGGAGGACACCATTTGGCATGGCCATTTTGTTTTTTATACTCTATTTTTAAAGGATTGGTTAATTGGTAAAACATGGGAAACATGTAAAATCAAAATCACAGCAAATAAAATAATAAAAATGTACAGCAACAGCGAACAACTCGAAAATAAAAAGTATTAAAAATTTTGAATATATTATTTATTAATATTTCAGTACGATTTATTTGCAAGGGTATTCAGTGTTCGACGCGGGGGTTTTTACAATTGCAACTCGCTGTTGCCGTTTTGCATTTGTATTGGTAATTGGCTGCAAGCGTTGGGCCACTTGGGCCCAACTTGAGCGTAGTATGCCGCTCAAAATCCACTTCAACAAACCAGTGGCAAACAGCAGCAGCAGCAGCAGTGGCAGCAACAGTGGCAGCATCAGGCACGATTAACGTGTGTGTTGTTCGCTGCGCTGCGGATTTGAGGACGTTGCATTTAAGTGCAGGCAACCCTTTCACGTTTTGCATTTGCCGCCAAATGCTGCAGATGTTTTTGTTCATTTGCATCTATACTAATCCTCTGCTTTGTTGGCATGGCTTGTTATTGGCACTGCCAGTTGCCAGTTGCCAGTTGCCCGTTGCCAGTTGCCCGTTGCTCTCCATTGTGTTGTGCCCCCGGCAGTCACCCATCCATTTTTACGATTGTTTCAACACTTTAGCGCATTTCTCTCTTGGCTTTCCATAGAGTTGTCGCTGCCATTGCCATTGCCATTGCAACATGCTCATGTGTTGTTTTATTTTTTCGCTGTTCTATTCTTTTAGCCACGTATATAATACCGTCGATAAGGGCCACAGTAGTAGATGCAATTGCTATGGCCAATGCCATTGCCATCAAACCAAGAGCTACAGCTCCTATTTGGCATATTGCGATTGGCCCTTGGCTGGTGGCTGAGAGCCAGCCAACTGGATCCTGGGCGCTTCCTTGCGGTCTGTGGTTTCAGTGGCTTTTGGATTTGTCGACGCTGATCTCGTTACGCAATCGTAAAATGAAAACAAATGTGTAGTGTATTGATGGGGCGATGTGTGTGTATGCATTTGTTCTCATACGCATCTATATATATGGACCGCTACTACAATGTGTGAGCCATGAATAACTGTGCGATGAGCCACACAATGCTGGCTAACAATGGGAGTCCGCGTGCCCGAGTTATGAGTGCAACAATTTAGTTGACCTGAAATAGTTGCCTGTTGCAACAATCGCGTTTCCTACAGATTATTATATTCAACGTGTGCAGAATTTACGGAGTTGAGTAATTCTCTATATTGGAACCGCCGTGTGTGAAATTTATTTCTTTTATTTCCATATACTCTATTATCTGTCAAAATACGTAACTGTTTGCCGGAGCTGATTTGTAGTTTTATATTGTCATATAATGAGGATGAGGACTGTTTGTTTGCGCAACCCATTCAACGATTTAAATTACGTTAATTATGTAGTCAAACAGACATATGTATACATATATCTATTTATATATAAATATTGTACCCTTGCATTTTATTTATTTAACTATTTGATGCTGACGTCGCTTCGCTGCTGCTGTTGTTCTTTGCGGTTGGTTGGGCTGGGCTGGGCTGGGCTGGGGATGATGGGGCAACTAACCCCTTACTCCAGGCCTTAATCCGCGTTGTTGTCATATTTATTTAATTGCATGTGACTTTGCTTTTGTTGTTGTGCCGGGCTTCATGGCGGGCGGAAACGGAAGTGGCAGCGCCAGGAAGCGCGCCAAACAAACGCAAATGTCTGCCATTTTGAGGAATTATATGCCCCGTCGAATCACAGTCACACACACACACACACGCACACACATTTTAGTTACTCATATGAAAATGTTGCGACATTTGTAGCTGCTTCATCCGGCCGTAGGCAACAAAAACGAATCCCAACTAAATTCTAACTCAAATCAACACAACTCAACTCAACTTTGCTTTGCTCAACTAAACTAAACTCAAGTTGCTTTTATTGTGCTGGGAAAGTTTTTGTCGGAGCGCATTTTCCCTGTTTTTTTATATATATATTTTTTTTTTATTTATTTGTCGGCTTTTAATTTGTATTTATATTTTAAATTGCTTTAGTTGCCGCATCTGCAACTATGTGGCATAAAAAATTATGCTACTAAAGCGCAATTTTGCATGACAAGCACACACACACACACACATACACTTGCAGTATGGCTGAGCTTACATGTGTGTTAGTGTGTATAAGTGAGTGTAAGAGTAAAGTATTGTTTCAATAATTCTGGCTTTATGAAATAATAACTTTACTGCAAAACCGCTTCGCCGGCTGAGCAGCCAACGACGAGTTGCAAGAACACAATGAATTTTATTGTAATGCCCACTTCTGCTGCTTTCTCTGTGTGTGTGTGTGTGTGTGTGTGTGAGAGTGTGTGTGTTGTTGTGTGTGTGGCCCGCACTTGAACAATTTTGCAGCTGGAGCTGCGCTTCTCGTTTCTGTTGTTGGCTCCTCGCTGAGTTTCCGCTGTTTGTTGTGCAGCAATTTTAATTTTGCCAGCGCTGTCGCATGCGCCACATATACACACGAACACTAACACACACACACACGCACACACTCGTGCAAGCACACACAATTACATGTAGTATGTGATGGCATGTGTGTAGCTCAGCTGCAGCCTCGTTTGCATGCAACACTTTATGAATTATTGCTGTATCAACTCAAGTCGCGGTAGTCAGCCAGCCACACATACTCCACACATACACACACACACAAACACACACACTCACACACACGCACATGGGCACGTATTATGTCATTCCGAATTTCCGTTGCCTTCTAGCTTTGTTGCAACTAACGGCGCTAGCGTTGGCGGCCCGTGCCCCGCTTCCATACTCGTTCACATTTGCAGTTGCCATTCCCTCTAACCGTTTCCTCGTCCCTTGCCAAGCTTCCTTCTCCCTCCCCTCCCTTCGCGCTTCTACTTCACAGTTGCCCGTTGGCATTTCACAACTTCGACTGCCTAACGCGCTGAGCGCAGTACGCAAAGCGCCTGGCAAGGCCGACCACAAATTTAGTGAATGAGATGTTTCCGGTGCGGTTGTTCTTCTTTTTGTGGCTCTTGCCGTTATCCATTGCCCATTTGTTGTTGTTGTTGTTCTTGTTGTTGGTGCTGTTGCTGCGCTGCTGTGAACAATTTTTGGTGTTTGGAAAATGCATGGCTTTTTATTGTGCTCATTGTTGGCGACAGTGGCACACGCCATGCGAATGGGAGTTGTACTGGGTTGATATGGACAGTGCCAGATGGACGGACCTGCTAGCTAGCTTGAAACTATAAATATGTATATGCACATACATATATATATGTTGCACGCTATGTGCTTGTCTTGAATGCATTTCGGAATTCGTATTTTTATTTATTATATTTATTTGTTGCCATTTGTCAAACAATTTTGCCAAGGCTGTTAGCGACTGTGGCAGCCACAGCAACAAATGTAGCTGCAACATGAACAATTTGGCATACAGCTAGTTAAATCTCTTCGTATAGAGGAGCACTCTCACGTAGCACTTGAATATTTCTAATTAAATGTAAACAAAAACCTGAAATATTTCAACTCTTTGAGTTGATTTAAAAGCGCTTAAATAAATGATTAGCTTAATGAAATCCATTTAGTTGAAAATATGAATTTTGCTTGCAAGAGGTGATTTAGTTTATCTCAACTAACAAAGAAAACTAAGTTGTTTTTTTTTTAACTATTAATCTATTTACAAAAAAAACTATTAAATATGTTAAAGCTTGTCTCAAATAAAAATGAATGCTTTCCAAATTGAATATAAACATTTATTAAATGTTATTGAGAATTGTTTTGTAAGTTTTATGTTTTTATGATTCTTATCATTGGTATTATTATCTTTCATTATCAATTGGATATTTATACTAAAAGCATAATTAATTTCAAACGCATCGGAAACGGAAAACTAGCTTTTTGAGTTGGCTAAATGCATTGTTTTTTTTTTTGTAGTAAAATGTCTGAATTTAATGTTTTTAACCATTATAAAGGCACATATTTTGTAGTCTGTAGACTTAAAAAAAACACACACACAATCTGATAAAGAGGAACGTTTAAAAAATATATCATTCCCCACCCAAAGCTCAATTAAACTTTTGCGACTTACAAGGCCAACAAGGACAAGAACAACTACATTGGGAGAGCCTTCGCGCTCTGTGTGCATCTAATTAACAACAGTCTGGGCTGGGTGCTGGGTGCCCACAAGGCTAGACCCAGAAAAAGCTAGCCAGAAGCAGTAGCAGGAGCAGCGGGAGGTCTTGGAGGAGCTTGGCCCTGGCCACTGGCGCCCATGAAGTTTTTTGGCCACTTCTGTTGCCATCTGCGTCTTCTGGTTTTTTGCAAGCGGTAGAGTGCATTAATTTTAAGGGCACATTGCTGTGCATAAATGCGAAATAGAGGCGGTGTTGGAGGCGAAGGAGGAGGCGTGTCGGGTTATTAACAATGTTAAAAGCAAATTCCAGCAACAACAATGCCCGGACACCACAACCGAGAACACTTGGTGTGTGACTGCCGCCGCCATTACCGCAAACTTAATGCGGAATAATTCCTTCCGTGTTGACAGTGTGCAAAAACTTTTCCGAGCACAAATTTTTGGGCCGGTCAACGACAAGGGGTGTGCAAGGGGACAGGATGAGAGTGGTAGAAGGATGCCTAGGCGCTTTAGGTTCTTTTTTTTTTTTTTATTGTTGCGGACAATGAATAAGCTGCAAAAGTTTTGAGCACTTGGCATATCCTATTCCTGTAACTCACTCTCCGCATCCCATCCATATCCTTGTCTGTTTCTCTCTCTCTCTCTCTCTCTCATTGTGTGTGTTTTTATCGCTCTCCCGCTGGCCGTTCACAGCGGGTGACCCTGATAATTGAGTGTTTTAATTGAAGATTGCCAACGTTGCTGTCTCTAAATTATACATTTAATTACATTCTACATAATGATTATTATTTCTCCTTTTTTTTATATATATATTTTTTTTTTTTGTAGAATGACAGCTCAGCTATCGTTTGTGTTGCTGCTGCTGTTGCTGTTTTTGTCGCATGTGCAGAAAGGGGAGGGGAGTTGCGAGACAGAACTCTATGTTGAATGAATTTTGAAGTTTGTGGGCGCGTTTCGGGGGCTGCAATCGTAAGCGGTGGCATCCAGCCCGTCTGCATGCCGCATTTGCATTCCAATAACGCTCAAGTGGACGACAGGAGTGCACTTGGTCGGCTGGCCGTGCCACGCTCACATACACGCCCACACCCACAACGACGCCTACATTCACGCCCACACCGACGCCCTCGTCCACAAGTGCATTGCATGTCAGTCACAGAGTAGCAGTAGCAAAAGCAGCTGCCATTCAAGTGTTGTCCTCAGAGCGAGTGCGAGTGCGAGTGCGAGTCTGAATACAGGCCCATCTTTTTATATAGTCAGCTAACACACACACACAGACATACACACACACACTCTAAACGCATACACTAATATTAATACATGTGCATAATCATAAAGGCAACGGCCTGAACTTTTCTCATTAAGCGTGTTTAGCTGCTTGAAATGATTTAGGAAAAGTAAAACAAGTCAAGTTATAATGTTTTAATCTCAATTACAGTACTTGCCACCAATTCACCGACATTGCGCGACCCGTACTTGATTCGTCTGAGCCATACCAAATTCGTCATGTTGCAACCTCACACTATGAACTAAGTGTCTGTGTGTGTGTGTGTGTGTATGTGTGTGCGTCTGTTCTTGGTACTTGCCTTGGCATAACTTACTAATTCCATTTTAATTTATATTTGTGGCGTTGGATAGTCTTTGAATGTTGCCGTTCGTTAAGAGAAGCCGCAGTGGAAGCAGCCGCTATCAATGCAAATTAGGAAAGGTGGCTTTGGATTCATTTCGATTCGTTACCTTGGTGCATGGCAACACTACTTTTTCTGTTTCGACTTATTCATCTCTATTAAATGCTGCTTTTCAGCATGACCGACATCTGCTGCTGCTGCGAATAACCTTCAAACTTAATTGCAAAGCGCAAGTTTGCGAAATCATTCGCATTAACCAATGGACACGCTCTCGCCCCTCGACCCTCCCTCCTGTGGCAAGCCAAACACCTGACTTTAACCCATCATCTCATAGAAGAAGTTCCTTTTTTTTCTGTAAGCTTTTTTCACCCTTTGCGGTGCACAGCTCATTGCATCTCAAGTTGGTTGCTTTAGCTGGTTTCCAGCCGCCTAACTGAGAGAACCAAATGCGTTGAGGGCCGAATTTGCTTAAGTTCAGATTTAGTTGAGAACTTAATTCCACTTGTGCCGCCAGTGCCCATAAGTAGGCTACACAATCTGAATGGTTTCTGATCCGCTGGCTATATGAGTCATGGCAGAGAACACAACATGAAATACAAAATATGCAATTTGAGCCGATTCCACCGCTAACTCCAGCCCCTAGTTGCTGCTGGCAGTTGTAATCGAAATATTTAATTAGTGCGAAAATGCTTTTGAATGCCAATTAGTGGCAAATTAACATTTCAGCAGGACTGCTTCTATTCATTCAACTTGCCATGTTTTTAATTCCCTTTTCGTCGATTTCTGCAGTTTCCGTAGAGAGTGCAAATTAAAGACACAATCAGAACAAATTAATCAAGTCCGATTGCTACTCCCACTGATTGATGTGGTGTCTCTGTCTCTGTATTTCGCATACAAAGAGAAAAAGACGGCAACAGAGAGAAAGAGAGACAGAGAGAGAGAGAGAGAGAAGGTTGTAGAGGGAGATAGCATGTGCTGGGCATGCTGGTAATTATTTTCATAAGCGCCGAACTCGCTGTGTTTTGCGTTGCAGCTGTGTGTGTGTGTGTGTGTGTGTGTTGTAAGTAAAATAAACATTGCCCCATCATTTGCTATGGCAATGGCCCTTTTTGATGCCATTATTTATTATTATTAAAGGTCGGCCACTTGCGAATTTGAAAAATGTTCCATGGAGTGTTGGTAAATGAGTTTGGAAATTTTATGTACAGGCGAATGAGTTTTCAATTTATATTTTGTGCAAAAAAAAAAAACAAACAAAAAATTGTTCATTGTAAATTCAATTTTATTTATTTATGATTATACGAAAAGCGATTTTTCGCGTTGAGCTCAATTGTATAGGGTACAGTGAGGCATTTAAGTTTTGGCAGTGAACACGACCATTAAACATTAAGCAAATAGTTCTTTGAACATTTATTATTTTTCGCGAATTTCATGCGCATTGTTTTTGACCAAAAACGAAATCAAAGTGCGTTTTTCGAAATGTTTTTGGTTTGACGAAAATTTTAAATGCTGTCCGAAAAATGTTGTCGCTTTCCACTAGACTAGAAATTTATTGTGTACTTTGCGGCTGTTGTTTTTATTAATGAGCACAGCACCGGCAAGGATAGCAGCTGTTGAGCTACCCACATGAACGACTCAGAGATACCCTATTATCAATGAAAAGCTTTATGTGTTTATACTATCAAATATCTAAATGCATTTCAACTTCCTCAATAACTGTTTCTCATTCTATAAATGTACGTTTCACTTTACTCTTTATTTATTATTGAATATGTATTTCAACTTATGCATCCTTTCCACTTTTGATTACAGGGTAGAAGAACAACATATTCGGTGCGAGGTGGCGTTGTTTTAGTTGGTGCAAGCCGCGCCATAAACTATTTTGCACATTGCGCAATATTTCAGTTAGTTGTATTCGCACTTTTCAAATTGTGTTGCACTCACAAACACACACACACACACACACGGCACTGCCCAAAAAAAAAAAATAAAAATAGAATTGTATATAAAAATTGCGCATAACTGGCAGTTAGAGTGTGTGCAAAAGAGATGGAGAGACAGAGAAATTGGTTTAAAAAAAATTGCAGACAGAGCCAGAGACAGCCTGACGTTTGCAGGGGACCAACAACTTTAGATGCTGGCAACTGGTGTTGCCGGTGCCAGGGGCAGCGATTGTCGCTTCAGTTGCCATTGTCCACATTTAAATAAATATTTGCACAATATTTGAATGTTTTCGCAATTCCATTTGTTAAAACGCAAGCTTCGCTCGTTCCGAGCACTTGTACGTACGGCTTCCATAACATTTTGTAAAATTTTTCTCGATTAATTGACAATTGGTAAAAACAACCAAAGCAACTGTTTGTTTTGAAACAATCGCCTGGCTGCTTTCAGAGAGAGAGAGATGGATTTAGTGGAAAAGAGTGTCTGAGCACCGTATGATCGAATGCTTAATTTCACTTACATCAACATTAATGCCGGAGACGGGGAAGACAAATGTGGGCGTTGCCTCGCGTGGCACGAAGCGATAGAACTCCTCCTGGCCAAAATACCAACGGACCGAATACAATGCCGCCTGTAAAGCAAAAAAAAGAAGAGAACTTTAATGAAAAGTGTGAATGAATAACAGAAGACAGAAGACAACGAGTACTCCGAGACAACGAGGACAACGAGGACAACGACAACGAAGACGAAGTGCTAGTAATTATAATAATTAAGCAAGCTTTCCCCGTTGACAACGTCGTTCCTCTTCCCAGTTCACAATTCGAATTTTCAAGGAAGTCTCACTTACCTTCTCCAAATCATATTGACAAGACAATGTCGCTGCATTGCCCATGATGACTGCTTCCGGCACGAATATCTTGAGATCCTTCAGTCCATGAGCTGTATACAGGTAAAGAGGGGGTGGGGGGGTGGGGGTTGGGTGATATAAATATTAAAGCTTGATGGAAAAGTAAGCTGCTTATGCGTCTTTTCCACAACAATTCACATTTTCTTTTCACACCTCAAGCAAGGCAAACAGTTAAAGTGCTTAAGTGCAACACATTGCGAGGCCTAGGGCTGGTGGCATGCATCGGACTTGTGTGGCTGGTCATAGCCAAGGCATGAACTCGATTATGCCATGGCTTAAAAACTTAATTACATACATTCAGGGATCGAATGCGGCAGCATTGTGAATTGTGGGTGTCTGCAGCCGGAGCCATTGGCATGTTAATTTATGTCAGCGCATCGGCGGGAAGCACTATCAGCCTTAAATTTAATGCAATTCGATTTGCGATTTTATATACGCACTTTGACTTTAATTGAAAAATGCAGGATAGTTAAATAATTAAAATTACATGTACGCCCACAAGGCATAATTGCTGGCATTTTAGATGTGCTGAAATATATACCGAAGGTTTTCTGATATATGAAACCCAAATTATATTCCTTTCGCATAAATGGAGCGAGTGATATTTGGTATGGGTTAATGGGTAAACTGGCTGAGAGTGAGTTAAATCAAATAAAAATATCATTTTATAAACTAAGCAGCTGACTCGTAATAAGTACTGGGTGGATGAAGCCCAGAGGCAGCAAATCGAAATGTTATCTATTAATTAAGTTACACTTAATTATAATCCACGGTCTTATTTTGATTGTCGACAGCTATTAATATTTTTTGCACAATTCTTGTCAGTTTTAAACGCTCGACAATAGCTGCACAACAGCAGCATAATTAAAATATTGGCATGTGGATCAATTCAGTTTCAATTGAATATATGAAATGTGGTTGTTCAAGTTGTAACAATTTTAATCGAGCAATCCCATGTTAATCAGAATCGTTCAACTCGAGCGTTTATCAATTAAATATAACATTTCATTATTTCACAATTTAAATAGTGCGTGTGAGTGTGATTGAGTTTATATGGATTTAAGTGCGTAATATTTACAGCCATTTACAAAATCAAATTAAACCATTTGAACCATATTGGGGAGTTGGCGCAGTTGGCAAAATAAACTCAATTACAGCAGACAATCAGACAAATAAAAGGCGAACTCTGCTTGACCATTTTATGGGAATATGTTTAATATAAGCTACACTTACTCATAAAAGTTTACGCATACTTACCGCTCAGCAATAAATCGGAGATTATAATGCAGACCAGAGCCAACATATTAAAAATAGCATGCAAAGCAGGTAATCCTCGCTTGGGTCGCCGCATGCTGGATCGTCTTTGTGCTCCTTCGGCTACTCCTTGAGTGACCATTCTTATGGTTGGCTTCTGCAGCTTAGCTGAGCTGCAAAGAGTTGCAAGAGACGCAACGCAAATGTGTGAGTAAAAGTTGCATGTGGAAAGTTGCTTGTAATCATATTTGAATTGATGTGCTCGTGCTTATTGATAACTCCTACAAATTCGAAATGCATACCACTCCCTTCCTGCATGCAACTGTGCAACTGTGCAACGCCCGTCCTTTGTCAGTTGAACAACTTTGTAAGGCTTTTAGAGGACACTCGTGCACAAGTTGCAGCAGCTTAAACGTGCTTAAAAACTTTGCCTCAAGACAAAAAACCTTTAACTAACCAATACACACACACTCACAGAGCTTCCAATCGCACTGTCCACACGCTGCATGTGCCGCAAGCAGCTCCATGTGCAGTCTGATTGACAACGAGTTCCGAAGAGTGCCTGACATTTGAAATAGATTGAAAGTGTGTGCTTGTATATATATCTATATAGACGTAGATATATATACATATATGTGTGTGTGTGTGTGTGTGTGGCAGTCGGATAGACAGAAGTTGCAGATGCAGACATATGGGCAGAAAGCTGACCACAAAGCATTAAAAACAATTGTCAGCTGCTCGTTGCAGTTGTAACTTTGCTGACGATTTGGCTGCGGCTGCTTCTTCTTTTGCCACTGGTGTTTTCTTGTATCAATTAGACCGCAAGTTGAAGCCGCAACAAGAACAACAACCGTTGCAGTAGCAGTAGAAAAAGTTGGTGCAACAGTGTTCTGCTGTCGTTGCCACAAAAACAAAAGCTAATGGTCAGAAGTTACAAATGTGGCAAATTGCCAAGCAACAAAATTTGATAATGATATCATGGCATTAACTCAGGGCGAGTTAAGAACTTAAGCTCGTCCTTGAGGAGCTTATAGTTATTTTGCTCCCACCAGTCGCAATTTGAGTTCTTTCGTTCCTTATGCAGAGCATAAGCATAAAGTGCTGGAAGCACAGCTTAAATAGCGTTTCTAAAATACACACACACAACAAACATATATATATATATATATATAGTAATGTGTAAAAGTGCCGTTAGACTGGCATTGGGGCGGGTCGTCGGCCATGTAACTGCCCAATCATTTTGTGCTTTTATGCGAAAGACTCAAAGTTATTGTCCCTTTGCCGCAAAAAACAAAAGCAAATACAACAATAACAACAGCAACAACAACAACAACAACAACAACAAAGTCGTTCAACCAACAAGCCGAGAAACCTTTTCGACAGCAATCGTATCGTTTTGCAAATTGTCCAGTAGATTGGGATGCGTATCCTTCGATTTGTTTGCCGTTGCCTGCTCTCATGTGAGCATTTAAATTAAATTTAAATATTATTTTTGGCAAGTCGATTAAGGCCGGGTCATCATTTCGACAGTAACGGCTCTGTTTTATGGCTTTCTCGCAGCATTCTCTAAGTCTAACTCCGTTATGATGTTCGACCATGGATGCAAATTCCTTGTGGTTTCCATACTGGAGTTAGATCAACACACACCGCGAGTCCCGTTGCCGTTTGGACTAAAGGCTTTGTGGCAGGCTGATTGTTATTTTTGGCTGGTACTGTTATTGTGATTGCGAATGCCAGGGGAATTTCAGAAAATTCCATTACGCATAAATTTGATAACAACAAATTCTCAATTATTTCATTATGGTTTTAATTAAATTTTCGATCACAAACATAAAATTTGCCTCTGCCTTTGCCTAGTCCAAATAACTCCCAGCCGAGTGGTGTGCCCCCAAGCACTTTGTGTAATGATG
The DNA here is from genome assembly GCA_035042345.1 of Drosophila fungiperda. Taxonomy (NCBI): domain Eukaryota; kingdom Metazoa; phylum Arthropoda; class Insecta; order Diptera; family Drosophilidae; genus Drosophila; species Drosophila fungiperda. The sequence continues at coordinate 4,726,628 of JAWNLM010000015.1, read as the reverse complement.
AACCATTTAATTGTTGGGTTAATTTTGCCCAAGGAAATGTTGAAATATAATTTAAAATCGGATTGAAAGAAACATGTTTATCTTTAAAACATGCTGTTTTATCAAATAAACATGAATATTCCAGTGTTGAGCACTTCAAATAATATTTCAGTTAATTTTTTCTTATTGCTTTAGTTGTTCTCATATGGAATACAGTCGTTTATTATATTAGTGCGTTCTAAGAGAACAAGTCAAACAAATTTCTAAGATTTACTGAATAATAAATTTATAGTTAAAATGAGCCCAGGAATATTAGGAAAGCTGAGATAAAGAGTGTAATTTTCTTATCAAATAAAAAACATATGCATTACGCACAATTATATGGAAATCCCAACCGCTTCTTTTTGAGATTGAAATCGACGAATCAATTTTAAAATGTAATGTGCAAACTTGCGATTAAATTCTAATATACTCTGCGTTTTCCTTTATAGGGTGCTTGAAATGTTTTTTTGTTTTTAATGCGTACACTAGCAGAATTTTATGGCATTTTTGCTCACTTTTATGGATACAGGACATAAAAAGCGTTCAGCACTTAACAATTCAATAAATCTTGATTTTATTCTATTTAAATATCATTATGTGCGCCCACATTTAGGCAGAGCCCAACGGATTCTAATGGGCGAATGTAGGAAGCGTAATTAAAAAAGTTACAGCAAAACTCAATAAAAAAGAGACTCGACTTGTGTGTGTGTGTGTGTGTGTGTACTTGTGTGTGTGGGCTTGAGAACTTAACTTTTTTTTTAAAGTGTAATAAAATCGTTGATTATGGCATCATTAACGCAAGTCTAAGCAAGCTAGCAAAATGACTGAAAAAATAATCAAATTAATTTTTTATGTGGAAAGTTTGCAGTTTACCAATAAGCTGCGAACTCATCATAAACGCTGAGCCTTGGCAACTGAGTGGAGCTTAACGGGGCAGGAAATGTTGCTAAGGGTGCTGAGTTCTGTTGGGGGATGATTGGGGTGGGATATTCAAATTCGAAATTCAATTGAAAGTCAAATCAAAACAAAACAAAACAAACGGAATCCCGTGATTGACAACATTTCAACTGATAATGAGCACTTTGTAACAAGGCCAAAAGGGAAGAGGGATAGCCAGAGACAGAGGGAGGGGAACAGGAAGAGGAAAAGGAAGAGAAATGGAGATAAATAGAATGTGTCAGTAGTAGGTAAAGATAGAACCGTTGATTGTACCAACATAGGTAAAGTTGTAGTTGCAGGATGATTCCATCGAAGAAGTTGAATGAAATTATCTTCTCTTGTGGAATAGGATGACATGACGGAACCAGAAGATGGAGGGAGGAAAACGAGTGAGGGAGGAGTGAGTGCCAAGTCACAGTTGAAAGTGGTTGACGTGGACGTTGCCCGGTGTCCAATGTCGGAAGCCGTGACATGCAACAATGCTGACCAAGCAAGTGGGACTGAGTAGATGTCCTAGTCCTAGTTGCTGGCCATTGCCAACACTATTGATTTCAGCTCGAGTTTATTTAATACCAATCTATGCCATTTGAGCCGGCCACGTAGCCAATTTGCAGATAGGTATCGCCAATATGCACAGAAATTGGTTTGCGTAGCTGCTCGTGGTGCCCTTTAACTAGTAATGCCAACTTGAGCCTGGGTTTAACTACACTTAAAGTGTTCACTCAGTCATGCTGGAGGGGGGGGGGGGTGGTGAGGAAGATGTGCAGGTGGAGCGGAAAGGGGTGTGAGAGAGAGAGAGAGAGAGAGCCATCATTCACTTATATGATTCATTTGTTAATCGCCAGCTGTCAGTTGTGCACACACATCTACACGAAAACAATAATCGCAAGTCAAGTGAAATCGTTGCCACTTCAACATCATATATATATATATATACATATATATATACATTTATCTAGATTGTATGTGAATGTGAAAGAAATAAATACTTATTTATATGAAGCGCTAAATGCGCATTTGATTGATGCGACACACGCTCAAGGGCCTCTCATTAGGTTTATTGCCACAGTGTCTGGCACACACACGATAACACACCGGCACACACACACACCGGCACACACCGGCCCGACACTCGCTGCTCGATAGCGTGATGCTCGAATCCTTAGAATATAGCACTGCGCCTCTAATCAATCAATCAATGTTTATGCATTGCCTCAGCACAATGGCAACACAAAGGCAGATGGAAAGGGCAAAGGAGACGACGCAGAGTGAAGAAGGCGGAAAAAAAAAGGAAAGGCGAAACAATTGCGTCAGTTGCTGCGTCGTTTGGTGAATGCCCCCAGGCAAATATCAATCTAAATACAGAATCCTAAATACGGAACACTCTAATCGGTTCCATGCCACTGGTTAGCCAAGGCATCAAGAGTGCTGTGCAAACAGCAGCCACCAAAAATTTCTTATTCTGTGTTTTCTTTGTGCGGCGTTGGCGTTTTTACAACTTCCTTTGCTGAGAGACACAGTTCATCACAGGTTCAAACACTGGCAATAGGAATGGAGCAGTGGCAAAGGCAAAGGCAGCAGCAGCAAGATGCCTGATTGCCAATGAAGGATTAATGCGATGGCAAAGCTCCTGTTTGGCAACAGCATCATGCTGCTGGTGATTCGAGTCGCTTTGATTGCAGCAGCGTGTCGCTGCAGGCGACAGCCCTTAGGACATTGCGGAAGCCCTGTGTAATGACACAAAGGATTGCAAATTGCTGAGGCACTTCCTGCAAGGACATTGATTTTTTTTTATTTTCTTATGGAAACAATGTATAGTGTTAGTTCTGCGTGCAGGCCATAACCACAAACGTTTGACTTGGACGGGGCAGCCATGGCCACAATTGGATCCCAAGACTTGCTCTTAATTATGCATGGTTGGCTAATGAGTTAAAACATAATTATTTGCCAACCATAGCAGCCGCAGGACAACCCATTTATCGTTGTCTACTGTTCAATATTTAACCAAGTACAAAGCGCGTTTTGCCATTTTGACTGGCAGCTCCGCCGGTGATGGCTAATTGCTGCCCTAAGTGCATGCGGTCATTGCGGCCGGAAGTGGCTCAAATCTGGTTTGTCCTCGTGATTATGCATTGACCTGCTGCTGTCGTGTACTAAATGTAGTTACCGAATGCCATAAACTAACCATTAGGTGGCTCTTTAATTGGTTTAAAATCCTATTTGGCAGTCAATAATGCTATTTGTTAAATTTTAAAAAAATAAAAATATTCCACGCTATTTTTCCTCTAATAAATGGATTAAGTTGTCTGGCCCAAAATACAGACTATCAATATTGTAATACATTTAAATCAGTGAGATTTAAGTATTTATAACAAAAAAGGCATATTCTAGCCATGTCGAATAGTAATAAAAAAAAGAGTTAAGTACGATTAAAAACCATTGTCAGCGGACTTATTATTAATTGATTATAAAATATTATGGTAAATGGAATAGATCGTTATTACAATGAATAGCAAAGTATAGAATGTTGTTGCATAACCGAAAAGATAAAGAATAATGCCACTCCTTGTGTTGCCAACTTTATCACAAAGTTATTATAAAAGAGAAGGGTAAAAAATCCATCTTCAATGAGTTGACATTTTTAGAAAGCCAAAAAGTTTTCACACCCACGCAAAGATACGGATTGCCCGAAAGAGAGAAAAACACACAGAGCGAGATAAAGAGAGAGAATGACAGAGAGCGGGGGAAAAGGTCGCGGAGAGGGACGAAAGCCATTTGAAGTTTGTATTAGTTAGTTGCTACAAATGCCGTCCGTTCAACTTGCGGCATGGCTGAGGCAAACACAGAAAATGCATTTGCAACTCGAACTGTGAACCTCGAAACCAATAAATCACACAGTGAAAAACGGGCATTAGTACATTCGGAACAAAGGAAACTTAAAGGATTCAAGCTGGCTGTCCGTCCGTCCGTCCGTCCGTCGCGACTGCCGGGCCAGCAGGCAATGACGAAGTGCAGACGTCGCCTGAGCACTGTTTGCATTTGGCGCTGTCCGCCGCTATTTATGAAAATAGTTTTTTGGGGCAAGTTGCCCTCGCACCCCGTTTCTTTCTCTCGCTTTGTCTGCGCTTCTGCAAAAAGTTTGCTAACCACTGAAAAGTTGTGCAAATTGTGGCTACAGAATATACGGAAGTGTTGTGATTTCTCGATTCCCAGTTTTCAATTTCAGTGATTTAAACATTGTTGCTGCCAACATGTGCCCGAGTAAGCTAATCATGCGCAATTTGCAGCAACTTTAATATCTGTTGTATGCAACCACAGCAAGAGCCGGAAAATGTGTAATTACTTTTGTAATAGTTAACCACTTCACTCAAGTTACATAATTATCATTAAAACGTTAAAGTTATTCACATGCGATTAGCAGTTGGTTATTGTTGCTCCCTGCCTGCCTGCTGGCTGGTTTTCTGTGCTGCTTTTCAGTTGTGAATCAGCGGTGTTATCTTGCCACTGGCCACCAACCACCAGCAGAAAAAAAAAAACAAACAGCTAAGTTGTAATTTTTATTCTCAGGGATATTTATTTACATAGCCCGCAGGGTCGGAAGTTTGTGCGTGTGTCTTGACTGGCTGAGCTCGATTTAGTTTAACTTAAATAATTAATTACTTGCCGTTGCCTGAGTTATGAAATGCGCAATTAGGCGTATTTAATATTTAATTAAGGGCTTACAGCAGTCCAACAACAGTGGCAACAACAACAATAACAACAACAATAATAACAACAACGAAAAAACTCGTGCCCGGTGTGCACGCAAACACACAAGGGGATATGCCGCTGAAGCATGGAAACGTAGGTGTGGGGGGATGGGGGGGGGGGACCATGGATGCTAGGCGACTGGATTAAGTGGCAGCTTAGGCACAAACAAGGAGGCGGATGCTTTTGAGATGGCAACCAAACTTCTCTAGGGAATAAGTGACTGAAATATTGCTGGACAGTTGCTACCCGATGGCGCGTATACTTGATTTGCAATCATTCGATGGAATCTGGCCAGCTTTAGATACGTTCACATATATTTAAGAAATGTGGCAAATCATTGAATGCGATGCACAAAAACGACCAATTACTGAGGTAGACACTCGAGCAGTGAAATAAAGGCCGACTTTCTGCTGAGCATTTCAAGTAATGACAGATTGATATGTGATAGTGAGCAAGACAGCAACTGAAAGGAAAGACCAGAAAATTAACAATGAAAATGATATAGAGTGCAAAAAAAAAAATGAAGTAAAAAACTGAGTAAGACACATACCAAAATGTGATACCAAGAGACTTTAAAAAAATGCAAGTCCAATTGGAAAATTGTATCAGGCAGAAATATGCTTCTATCATTTCAATTAAGATTGAGATAGTTCTCTATTTTCAACTGGGTATGCCAAATATCCTTTAGCTGGGCTCATTGGATCGCATAGATTTGTAGCCTGCAAATATGTTTATGATAAAATCTAATTTCATGAAATGGCCCATTAGGCGTCTCTTGGAATACTTCCATCTAGTTAGGCTGTTGCCATGGAAAACTGTTCTAGGAATAACGCATGAGACATGAGCATGTTAATTTTATGCTGCCCGCACTCGAGCGATTTTTATTTTACACTCATTAAAAGATAAACCAGAACAGGCTAATGACATCCGAGCTTAATAGTAAGCGCAGAGGAGCAACCCAAATCGGATGAAATGGGAAAGTCTAAAGTGATGAAAGCAACGGCGGCAATGAACTGAAAAAAAAAGAAACGACGACGACTGCGTCACCAAGACCAAGCCATAAAACGAAGATGCCTCGAACAAGTGCCACAAAAGAAAAGAGTGTTTAGCAAAGGGCGGACAAGCTTGGCGGGTTTTGGCGTGCTTTGGGCGTGGCCAAATATATATGGGCAATGCCTAAATGAGGGTGCTGCAGATAAGGGTCGTTTATGATATCAACGTGCCATGCGACGCATTCGAAGGCATCGCACATCCTTAACACACACCCACACACACACAGACACATGCGCCTGAGGGGTGTGTGAGTGTGTGTGTGTGTGCATGGCAAAAGACAAATGCAAATCCCTGGGTAATTAGGAGATGTGTTCATGTCTTCGTGGTAATAGTTTTATGTTGCCACATTGTTGCTTGGCAACAGCAACAACAACAACAACAACAACAATCAGAGCAACAAGAGCAACAACGTTAACTGAGATTGAAGCGTGCTTTTGTCATTTTGGGGTTAATGTTTGTCTTTGCCGTCGCTTGTGTGACAGGCAAATCTACGGAATAGTTTTGGTGGCAAATGCAACGGGGACGCAAATTGACTGCAGAATTTAGTTCTATGCAATTTGGTTTTCTTTGTTGCTGCCTCTCATCAGCGTGCTGCATTTAATTCGATTTGTCGACTATATTGCCGCTAATTAACGCGTTTGTTAACTGAGTTTTGTCAGCTGCACGAAAATGCTTAAATCCGCTGAATATATATCCAGGGAGATATATGATGATGACGAGGAATGGAGGAGCGCCACTTTGTCTTTCTTTTGCTGGCTTAAACTAAAGTTATGTTTGTGTATTTGGCATATTTATTGAAGCTAAAGTTTTAGCGGCGGCGGCGACAAGACCAGGGATACCCATTCTACAAGGATAAAATGATACATACATATTTATTTTATTACGAATTTATGATTTTGTTTTTCCACATCTTGCTTATGTTGCTGCTGTTTGTGCTCGGGCATAATAGAAACCGGAAGCGGAAGCGTGAAATGAGCTTTTTGCATAAACAGCATGGTACACCAACACACACACACAAACACTCACACACACACAAATATGTACACAGTCACATACTAGCGTCGCTGCTGGCCTTGCAGGTGGCATCGCAGTTGTTATTGTGGCATTTTATGACACGAAACTCATAACTTTTGCGGTTCCTTATTTTGCTCATAGTTTGCCACATAAATTCACTGACAAGTCGGTGGCATCGTTGCCGTCATTGCAATGCTTCTTCTTGTTGCTGCTGTTGCTGTTGCTACTGCTGCTGCTGCTGTTGTTGGTTTTGTGTTTTCTCCAAAACGTTGCACTAAATAAAGTGCAGCAGCCTCGCAGGCGCAACATCGCCCACAAGATAAAGTGCCATTTGAAACTTGCGGCTGCTATTTTTGTGAAATTTTTCCGTCTTACAAGATGATGCCATGCCCATTTTTGAAAGTTATGTTTTCACCCCCCCCCCCCCACCCGTCGCGCCAGCAAATTCTTTATTTTATTTTACATTTGAGGCTGCCAGAGACACTGTGAAAACTGTGGCATGAGTCATCACTCAAGGCTAAAAATGCAAAAAAAAAAAAGGTCTGTTGCAAATATCTGCTCGAAAAAAGTTTGCTGTTCCAGTTGCCTGGGTGGCGCATTTGGATTTTCTGGCGATTAAAATTGTCAATGCGGCTCAGCGGCAGAGACTGAGCTGTTGGCACCAAAGTCGCCTGTCTTGGATAATGTTAATGATTTTGTGCGCCGCCTTTGTTATAATTTATAGCATGAAATAATGCCCCATTAAAAGTTTGCCATCCAACGCTAAGCGGAAAGATGCCCAGCACCAACACCAACTATATCTTCAGCTGGTGCTCCAACTGATGCCGGGGCCATTCCTGAGAGTGAGTCGCATCTGCCTCACTCTCAACTTTGCATGCACGTGTTGAAAATGCCAGCGATACAAATCTAAGTCAAACTTGTGGGACGATGGATACGGCAATGGTATAGAGGGGGGGGGGGGGGGGGGGCGTAGGGATGTGGGGCATGTAGGGCAGCTCAAAATGAAATCAACGCTGGCAGATAAAAATCGTTTGCGCTGCAAGCTCGTTAATACATTTTTGATGAGACACAACAAGTGGCAAGCACTTGGACAGCCAACGGGCAGGGCAGCGTGGCAAGCAAGTTATGAGCAAACTTCTGACTGACATATACACCCGTACTCACACACACACACACACATACTGACACACATTTTGGCTTTTGCGTTGTTTGCCGTTGCTGTTGCTTTTGAAATGCTTTTGCCGTTGCCTACATAAATCAAAGCAGCAAACTAAAAGGCAGCCACAGGCAGCACGGCAGAGCAGTGCGGCAGGTGCTGGCTGTATGTATAGTATAAGGCAGTAACTACAGTTAAATATGTTGTAACAAATAAAGTACAGCAGTTGGCCAAAAGGGATCGCGTTTGGGGTTGGGGTAAGTCCACTTTATGCTACTCGTCAGCTCATTCATATTTATGGCATTTTTGCATTCAGCCAACATCATTTCGTAATGTTATGTGAAGACCAGTTACTGAGTGCCGTTCCTTACCACCATTGGCTCCTCCCCCCCCCCCACCCCTCCGTCCCTCATCCACTTTCAGCCAGCGGGCTAACTGAAATCAAGGCAATTGGCACGTTGCTCATACGCAGCGTTGGCTAGGGTCGGGCGCTGGCTGGCTTGCTGGCTGGCTGGCTTGGCAGCCTTTATGTTTTGGTCATTTATGAAGCTCATAAATTTCACAAAAATTTCTCTGTTGCCTTCTTTGGCAAAAATTACTGGCAACAAAAAAACAAAAAAAAAAACAAGGAATTGTCTAATAAACTTTGCAATAAATTCGAGCATAAATTTCGTACACAGCGTCGCAGTCGAACTTCAAGCGTTAAAACTATGCCAACAAAAGCCATTAATTCCAGTCAGCTGAAATGAAGTAAAATGTCAGTCCGTAAACTGCGAACCATGGACAGAGGACAGAGGACAGAGGACAGAGAAGAGCGGACCAAGGACAGAGGACATAACACTTCGGAATGGGCTGTCGGGTTGGAAGCAGCGGAAATTAAATGCTGCTAGCATTTTCCTCTCTGCTGATAATGTTGTTGTTGTTGTTGCTGTTGCATGTTTGGCTTGCTTGTGGCCGATGTTGGACTCATAATTAGATGATTTAAAGTTATCGCGAAAGTTGCGCTGCTTGCAACTGGCAGGTGAACCTGAAGTCAGTGTAATATCCACAGCCTTTTCCTTCGATTTGCCTGTTCACTTGGCCAAAAATGTTCCTTGGTGCCTAATTGCAAAGTTTTGCCTTGACTGTGGCAAAATTGATTTTGTTCAACTTTGAAGCATAAATTATGCGATTTTTAAACCGCTTTGGTTGAGGTGGTGAGGTGGTTGAGGCACGCGCTTGATAACGACGGCCTCAAAGTGCGATGATGCCAGAACCCTTAACAGTATAAATACATACACATAATTTCGCATTAATAAAATTCACTTTGGAGCGAAAGAACTTTGAACTTTGCCGCTGGCTGCAAGTGCCGGAGAGCGTGGACCTGGGTGGCATAAGATGGCAGGGCGTGGCCAGGGCATGTCAGTGTAGTGCGGGGCAGGGCAGAGCAGGGCAGGGCAGGATAATGAGCACACATGAGGCTGATGATCCCTCGGTTGGTCTATGTGTGTTTGCCTGTATGCAGAATGGATTAAAAAACTTTTGATTAACCTTATCAAAAGCAAAGGCTATGTAAACATCACACAGACACAGCAATCAGGACACCGATGGCAACATGGATGCGTGCCTCCTCCAGCAGCAAAAAGTCTCATGCAAGTTGTTCAAAGAAAATAAGTAACTTTTTGACAGGCTGCTGCTGCTGCTGCTGCTGCTGCTGCTGCTCAGCACACAAAACTCACACGAGTTAAACTGCCAGCCTAAATGTTTTTCTTTTTGTTGTTGTTGTTGTTGTACTTGATGTTTTTTCTTTTCCCTATGCACAAAAGCAAAGCAAAGCGAAAAGTTTTGTGTTTTTACAAAAGGCAAGTCTCTTAGCCTTTTGCAGGGCAACTGAAAGGCAAATAAATTAAAATATTCACAAGAGGCAAGCACAATAAGTCCTTTTAAATTGCATAAAGTATGGAGTATTTAAATATGATAAATTGTTTTAACATTAAGGTGTAATTTATGGATTAATGCAGCGATTGCTTCTGCGAGCTGAAAGCCAGCTACTTAATAATATAATACACATTCTTAACTTAAATATAAGTCACTCTTAATAATAATATTTTCTTTCGATTCCACTTTCCAAAAGGAGAGTGCATCATTTAAAAGCGCTTAAATATTTTTATATTAAGCCAACATTTATGTCTCTGATAATGCTAATAAAAGGTAAATTTTATATTGGATATAAAATGGTTTACAATTTCTGACATTTTATTTAACTATACGTTTGGAAAGTAGTCAAAGTGACTGTGTGTTAAATTGGGAGAATTCATCCATTCATGCATTTCTCCACTTGAGTGAGAATTTACGCTTTAATCTTTTGGTTGTTGGTGGAGGGAGTTTTCTGGCTAAGACCCCTTGACAAGACATATCTAAATAATTTTGATCTGAATCAGCTTGCAGTGCAATATAGCCACAATTTGGCAGCCGCAAACACACACACACACAACACACAAACACACGCACACTCACTCACGTGTGGGTGAGTTTCAAGTGTCGCACCTTTTGCGCGTTTACGATTTTTAATAGGATTTGCGGAAACGCATATAAAAGGCAGAGCCACGTTGTCACGTATCTACAGTTAAATGTGCTTATCGCTGGGGCGTCGCACTTCAATCAGTCAGCTAAAGGGTCGGTGGGGCGTGGCAGAAGCAAGGATGTTGTTTGCTGTTTGCGCTGCCGGAATTAACATGTCACATTTGACGTGCTCTCGCCGGCTCCTTGCGAAACATGTCTTTATCATCGCTACTCGTTTCTTTTTTTCTTCTCCTTTTTCTTGATTGCCAAATGAGCATTACTTGATTACCCGCAATTGCTGGGTTGTTGTAGTCATTTTGCGGTGCACACACACACTCACACACACACAAGCACGGAGAAAGAGCGTCTAATTGCCGCATATGCGACATAAAAACCCTGATTTTAATTTTGCGCCAGCAGCGCTGCCTACGAAATACTTGACATTACTGCGGCTGCGGCTGCGGCTGCGGCTGCGACGGTGACTGCGGCAGCGACAACTGGGGCTGCAAAAATTTTAGGTCAAAATGCTGCAAACAAAATAAAAACGAAAATACATAATACTTAAAAAAAAAGCAGCTGTGTGTGTGTGTGTGTCTGTGAGTGTGTGTGTGTGTTAGTGTGCTCATACTTTCACATATTTGCCGCAACATCTAGAAGTAGTTATGCGCTGCATTTAATTACAGTCGTCATGGGGGGAGTGGGGCGTTTGAAGTACACGAAAAAACTTTTCGGAGTCCCTGCATCCTGGGTCGCCGCTAGTTGTAAGTTGCAAGTTGCTTTGTGTCAACTAAAATCCCGAATGCAACGCATTTCATTAACACAGCCCAACTTTAGCACAACAATAGCAAGATAAATACACACACACTCACAAACACACACACACGCACACACATGGCACGCACATACAGTGGAGAAATTAATTTTTTGCTCCTGCCTTTGCCTGCTGCTTGCCGCCAAACATTTAGCAATCCAGGCAGCAGCAGCAGCAGCGAGCCATCTGGGCGTGCACTTCAGCCGTAAGCTGAAAGTTGCCCGAAACACATATGCACACATTATTTAACACATTCAGACAAACACACACACATAAGCACACACATAAGCACACACACTGCTGACGACCTCAATTTACGGCCCATAAACATTTGTGCGCAGAGATGGAAATAGTGCACAGAAACCAAAAATCGGTTTGTATTGTGCGGCACATTGACCGAAATTTATTTAAAATAAAACTTATATGAATAGAATGCAATTTAAGAAATGCGAAAGCAAACAGAAGAACAGCTGAACTAAACGAAACTTGAAAAGAGCCAGATAATAAATACTTCAATAATTTTCCTAATTGGTCAACAACTATTTTTGCCAGTTCAAAAAGTGTTTGTTTTTGTGTCTGCCAGCAAAACTAAACAAAACCATTATGAAATAAACAGAATAGCCGCCTTAGTATAACCCCTTTTAATGATCCAAAAAAAAAGAAAAAAAAAAATAATAAAAATTGAATTTATTTTTAAACCAAACCATAATTGTCATAATTCTATTGTAAATATTTAGCAAGCTGAAAAATTGAAAATGGAACGCTTAAAAGTTGGCTTCAGCTAAGCATTTTGATTTTACTAATTAAATACTGTGTTAATAATTTAAAATTAATATTATGTTTTTTTTTCTAGTGCTTACATTTTGAATTTTATAATTATTTAAAAACGTAAAAATTAAACATGTGCATTTTTATTTGCATGTTTGATTTGGGTTAACTTTAATTATATATTATCGTTGAGTGCATATTAAACAGTATCAAATTAATATAATATCAAAAACTGCATTCATCCAAACCGGAAACAGCAATGACGCCGTAAAGGATGTCGACATTATTGCCGTTGTGCGAACATCATGCGAGGTTGCTTGCAAAACTTGTTTACACAGCTATATAAGTACAAACACACACACACACACACACACATATACAAATAACTGTGTTTTTATACATACATATATATATACAGATAGTCGCAGTAACATGCGATATCTTCAACATACGCAGAGAGAGAGAGAGTTGTGGGGGGGGGGGGGGGGAAAGTCAATACTCCGCCTTAATTGCTTACAAGTTGTTTTTGTTCATGTCGCCGGGCATGTTTATCGTTTAAAGTGGATATCCTGACCCCAACTGACCCAGCAACTGGACGACTGACCAACTGACTGACAGTGGACATTGTTTTTCGGCACCAGTCTGTCGGCATTGATTTTTTTTTATGTGGCTCTGCTGTCTCCCCATCTCCCCATCTCCATCTCTCACCCACCCCCCTCTCTCTCTGTCTATCTATCTGTTGTACACAAAGTAGAACTCAAACTGCCCATTTTATGACATTTTTAATTACTTATTTTGCTTAAAATTGTGTGCGAGTAGGCGAATCAACAACAAATTGTGTCGCAAATTTAGACCCTGGTTTGGGTATAGCACTCCATAGATTTATAGATACAGTTTTGTACATGTTGGGCACACACACACACACACACACACTCTTACAAAAATATGGCTTCGTTTATGAGCAAATAAAATAATGAAAATTGCGATACGAAAATGTTCCCAAGCAGCAGCAGTAGCCACAGAGCAGAGCAGAGCAGCAGCAGCCTCAGCAGCAGCATCAGCAGCAGCAGCAGCAGAGCCATCACCAAGAGCCTTTTGTTTGTCTTTTATTAGGATAGTAAAAGTCTTTATTGTTGTTGTGCTGTCCGCTGCTGCTCGTTGCTGGGCGTGTTGTCCGTCCAGTTGTCCGGTCAATAGGCCAGGCAGCCAGTTCGGCAGTTAGGCCAGCCACTTGACCAGTCCCAGCACAATGACGACAATGACGATGATGTTGCTGTTGCTATTGCTGTTGTTGTTGCTGTTGTTGTTGTTGTTGCTGTGGCTGCTGCCGCTGTGGTTGTTGCCATTGTGGCTCTGACCTTTTGTCCAGAAGGCTCGATGCTTGGGCTGCTGGGGCGCTGCCCTGGCAAATTTTTATATAGTTTAGCATATTGCTTAGCCATTGTTATTGTTTGTGCTTTTGGTGTTGGTGTTGTTCTTGCTGCTGCAAATATTTTGAAGAGAATGAGGCCAAAGGGCAATCTTTGGGCATGGCATAATTTGGAGCGCAACCGCAGCCAGGATGGGCACATTGATGAGAGGACAAACAAGTGATGCCAGTTGGGTAACTCAATTCTGCTGATGTCTAAATAGACATATGCAATTCGGTGCCTGCTCACATTTTGATTGTCTTCATTTAGTTAAGTTTTATGCTGATTTACTTAGGCCACAGACGGGCAGACAGGCAGGCAGACAGACAGAAAGACAGAAAGACAGGCAGACAGACAAACAGGCAGACAGACACCAGCAGAAGTTAGCGAGAGGCATTTACGACATTTTAATGCTTGAGTGATAAAATCTGAATGCGTGATGTATAAACCCACGGCCAGACAATAAACTCGACGCACAATGGACCACAATATGGCCAAAAAGTCTTTGTAGGCACTCATTGAATTTTAGTCGTGCGCAATCCAAATGTTTTGTATCATTGAAATTTGTCCTTTTCAATTTTGCATTTTCGATTATCCAATGAACTTGATCGCTGTGGCTTAGATTTTGGTGCTTCAAATTAATTTCAAATGTCGTTTCTCACTTGCAGCAAGCGACAGCTGCTACAATAACCATGACCTGGGTGCAGAAGGGTTTGCCAGATTGTCCGTGCGCCACGTTATCCAGCCAACTGCTGTGTACCTAATGAATATTTAAAATCCAGCACGCCCAACTCTTACACACACACGCACACTCAGTCAAAGAAGATCTGGCATGCTGGCTGCTCTGGCAGCACATTAAATAAAATTTACAAGTATATTGAATGTGAAATTTATTTAAATAACCCAAAATCGTTGGTGCTTAAATAAATCCATTTTAAATGTGAGTTTTATATATATATATATATATATATATATGCAGAATGCTGGGCACAGAAAAGGTAAGCATACAATACTTAGATAAAAGTATCTTAATCCAACTTGCAGATGAATGGCATTTCCGATTACAGACTTACAGGATGCTCTACTTTGAAGTGTGGCATGTGTTCAGTCTTAAATTGACCACGGATTTGCTTTAAAGCAATTAAATTTGAATGGTATTACGCATACGCCGCATGTGGCATGCGAAATATGTGTGTGTTGTGGCAACAGTCGGTTCATCAGCATTTCGCAACATCTCATCCCATCCCAAAAGTCGCTTGAACAATGTAGCAAAGTTTTCAACGTCGACCGCAGCGGGTATCAGCATTGAAATAGGAGAATTTTGATTTTACGACTTTGTTGCCGTCATTAACGTTATTTTATGGTGACGCCGATACGACCACAAAATATTGTGGCACAGCTTCCCGCTGCCAAAGTACTTGCACTGGCTTTGCGAAGGCCCCACACGAGGCAGACACCACATCTCTCCATCCACATACCGCGAAGTTATGATGCTCGTCGGAAGTATAAGTAAAAATCCAATAAATGTTAATGAAAACACAAGAGACAAAGTTCAGTTTACCACCCCCGCCCCCACCCCCTCTTGGAGCAGCATGTGTGAGCCTAGTCTGCCGCCGTCAGAGTCATGTTGAAGTTCCTGTTTCCTCATCCACATCCTGTGCGTGGCATCGAACATAAGCTGATAATATTATTGCGCTATTAATGGGCTCAGGTTTTATGGGACTTTTAATCGCTTTTGTTACTGTTGCCAAAGTTGCAACTATAACTTGACAATGATCGCATCATACAAAAGAAATCAAAAAGAATGTTGCGTGTGCGAATATCTGCCCATCCTCACTTCATTTCCGGCTCTCTCACCCTCTCTCTCTCTCTCGCTCTGTGCCTCACTCGTTCGGTTTCTAAGTAGTCAATGCAACATTTAGTTGCGGCCAAGGGCAAAAACTAATTGCAAAGCCAAACGCACAGGCGACAACTGCCGCTGTGGCAAGGTGTGTGCCGCAAGCAGAAAAGCAATTTAGCAAATTCTTTGTCGTTTGGCAAATACAAAAGCCACTCTTTGAGTTGTTGAGCTTCCCCCAATCGCCCCCCCCTCCCCCATCTCAGCCTGCTGCAAAATCAATTTTAATGACACGATAGAGAAAAAAAGCAGAGCGCTAAATATATATAGAAAACCGCTTGAATAGCAAAGAAGTGAAGCGAAGTCGACAAACTCCATGCCACATCTATAAAAAGGTCGTCCACACATCCAACCCTTAAGAGCAATGCAATTGGCATTGGTTGGTGGGATAAAGGGGGTGACATATGCCATTGCAGTCATTGCTTTTGTTGTGGCTTTCAATGAATGAAAACTTAGCAGAGGTAGTCCCCATCTGAATACCCTTACTATAACTGTAACTGTAATAACTGCAAATTGTTTTAAAAAAAAACCCCTCAAATTGTATCTTCTAGAAATTTTCTGGATAAATCTGTGAATCTTTTTGCAGAATTCCTGTGTGAATGACACATTCCGGTAAGCGGTTACTAAGCCAACAACAGAATGTATTGTGCTCTTCTTGGAGTTGAGGCAGTGCAGCACAAAAGGTGTAATGAAGGATCAGTTGGAAGGAATTTCTTTGTCGCTCACAAAGCGGGTGTTGGCTTGTCGCAATTAACGTTCGCGGAAATTCCTGACAGCCAAGTAGGTAACTTCAACAGCAGCAGGGAGAAGGCAGAAGGCAGGAGGTAGGAGGCAGTAGGCAGCAGGCAGTAGGCAGCGAGCCGAGGAGAGGCGCTGATGCGAATATGGCACGGAAGTTGTTAAGCCCACGCTGCGTATACGTGAAATAAATTGTGACTTGAGCTGCCAAGTGACCTTCTCAGTGTGTGTGTGTGTGTGTGTCAACTGCCTGTGTTGCATGTTAATGTACGTCTTATATGTTGCATGTTGCATGTAGCATGCGCTCGACAAATGGTACTTGGCTTAACATTGCTTCAGTTCGTTTCCCGACTGCGTTTAACAGTTTTGTTGTTGTTGTTGGTCGTTTTTTTTTTGTTGTTGTGCTGTGACAATTTGGCGGCCTAGTTGTTGTTCGTGGCATGCCATATGCCATATGGCCATATGCCAAACGTACACAAAACAATTGCAGCTATTACAGTTTGTAATTTGGTAATCAGCCTTACGAATCTGCATAATGGCAATTGTGGAGGAGCAGCAGCTGAAGCAGCAGCAGAAGTAAGCAGTAGGAATATTAGAAGTAGCAAGTGGCAGCTGTAAAAGTGCTGCTGAGCAGTGGCAGAGGCGGCTTCGTTACCGTTTAGGTAAACCAGGCAAGAAAAGTTGCCAACTTTTAATTGAAGTGAAAACGACGATAACGACAGCATTGTTGGCATTGCTGTAGCCAAGGGGATCTGAATGAGGACTCCGCATGGGGCTTTAAAGCACACACACACACACACATGTATATTTTCATTTGCACACATTCAGATTCACACACACACACACACACACATGTTGTCTGGGCGTTTGCCATTGCAAAAACAGTTGCGGAATTGCTTTTTAAGCCCACAGCGAGTCACATAAAAAAAGCAGCAGCAGCAGCAGCAGAGCCGCACTCTGGGGCCCTGGGATTGAGTTGGGTTTCTGCTCTCTGCTGTGGGTCTGCCACTGCCACAGCGTTGAAGGCTAAGCCTTTAAAACGCAAAACTTTTGAGCTGCTTGAAGTTGGAGCTGTGCGTATTTGCCTAAGTATGCTCTGCGGGCCCAAGCACCCACATTTGTACACACTCACACACACACACATACACACACACACACACACTCTATGAGCATATGTATATTCATTGTGTATATCGTATTGGCCAATGTACATTGTTTAGATTAGCATGAAGTGCTGTCAGGCGTTGCTAACCTGTTGCCAGGCGCCCCTTTGGCCAGGCCATCAGAGCGCTCTGTGAATAGCTCGACAAGACCGTCAACAAACGGCCTTGAAGCGACGGATTGTGTGACGGGTGGAGGGGAGGTATGGAACTAGGCGAAGCGAAATGAGAACATTCTTTGCAGTGCAGCACGCAAATATGTCGCCCGTTTCAGATATAGCACGCGAGGCACGCGCCGATGTGCGATATTCCTTGAAGCGACCGACCAGCAGTAGCCTGGCTTTGATTTATTGATTATAGTCTTGGCACGGCAGCATACAAAATGAGACAACATTTGCCGGCCTCGTGCGGTGTGTGGTACCACATGTGGCAGAAGAGCGCCGAGTGATTCCATTAGCCAAAAGCTCTTAAATAAGCAACCACACTTAAAACATGCCAGCACACAGAAAGCGGAATGCAACTACAGGCCAAGTGATCCATTCCCCCCTTCATCCCATTTCCCCCCTTTGGGCGTCAGTTTAGTAAGTTCAATTAAATCAAAGCCGGAGCATATTTCTTACCCTTAGACAGTTCCGGCGCCAGACGCCGTCTGCTGGCGGCAATGTCTGTAAGTGAAAATAAGAAGACAAATTAAATTACGTTTAAAGCGCTGCTAGTCGAAGAAAGAATATACTAAAATCCTCGACTTTGCAATTGAAAGTTCGAGAAAAAATTCATTTTATATGAAAATCATAGAACTGATGCACTGAGGCCATATAAGTTGTAAATTGTAACTTTTGGGAGTTGAACTTTCAGATATCCTCTCGAGATTTGTCATGGTTATATTTATTTAAATACTGAATATGAATGTAAGTAATCAAAATCATAATGATGATATTCTGATGTTGAATATTTTTAAAATGTGTTGACAGTTTATAAGCAGGTAAATCAAAAATAAATCAACAACTGTCTCAATAAAACTGTTTTAATATCTTTTTATAAACGATTTCAAATTTTCGTAATGGGATAATTATATTAATTATAATGCACCACTTCCCAAATTCACATTAATTAGATGAATTAGTATGTAGAAGATCTGAGTAGGCACAATATGCCCATTTTGAGCCACATCATGATTGCAGAGCAGATGAAAAGAAGCCGCCAAAGTGTGAGAATTGGAAGCGAACGCCTCGCGCAATGAATTGGAATAGAATCAAGGCAACAAAAAAAGAGGGAGTGGGAAGGAAATTGAAGAAAAACTGAGTCCGTACATAAAAGAAATGAGATCCATGTGGGAGGTTTTAGGAAACAGAAACGGCATCATCGTCGAGTGCGGCATGCGGCATGTGGCAGACAGCAGGCAGTAAGGCGAAGCCAAGGCAGGCCAAAGATAAGTAAAAGAACAAAATTAAATTGGACATTTATCAAGAGATTTTTATTGATGCCCCAAGTGCCGGCCAGAGCAAACACAGTCGCAAGCACAAACACAAATACAAATACAAAAAAATAAGCACACACGATGGGGCGCCACAGTCGACTGGAGACAAAGTCAACTGGCAAGAACGACAAATGTGGCCAATTATCGTTTTGAGTAGAAAGTTTTATTGGCAAGCGGTAAGTTGATTTTATTTAAATGTTGCCACTGGCAATGGTAGCAGCCCAACTGCCGAAAGACACGCGAGCATAAATTTTGGGCCACCCAACCACCAAAAACTGGCCTACTAATTGCAGCCATTTGCGAAGCGGCAACAGCAACAGCAATGAAAACAATTACAGCACATTTAATCACCTGCTGAAATTGTAATTGTAATTGTGTTGCATACTTTTTTGGGCGGTGGGGGGGGGGCCTACTCCACATACCAAACACATACAAACCGAAAGGTTCACCTCCCTCCCCTCGACAACTAATTACGCGGACAGCAAAACAAGTGCGCCATAAAACACAAAACTTTAAGTCCCTCGAGTGCACAAAATTTCAGATGGAACATGAATTGTTGCCAAGCGCGATTTTGAATTTATTGCATGAAATTAACTTTCAGAAAATAATTCACATAACTTGGGGCGTGTCGAAGGGCCAGCCAAAGTGGCTTAATAAAATAATTTATGGCTGGGCAAAATGCCCATTTACCGCTACATTATTGTGAAAATGGCCGTTGCCTTTACACCCGCAACACCCCTTGCCCCTAGCCTCTTAATTCATCTTAATGCCCAACGGTCTCTCTTTTTGTCTTTTCGACATCTTGTCTGTTTGTCCAGGTGCAGTCAAGTGCAAAAAAACAAAAGCAAATTAATTGCAAGTCAAAGGGAACCTTTAGCTTTACTAAAACAACGCACCTTTCCACACACACGCACAACACGCACACACACACACACACACTAGTGCCTGGGCAAAGCTCTTTTCAATATATCGTGGAAAACCCAGCCAGCGATGACTAATCAAATGGGACAACAGCTGCTTTTTCCGGACAGCCTTCTAGGCAGCCCAGTGATGCGTGGCTAATCTGCTGTTGGCCATCGACACGCCCCTTTGACCGACTAACTGCATGAATGTCAGGGGGGGGAGGGGATGCTGGACCAAGCGTATCGCCCTATCTGTGGCACTCTATGGTCACTGAAGCATTCGACTGCCATATCAACAGATGCCAAACGTTGCCATTCAAATTTCAATTGGCAAACGCCATTTTCACGCATTTTTTTTTTGTTAAGAACAAAATCTTTTTCGCAACAATTGGCTTAAATTGTTGCTGAGATGGCACATTTTTGCAGTTACTTTAATTGATGTAACGAAATTGGTTCCAGACTTCAAATCAAAGCTGCCCCTCATATCTTCTAAGTGGTTTCACTTCGTGTATCTATTTTTTTTTTTTTTTTGGGTTTTCTGTTGTTTCGCGACTCGTTTTCTTTTTTTTTTATATCTTTCTGACACGTTTGACAACTTGGCGTTTGTCCTTGCTTGGTGGTTGCCAAGCTCAACAAATGCAAAAAATGAATCAAGAGTTTTCTTTGGGGTATCGAAGTCTACATACTCTCACGACATCTGCTAATAATTTATGTAATATTCTAAGATACACAACTATTTATTTATAAATAAATATATAAATTTACAACTATCAATTGTTTTCAGATTTAAATGAAATATTAATGTTTACAAAAGTGCAAAATGACAACAAAAGTCTTTAATTTTTGAATTGAAATATGAATCACTGAATATCTCTCTGTTAGGGTATGCAAAAGAGGAGGATTGAAGATCAACAGAAGCATTCAAACCAATAGCAACTGGAAGGGTCTTGAGACCCATTTAGAAAATTGACAAAAAGCACAGGTGACAAGGACAGCGACGGCTTCAATTCTGAAGTTGCTTGCCAGTTGCTGGTTGCTAGCTGTTAGTTGCCGATGGTTACTTGCAGCAGTCACAAGCAACACTCGAGGTGACAGTGCAACATGTGCGAGTGTCAGCGGCGAACATGCCGCAGACAATTTTCGTAAAAGGTTTATGCAGCAAACTGTAGCGGGTGTTGGCTGAAATTAAACTTGCAACTTTTATCTTTGTAGTTGCAGCGATGCGACTAAGTATCATAACTCAAGTCAGTGCCTCGGCGACTCGGACTGTCACTCAAGAAGCGTGAAAAAAACCTGCAAAGACGCTGAAGAGTCATTCTGAGATGTCGTTGCCAGCATTATGCAAACATCCCCAAGCAGTACTAGCATCTGTTGCAACAACAACAACAACAACAACAAGAGCAGTAGCTGCAGCAATAGCAGCAACAGCAGCAACATCTGCCGTTGCATGCACTTAACATGTTGTACCACAAAATCGTCAGCCATATGCGGCGCATATTAATTTGATGGCTCTCATATTTATGCCAAAGCAAAGCGTTTTCATTCTCTATGCTGTGTTGCCTGCACCTTCCTAACACCACACTACACCCCCACAACCCCCTCCCACTTAGGTTGTTGGGACATTTTTTTTTGACAAGTTGCACTCAGAGTCAGCGTCGCAACAGAGTCGTAGCTGGATTTGCAGCTGCTTCTGCTGCTTTGCATATAGACCGACAAGTGAAAAGCTGGAAAAAAGAAGCAGACGAGCCAAAAGCCAGAGGAGAAGAGAGCGCGGCGTTGCCATTGCAACTTCAACTGCCCCCATGCTGCGACTTTTCATTTTGTGTTTTTTGTTGCTTTTCTTTTCTTTCTGTTTTTTTTTTTTTATTTTGTTTTTGTTTTGTTTTTTTTTTATCCTGGCGCATTCTACTTTAATTATTTCAGCAGTGCTGCCGATGCCGCTGGTAACGGCATCAAATTTACATACGCAATTTCATTGTTGCCGCAGGATCTGGCCATTGTCGTGCTGCTTCTCGTTGTCCGTCGCATTCGCCGTCGCAGTCGCCGTCGCAGTTGCCGTCGCAGTTGCCGTCGCAGTTGCCGTCGCCGTCGCCGTCGCTGTTGCAGTTTACGTCGCATGTCCCTCGTCACATAACGCATTTGATATTCAAATTTTTTTCGCTGCTGTCTGGCAGTCATTGCAAATTCTACGAGTAGTTTGGCTTCCTTTTTGTTTTCTGCACTTGACTTTTGCTTGGGGCCTGTACTGTTTTGTCTGCACCTCCCCTCCCCTCTCTTGTCCATACTGGCTGCCTATGTGCTCATAATAATCAGTTGCAGTTGCAGTCGCCGCCCCCCGCTTAAATTTAGTGTCGATCTTACAGGCACTTACATGAATACACGCCCAACCTCCAACCCCCTCCCCCACCCGTGCCATTCAACTACGTATAACAAGTTTCTGTATGACAAAAGGCATGGAGGATTTGTGCAAATTTATGGAACAGTCAGGCTAAGAGCAAGCAGCTGCGGATTTCATTTACATCTGATTACAAAATACAGAAAAACATTGCAAGCAAAGTTTTTGTAATCTTTGTGCCCCCCAAACATGGTCAGCTAGAAAACTGCATATGTAAAGATGTCATTTTTCCAGAATATATCTTAGTATCTTAGTACAAAACATATTTTCTAACAATATCAAAGGATATCAAAAATATTTGATGTTTCTTATATTGCTTAGCTCAAATTAAATGAAAGTCTTTTTTGGTCTAATTGCAGGAATAGGATTTCCAGCACCAGATGTACTCAAGTGATTTATTACAGTCGTTTAGCATCCACCTTAATACACTTAAATACGCATATTTTACATAATTTGGCATCTGCTACATTTTTTGAAGTGTAGTTTCTGCATTTGACTTGCCCAAATGTCAACAAGCAGCTTTTAGGCCTCTTGATTGTTTGGGGCTCTTCACAAGCTAAATGTAGCGCAATAATGAACCAAAATATTTGCATTTCGCTTCTATTTTTTTTTTTTTGAGTGGCAAATGCAATAAACTCCAAAATAAAAGCAAATAAAAAGTAATCAGAATTTCAGATTCAGTCATAAAGAAAAATAAGCACACGGACTAACAGAGCCAAAAGGAATTAAAAAGTGTGCTAAATAATTCATTTTTGAATTAAAATATAAATCACTTTCACACCATTTTGTTGGCGGCCGCCGAAAGTGCCTACACAGTTCTTTCCTTGTTGCGTCGTCGTCCTTTTTTTCTTCCAGGACACTTGTTTATTTTATTACTTTTCGACGCCGTGCAATGCAAATGAGCACAAAAGAGAGAGAGAGAGAGGGAGAGAATGAAGAGAAGGCAAAATCTTTTTAATATAAAACTGAATTACTTTTAGCAGCGATTTCCGAGAGTGTCCCGAGTGCCTCCGCACATTAAAATTGACGAACTGTAAAGGCGCTGGCACGCCCACAATGCCACGGTTGGTCGTCCCAATGGGGCAGCAGCAGCTGAGTGGCCGTTGCTGCGATATTTGCCGCAGCAGGTCGCCTTGGGTTATTAGGGAAGCTTATTAACGTGGCCAAAAGCAAGGGCCCATGATATAGCCAGGGCATCATTATCGAGTGCTTTGTGGCTCCCGCCTACCCCCCCCCCCATAGCAAAAAGCAATTTCAACGCCCACAGTTCTTTTTTTAATAGGATTGTGTTTTGGGGAATTACCTGAGCTTAAGCCAAAGTGCTAGAGACCCAGAGAAGAGACCCGCGGCGGGCGACCACAGGAAGCGGATGGGCAGTGGAAATGAAAACGGCAACGGACACTTTTAATTTCTCAAAATGGCAACTTGCTGACATCCGCATGGCTCATTCGATCCATTGATTAAATGCAGAATAACAGACCAACTGCGGACTGTGGACTGTGGATTGCAGCACCAACCACCGGGTGTCTGGGCAGGTAGGCAGATCAGGCAGCCGGGAGTGGAAACAGTATGCTGAAAAGTAGCTGCTTTTTTTCATTACCCATCTTGGCAGACTGAGAATTATTGAGACTTGTTGCAAAAGTTCATATCGTGCGAAATAATTCAGAAAATGACACAGTCTGCTGGCATGCCGAGACCCAAAGGTGGCCAACTGGTAGTTGGCTTACAAACTGGTTACCTGAATGGCTGGTTGGCTGGCTGGCTGCTTCGAGAGTGCAGCAGTTTCCCCCTCACCCTGCTTGTCATTTGTGTTTGTGAAATATGCGTTCAATTTTTTACGCTGCATTTTTCGCTTATCTGCCAACTGCCAACTGCCAACTGGCAGCAACTGCAGCCCCACAACAGCCAACCAACCACGCAAAGGGGTCCGCACTCCGAGTATCAGAAAATGGAGCATAAAATGCTCATATCACGTATACGCAATGTTGTGGCTTGTTGGTTTTTCTTTTGGGAGCGTGCAACAGCACACATTGCAAATTAGCCGCGTTACAGCTGGCTGTGAGTCTGCCTGAAGACCTTCTGCTACTCCTGCCCGTGCTCCTGCTCCTGCTCGTGCTCCTGCTCCTGCTGTTGTGGTATGTGATAATTTACTCATTTCATGTGCCATTAGCTGTCAAGAGACGCCGCATTGCCATTAACATGGATGTCCCCCTAATTCTCTTTTCTTTGTACATCCATATCATATCTCTCTGTCTAGGAAGGGTCGCAGTTGCTCTCGGCTCCTCAATGTGCTCAGTTCTTGTCACTTCATATTTATGCTATATATTTTAGTTAGTTGTGTTTGTGTTGTTCGCTCGCACTTGTACCGTTATATATATATATGTATATATATATATGTATTTATATATATTTATCATTGCTCACTTTTGTGGCGGCTGCCTCTTGAGCCCTTCAGCCTTGCCTTGCCGTGCTTTCCAGCCTGTGACCCATTTTTGGACGTTGCATATCTGTGCTCTATCTCAAAAACTTGCTCATTCCAAATACAACAAGAGGAGCAACAACAGGAGCAACAACAGGAGCAACAACAGAAGCAACAACAGGAGCAACAACAACAACAACAACAAGATGCACGAGAGCCCAAGAAAAAGGAGAGCAGGCAGGACAATGGCTTTAGCACTTGCTGTTGCCGCCTGTCCGCTGTTGCACTTGAGCTCTTCCTGTACCCTCTCAAACACAGACCCAGTCACACACACACTTACACACACACACACACACATTGAAGGTACAGTTGCACAGACAATGGCAGCTGCGCTTTTGCAGACGTTTTTGGTCGGTCTTCCAGGCGCTACAACGTCCCCGGCTGTGACCTAAATTTTTACCAAATTGGATAAATTGTTCGCATTTTCGCTTTGTTATATTTTTTTTTTTCTGTGTTTTTGTTTTGTTTTGTTGCTTTAATTTTTTTTTTTTTGATTACTGTGACGGCGACTGCTTGCCTTTGTTGTTGTTGTTGTTGTTGTGGTTTCGCCTTGCTCAGCTGCTCAGCTGCCCAGCGCCATTGTTGTTGTTGTTGTTGTTGTTGTTGTTGTTGATTTTGTTGCAATTTCTCGCCACATTTGATTTATCTCGCCGTATATACAAGCCAAACAACATACATGGATAAGTACGATTCTGTACAATATTGTGCCGTATCAAGCTTTTTTCTTGCTTTTTTGTCGCCTCCATTCCTCATGTGTGTGAGTATGTGTGTGTCTCTCTCGCTGTGCGTGTGTGTCTGTGAAGTGAGTCACCATAGTTATTGTGAGACTGCTCAACTTTAGTGGACGCGATTGCTTCAGCTTCTGCTTTTGCTTGTTTGCCACTTGTATCTCTCGAATTGAATCTCGCCCAGTCGGCGTCCTCGTCAGTCACCAACAGCAACAGCAGCAACAAATGCAAAAAATAATAGCACGAACAACAACAACAGCAACAACAACAACTGTAACAACAACAATAGAACATTTGCTTGGTTTTGTCGTCTCGCTGGCCGCAGCGCTTTTTATTTGAGGTTTACGCTGCATGATGTCCTTTTTGGCTACGTGTTAGGCATGGGAGGAGTTGTTAGCAGAGGATTGCGTTACGTCCGGGCTGGTCTGTGTGTCGCCCGAAGCCTTTAATCATGATTTACGAGCTGCTGCGACAGACAGTGAGACATAGACCAGAGGTAAATATAAATGGAATTTTAAAATGTGATCTGATTTAATTATGCACGGCTGCCCAAAAATGTAGATAGCTGCCAGCAAACGCTGCCAGACTCAGGCAGCGGCAGCTCCACATTTGTTTCTTTTACATTGTTGTATGTCATACATCTGTGTGTCGAGCAAAAAAGCAGGACAACCCACGCATCCAAATCTGACCCACGGCGCCATTACTGATCATTTGTTACGCGAAATGGCAAAGCATAAATAATGTGCAGGAAAAGTCTGCCAGATATTTTACTCATTTGCTCGACTCCATCTGAATATTATTTTATTTTGGCATTGCTAGTTCAAAATGAGGCAAGAAGCAGACCAGGCCGCCTGCTTTTTTTTTTTCGTACAATGGTACCTTTTCAGCGGTCCAGCGGACAGAATGGGCATGCCTCGAGCAAAGATCCAAAATTTTAAATCTCAACTGAGATTGCTCAAACTGAGCAATAAACTGTTGGTCCACCATCCACCATCACCAAGTCCATGTGGACTTCTGAGATATTCAATTTTGGCTAATTCAGATGATATTTGGCAATAAGATTATTCAGCAAAATTGACATTTTTTTTTAAGGAAACATTAACATTAACTCTAGAGTAAATGTTTGAGTAAGTCTAAAATTCATGGTGCTATTTTGTACATGTTCACATCGAATTCTTAAAGCTTAAGCAAATTCTCTAAGCCACACAGCAGCCTAGCTGTAACATGGATGTCGAGTGCCAATTTCATTATAATTTTATGAATATCAGAAATGAGTTTTTTTTTTAACAATAAAGACATGCTCTTATACTTTTCAAGTACATGAATGTAATACGCCATGAGCTCGAGATATTTGCTCATTTATTGCATTTCAATAAGATGTCTTAAAGAGTATTTATCCGCTTTTTGAATTTTTTGTTTTAAATCTCTTCTGTAACAATTCAAAATAAGCTAAAAACTAAATCTGACTAGTATTTCTATAAGAAATATGCATATTTGTTGGCATATTAGCGTTATTGTTCTTGTTCCTATTATTGCCAAGAGTATAAAATACTACAAGATCCCATAATGCTGAAATTCTTTTACATAAGCACAGTTACATCCCCATTTTTTTTTGTTATTGTTCTTTTTATGCCTGCACGCTTCTTTGCCCTTACCCTTGTCGCCGGTTCGAATCTCTCTGGCTGGAACAAGTCTGGTTGGGTTTGGGTTGGGTTGGGTTGGGTTGGGATCGTCTGCTTTAGTCTACTCTTCACCAGCGTTGGTATTCTTTGTTGTTGTTGTTGTTTTTGTTTGCCTCTCAGCACTCGCTCCGTTGCACTTTGTTATATTGCAGCCAATTGCCCATGGTGTAGGCACCCAGAGCACATGGAATTTATGCGCCATGTTGTCTATTAGCCATTGAGGTCAATGTTTTTTTTGTTTTTTTTTCGCTCACATTCACATTCACATTCACAGTTGGATTCGCAATGTATGTTGGCATCTTTTGGCCGCCGCTTTAAAAATCAAATACCAAACAAATGCGAACGGGCGTTTGGCATGCGAATTCCTGTTGTTCTTGATGGGACCCCATTGTGTTGTGTGCTTATCAAAAAAAAAAATACAAAAAAAAATATGAAATGCCATGCAAATTGCAAAGGAACAATTTCAAATGAGACATATTCAAGCGAAACCACACAAGTGGTAGTACCCAAAATCCCTCAATCCCAACACCGCACAAACACAAACACAAATACAAATAACGGGCCAAAACTCTCATATGCATATGCTTATGCGTGTGGTATTTGTATATTATATATATCTATATATATATATATATATACATATATATTTGCAGTACTGACATCAAACGTTTTGCTGTCGGAGCTCCTTACAGGTCCTGGTTGTCCTGTGTATCTTTGCGCCCTGTCGCCCTGGTCGTTGAGGGCGAAATGTCAACGACGTTGTTTTCTTTGCCGCTGCCATCATTGACATCGTCATCTTCATCGTCATCGTCATCGCCATCGCTATCGCCATAGCCATAGCCATAGCTATAGCCATTGCCATTGCCATCGCATAGTCAATATGTTTTCATTCAATTTGCAAAGCATTTTCATAAAATTTCCCACAAGAAAAACATTGCGCAAATATAAATGTGTGTGTGTGTGTTTGTGTGTGTGTGTGTGTATGTATTGCATATGGTATAAACTGAAATTCCTACGCATGGCTGGTATGCAAGCAACTTTGGCATGCGAGGCACAGCTTCGGCACTGGCAATGGGAATTTATGCGAAATGTTCTCGATTTGCGTAAACAAACCGGAAATGATGGTTCTGCTTGCTGTCCATTTTCAAAATGAATACTATTCGAGTGGCGGTGGTTGATGCTCCCATTCCTTGCCTCTTTTCCTTTTCCTTTGCCTTTCCTTTGCCATTTCGTTTTTCTTTTTATTTTGCGGTGCCCAGTAGCCTCTACAGAGTATTTATGCATTTATTTATTTGCCAAAGGATCAGTCGCGACTCCCCGCTCTGTCTCTCATTGTGTGCCTATTATGCTAATTGAACAGTAAAAAAAAAATCAAAAACAAAAAAAAGAAGAAAATGAAAGTCTTTACTCGAGTTAAAGTTTATAGGCGCGGCGCGTGCTTAGAGGCCCAAAATAGGCCGAGGGTACTGAGACCTAGAAATCGTAAAAATTTTACTCGTCGCGCATCTAAAAAAGTATGTAAATGTCCTGCGCACGGGGCGAATGAGGAAATATTTTTAATAAAGTTCATGTCCTAAGCTGCTTTGCTGACCAAACGCTCCACGCAACATAATTAGAGCATTTTTTGAAGTTGTTTTTGTTATTTTGTTGCTGTTGTTGTTATTATTTTTGTTTCGACTGTTGTTGTTGTGGTTATTGCAAATTGAATTAGTAGCCGCCGCAAAAACCCGACAGCCAGCAAAAATCCTTTTTACCCATTTGCCTTTATGCTACGTGCCAGGCAAATCAAAAGCATTGCTGCCACCAACCAGCAACCTGCTGAAAACCGCAAATGGAAATGCAAATTTGCCGTTGCCCACGCAACCGCAACCCATTGTACAATCTACAAGCCTCAGTTCTCAGTCCTAGTTATATTCTCTCAACCCGCCTCTCTGCCTCAAACCCAGGCCACGACCTATTGCAGCAATTTAATTTCTTAAGCAATTTTCATAATCTGCAGCAAATTGTTTCTGAATGCTGCCGGGCCTCGACCCTATGCTAACCGACGACGACGCCGACGTCGACTGGCCCGTTACATTTTATGCAGTTGATTGCGAAGGGCTGCATTTCAGGCACAGCAGGCAGCTGCCTTGTCAGCCCACCCCTCCCCTCTTTCTGCACTACGCAAAGTTTTCCTTCTTTTTTTTTCATGAATTTTCACTGGCTGCCTTTGACCGCCGAACTCAGCGCGCCGTTGAGTCCGAAGCCAAGACTGGGCGCCCAGTGAGTGCTGCCCCCCCCGCTAATGCCACCGCCTGCTGCATAATTAAAGTTGCACTAAAGTCCTAAGCGCGCCCAAAGGCAACTGACGTTGCAGCTGCTGTTGCCTCTTTGGCGTAGATAAACCTTACCAAAAATATCCTTGACGTTTGAAAACCAATTATGATGCGATAATTAAATAATTTTATATTCAACTTTATATATTACTTTTCCATCTTCGATATCAAATTAATATCCGGTTAAATAATATCTTTTTACATTGCTCTACTCTGAATTTATTTTATTTAATTTTTCTTGCAAACTCCTTTTATGATGTGCAGCAAAATAAGACAACAAAAAAAATCCCAGAAGCAAAATAACAATATTTTTATTACATTTAAAACAATGCTGAACTAATTTCCGGCTAGAGTAAATTGTTCATTGCATGCACAATTTTCAAGATGACGTTGGCCCTTCTAATGGTTAAGTTTTGGGGTGGTGTGAAGTGGTGCAGGTTGGCAGCTGGGCCAAGAGCTTTTTGCTATGCAATTGACTCACAAAATGGTATTTAACATTTGCCAACTATTTGGTGTTGCCGCTTGTGGCCACTTAACAGATGCCCACGCCAACTCTGCAACACCCAACTCCCCGCGCCACACCCAGGCAACGGTTGCCCTTGGCTGCACATTGACTGTAGCTAATTGTCGCCCTTTGGGCGTCGCATTTGGCATGCCCAAATTGGCATACACAAAAACCAATTAAGACGCCCGCGGCATGTTGTTACCCCTACCAACCACCGCAAGCCCCTCCACCCACTTCCCTGTCTCCTACCAGCGACCAGGGACCGCGTGTGATAAATCAAATTTGGTTGCCTTAACAATATTTGCACATACGGCGTCCTGCACAACACAAATCAAATCAAATTAAAACATAAAGCGTGCCTGTCTCTCTCTCTCTCTCTCTCTCAGTGGGTGTGGGTGTGTGTGTGTGTGTGTGTGTGTGTGTGTGCATGTAGCACATGAACATATGTTCAAGCGGTAAGCGGTGAACGGTTGATGTCGAGGGCCTGTTTTGGGGTGAATTGGATATAGTCGTTTATTATTCCAGGCGCATGCAGCCTCCATGCTGAGCCTGGCGACGCGTTTATGACGCTGACAGAATTATGAGGCCTACATGCGTTGATTTCTGATGCCGCCAACGGCTTTGTCCCCCTTTAAATATTTGCACGCAAATAAACTAAACTGTAAGCCGATGCGCAGCCCAGCCACGTCAATGGATTTTGCAACAGAAAAATGATAGAAAAAATCAGAAAATCACAAAACGTGCCTCACATTTTGCCGAAACATAACTCATTCTCTACTCCAAACTCAAAATCAAACTCAAACTCATTCTCATATGCATTCCCCTTCACCATACACATCCACATCCACCATCATAAATACATCAGTCGGAAACAGCCCTGCCAGAAACACTTGAAGGCTGCGTCGCCATCCCAGACGCCGCCTGTCGCTGGCAGCGTGTCACGCGACCTGTCACCAGGCATAATCTGACATTTTTATTAAAATGTTTGCGCAGTGAACATTAACTGCGACAACTTAGAGGCCCGGCCAGCCCCTGAGGGCCACAGCACCATTAAAGGCACTGTACTGGCAACTGGCTACCTCACTGCCTCGCCTTGGCCCGAGCCTCTGGTTGCTCCTTGACTGCTGTTTACTTGATTATCGTGTTGTTTGTCATTTGCCCAGCACATCATTGATTGTCCTGCTTTCTGGGCTGCTCTGCCACTAAACACGCTGACTAAGTGCTCCTTTGTGCACATTTTGCACCTGCCCTTTGTTGGCTTTGTTATCCTGCTTGGCGCTATCAGAGCTATCTGGACTTGGCCCTGGTTTTTTTTGTTTTCATTAAATGCCGCACGTCTTTCCCTTATTTTATAGTAGAACAGTTAACTTAAAAGAAAAAAATCTGATTGTCTATAAAAATGTAGAAAAATTAGTCTCGAATATATACGTTGCGCAGAAAAAGTTTGTTTCATTTCAGAGCAAATTTTAAATTTAAATAAATATATATAATTTACCTTAAATTTAATCAAGTTTGAAATGGACACAATACGTATTTTTATATTTTTAATTCTTAAATCTTGTACACAATTTGGGTGTGGCATGCAGTTAAAACTGGTTGTAAGTAGGCAACATACTTACACTCAAATACACACACACACACACACACACTCCTTTTGAAGCTTACGCACACCCATGTGACGTATTTGGTTTTCCCGCCTGATGCATAAATAAAAAATCAAGCAAAATGTACAAATTCATGCAAAGTACATTTTCATGTTGCTGACAGCAAAACCGATTTTATCAAAAAAAAAAAAAGAAAGACTACAAAAACAGAGAAAGGCCGTAGAACCTAAGCCTAGGCTATATGTTTATATCTGTATGTATATATATATATATACATTATTTTTTTAAGCTTTCGTGTGTGAAAATCCGTTTGGCTCACTATTAAATGTGCCTTTTGGCGTTTCTCATTTGTACAAATGTCGAGTCCTTTATCAGTGTTAATAGAAAAGCGAAATGAATTTAGTGCTAATTTTCAAAACAAATATAAAATTTCATAATTTTGCCGAATACAGAAGTAACAGCTTATTATATTTAGATAGCAATGAAAAATCAATGAAAATTGTATGCCCCGCAAACCCAATGATTAAATTGAACAAATTGCAACTGAAACATTTATTGAGTCGACCCCAAAATCGCGCCCTTTTGGCGGGATTGTAAAATTTTTCAATTTCAAACAATTCGCTGTACAGATTTTTTGTTTGTTTTGGCGTCAGCCGCTTAATTTATTTTGTATTTATATTGTTTTTGTTTTTTTTTTTTTTTGGTTTTTTGTTTTTTCCTATCCACACACGCGCCCAGATGACGCAGCTTAAATCAATCAAATCAATGTGAAGCTGTTGCCCCAAACCCGCGGTGGATTTTTCGGCTTGGATGTTTGTTTTTTGTTGTGGTAGCGGAACGGGTATCGCAAGAAATTCCAAAACAATAAAAAGCAAATACGGTCGCAGACAAAAGGGCGCACAAACACGCAGACACCCACATACGCACACATACACATACGCAGCTGCACACACACACACGCACACATAATACAAAGTGGCGTAAACTAACTAAATAACAGTAACAATAACTTAAGTGTGCTTTTTGTATTAGCAGTGGCAGCGCACGCGTGATGCTCATGCTCTGCTCATGTATAGTGGGGGGGGGGGGGGGAGGGACAGCGGGACAGAGGGTCTATCTCGATATCCAACTCGAACACCACCTCGAACTCCAACTACTCCTCCAACGTGCAACCCCAGCTTCAGGCGACTGCTGCAAAGTTTTTATTTATACACACGTTTCGCATGCCACAGCAGCAACAACAATGGGATTGGCAATGGCTACGTTTCGTTTCGTTTGTTCGTTTGTTTGTTTGTTTATTTGTCGATTGCTTTGTTTCGTGTGTTGGCGCAATCTATGCCATGCTTCTAAATTGACTAGCCAGGCAACTGGAACACACACATACACACACACGTACATTAGGAGATGAGGCAAGGAATCCTCTGCGATTGTTAAAGCTCACGTACCACGTGCCACTGCAGTGAGGCAGGCCAACGTCCACATGTCGTATACGTAACGTGGCATATCTTTTCGCCAGGCATCTACTACTACTGGCCGGCCACCCCTTGTGATCTGTGTATTTGCAATCAGCTCCAGTGAGTGGCTTGCCGCTCGCCCATGCGACAAGTGCCCACATTCACACAAACAACAAACAAATAAACACACACATCAGATACACACACACACACACACACACACTTGGAAGTTTCGATACTTTTAATTATTGCGTACATGACCGTAACACTCTTGCCGGACTTGGGAGGTGACAGGCAAGCAGGTCTGGGCACCAGGCACCAGATCCGTTTAGTCCACGTATGTATTAATCAGAGAGCTGTGAAGTTTTTCATTCTGTTTTATCCATGTCCCCCCTCTACACACATATGTTGCATTTGGGGACATTGTGTATGTATTTATGTTTTTGGGCTACGTTAGTTTTCTGACATTGTACCTTTTGGCCCCCCAAAAAAAAAACAAAAGAAGATAAAATAAAACGAAAAACTTTGCTTCATTAAAAATCAGTAGACGTTTCATATTTTGAGGAACGTGACACAACGTGGCCAGCATCTCAAGAGAGACACAAGGCGTGGCTGGGTAGCAATTAGGAAACCGCATGCTGAATTGATGTGACCAGAGTGAATGTGGCTAACCTGATTGACGCATAAACAGGCAATTAAATATATAAAAAAAACAGTTTCAATTGTTGCAATCACCTGCAGCAATGGAGCGCTAAATGAATTTCCACGCACGCTTTTCAAATCAAATTTACGAAAATTTAATTTCAGGCTCGTTTTCATGCTCCCCCAAATGTGCGTGCGTGTCCCGTGTGATACGCAACACAAAAACACATACAAACACACACACACATATAGAGAGTCACATACACATTCCAGGGGAGAGCGTGTGTGCATATTTGTATTTGGTGTGTCTGTGCCTGGCCGTGCGCTCCTCTGCTATGACCAGGCCCTGGGCACGTTTCTAGATTTGTTTACATTGTAGCCAGTGCGGCGAACAAATAAATTTCTATAAATTCTTGCGCGGCATTTCATTTGCCGTACTCGTTGTCCCAAAATGCCATCGCAGTCAGTCTCAGTCACAGCACACCCCCTCTCGCACTCCCCCCCCCCCCCCCGTACAGATCTACATCGATGGGAGCAGCAGAACAAGCAGGAGCAGTAACAGTAGCAGGACGAGGAGCAGGACCAGGAGCAGGACCAGGAGCAGCGGCTCTTGCTTATTTATTTATTCATTTGCTGCGCTCTCTCAACTCGTGTGTGTGTATGTGTGTGTGTTTGTTTGCAATTTTCTGTGTGAAAGGATATTGTAGAGCTGTAAGGCAGCAGACACAAAAGCAAGCACACAGAACAGGATAGCAGCAGCTGCCTTCAAATATCAGCCAGAGACAACACGCACTGTGACCCAGGACTGCAGCCTCCTCCCTAAGCATATTTAGAGCCATCGCTGCCCATAATGTTGACCCGAATTTTTGGCAAACTGTGTACACATAAATAAAGCAACAAGAAACCGAATTATTTGGTAATAAAACCGCATTTTAAATGCTCTAACAGCGTTCGCTTGAATATCATTTAATTTTTTAATCTATACATATAGACAACTTCACAAAACTTACAAATAGTACAAATTAAAATCTAGTAATATTTCAAAAACTATTAATTTTCTTTTCAAGTGTTTTAAAATTGTTGTAAAGTCTGGCCAGTTTCAGAGTATTATATCGAATAAAACAACCACGAATGATGAGAGCCTGTGACTGGGGTGCATTTGGGTCAAAAGACGGGTTAAGGCCTTCAATATATTTTATCTTTGCAAAGCAACACTTGGGCCGCAAAAATTGCCAAAGCAAAATAAATAAAATTCGATTTATGTCTGTTACCCAAAAAACGTTTCAGCAATGGGTTTCCGTGTTTATTTATAGATGCTCAAATAGTTCGTTTAGCATCCTCTCCATTTGGCGCCCGCCACTCTGGCACTCTGCAACTCTCCCTCGGTGGCACTGTGGCACTGTTTGAATGTGGCACTCGGCATTGGGGACTTTTATCGCAGAAGTTTTGCTGTTTTCTGTTTCACTTTCAGGCCGCAAACATTTTTATTTGCATTGCGGATTTGTATATATTGTGCGCCATGCTTCGTATTTGTGGGAGCAACATTTTTAATGAATTTACACATCGTGGATATATTGAGGGTTGTTTGCCTGCTTTCCCACATTCTGCGAATCTCTCGATCTCATTTTATATTCAAAACACATTCGACAAATATTGATACGACCGAAAATTGTTTGAAATGCATAACATTCAGCGACTGTTCAAGACAAATTGTTAACTAAATGCGAAAAACGCAAATCACTCGGCTCACTCAAAAACTTTCAATATCAGCCCAAAATGAGGTCTAAACTTGATTATTAGCAATCAGCCGCATTTGCTGATTCCCTTGCCACACTCGCAAAAAAAACCAGCTAATTGTATAATTAAGGCTGCCAAGCGGCGTCCTCGTCCTCGTCCTCGTCCCCATTTCCCATTTCTAACCCGATCGAGTAAATTAAAATTGATGCTGAAGCCAATTTTAAGTTAAAACTTTTTCACAAACCAGGCAACAAAATGATTAATTATGCTTTGCAGCTGAGTGTCAAAGAAGTGAGTTTTACTTTTGCATTTCCAGTGGATATATGTTAGTAGTAGTAGAACCAGGCCACACAAAATGGAGATTTCAAAAAGATATAGTTATAATTTGTGGCTTTTTGTGGAAAATCAGTAACCCATCGGCTCTTCAATGTGTAAATGTAAAAGTTTTTCGATTATGTAAAAGTTGATGCCAAGCGCACTGTTTGTAATCTAAATCACATAAAAACGCACACACACACACACACACACACACACTATTTAAACCTCTAAGATGCTCGAACACCAAACAAAGCCCCAAGCTAATTCATTTATTTCTACATTGAATGAGATATAACTAAGACTGAAAAAAAAGAGTATTGTAATTGGAAATCTTTTGAGTTCTTATAACATTTCGATCTGGCGCATGTGAAATATCAGGAATTGTCTACCATTTTCAGCATTGGATTGCCATGCAAATAATCGGAGAAAAAAAATCTTTGATTGATTTATCTGTCAGTGGATGGGAAAGCAGTAAAAACTTTACAATGCTCAAAGCTGAAAAGAGACAGAGGCAATCGTAAATGTAAAATTGCAATTGTTAACTCAACTGACTGTACATGAATTGTTGTTTGTCAGTGTTACCTCGTTTCCCATACCCCACCCTTGCTTCGATTGGCAATGCTGTCTATTTTCTGCTTATTTGAGCTGCCTGCATGTCCTTTACTGTCACTTAGAGCGCTTTGTGCCTAGACGCTGGGCAAGCAAAAATTTATGCAATATTTTTGTTGCCTATTTTCGGGAGTAGCCGAACCAGGTCAGCTGCATCAGAGCTCCACAATAATGACTTGAAGGTTCACTTAAAACTCACTGGCCAGGCACACGCAGGACATGAACACCATACATACATAAACTTGCCACATTTGCATAAAATGCTGCCTTGATGCCAGAAAAAGCAACAACAACCAATAGTCTCTTGACACAGAACGTATTCGACCAATAAATTCAGTCGATGTTTGTCCATTATTTCTCTGCTTTAAGATTTCGAATGAATTTTTGGTTTTGATTTTACCCAAGAGATTTTTGGAAATTTTATGATCTTTCCTGAAATCTAAGGTTGAATTTAAGATATTTTAACTATGTTTAATATTGGTTGTTTTGGCTTATAATAAATAAAACTTGATTACATACTTACAATCCTAGACAGATTTCTTAGAATCAATATACGCCTGAAATCAAAAAGTCTGATAAAACTGAGCCCTTTAATAAAAGCTTTTAAACTGTGCTTTTTGCTGAATTTGTGAGTTGTCAGATTGGAGGCATACCTCAAATGTAAATGTGTTGCAAGTATTCGATTAATTCATTATGGCATGGAGCAGCCAGGCGAAATGTCAACGTGCGCCAGTTGTCAATGTTATAGTTAAGGGATTATTTGTGGAATTAGCTGTCGATTTAGCATTGCCCTCGAAAGCACTCCAAACGGAAAGTTCGTACGCTAAAAGTTCTTAGCGGCGCTTCGGGCCAGGCTTAGACCAACTTATGAATGCGCGTGATCACTGATATATACACACACACACACACACACACATACACACATGTAGGTTGTGGCAGTGTCAGAGCGCTGATAAAATGTGAAGCGGATTAAGAGCTGCTTTCTGTTCACAATCTGACTCAGCCTCCGACTCCGACTACAAAAGACTGTCGCCCTTGTACAATCAGTAAATGGCACTTGATTCACGGCGCAAGTGGAATTTTTGATAACTTTGCTAAGAGAGGCAAAAGTTGGTCAAAAAGTTGACTGTCGCTTTAATGCGTATAAATGCTTAGATATGCTAGCTAGCTGCCTGAGGGTTAGTGCGAGTGTGTCAGAGTGTGTGTGTGTGCGTGTGTGCGGGTGGGTGTGCGTGTGTATAGCTTGGCAATGGCTATGCGCCAGTTGATGCTACCAAAGCCAAGTTAAAACCAGTGCCGACTTTAGCTCTGCTTTACGTGCTTTTTTCTTTTACTATGCGTCTTCTTTCAATTCTCTTTTCTTTTCTTTTCTTTTCTTTTCTTTTCCTTACTTTTTTTTTGTTACACAAAGTTGTCAAAGTTTGCAGCTAGCGCATTTGCGCCTCAAAGCACACGCAAACACACATTCACACACACACACGCACGCACACACCAATACACACACACACTCATATACATAATTCAGCTAGTAGCTGGCGACACGTCACACAAATGTCGCCAAAAGCAGCTCTCAATGCGCGCCATCAATCTTGGCTAAGGCCGCCGCTGCTCTGCCACACTGAGAGCAATTGAATTATTACATTGGGTCGAAAAGCGTTTTGGCCGTTGGTCACTTAAACAGCAGAAACAACAGTAACAACAATAAGTTCAAGCCAAAGTCGACAACAAGAACAGCGACACTCATTTGCAGTCATGTTTGTTCGTGTAAATCCCCTCTAACCCCCTGCATTTCGGGGCAGAGATGTCACCAATGAAACATGACCAACAAGCAAACAACCAAAGATGACCAAGGAATAGCCGTAGCTGGGCGAACAGTTCAGTTCCCATAACTCAAATAACATTGCTCGGATTTTTACTTTTGAATGCCATTTTTTGATTTAATAACTAAACTTGAAATTATGATTGAAGACTAACCTAAAATAGCTGAAGACTGATGGCATTTTCTTTGAAAATAACTTTTAAATAAAAGCTATTCTAAAATACTTGAGTTTTAATTCAATTTAGTCTTGCATTCGAATTGACTCCTTTTTTGACTCAAGTACAGTTAAAAACTTTTCTAAAATTCTTAAATCTGTTTAAAATTTGAAAAATAATAATGCATAAAACCATTAAAATTATTCTAGCCTTAAAATTAAATTAATAAGCTGTGTTTAAATTTGTGGAAAGTATATAATTTTTATTAGATATTTATTAATTTATTTAGCTAACCTTGGCTGCAAAATGGCTAAATTGACAGCACTTGCAAGACCTTTCTAAGCTTTGACATAGTAACTTTGACAGCAGCTTGTTCATTTTCGTGTTGTACGCACAGAAAATTAAAACAATTTTAACAGCCACTTTCGATGTCATTTTGTAATTTTGTCGTTCTGTCGTTTGTTGCTCTGTCGTTTGTCGTTCTGTCGTTGTGTCGCTTGCCGCCTACGTTGGCTCCATAAATAAAACATGTCAGCTTGTTATTGCTGGCCTCAGACAGCGTCTGAGCCTGGCCCGGGGCTGAGCGGTGTTGGACTTGCTGCTTGTTGTGCTATTGTTATTGGCATTAGAATTGGTATTGCTTTTTGTTATTGAACTATTTACATTTGTTGCTGCCCGCTGCTAATTTACGACTGCTCGTCTCGCTCGTCCGAGTAGTCGGCCCTTTTTGTGTCTGGGCATCAACATGGCCTTAAAGCCACCGGCAAATTGGTGTTCATAAATAAATATGCGGCTCATAAATCGTTATGCTATAAACAAGCCAAACAGGCGTCAAACAATTTATAGGCATTGATTTTCCAACGCCTTCAAACGTGTTAGAATTCCTCCCACCTACAATGAAACTGAAACTTTTCTGGTCAAGCATGCTGGCAGTTCAGCCACAGCACGTTAACATGCCATATTAGCCATATTGGCCCCGCCGTTTACTGTGTCTGTTGTCACGATCCGACTGACACTTATTAGATAAGTTTTCTTTTTGCTTTGGCTGTTCTGTGGTCAGAGGCAAGACTGCTGGAGCTCATCATTTAACCATTCGTTTTTAATTACTTAGCTTAGCTGAGAATAAATATATATTCAAGCACCCAGGACTTGCACTCTAAAGCTGAGGATTAGGCGCCGCCATTAGAGATTTTGTTGTCTTAGTCCAGCATTTAAATTGATCAAAAATATATAGCATAGCAATTCGGGCCGAGGCCAAACAATTTCATTCAATCTACAAGTCATTTCTTTACCGTTCTTTATTTTTTTTTTATCACTGGGCTACTGGCTCCTAGCTGCTGGCTGGCTCACAGTTTCCTGGTTGCCGATGAGCTGAGACCACCCACGTGATTTGAATATTTTTCCAATAAACTTCAACAGCTTTTCAACTTTTTCGGCTGAGGGAAGGGCAAGTCCTATGCCCGACTAGGCCGTCTGTCTTTATCTATTGGATTTAAATTTTGCAGACCCACTTTCATGTCCATCTGAGTGTTTTTCCTGCTTGGCTACGCATCAATTTGCCTCATCCCAGCTCCCCACCGTCCAGCTCCGCTCTACTCCGGCTTGCATACGCTTCGCTTTGCTCGCTAACTTAAGCTTAATCGAATTTTGCCGCAAATTGGCAATAAATTTTAATTCTGCATAGATAAAGATATCCCGGCGTTGATTGAAGTTAATCAAAGCCCAACCACGTTCAGCTCTTCAACTCCAGCCTGCTCTCAATTTGCAGCAACCACAATGCAATTCATGTCCGCCATTGTTGTTCTTGTTTTGGGGGCCAATGCACCTTGCCCAAAACCCATTCAATTTGTTATCAAAAGCATAGCGTTGCACGCAAAAACTGAGTATACAAAAAAACCAACAAAACAAAAAAAAAGGAGGTAAACAAAAAAACAAAAGCAACTCAATGGTAAACAAGTTGCAAAGAGCAAATGGCAAAAAACAACGCGGCTCACCTTAGCCAATGAATAATTTTTTATTTTTATTTTTTGGTTAGTCACCCGCTGCACGGCGCGGTCCTTGGTGCAACTGTTTTTGCAACCACTTCATCAAAGTCATTCAGCGTTGCCGCACCGCTTTTTATACCCTGTACCGGACAACTTACTTAGCGAATATGAATGGTTTCCGGCCCAGCAGCACGGATATTTGCAGGAGAACTTAATTTTTTTTAAATAAGTTGCACAGAATCAATGCACCCAACAAGCAAGGCAGATGATGCAACACAGTTGTTTGCAGGTAATCGGCGAGCTCATCACTCCAGTTGCTTTCGCGCTGGAGCCCTAATCAGCTAAAAATGGCATGGCAACCTGGAAACAACAACAAGAACAACAAAAACAGCAACTGCAATTCTAGGACTAACGACAAGACATACAAAATGTTTGTAGCTGCCATTCCTGTTCGAAATGCCAGCGGCTGTCCGGATAACGAGCAGGACGATTACGCCCACCCTTTAGCCGGGTGAGATGCTCGCTCGTCACTCGATGTCATCCTCGTCAACATCAACGCCATAGCTATAGCTATAGCCATAGCCATTGCCATGGCTATGCAACGCCCAGTGGAATGCCACTTGCCATGAAAATGACAGTATATTTGAGAGCACAAGTCCCCGGAACAAGCTGGGCGAGCCGAGCGAGAGAAGTTGGCCAAGCGAGCCAGCTAAAGTTGCATCGTTTTGACACTAATTTAATTTGGTTGAAGCATTTTTTATGGTAGCACCAAAATGCGACAGCAATTCAAGCAAGAATATCTAACTGAAAAAAATAAAACAATGCCTGTTAGCGCGAAACTTTAAGGCTAACAGAAAACTATATACCCTTGCCAAATCGGTTCTGATTTATCCTAAGAATGCTATATTATATAGTAGTTCGATGTTGCTGACTTTTTTTCTAATGTGAATATCAATCAAATTGATTGAGCTTGGTGCGATTATCTTGGCTTGCCAAAGATTAGCCGATTGGGAACTTTAGAACAGATTTTGGCAGAATTATTTTAAAGACATATTTAAGCAGGAAATTTAAAGATTGCTCATCTTTAGACTGATTGTTCCTTGGCATGATTTATTTATATAATTGAGATGATATTAGCAGCAAAATACATTATTCACTGACTACAGCAAATCGGCTGATCAAGAATAGAAATATTTCACTAAATCGAAGATGTCTCCTTCGGTGCGCTACAGTCCTAAGGACAAGATGAAAATCCGCATCCGCATCCGTTTCCGTTGGACAAGGCACAGGAGTGCCTGCAATAAGTTATAATTGAGTTGCACTTCATTTAATTTCAATTTGCTGGAGCTGTTTTTTAAAAAAAAAAGGGTTGCCAAACAGCTGGCGAGCAAAGCTCCTGAAAAGTTGCTCAAGTGCAAGAAATTGTTAGCTTTGCGCGCAGTAATTTTGTGTGCTTCTCGCGCTAACTGTGAATTGTAAACGGTTCTGGGAAAAAAGCAAATACTCAAATACATCCCAAATACATGCGCAAATTCAGTTGCAGATACAAATTGACGCAAGCCACTTGTTTTGCCTCGTTTAACGGAGTTCTCAAGTGCATCACTCGCGGTAGAACCACTGTGTTCAGTTTATACTTTTGTGGCAAAGCGGCAGCAATGCAAAGTACTTTTTGAAGTGCTTCGCAGCTTAACCAAAAAATTAAATCCTCCCAAAAGATTGCGAATTCGTTGGCAGGCAAATCCTTCACAAAAACTTTCATTTCTGCATTTACAAATTTATTCGTGTCAAAATTTAATAGTGTATTTTTAAGCAGCATCTCATAGATTTTATAGTTTATCAGAAACGTTGAAAATTGTCAATAGATCAGTTTTAAAAAATTGTTCATTTATATCTTTAAAAAATAATTGGCATAATTTACACAACATTTATAACTTTTTGTTTGTAAATCACAAACCATTAAAATTCTCTCGGTATTTTTTTTTTTAATGGGCAACTACATTTAATGATTTTAAAGTGGACTATTTTATTAAAGTATTTTTTATAAGTTGTTGCGATAATTTGATTTAATTTTATTTTTAAATATTTTTGGAACTTATTCTGGACTATTTCAAATACAAATGCGTTCAATATTCGAGAGCATTGACCGTTGCCAAATACGAAACTCATGATTTATCATTGCCAATGTCTGGTTTAAGTCGAATACGCAGAACCTAAATCATTTACGGAATTTGGGGATTGAGTGCTCCGTTTGTGGCAATCAGGATATCATTCTACGGTTACCTTCGTGCTTGGCGCAACGAGACAAATAACATGACATGAGGCAGTTGCCATAATATCCCTGCGTTTCCTATATGCTGCTATATAATATATATATATATATATATATATATATGTATATATTTATTCTGTCTATACACGCTGTCATCAATTCGCAATGGAAATGAGTGTGTGGCACGTTTTAATGCGAAATTCTGATTGCGCTCGAATGGCTTCATTTATTTTCAGCGCAAAAAAAAAAGAGAAACACCCACAAAAAGCGAAAGAAACACGCGAAAAAAAGCGCAAAAAAGTAAAAGAAAACAAACTCGACAGTTGTACATAATATTTCACTTATGCATGTGCGCCCCCCGTTGTGCGTGTGTGTGCGAGTGTGTGCGTGTGTGTGTGCATGTGTGTGTGCGTGTGTGCAAAGTGAAATGAATGAATGGCATGCGTAACGTTTGAAAATTTGTTATAGCAATTTGAACTGTCAACGCGAAACCGAAAAGTAAATTAAGAAACATTCGAAATTTAATTCACTTGCCAAATGCTCCAGCTGACTTCTAGCACAGTGTGCGTGTGTGTGTGTGTGTGTGTGTGTGTGCAAGCGAGTGTGTGATATAGTCACAAATGTAACTACGACTGTCTGGCAGGTGTCAGCTGCTGACTGCCGTGACACAGAGCCCTTGAGCATAACAGGAAAAGCAGGAGCTACAGCAACAACAACAACAACAACAACAACAACAACAACACTAGCAGCAGCAGCAGTCAGCAACAGTCGCAGTTGTAACAACAACAGACATGCAAAATTAGGCGAGTGTCACGAATTTAAAATAACTTTTAATTCATTCTTGATGAGGATGCTGCCACTGTGAGTCTTCTGTACCACATGGCGTATGCGTGCGGCTGGCAAATGTGACCTTGTTCGCTTCTGGTTGCTGCTGCTGGTGCCACGCCTATTAAGTGGCACATAACTCGAGCTTAGCATAAGCAACTGCACAAGCATAAATGTTTGTTAAACTCAGCGCTGCCTTGTCGCTCCTCGTTGCTCCTTGTCGAGGCGACACAGTGTGCCCAAGGAGCACTGGGTCTATGCTATATAATTATTTAGTTTTCAGTCGAATGGAATTTGTGTGCTCGCATTTTGGGATGTAAATGGCAGGCAGGTAGTTAAGCATGGCCAGAGCCAACTTTTATGGCCATAAATCAAGATGTTCAGGCTGGTTAAGCAGCGCGCGCTGCCTGGCTGCATCAACTGATTGCCGCTGCTGCACATGTGGCATTAGCGGTGCGATTGTAACTGTTGTGTGTTATTC
Organism: Drosophila fungiperda; assembly: GCA_035042345.1. Taxonomy (NCBI): domain Eukaryota; kingdom Metazoa; phylum Arthropoda; class Insecta; order Diptera; family Drosophilidae; genus Drosophila; species Drosophila fungiperda. The sequence goes on along the minus strand of JAWNLM010000015.1, from coordinate 4,682,990 downwards.
GATACGACCACAAGCTATCAGATGTCTTCCTCCGTCTGTCTGTATGTGGCTGTGATATCAGATGAAAGCAAAGCTGTGTGGCAAATGCAAATGAACATTTTGCTTAAATTATGCGTCAGCGCGCTTCGTTCGTCTAATGGAAAAGGGGTCACTCAGTGTGGCACAGGCGGGTTGTGGTGTGATGAAAACTTAACTGAAAAGCTGGCAAAGCCAACCAACCAAAGAGCTCATTGAACCGTACCGGCAAACGTAAACTGGAAGGAATAAAAACAACAACAACTACAACTACAACATTGCCACCCAATACCAACCTGTTTCCGAACTGTTTCAATAAGTTGCCGCTGTTGATGCTCAAGCTGCTCCTCCTGCTGCTGCTCCTGCTACTGTTGCTCTTGTTGTTATTGTTATTGTTTTTGCTGCTGCTTATGATTTCTAATCCATGCACGTTTCGCTTTTAATATTTATTTTTCACTTTTTCACACTTTTTCACAACACACAAACACACACGCACAGGCAGAGTCACAGGACCAGGCACAGGCAGAGACTCGAGTCCTGAAGCTGTTGGGATACTTCAAAGGTCGAGAATTGTCTGAGTCTATTGGCTGTTGTGGTTTGGCTTCTTTGCTGCTTTGCTGTGCTTTGCTTTGCTTTGGGGGTTTTGAATATCAACGATTATTGGTTTTGGGTTTTTATCATTCAAGCCGCGCATCGTGCACAGTTCATCAATGCCAATTGAAACACAAACTTAACGCCTAACGGTTTTATTATAAAGTATTTGCGGATGCCGGACAAATGGAAACAATAGTTGCAGGCTGTTGGCAGAGATGCTCGATTGGAGCTGGCAGCTGGCAGCTGGCAGAACAATTCAACTCAAAAATTTCTCAAATGAGTTTCCATGGTCGAATGGTTTTTTAGTTTTTGCATAATTTCAATTGTTGTTGTTTACTTTTGAAGAATGCCTGTGTTCCCTGAGGAACGAACGAGATACGGACGAGATAAGCTGCCGTCGCAATAGTCAACCGAACCGCACGAGGAACATTTTCAAACTGATTGCTGCAATCGAACGAACGATTCCCCCACAAACGAAACGCTGACGAAAGCGCCAAAAAACGAAACATCATCTGATGGCAGCCGAACACAGCGTGCGAAACGAAACGAGTTGGAAGCGAAACGCCAAACGATTGCCGAGTGGAACGTGTGGATGCTGTGTGTGTGCCAATGCCAAACGTCCCAACATGCTGCTGCTGATAAGCGGCTAGTTGTGGCTTTCGACCTGCAATTGGGTTTCGTTCTCTCAGCTTGACAACAATTTATATTTTGCACGTTGCGAGCATTTAAATGTTTTCGCTTATTCTTCTCCTCACGCCACCTGTGCTCCTATATGTGTGCTTTTTTGTTTGTGTGTGTGTGTGACTTTTTGGATGGGCGGCATTTTTTTAATCACTTAAAAATGTATGCGACACTTTTTGTCGACACGTGCGTGTCACAATGTTAGCGCTTGGCCAACGGATTAACAGCAAGAAACGCAGAATACGCAAGAAACGCCGCCCGGCAATTTGTTGCCAACTTTATTACAGTGACAAACAGCACGGAGAGTATATATATATGTATATATATGCAGCTGAATATATATATATATATGCATGCATTGCTGAAACTAATGGAAATAATTCTGGCAGCTCAGACGGGGCAGCATCGAGCAGCCGTTACTTTTTACGAGCGCATAATAAGAAAGAGTGGAACGTGCAACCAGCCATGAACTGGACGTGATGCGTGTTGCCACGGCCAACGTTCATCGTTCAGCGCTCGACCTGAGAACACGTTAGCTAAACACAACACACACACACACACACACTTCTGCACTTGTGCGTAATTCAAGTTTTGTAAATTAAACGCTTGCCATAATTCTGGCTAAATTAAAAATACCGAAAGACAGCAGCCTCTATCGCAATCTAAGAGCAATGTTAAAGAGAGCGCACTCCAAGACACCATTGAGAGAGAGAGAGAGAGAGAGAGAATGTGTGTGTGTGTGTGTGAGGGAAAGAGAGAAGAAGCAATCATCGGCATTAAGAGAGCAATTTAGTGAAAGCCGCCAGTTTCACGTTTTAGGTTACTAGGACACTTTCTAGTGGAATGCCACCCGACGACGACTCTTTGATCTACGTTCCGCATGCGGCACTATGCAGTTGTCGGAGCTGCTTAAGCCAGCAATTAAAATCGAGTTTTGTTTACTTACTTAGCAGCAAGCCCAGTCTATGCATAAGCATTGCCATGAAACATGTGTGCATTTCGCACCTGCCACACTCTGCCGGCATCTGCAACCGCCTCTGCTTCTGCTGCTGCTTCAATATGCACTCAAGCGCTTGTGGCTTGAGATGTTAAGCTGAGCCTGCAACCTGAACTCCAGCTGAAGTGTTTGCCATTTGACACTCTCTTGAACTTGGCGAAGACTTTGGCGACATCGACTCAGATACCGAGTGTGACTAAGACAACGGCAACTAGGAAAACAAGGACACAAGAGCCACAGTTCGCTAAGTATTTTTCAATTAAAACGTTGCACGCATGATAAGCACAAAAGTTGCACATTGTCAGCGCCTAGAAGCATGCCTCACAATGCCAGCCAAAAGCAGACAATGACTCTGACACACACACACACACACACACACGAACACACATACACACAGTCTCAAGGAGCTTCAATCAATCTCATTTCGCATAACACAAATTAATTAAAATTGTGACATTTTTTATGCATCTTTTTTTCATACGCGACATATTTAAATGAGTGTTGTGAGTCGACAGTCGATATTCCGGCAGTTTTGGGTCGTTGCTAAAATGAACTTGTCTAATTACAGCTGGCGTGAGTGCTTTAATAAGCCAACTTATAACTAGTTAAAGGCGCTTAAGTGCTGCGCATGCTGACGAATGGAAACTGAGCCCAGTCAGCGGAATGGAAATGTTCATTGTAAGTGAGAGGCGGGTGTGGGGTGTCTGGGTGAAAGCAATTTTAGTGCCACAAGCTGGACAAGGGGAGTGCTGCCTGTTGCTGTCTGTCGCACCACCGACATGAGCTGCAAAGTGAAGCACGTGTTGGCATAGCAATTTGCCAGGACAACAACGAACAGGGCCAAGAGCCGAACACTTTTATGTGCCGTAATGAAAAACTGTTATCTCTGTGCGCAATTTGAACGCAATTTGGTAACGCGTTGCGCCACATAAAACTTAAGTGACCCGAACACACACTCACACACGCACACACATACGTTGACTGGGTGAGCTGGTTGCTTGGCTATAAGCTAAAATGCGTTTTGGGCATGATGGGTGCGTGCAGCCAGCAAAACTGTTGACACTCGCAGAAAAGCCAACACTCAAAAGCCAAACACCAAACAGACAAAACACAAAAGACAAAAGACACAGACATTTGCGGCTGTGTGAGTTCAAGTGCGAGTGTAACTGTGACAAATGAAATTGTTTGGTGATTATGCCGCATTAAAGCCAAATGTGGCATGTATAAAGTGCAAACATCCGTTACCAGACACCATCGTCGTCATCGTCACCAGCATAGAGCAACACCAACGCCATCACCATCAACATTTCACAGGCGACGCACTTTAATTTTATTGACATGCCGTGGCACGCCTCCCCTGAACGACCATGGGTCGAATTGCTTGCAACAGATTTGCTGCAGATGCGTTGGCAACAACAATTTAACATTTGGCGTGCCTCTGGCTGCCGTTACATCCACAAACAAGCGCCTTGCAACCAACCAAAATTAAAATATTCAAACCTTGCAGCGAAGACTCACAAATACTCTGTTCTAAGAAAAAAACTAATAACAAGAATAAAAGTTAACATGAAAACAGAATTATTTATTTATTTATTTATAGCTTTTTGAACTTCTATTAATTTGGTTAGCATGGCTCTAGAAAGTTTTGACAACTTGTTTGTCGAGTAATTGAGAAATCACTAAAATTTGTGTCCCAAAATAAAATCATTAATTAAATTTGTAAAATGATCAAAGGCAAGTTTTGTCAATAAAACGCTTCTGAAATCATATGGATAAATAAAAATACAGAAAAATAACATTTTGCAGTTTGTTTTATTGTACTTGAAAGATAAACATGGAAATTCCCATTTGATATATATATATATAAGACGTACTCCAATGACAATATTGATATTTAAATTTTAATTATTATTTTTTTTTTTTAAATCTGGAGTCTCTTATTAAACACAGAGAATTCAGATGGCAAATATGCTCCTCCTTCTTCTGGCAACAATGTTAAAAAAGTGCGCTTTAGCTGATTTTTTTTTATGGAACAAGGTTTGCCTGCATCTTGTTTACTAGTAAAAGTAATATTTTTGTACCTGCTGCTCTTTCTGTTTTTTATGCTATATGTATTTATATTTTTTTGTTGGTTCCTCTTTGTTGCAGTGTGGCCAAAATTGCTGGCATGCTTAATCCATAAGAAGCTCTTGGCTCACATTTTAACAGCACACACACACCAAATGGGAGTGAGCGAGATGGAGAGAGAGAGAGTGAAATAGAAGGAGAGAATGCATACGAGTGAGCTTTGGCCCCTTTTCTGAATTTCATGTATATATATATATATGTTTTTTAATATGCATTTTGCATAATTTTTCTATAAACATCACTCATACCACATGTGCAGCGTGCACAACAAAATATTAAGCAAAACAATTTCGCAAGCTTAACATAAATCAACACTTGTGGCTGCCCCAAATACTCAGGCAAATGTGAGGTGCCTCTGCACACGTACCACAAGACAGTTATCTTCACTCACTTGGTTTTTTCTATTATCTGATCAACGCAATTTTAAATACTCTAAAAATGCAATCAGAATTGCTCGAACAATCCAGAAATTTTGAAGAATGCCAATTGATGTAGCAAAAACTTCAATTGCTGTTTTCAATTGTTAAATAATTTGTGTAAAAATCAGAAATACCAAGAAAATAAACACAATACATTTATTGAAATTTTCCAATTAAGATTTATTTATTCAAGCAATATTCATTTTTTGTAATAACAATAGGGGCATTCAGCAACTATTTTTCTTGAGGTAATGCAATATGCTCTTATTAAATTCGATAACTAATAAAAACACACGCAATCAATTAACTTTTGTATATCGACGTATAACTATTAAAAACGGTAAAACTATAGATTATATCGTAGATAATAGTATTTTAATTTCCGCATGTTCTTTAAGCAAAAGTTTACACTTAAAGTTTGGCGGATCTTATTGAATAATGTTAAATACATTAATTATCAATAATATATATATTAATATATATTTTGATAAAGTTAGTTTTCCCATGATGGGGATTTTTGTAAATAGATTTCAAATTGCTGTCCAAAACGAAGTCATCGAAGCAAATTGCAATTGCCTTTGAGAATCTAATCTGGAATCCATCCATAGTTCGCACATGCTAACCAGCTTGATTGCAGGCAACACAAATTGAATGTTTATCTTAAAATTGTTTAAGCCAATTTTTCGATTCAAATTGCTCGCTTTTCACCTGTCAAACTTTCGTTGGCAACATGCTCTAGGCCAGTTCAACTGCCGTTGCTTTGTAATTAAATGCAAAGGAGGGAAAAGGAAGTGGAACGAAAACATAACGAAAACACAATAACAAAAACAAAAACAAAGCCAACATATTTTTTCACTCGCTTACTTTGTAACCGCTTCTTATTGTTGTTGTTGTTGTTATTGTTGTTGTAGTTGTTATTGTTTTAGCTGCTTGTTTCGGCCTAAGCCGAGCGTAGTTGCCAAAGCAGAAGCACAAGCAAAGGCTACCGGCAGACTGCCTCTTATTGTTGCCACTGCTGTGTTGTTGTTTATGTATCTTCAGGATAATGACGTGCTCTTCATTACGCGATTGTGCTCCAGCAGACTATGACTTGGCTACTTGGCTCTTACTTCTACTGTTACTCCTCCTCCTCCTCTACCCAGCTCCTATTCCCGCTGCTGCTGCTGCTGCTGCTGGCGCTTTTGCTTTAAGTTTTTGTGCGCAGCTCTATTTATTTTAAGTTTTTTTATTTCTATACTTTTTTTTTTTTTTGAGTTACTACACTCCACCCACTGAGTGAAAAGTTTTCGACTCCTAGACGTCGCGACGTTTTTCAGAGATAATAGAAACTCGATACGCTGTGCACAACTAAGCTTTATCTATGGCTGCTTTCCATCTACATTTTCCGCCGTTTTGGCATTGTTTTCCCCCAAAGATTGCCTTGTGGTCTTTTGTTTTTATTTGCCCACACCGGCACAACGGCTTTTGCCAGAGCAGTAAATTGTAAGTTGTGGCTGCCCCGTGCCCCTGTCCCACTGTGTGCAGTGCGGTTGAAATAAAAATGTTGAATCGTCATAAATGGCTCCATAAACTACGCCAATTGTGGCACCCAAGCTCCATGCTATTCGCCACATCGCGATGCATGGCACGACGTGAACATCTCAGCCAACTTGTTAGGCAACTCCAAGAATGAGCATAAAAATGAAAATAAAAACAGTTGGCCAGCATAAACGCCTCCGTGATTTTTACATAGGACCAACCACTCACCAAATGTCCATATCCATGTCCAAGTTCGCATCGCTGTCTGGGTTCGAGTCCAGGCACTTGACGTTGTCCTGTCGGTTCTTTGTGCTCTCTCTTTTTCTTTATTGTTTGCGTTGCGACGTCATTGCCAGGGGCGCAAAATTCTAGCAGGAATTAATTAAAATGAATGTGGGGACATGTCATAAACAATGGCAAAGTCAACTGTTGACTAAGCGACCCAGCCAGCCACCAGCAGACACCAGCTTGGCAGGGGCGTGTGGAGGAGCGTGGATGGTGGGCGTGTTGCTGGTATAAAACCACATCAGAGTACAATCCACAAAAATGTATCCAAAAGAAACTCCATAAATATTTCAACTCTCTAGCTCGCGAGTGGCGCCATCTATCGATGTCCTGTATTGCTCTATGCATGTGTGTGTGTGTGTTGTGTATGGGTGTGTGTGTGTGTGTTGTGTATGGGTGTGTGTGCGTGGGTGTTGCAAAAGAAGTCATAAATTACATCCCAGCACTGTCAAAGTTCAGCTGACTGAACCCAACCAAGTGCCAAAGAAATGCTGCACAGCCAGCGAATATTGCGCATTCGCCGCGTGACCCGCCGATGCTGCTGCATGCCGCCAGCTGTCTGAGTGCCTCACTGCCTGATTGCCTAACTGCCTGACTGCCAAACAGCCTGACTGTCCAACTGCCTGACTGGCTGTTTGGCTGACAAGTGCAATGAACTCAATTTGCAGACGAAAAAAAAAAAATAGTTATGAGCGCAACATTTATATTGCGATAAAAATTGAGCTGCTTGGCCCGTCCAAAAATTACCAGTCAGCTTTCGTTTAATTAGCAAAGAAATACAAAAAAAGTAAACTAAAAACACAAATGCCAAAACGAGAAGGGTCGCACACACACACACTTTGATGTGGTGCTTTTGAATGGCAGCCAAGCTGGGTCAGCCGGCAGACAACCATTTCAAGAAATTTCTGCTATAATTAGCCCGGCTTAAAGCGTTCGAATGCAAAAGCACGAACTCATCAAAGGTGCCTCAAAATTGGCTGACAGTGAGAATACACATGGACGCATTAGGTGTGCTTCAGTTTGACTGAATGTACATATGTCGAGCACTCATCCGGTTGCTTGGAGATGAGAATTGGGTTGTACCAGACCAGCTCCACTCTCGGCACACGACGCACTCACCACGCTAATTATGCTGCAAATACCAAATAGATGACTCAGCACAAAGCACTTAACGCCCAAAAAAATTGGAATGTGCGTGTGTGTGTGTGGGAGAGTGTGTGTATTATTTCATAAAATATTTTCTTAGCTACCAGCACAAAAGATCATGTCAAGGCATAAATCTCAACATTTAAGTTGAGCACAGCGAACAGCAAACAGAGATGATGGAAACTACGAAGCCAGCTTAAAGCACTCCACAATGAATGGAAACTAGCGCCAATGCCATTCCTTACAAGCATTCATTTGGCAGTTTGTCAGCAAACACACACATTCACACACACACACACACGCACACACACAGTAACACACACACACATACATAAGGCAAACATACGAATAATATAAATACTCGTCGCATATTCTCATTGTCATTACTTTTGTGGTGCTGACACAGCTAATAACGCGGCGCATGATTGTTGCAAACGCTGCGTATGAGTTATCATAATGATGCCCCAAGCTCACGCACACATACCCACACACACACACACATACAAACATACACAACACAACAAAAAATGCCAAGAACGTTGTCGAATATTTTTGGGCAATGCGTAAATTATTTTCGTTCGCTTTTGCGCGTAAACTTAGCCATGGCCAAAAGGGAGACGCAGAAGGACGAGGGAGGAGCGCTGAAAACAATATGAAAAATCGCCTAAATTTTGTAGATGCAGCAAGCGCTAAAATGTGTGCTTTTCTTTTTTTTTGCCTGTTTGATTAATACTTCCATATGGCAACTGGCAAACTCGGCGCGTTCAAATCACATTAATAAAATATAAAAATTTATGTTTTGCTTATTATAGGGGCATCCACACATTTGTACCAGCTTGTACAGGGTGCCTCCTGCAGCGATTATAGTAATTTATACACTTTCTTTAAGGCAATTAACTTTATAGCCTTATGCATAACGGAAGCAATGTATTTATATATACTTCTCATTATATTGTCAATTACAGATAGTTGGAAGCTGGTCTGCACCCTGCTTATATTCAGTTTACTGCAAATATCATATGAAAAATTTACTTAAACGCTATTTTCCGTTACGTTGACAAAGTTTGCCCAGTAAAGTGCTCTGAGGGCCAACAATGACGGGTCGCTCTCTCTGTTCAAAGGGCGCACAACAATGGGACAAGAGCAAACCACACACAAAAAAAAAAAAAAATACAAACTGAAAATACTTTTATGTACTATATATATTATATATGTATAGAAGCACAACAATTCTTTGGCAGCCTGCTAACTGTGCGCATTTGTTAGACTTCGACGTGGCCCACGGATTTTATGCCGCATTTAATAATGCCAACCCACAAAAATCACATCCGCCAATTTACAAGGCAGCGGCGCAACGCTGGTAAATCGAAGCCAACTCCTCGAAATTCCAAGGATGTCGATGTCGCCAAGGAGCCAAGGAGCAGCTCAAGTGACGTCTACTCATAAGAAAAATCAGCCAGGACAAACTTTGCAACAAAGTTGTCCTCTACTTATTTGTTGCCTTTTTCACAATTCATTAAATTTGATTAGAGAACTTTTGCCATAAAAATTACGAAATTGTGCCGTTGAAGGCTCACTTTGCCGGCGAATCCAGGCTGTATGTGTGTGTGTGTGTGTGTGTGCTGGCAAGATTTGTGTTTGTTGTGCGTGAATATGATTTCAGGCATGTGTGTTTGCCAAAAGTTTGAACTGTCAGGTGGCAAAAGCCAATTGGCCAGTCATTCGAGTTTTTCCCAATCAATTGCCGTGCGTAGCCAACATTTTATTTATTACTGTTTTGGGGGCGACATAAGCTTAATGTGCATATATATATATATATATATATATTTATATATAGAAATAAATACACTTAACCCTTATCTGCGAGACTTGGAATTTTATTTAAGTTTCAGTCCGTGTGACTTATAATTAAATGCAAACGCAAAATAAAAAATAAAAAAATAGAGGCAAAGGCATTGCCATTGCTTTTAAGACTAATTAATAATTGAAGCATCTTAATGGACTTGGCCCAAACGAGCAACAACTCGTTCTCTATCTCCCACTCTGTCTCAGTATTTGTAACTGTCGCTTTTTCCCTTCCCCTCTCCGTCTCCATCTACGTCTGCGTCTGCGTCTGTGTCCTCGTCTATGCGTTGTCTGTCTCTGTGCGTTGTTAACAAAAACTTCCTTTTAAGTGCAGAGGCAATTGAATTAAGTTCATACTCAAAGAGAAATGTGTTTCTTTTTTTTTTATAAATATTTGAAAACAAATTAATAATACAAATAAGAGCCACTCCAAGGCTAAATACAGCGACAGTTACAAGTTCGAAGGGGCACGTTTTTTTTTTAGCTTAAATGCAGCTGCTTTACTATTTGTACTCTGGGACTCGCTTATTAAATTTGTAATGGCTTATTTTGGCAAAGCAAAGAGATTTCTTCTGACCAAGAAATGCAAACAACAAAAGCAGCATTGGCAGCAGCACACATGAATGCGTACAAATTGTAGTCGCAGTTTACGGTATGGCAAACGAAAATGAATACCTTCAAGCATGACCCAAACATAAACTCCAACTGAGCACACCCAGTAACTGCAAACCTATGTCATGCTCCTAACCATATCCATACCCATATCCAGCAAAAATATGCGCTTGCTCACTCACCATTAAAAACCAAGAGCAGTCAAAGCACCAACAGCAGCAGGAACAGCAGCAGGAACAGCAGCAGGAACAGCAGCAGGAGCAGCAGCAGGAGCAGGAGCAGAGCGCTGAGAGCCAAGCGCAGAGCACATTGAAGATTCCGGTATTCGACATAATGTTGTGGTTGAACTAAACGACTGCATAGAACAAGCTTTTTACGCCATACAGTGCCTGTAAGCAATGTCCACCCAACATCCGCACACACACACACACACACACACACACACACACACACGCACACATATGTGAATAAAACCAACCCACTGGCATGGCCTGCTTTGCGGTCGGGCATATGCGATTACGGTCTGGCTCCGGTTCTTCCCTCGTTTAATGGCACTCAAATGTGTACCAATTCTACATCCCTGATATTTTTAGTATGCAATGTGATGTAATATTTTGCAGATAATTAAATTCACTTTTTTCAATTAGAGTGTAAGTTTAGCATAAACTTAAATAAGTAAATATACAAGATTAACTTTTTTTGTATTTGTTTGCGATGCAGGAATTAACTATTCTATATAATATTTCAAATATTCCTTTGCAGCGCATTTCATATTCGGTGTGGGTCCATATTGGTTGCCCCGCTGAGTATTCAAATGAGGAAACCCACAAAATCCATTTTATGTTCCGGCTACGAGGATGCGGCTCGACAGTTGATCAGCCGTCAATGCTTTAGTTGCTCCCGGCGCATTATTCGTATTCAAGCTCTATTTGAATGAATATTTATTTCCGAATATTTTCTGCACATTTATTGCTAAACAGCTTCTTTTCTTTTTAGCTTTCTGTGGAAACGGAAATGGGACTCTCTGCCACCCCGGAGCGTTGTCTGTCGCAGTGTTAAGGTCGCATTATTGTCGTTTTGTGGAATCTCGTTGAAATATTTTTTTTTTATTTATATCATGCTCTGCTTCTTTGCTTATATAATATTTAGATGATAAATGAAAAGCTAAAACGATAACAGAACTTTCCAATTAGCGTTGGGCGTCCCATAAATTATTAACCTGTTGGGCAGCTACCTCAAGGGCAATTCTATTTTAGTAACAAATCTACTGCTTAAAGTCTTTTATTAGACGTTTAAAGAAAAAACATCATACAATTGTGGATTTATCTATAATTTGTATAACGCAAGAATTTAGCAAATTTATTAACATTGCATGCGTATTGTCTTAGAAGTGTCATTTGTCTTCCATCTCTTTAAAGTGTAATTTAATATCAAATCTAACAACTGTCATATAAAATAGACATAAGTGTTTGTTGAACTGTCCTAAACCATATTTAATTATATAATTGGTTATGGAATTATTTACAATGCACATTTACCTGCAGGCAAACTGGTCAATGATAATCATATCTTTCAGCCTAAGTTATGGCAATAATTTACTATACATGTTTAATGGGCAATATATACTTTGTCATTTGTTGAATCATTTCATTAGAATTCATTCTTAAAATATATATTTATTTAAGTCTGAAATGAGTTTTTACAATATCAATAACCAAACTAGAAGTACAATTAAATTGCAAGTAAAACAAATCACTGCAAATCACTGCAGCCTTTGGCAATGAATGTAGAATATAAAATGTCCATTTCAATTCAAAAACATTTAAAACTTAAATATTTGTGTTCTCTCTCAACACCACCAGCACACACATATATATATATATATATATTCTCTACGAAACCTAATACATATATACAAATATATGCAGGTTTTGTATGCGAACAGTTTGTGAACTCTGTGATGCTTTCACCCTATGCACTGGAAAGTTCACGCCAAACTCATCAGGGCAGGGATATCAATTTAACCCAAGGTTTGTTTGCCTTGCCACGCACCGAAGTCTGATTGATTCTGTGGGGTTCAATTACATGGGACATCTTATTACAGACTTCGATCCCATTTCAACGTCTGACAATTGACAGTGCCCTCTTGTATGGCTCCAATTTTCCAATGTATTTGGCATTATTTGTGTGCTTTGCGAGTGCTAATGGGGGAATGCCATTGGCAAATGAGATTCGCATACGAAAATCGAATGTAATGTAATGTAAGCTAATGGGCGCTGTTATTGGGCGGGCAGGGCCAAAAGCCACAGAGCCCGAACACAGCGACACCAACATCAGCATAGACAGTCAGAGGAAGAGTCAGAGCAAGAGTCAAAGGAAGAGTCAGAGTCACAGTAACAGTAGAAGCAGTTGACAAAGAATTCCTGATAATTGACAATGCGAGAGCTCTGCTGATTTTCTGCTTATGAAGTAATAATCCAGCCACGTCAACAAATTTGATTGTCAGCATGAAACACTGGCTGGCATCACCCGGCACTTAGATATCAACAACAACAGCCCAGAGCTGGGGGATACGAACAAAATCTCAGTCAGCAATGGGCTCCTCCTGCTGCCACAGTTGAGTGAAGTGTATAACAAAATCAGTTAGTAAATCCACTCAAATATACGGCACACATTTCCATAGACACATTGACAGCTGCCCGCATGCTGCCGCACAACACCCGTATGCCTCATGCCCACTGATGCCTCCTTACCCATCCACATATCCTGCACCAAAGTCGCGCCAGCGCCCACCGTGGATTTCTGGCCGGCGGCTGCTCATATGAATAGAGTCAGCGGCGCATCGATTTCACTTCATTTAATTTCGACCAGCCATCGGAGCACGGAGCGTCGAGCAACGAGCATCGAGCAATGCTGACTGACTGACTGACTGGGTGGCTGGTTGACTAAAAGACAGATGGACAGATAGATGGATAGATAGACAACTCAATAACAAGTCGAATATCGCACATGCCGCTGGCTGAAGTGCTCCACACGCCAGATGTTTGTTGTTGTTGCCAATGTTGATGCTGTGACACGAAATTTTCAATTTTGCGTACAGACTTGGGCAATGGTCCTTTCGCAAAAGCTAACAAATATTTCAATATCTTTCCCTTTTTGATTTGGCAGACTTCTTGCGCGACTTGGGCTTGTGCTAGTACTGTTGCTATTGCTGTTGCTGTCATTGTCAAGAGCCAATGTCGTCGGGTGCTTAATTATTTTTTGCGGTTTTGTACCCCCATCTGTGGGTAAGCTCAAAGTGAAATTGCTTGAGCCATCAGCCAAAGCCACCAAAGCAACGGCGAACCTTACCATGAAGGCCGCACTGCTAATGAAACGCAAGCGAAATTGGATTTTCATGTACATGACAGACAGACATTTGGACATATCCACATGCACAGTGAGGCAGTCAGTTATAAAGATAGTCAGTCAGTTAGTCAGTCAGTCAGTCAGACAGTCGCCTCGATCTAATGGATTGGGCGTTGGCAGACGTGCTTGACTAATCATGGCTAATTGAGCGCAAATTCGTAATGCGAGCATATTAATTGTTCCCTATGACTAAGCTATGCGTATAAATAAATCAAGTGCTCTCAAAAGTATTCTTGAGAGTGTCAGAATAACTACATTCACACATAACGAAATCCTTGAGGAGCTTGTATGGTCTCCAACAGGATTGCTGCAACTTTATTAAACAAGTTATTCAAAATCATTACGGATAATTAAAATGTGGCTATTTTAATCAACCATTTGATATGACCTTAAGATTAATTAACTTGAAGGTATTTAATAGCCAAGTTTGTATAAACTCTTGTTCATTACCAACTAATAGAGTTAGACGCCGGCCTGGGGCCATCTGGCAGAAAGTGCAATGGCAACTGTAAAATCTTTCGGATTAGAGGCAATCAACAATAACAGCAAAAGCTGAAGCAGAACCAGAAAATGGAGCTGGAGCTGAAGCTGAAACAGCAGCCACACAGCCCTGAACAGCTGGGTAAACTTTTGTGAAGCATAGTATGTCAATTCTAATTGTCATTACGTATACGTAAAGTACACAGAAAGACAAACGAGTTAGCCACTGATACCCAATGACAGACAGCCAACGAGAAAACGAGAAAACGAATGGGCCACCACCGAATTGGAATGGGAATGCGTGAAAAGTTTTTCGGCCAAAAGAAAAATGAAAGAGCCAACAACTTAGCTGTCATTTGAGATAAATGCAAGCTCAAAAATAAAATAAAAAATAAAACCAGCCAGCTGAAAAAACAAAAAAAACAAAAACCAAAAAACAATAGCAGCGCAAAGACTTAATTCTATATTCTGAAAATGTATGTGCCATAAACAAAACAGGAAGGCAATAAATGTAGCTTTTAACGCAGTGCCATTAATATTTTGAGTAAATAGTTAGGGGGTGCCAAACACGAGGGAATATATATATATATATATGTACTTGATATTGACAGAAGAACTTAGTTTCAGTTCTCTACAAATGAGAATTACTTATAGTACGCAAATAAACTTTGTGCTCTATAAATCTATTTAGGAAAATTCAAACTGATATATGAGCAAACACAACCGCAATCGAGATATACTCATATCCTCGACCAGTGGGAGGAAGTGAAAGCCACCTGCTGGTGAAGGACGATGGCAACTTTAGCATTTTGTAAAGGAGTGTTGCTCAGAGAAGAGCCGAGTCGGATTCACTGATGGCTGCCCATTGGTTGGTCAAAGCCATGCAAAACACTAATGAAGGTAGTCGACGGTGCAGCGACCACTTGGAACACAGCGAATCCCTCAGTTTATGCAGCGTCAATAACGTCTTCGGTTTTGTCTCTCTTTTAGGCTATTATATTTCTGGTTTTTTTTTTTTGGAATAGACACGGGTAGAGGAGTAGAAGGGGTTACGAGTCAGCGACGACGACGACGACGACGACATACGGCATCAATAAATTACAAAGTTAAACTAAAATTAAATTCTACGCCAAACAATGCATCTTGTTGGAATCGCTGCTCGTGTAGGTCTGCTCCTCCTGCTGCTGTTCCTCCTCCTGATGCCACTGCTGCTGCTTCTGCTGCTGCTTCGGGTATTTCGCTGTTCCGTTTTCGGCTGGATTTAAGCTGCCTGTCAGCCAAGGCTCCAGCTCCTGTCCGGAGTTTTATATATAGCATTTCCATGCTGGCGACTAATGCAGCTCGGACGACGGCAATGGCGCCCAGTCTCTTCGCCAATGCCATTCATTATGCTGGACATTTTTGCTGGCCATCGGCGACGTTGCCGCTTCTACTGCCGCTGCTTAGCTGCCAACAGAAACCAATCATTGTGATACTTTCATTAAATTGTTTTAGCTTCGTCTTTGGCTTTGTATCTTCTTGTCCGCCTTTTGTTTATTGATTTTATATGTAATAAACGACATTTGCAATGCATTCCACGGCGCTTCCATAATTTGCACGCCCATGGAATGCAATTTAATTGGACACAGTTGCTTGGCTGTGTTATTGTTATCTTCCTGCTCCATTTGTTGGTGCCTGCTGCTGCTGCTGTTGCTGTTGCTCCTGCTGATGATGATGATGATGCAATTAGCCAGGGGGTCGCTGCGGGGCATTGCCACGTTTATTAAGTAAGCATGTGCATTTGTGGGTGCCGTAAATTTGATACGCTTGTGGGCATCGATAATTTAAGCTAGATATAACCGCTAACATAGAACACATAATGCACAAATCTAAACATCTGTGACTTTTAGACTGTGTGCCGATACTGCTGTTGGCAATTGATACCATTGTGGTAACCATTTGTTGAAATACCAAATGTGACGCTTCAAATCTTTGGTTTCCATAAGCTTATTTGCTCGTCTTAAATGCATTTCTTGTTTGCGTGTGATAATTGTCGACACACGAAAACCGCCTTAATTGGAATTCGCATGTTGCGAATGCCACTGGCAGATAGCAATTTATAATATATTGAAAATAACTCTTTCGACTATTCGAGTAACTGTAATTAATTCTGTGAGTTGGTATTTAAATATAACTTTATTAATTCAAAAACAAGCAGGAAGCTCACATGTTGATAAAGGAATTAAGCTTCAGGAAATTCACACTTTAACAATTTTTCATTTAAATAGGTCAGTAAAATATAATTAAATGCCACAAAATTAATTTCAATAGTTTTCCATTACCACTCACAAAATTTAAAATCGCAACAATAACAAGCAAGTGCAAAGAGGCAGTTCGTTTATAATTTAATATAATTTAATTTCGAAAAAGTTTTAAAAACTTTAACGCTTTTTTTTATACCGAAACAACTAATGAAAAATGATATAAGTAGGTTTTAAATTGTCATTAAATAGGTACATTACTAAAACCTCAACTAAATTATTCATCCATTAAGCCCATTCAATTCAATTTCATTTTAACAAAACTAAATACCTAAATAAAAGTTTTCATAATCTCGCCAACAGTTTTCAAAGCGAATAATTATTACCTGTTCAGCGACCTTCGCTGCTCTTTATATCGCAGCTTAGTCATTCAGCGATTCTATCCAATGGGTTTTTGGGGGGGGGGGGGGGGGGGGGGTGTTGCGTCGCTTGTGTGAAGGAACCTGTCTAAGTAGTCGAGGCACTCAGAGCACCAAAATGCCAAGCAGTGCAAGCCAGAAAAATTCTTCATGGCGCAGTGCTTTATATTAATGCGACGCTTCCCTGCCACATGCTGCGCTTTTTTGTTGCCTCGAGCAGCAACTGTAAATTGCAGCTGTTATAACGCAGAGTATACAAAAAATATAAAAATAACAAACACAATAACAAAAAATACAAATATGTTAGACACACATGATCGACTTTATGATATCCTGTACCTGTACCTGTATCACGTGTGATTTTTCATTTAAAGTATTTAAATAAACTTTACTTTGGCGCTAAAAAAAAATCGTTAACTATTATTATTTAAATTTGAATATTTTTTTTAATATATTTTGTAGTTATTTAGTTAGTTTGAGAAGTGATTTGATAATATTAATATTGGATGAAAAACCTTTAACAATTTTCAAATCAAATCCCTTTTTTATATTTCTTAGCACATTTGTTTTGTACGCGGTATTAAAAGAGGCAACTCTCGCACAAATTTGTATACTGCAAGTGACACTACAAGGCCACATACCACATTCTAGCCCGCACCCCTCTCACCAACTCCTGCACCGGCACCAGCACCCGCTACTGCAATCGCAGTCGAAATCGCGGTCGAGAGTCGCGGTCGCGTTTTCCACTTCTCACTTGACACTCGGCATCTAACCTTTTGCAGGCAAAGCATTTTGCGGAGTCCTTGGGTGGCTTTTTTCGGTTGTCGGCCCTTGAACGTTACATTAAAAGCAAGACTAGGAGAAAGAAAATAAGAGAGAGAGAGACAGAGTGAGAGAGAGATGGAGATAGAGTGAGAGAGACTCGACTTTGTACCACAATTTGTGTTGACATCATCAGATTAAAAATTGGGCGCAAAAACAACCAAAAATGATTTCTTAGTTGCTGCCACTGTTCCCCTTGTTATTGCCGCTGTTCGTACCGCCCCGCGCTTCCCTTTGACTGCTTGTGGCCTGGCATTTAACTCGTTTCACTTCATAAATTCACTTTTACGTAATAAGTTGGTTCAAACCAGCTCTAAGACCCACCCTCACCCGTCATCATCCCTTCTTCCGTTTGCCATGTGTGTCGCTTCCGCAGAGTCGCTCACTTTGCATTTCGCGGCTGGCTGGGTCCCGTCCCGAGTGCGGCTGCCTTTCTATTCTTTATTTGAGTTATCATGACACATTTCGCTGAATTCAGTCATTTCTTCTTCCACTGTGCCAGCATCTTTGGCGCACGGCTGTCACATGGCGACATGGCGCCAACTAACTGGATGCGTATGTGTTGTGCTCTATAACCACGTATGTGTGTTCTACTCTGTCTGTCTATATGTGTCTGTGTGTGTGTCTGTGTGTGTGTGTTATCTTTGTTTGTGTCTCTGTATGATGGGTGTACGTACCTTAACAGCCCAATGGGCCAGCCCACTCCAACATTTGCAAAAGGCCGAGTCTGTTTTTGCGCTGCTTGGTTGCCTTTGCCATTTTAAAGCAATTTTCAAACAAATTTACTGTCATTAACTTAGACAGTTGATGAAATTTATGTCAGACATATCAACATCACGACGTACCACACCACCCTGCTGCATACCCCACTCAACCCCTCCAATCAGCAGCCACTGCCTTTGTCTACCCAACTCGCTCGCTCGCTGTGTGTGTGTGTGTGTGGCATTCGCATCAGTTTGAGCTGAGTTTGAGTTTGAGTTTGAGTGAATGACTTCAAAAGCAAAAAGACATTAAATTTTGTTTACACAAACTCAACGAATCCAATTTAATTCAATTCGTGTGTGCATATGTCTCTGTATATCTGTGTATTCGTATGTACAACCTGTGCTTGTATATATTTAGTGTGTGTCGACTGCATGCAACAGCAACAACAACAACAACAAATCGTTTACCACAGTTCACTGCCTTACATCATAAAATGTTTTGCTCTCAGTAACTTTACCCATCACTGCCAACACTTTAGAAATTCACCAGACCTATTTCACTGTCTCATGATTGCTCGCTCTCCCTCTACCTCTCCCTCTCTCTCACACACACACACACTCTCAGCTATTTTCTATCTTAGTCCTTTCACTCCTTGCAGACAATCGATCAATTGGGCTGCAGTAATTTGTGGGCAAAGTCGCAAAATGTTCTGTCATCTGTCGTGCATATGCCAGCAACAAAAGCCAAATAAAGTGGAACCAGTGCAACTATAAGAAGCACTACTTATACACACACACACACACACACAAGACATAACGATGCAAACAATAAGGATACCCAATATGCGTCTGTCTGTCTGGCACTCAGTCTGGACCCTTATGTGCCCTTACCATCATAAGTACAATCCAAATAACTGCAGGCTGCGCAAGCTCTTAATTGTGTTATGAATTATTCAGGCTTCGATGAGTACTCATGTAAATATTACTATTTAACAATTTTAAAGCTGTGCCTTGCCCATGTAAAATATATATATATATATATGTGCATTCCATGAAAAGTTATTTCATAGTATGGGCTTTATATTAAATAAAATGTTTTCATATAATTAATTTTCACTTAAATGACACAACTTAAGTGGCTAAAAATTGCATTGCTTTTAAAGTAATTTAGTGCATAACTTTTTATATACTTTATAAAATTATTGATAATAGTGAAAGCTTGAGTAAATTAAAAAATTTAAATTATGCCATGACGCTGGCTAAATGACAAATGATATGTCATAGCTCATAGTGACCAACCCAGAGAATGACTCTAGGGAAATGCATGCTGTGTAAATCATGTGCAAATTTTAATTTAACGCGATCGACTTTGTTGCAACGTCTGTCGTAAACAGCAGTTTATGTGGCAGTTCAGTGTTGCCAGCATATTTATCTTCGCGAATGGAGATGGATTCCCTTGACTGGGAAGAGCGTTACGTAAATTAAGTGACAGTTATTTCGCACGCATCTCATCCGCAGCATCTCTCTCGTACGGATGCAAACCAAAATGGCCTATAAATGGCTTTAGTTCGATGTGGCACAATTTTCCTGGAAATACAAGCTATTGTTGCCACCGACACAGACAGCGAATTGTTGTCATCGTAGTCATCGCTTCTGCTGCTGCTGCTGCTGCTTCTGTTGGCGTTTGTTAATCTGGCATTGTTTGCCTTATAAATGCGTTAATTTTATGACAAGTTCATTTTATTGGTTTTTCTTGTTTGCTATCGTTGTGTTTTCGCATTGGTTTTTACAAGCCAAACATAAAACGACAGACGACACAAAACAGACAGCAAAGAGCAGACATCAGACAAGGCACACACACACACACACACACACACACACAACAAAATGCTCAGTTTGATATTCTGTTAATTGCTACCTTTAATTGTTGCCTTTGTTCAATCTCTGGTTGTGCGTGTGTGTGTGTGTGTGTGTTAGTTGCAATAAACCACAGCCCATAACTTTAACCATAATCAAGTTCATATACAATTCGTCTACTTCGAGAGTATTTTATCATGCTCAACGCTTGCGAGTAAATTGTGCTCGATACTCATAAGTGCAATCCAAATTAAATTGAGTAAAGTTCTTGAATTAAGTTCATTACGACTTATTTGCAATGGGGCAATTAACAATCGGTTGTACACAGCAACGTTAATTGCTTTACCATATTGTTGTAAGATTTCTCTTTGTTATTTTTAGCTAAAAGTCAGCATTTTATTAGTAGCAAACTGTAGTATTTTATTTACCCCTTTCAACTTTCACAACTGAGAACTTAATACTATTTTGTGCACAGTTTTCTGCAGAGCTCTTCATTATTCACTGAGCAGCAGTGTTGCCGTTGCGTATACGCCATGTTTGCCACATTAACTATAATTAAATCATGTTCGCTTAGTTGCCGTAAGTTCAAGTGTCTTATTGTGGTTGCCCCATTCCCCATTTTGGCCGCTTTCGCAATATCTTTAACAACTTACAAATGAAGTCGGTCAAAGCTGGAGACACGTGGTACAAGTTTATGACAATCAATTGCGACACCTGAGACCCATCCCTGTGCTATCACACACTTTCTTTCTCTTTCACTCATTCTCTTTGTCTCTCTTTCTCTCTCTCTCACTCTTTTTGTATGACAGGACGAAGCGCTGCACAACTGCGCAGTCAATCATGCATGTGATGTCGCCGCCAGGCTTCAGCTTCAGATCCGGCTCCGGCTCCGGCAACAGCACCGACTGTCGCAGCTATTGCGCTGCCTACTGTCTGGAAATAAGCTCGTTAGTTGCTTGTATTGGCTTTGCCCCCCTATACCCCTTTCCCTTGCCTCGTTGCCCCCTTGCTCATGCCCCTACGCAGTCTGTATCGCTGCAGCTGAAACAGAGAAATATGTGCGCCGTAAGAGTCCTGATGTGCTTGAGTAGTTGCCTGCGGGTTGGTTGTGCAAACTGCATAAATGTCAGCTTGTTTCCAGTTATCGCACTCTTTTCTGGAGCGAGCCAAGAGGCACTCAGTCGTTCAGAAATAGAGGTCACAACAAAATCGTGCGATCTAAACTTTAATGTATCGAATCTTTAAGTTAATTTCAATGTCAACTTTGTTCATATCGAGTGACATGTCAATGTGTCAAACAACTTTAATATAATATTGTAAAATATTTCCTTTAAGCTTGCTCGGTTTTGGAGTGCTTTGTATTATCCTATTTAGGTACTTCTTCTATAATTTGTAAATACTTTTAGAATCTATAATCTATATATAACTAAATGAAATCCTCTTTGTTTGTGTCACATTCAAAAGTGTTGATGACAACAGCTTAAATTAATCATACTTTCTTCTCTTTTATATAGATTTGATGCAATTAAAATCGTTCACTAGTCACGGATACAATTTACATATTCCTCGTATGAAGCGTTAAGTTGTCAAAAGAAATCACTGATGGAACCACTTGATGCAGTTGCTCGCTTGTCTGTGCTCTTTTTCATTTATTGTGCCAGTATTTTATTCAGATGACACAAACACACACACACATATACATACACTCACTGACCAGCTAGTGGTGAGAGGCGACTCGTTCAGAAGCTTCCGGGCTTCCATTCCCGCCGCCGTTTGTCATCAATCTTCCTTAATAGATGTTCACACAATTGAATTATTACATGTGTCCAAGTGGCTGCCAACTGACTGCTGGCTGAACACTCCACTTACCTCAGACCTCAGCTTTTAGCTGCTCGAGCTGCTCGAGCTGTGCGCACTTGACGCTGCTCATATGCGATGCCAACAGCCACACGTCGAGGAGGACCTCGGACCACCACGGCTCCACCACTCCCTCTTCCCTCTTCCGGCTGAGTTACTGTTTGCATGTGTCAGACATTAATGTTGTTTGGAATGGACGAAACGAAAACAGTTTCTGGACATTATGTGGTTCAGTAAGCAAACAATTGGCTGCTGCTCGAGACTTGCTCAATATTTGCCTATGATTTCGAATTGTAAATATTTTTTTGGCGAAATAAAATACAGGCAGCAATTTAAAGAATACAATCAGTTTATCCATATTATATTATTTGAATCCCTTAATATGTGAAAGCAACTCAGTGGTTACAACAATTAATACTTACAAGTTTGTAGTTTGTGTTGCATCAACCACAAAAAATGCGAAAAACTCTTGTTAAAAAATACCCAAACTGAGTAGACTGAAGTCAAAAAATATGTGTAGATTAAGCAAATCTTTTGTATAAAAAATTTTGCATTGGGTGCACGAAGTTTTTAATAAGACGAAAATGGTTATGGGAGCAATTTTTCCTACTTGGCAGACGGCTGTTGCAGCCAACATCAACTTTTAATTGAGCGGCATTAAAAGTTGGTGAACTTGTCAACGGGTTGTGCAGTATCCACATTCCAGGCCCCAAGCCACATACCCATTTGCCAATCCCATTTTGGCAGAAACAGGCGTTACTCAAGTGAAAACTGATTACATCATGTTTACGACTAATTGGCATGTGTCGAAAGAACTTAATATTTAAATATGAACATGGAAAGATTTTAGTGAATTAACTTACAATTCTTAATGATTGAAGAAATTCGATTTAGTATAAAACATTCAGGAATTAATTAGTCAGATCTTCCTATTAACAGGTCCTAAGTACCCCATGAAACATCCATACTCATTATAATTTATCTCTTTGAGGCAAACTTACCTTTTGATACAGTTTAAAGGTTTTTAAATAAGCTTGAGTATTATAGAAGAGGAAAAATTAATTCATTATTATATTATCTATATAAAGATAAAAACATAATAATATATATATATATGCCGGAATAAGGAAGTACTCTAATGATGTTCATTCATTATAGGGAACACCGCTCTTTGGAAGCAGAGGTACTCCGTTAACGGTTGATTAAATCTCACGCATCTCCTTTATTTTCTCAATCGTATAACTAATCAGTATTTTGACAAATGCAATCTTAAAATTCATCTTGCGAATTCTAACTGCTGCAAAGAATTCAAATTAACAAAATTAGATATATATTTTGGAATTATTTTCTAATTTTTTCAGAACCCCTTTCAATAACTCGCTTGCTATTTTGCAACGGATAGTCCTTGCTGCACATGCGGTTCAGCTGTGTATTTGAGAGTGGTTTCTGAAAAGCAATAAATGAAGGAAATCAACATCAAGACAACTTTAAGGCCCAGCTGAGACTTACCCATAACGCACAATTTCAAGTATCTCATGTCCTGTATGCAATCATAGTTAAGCTCTCCATTGTGCTTGGCAAGTGTCTGATTGATATCATCCATCAGTTTGGCCAGCACATTCGGGTTCTGTGAGAGCTTGTATAGAGTGAATGAGGTCGCCGATGCAGTCGCTTCATAGCCGGGGCAAAGAAGAACAGAAACATATGTGCAGCAATGATATCTTTTGACAAAGACTTGATGCCAATTGCTGCTGCTTGAGTTGACCAGACGGCATCGTCTTTGCTGACAATAGTTGCATTAGGTGTTATTATTTTACTCTCTAAAATTAAGTGAAATTAAGTCACACACCTGATCTCGCATCGAGAATAAATATGTCAGTTCTGGCGATAAAGTTCATACACAAATTTAATTGATAAGATACTTCTGGACAACAATGATTTCCATTCTGCATATAAATTTCAATATATCCTTGTAGGCAACATTTTGTTCAACACGACTAAACAACAATCTCGATATTTCTTGCTTGATTAATTATATATATGTACACGTAGTTGTTTGTCTGTAGTTATTATTAGAACACCGTCACAATATTATTAGTAGTTGAATATATTAGTTATAGATATACAAATTTATTTTAGATAAATAACTACTTTATCAACATATATACAGTATTTGAATCAATCGAACTGACAGCAATTGCACTTTATTTTATTGTAGATTTTATTTTCCATTATTATTAAATGAATTTGATACCCAGCAACTATAAAAATGTCCACAATTGGTATCTCAATTTATTAATGTTTGAAACGAGAATTTCATCTGACCATTAAGCTAAAATCAAATTATTGTTCAATTGAGTTCAATATAAATACCATCTCATTATTTAATTGGACTCTTTTATCTTATTTATTGTTTAAAGATAGTGCATTATCATATGAAACGCGGAAATGCATTTATTGTGCATGAAAATCAATTTCAATGCACAATGAGAGAAAAACAACACGTTAAACGTTGAAATTTTAATTTAATATATCAATAATGCAATAAACTGGCGTCAGAATCGACGATGCCAGGACCCATGCCATGTCAAGGACGATTGCGGAGCTGATGCCAAAAGCACTGGAGTTGTGTGTATATAAGTAACCGATTCGAGTCCCACACATCAATTTCTGTGTGTTCAGTCAGGGCATGTGTGAAATGCAAATGATTTTGCAATAAGCTACCAATGTAGGTGTATGTGTGTGTGTGTGTGTGTGTTGATAGCCAATAAATCAAAATATGAAACTCTAAAAGCATTTTCAGGTATTAGCCACAAGCTGCGCCAGCTAAACACATTTTGACGCCTCGAAACCTTTTGGAGACCAGAAACGAGCGACAAATGCGCTTAGCAAACCAAACCCAACCAAACCAAACCAAACCAAACTCAACCCAACAAAAATGCCGTTGGCAGCGGAATGGCGTTGAACCAGCGTCTCATTATAAATTTGCCAGTTTTGCACGTTTCCGCTGAGCCAAAAAATGTCACAAAGTTTCATCCTGCTGCACACACACACACACACGCACACACACACACACACACACGCACACACAGACACCCAAATGCTTGGAGTGTATGGTACGCCTGTCTCTGTTTTTCCTTGGGCTAAATGTCAGCTTTTGTCTTGGCCCGCCAAAAAGTATGCTGAAACAATGTCAAGCATAATTTGCATACAATTTTTACCATGCCCCGCTCACCCGCTCGCACTGTGCACCCTGTGCACCCTGTACACCCGTTGTTGCTTGCTGTGTTGCCTTTGCCGCTGGTCATTATGTTTGCCGGCCGTGGCAGGCACGCACAGACACTCACCCACACTCGCTCACAATGCTCTTTTGACACTAATTTAATTTACGTCATTTCATCTCTTCCTGACCAGACCAGACCAGACCAGACCAGACTAGGCCAGTCCAGCATGCGGGCTGCTATGCAGTGTCATAAAATGATGTTTACCTTGTGTCACAGTGCTTAACGAAATCAACGCACATCAAAAATCCAAGTTTCAATTTAAAATACATCCTTTGAACACTAAATACATTTGCCAGCCATGACTCCTAATGAGTATTCACTCTGATGTAAAAATAAAGTATTTTTCATTAATTACATTCCTGTTTGCTTCTGAACAGTTTGTCTAAGACTAACATTTAATAATATTACCACATTGGTATATATATATATTTATATTATATTACATATTTTAATTGATTAATGCCAATTGAGTTCTGGTGAAATGTTTTTCATCCCGTATTAATAAAATTTCAATAATATGAACATCAATTTAAATGTTAAATCCCCTTAATAAGTTTTAGTTATTATTTAGAGTAATTTTTCTTAGATAACTATTTTTCTTTCTTTTTTCTATTCTTTTCCTTTTTTTTTTTTTAATTAATTGTTAAATAAATGGTGCAAATGCAGTTCAACATTTAGAAACGGTCATACGTAAAGCGAGTTGGAAGAGCTAAATCTCATTCACTGGATATAACTATATATATCTCCCCCACTCACTCGATCTCCATACTAACTAAGATATTGATTTACATATATGTTTGTAAGCCATGGCTAATTTATGCATGACTTCTTAATGTTTATTTATTGACGTGTCACTTACACGCGCAAAATGGAAGTTAAAAACAAACTGCGCAAGCAACTATGTTTCTAGAATAATTAAACAAACTTTGTTAAAAATTTAAAGAAAACCCATTTCGCCCTGGATAGCACCTGCTGTCATATACACAAAATTTATGTTCACATAATGCGTTTTCTTGTTGCACGGGGGGCACATCTTTGTTGCAATAAGCCATATTCCATAGTTGTGTAAACTTTGAAATGTGCCAAGAGTTCATAGACTTAATTGGTTTGCATATGCATGACATATATGAAAATCAAGACTGCATAGGTAACTTTGTTGCAATTTGTCACACGAAGTGCAGCACTTAACAGCTGACGCATAAATTAATTGTTGGCTTTGAACATATCAACGGAAAACAGCAGTTTCACTTTTACAAATTAACACCCCCCGCTTCGCTGGCTAATTGTAATTAATAATGCAGTTTAGGAGGCACACACCTGACGAGGCCACGCCCACATCAAACGCATATGCCCATACACATACACATACACATACACATACAGCCATATACACTGCAATTAATTAAGGCTACACATACAACTTGAAACATATAACGATTATGACCACTTCCGCTCATTAACCACTTGAAAAATTAACACGCGACCATAATTTATGTTCGTCGAGTTTAATTCATGGCAATATAATAATAAAGGGCGTAACTGAAAGTCTTCGTTTTTAGGTAAAATGAAATAAATGTTTCGATTGTCTGCTCTGATTGATGGCATTTTAGGTTCACATTAAGTGTTAACCTTTCCATTGTATCTGTAGATAGTTAGAAATTTATGCGACAACGAATTGAACTTCTTCAACCCAAACTCCTTGTCATCAAAAGTTTCTAATTTAACTTGAAAGTTTAAGCCAAACTCAACTCAATTTGATAAATCTTTAGCCAAATTGTTCAGCCAGCGGCCAAAAACAAATGCAAAACTGCATACATAAGCAAAAGAAAACGAGAAAATACACGAATTGGAAAATATAGAGAAGATTCAGTTGGAGCAGTTGGAGCAGAGCAAACAGGGTGAGTACCAAGATCTGTTTGCTTTATTGATGGCCAGGATTATATTTGGTACTATTGAGGAGTGCGTTGGCAAATCAATACACGCATAGAGTATGTGAGTATGTGTATGTGTGTGTGTAAGTGTGTGTGAATAAGGATTGGTTGGCATCTATTGCTCAGACAATGATGCTGCTGCTGCTTCAAGAATATTGGCAATTTAATTAATTTAGAAGTGTTTGTTTTATCAAGTGTTGATTGTCTCACTTGTTTGTGGCAGTTACCAGAGTGTCATTTGAAAGACGTTACTCAACCAACACGACAATGTGGCCCAAAATCGAAATGCCGCACGAATGGCCAAGCTGCTTCAAGACTGCAGCCTGAAGCTTGCAACCCGCACAATCTCCCTTCTAGCGTCCATAGCATTTTTTGGAGTGGAGCAACGTGTGGATACGCAATCATGCAATGCTTTTTATCTTAATCTTCTGCAAATAGACATTAAATGCTATTTCTTTAGATTTATTCAAACAACAAAAACAAGGACAACATGGAATAGATATGGATGGAGCAACAGCACAATAGCAACCAACATAACGACAGATTGGCACGAGCGGGCAGCCAAGTGGCAATTTGTGGCTTTGCACGGCAAACCGACATCATCAGCGTTGGCTAGAACAAAAGCCAGACAACTGGCCAGCCAGTGAAATGGAAACGGGGCCACAGAGAGTGCTGTAAGAGTGGAACAGAATAAGGATGTGTGTGTGTGGGAGTTGTCGGCATTTGTCCCACGGGCATTGCATGTTTGAAGCAAATTTATTACAAGCAACAGCCCGCAGTCGCAGTTGTCTGGGCCATCAGCACTTGGCTCTGAACAGTTTCGTTTCGCTTCAGTCTTAGCTCCATCTCCCTCTCCATCTCCATCTCCCTCTCCCTCTGTCTCTATCTCTATCTCTGTCTTTCTCTTGGCGTGTAGTACGTGTCGCCTTGTATTGAGTGCGAATCAGTTTCGTTGGGAACAGGGGGCAGAGGGGCAGGTGCTGTCACTGAGCTGACCCTAGGCCAACTATCGACAAGCATCTTGGACTTGGGCTGTTGACTATTCTGTCTCTGCTGACTACTTTGCCACTTATAAATTCCAGAAGTACATGGCCCAAACACTTGTTACATCAATTAGACGGCCACACAGTGGCTAAGATTGTGTGTGTGCAGCTGTGTGTGTGTGTGTGTGGTGTGTGTGCCTGTGTGGCTTGGTCAGAATGTGAAAAGAGATTGTTGGTATTGCCATCAAGGTGTCCAACTTATCCAAGTTGCAATGTCAAGCGAGCTCAGATGGGCGTGACAATGGCATGTGACTTTAATTATTAGTCGTGAGGCCAAGCGGCAAAGGTTATCAAGTTTGTGGTTGCCACAGATGGGTGGGCCAACAGTACAAGATATGGGTCATAAGAGGTGCATATACAAAAGAGGCGGAGGGGTGATCAAGCACTCTATTTGATTATTCGTCGATGCTCTATAGTTGGGGTTATGGAACGCATCTCTTTGCATTTAAGAAAGTTTAAATGGAATTATCTTCAAAGTAATTTATAAGTATAAGTTATTTAATCCATCCAACTTTAATATAGCCAAACTTATTTATAAAGTCTTAAATTAATTAACATACATATAATGAGATAAACTTAAATGTTTAAAAGTGATTTTTAAAAATGCAAAACTTTTTAATCGTACTGCACCCAAATTAACTTGGTGCAACAATTTCAGTTTTGTACCAAAAAGTTTAAAACATTGTTTAATGTACTTTCGGTCACATACATTATTAACAATTCCAAACTCATAATGCGATGTACAGTAATCGAGTTTATTAATTTATATATGTTTACATAAGTTTTTAATCGTATTATTTGCAAGTTGATGAAATTAACAAAACTTATTTAACTCAGCCAAACAAGAGCTCTTGAAAAAAAACAGATTTTTTAGTTATGCATAAATTATTATACAACATTGGCAAAATAATTTGATGTGAGTAATTCAATATAAATGGCATAGACAAACAAAGTAGTCATCAATACACATACTTAGCCACCAGGATGAATCCAAATTGGCTGTGGCTTTATTAAATCATATTCGAGTTGAAGCGAATATTCCAAATATATATATATATGTATGCACATACGTTTGTACATACATAAACACGTATTTATATATATTTATATATAAACATGAGTAGGAGGCGAATGAGCATAATACAAAATCTGTACATAATTAAAATTATTTTGTATTTGATTTTTGCGAGTTTGGGTAATTGCGCTCCATAATTTTCAAATTTTAGTGCTACTGAAGTTTTGGCCACTCAATGGTCATTTGACAGTAATGTCATAAATAATTCACATTTTGAGGCTGCAACCAAACGCCAGCTTCTGTAACTGAACAATGATGCCCCTTGCTGTGCCAATATTCAATTTAATTATTATATGGGATATAATTATTTGTGTCTGGCAAAATTTTGCAAAAACTAACTTCAAAATTCGAACAGCAATCAAGAAATGACAATAAAAAAAAATGGAATAAATTTATATGCTGGCAAATAAATAATTCGCATTAAACCGAAATTTAAAATTCAAATTCTTAAATACTAAAAAAAACATAAATGCTTAAATTATGGCATCAAATGTTTTGTAATTAATGCTTTATATTAATGCATATTTTAAGTGTGGGTGGATGACAATAGTTAATACATTTTATTTATGCATTCGCATATTGATTTGTGGCTCACATGGCTTATGCCAACATTCAGCGGCAATTGCCAATCAATGCAAATAAATATTGCTTTAAATTAACTAATTTTGCATTTATATTTGCCGTAACGTTTAAGCCGTTTAACGCGATTACAAAACCAAATTGCCAAATTATGTTAAGCCAAATGGTAAAATATTACAATATTATGAAAATGCATATTTATAAAATTATATTATATTTATATTTATTTTACATAAATGCAGCAATGCAACTATATATTTTTACTACCGAACGTTAGGAAATTTCAATGTTATTTTACTGTCGTTAAGGAAAATCGCGATATCTTAATTCCTCGTTTGTTAGAATGCAATCAATTAAATTAGCATAGCGCTAATTTGTTATTGCAATTTGAAGTTACTTGCATGCATCAGCCGTTAATCCTTTCAATTAGCGGACCAAAGTCACGCGGATCTAGCCTGCCATGCCACAAATTCAATTTAGCTGCCACAGCGTCTCCTTTGAATCCATGCCAAACTGAAAATTGAGCACTGTGACCCACAATAAATTGGCGGTGCTGTCCACGCTGTTCAGACAGCCCAGTCCGCCCAGTCCGCCCAGTACGCCCATCCAGCCCAGCCCTCTCCTTTGTCCGCTCACAAAGATCAGGGCATTACTGGCATCCTGCTTGCTGTTTGCTGTTTGCTTAGTGTGTCAGCTTGAAGCCAAGTGAATATTTAAACCCAATGTATGCAAATGCGTTGCTCGCTCAGCTTTAAACAACAGCAAAATATTTACACAGGGTCTTCGCTCAAATTGCAGGAGAGCATCAACAAGGAGAGAGAAACATCTTCTGTTTTATATATATTTGTATATGTGGATAGTTATACAAAATTAATAACATTAAGTTACATTTTCTTAAATATTTCAAAGCCAGTCTGATACGACGAAATATCACTACTATATAGCATCAGAGAAATCTAGCATATATATCTACTGGAAAAACCTATCCTTATTTTAAAGTACAAAAAGAAAAAGTTTTGTCTTCCTGTAGAAGTTTTAAGAGCAATACATAAATAAATTGAGCGGCACAAGAAAGTGGTATTAATAAAAGCAACTTTCAAAAAGTTCACAGATAGCTGTCATTAGGGGGTACAAAAAGCGGTCTGGCTCTGACAGAGAGCAGGTGCAGCATAATTGCCAAACATTTTGCCCGTTAACCTAATAAAATTGCCAACACACAAAAACAGACGCACACATGAGAGAGACTGGAAACGGGAAGGAGCGAGGCGCGAGGCGCCACGGGGAAGCCACTAAGAGTCGATAGGAGCAGCGAGTTGCAATAAGAACAACAAACTTGGCAGCTTAAAATAATTTATTAAGCTTAAAGTAAGTAAATTGCTAAATGCCGGCATATGGCAGGTCAGCAATCGAGCTGAGCCCCCACTACCCCCCTCCTCCACCTGGTATAAGTGTGTGTGTCTGTGGGTGTGTGCTCATATGTGAAGGCGTCTGTTGGCACTGTTGGCGCTGCTGGTACGCACGGAAGTCAAGTAATGTTAATGTCTGGTCAACTGGAAAAACAAAGTAAATTAATTGTAGGTTCAAAGAACGTCAGGCAGCCGGGGCATGTCCTGGGCAAGGCAGGGCAAGGCAAGGGAACGCAACGCAACGCCTGCCCCAGGCCGGCGGCCATTGCTGATTATCGAATGCGCCTTGGTCGACTCGGTTGACTCGAATGCCAGCCTGCTGGACTTGCCTAGCTGGACTCCCTTTGTAGGTGTTTGTGTTAGTGTGTGTGTGTGTGTGTGTGTCTTTCTGAGTATTTGGTTTTTCAGCAGAGTGCAGCCAAGCGAAACCAATTTCCTATACACTGAAACCAGGCAGGCCATCGCTAATGCGGCTGTGTTGGTATGTGTGTGTGTGTGTGTTGGTATGTGTGTGTGTGCCCGTTGGTGTATCAGTGTTCGTATCCTGTTGCAACTGCCTCGTTGGGTTGACAAAGCGCGTGTTGATGCGCGTGTCAAACTTGCACTGACTGCCGGAAGTGCTGCCAACAATGTGCGCCCAGCTTGGTGGCAACAGCGCCGCGTCGCGGTGCACATCAAACGGGCGGCTTACTGACACGTAATATATCAATGCGCTTCGCTGGATCATCGGTAGATAGTGGACGCTTGGGATGCTGAAATATGCGTTTGTCTCACTGTTAGAAGCTGGCTCCTTTGGCTCCGGCCTGCTTATGCAAATAGTCCAAGAGATGATTTGGGACAACCGTGCATAATATAGCTATAATATATATATTTGCTTAGGTCATATGTTGTTCAAAAACACTCTCGAATAGATGCTAAACACACACACACACACTTGCATATTTGCACACTCTGCGTAAATATGTACACATACGTGTACGTATTTGCATATATAAATATGTGTCAACAGCGTTACAAATATTTTTCGCATCTGGCATATAAATGTGTATTAAAAACCATTTATTAAATATCTTAATCTCTGGCATTGATATTTGATATTAAAAATTTATTTTTTTCTTAATTTGACTTTCTATTCAACCATTTAAAAATGACATCTGACAATAGTTTAAAATTCATTGAATGAGATAAACCAAATAAACAATCACATTTTATTATATTAATAAACATTTTAAAGTTGAGAATAGTTTATTAAATTTAATTTAAGACACTATACTCCAAGTACTATCACATAAGCAAACTAATGTTTCTTAACTTTGGTAATAAACTTTACAAAAATACAAATAAGTTTGAACGCACTGTAAGAGCTGAAAAACTTCGACTTTGGCATGATTGGACTTGAACAGCGATTCAAATTTCCAGTGTTTGCAAATGTCCTGGGGCAGGGCAGCAGGTCGTGACATGTCTGTGTGTGCATATATGCGAAAGGGCCGCAAGATCCAAAAAATAAAATCATTTGTTGACAATTTGTTTAGCTGCTGTTGCCACTACAATATTTTTTTTTTCTCTCTCTCTACTGGTTGCCGCCTTGCAAGTTGTTTTCACAAATTATTTGGTATGCAAAACACTTTCGGCAAATATTGATTTTGGAAATTTGTAAAAAAAAAAAAAAAAAAGACCCAAAGACCGAATGAAAATACAACAAAGCGATGTCGTCTACGCGACATTGTAGCAGCATTAGGCGACGACGGCGACGGCGACACAGGCCAGGAGGCTAAAAGTCACTGGAATTCGTGGCATTCTTTTTTTTTTGGGGCACAGTGGCGCTGCAGCGCTTTGCCTGTGATAGCACAGCTTCAAGAGTCGCGGCGCACACTGACGTCATAAAGACTGCCTTTTAGCTGAATTGGTATGCATGGACCTCAACTGCAATGTCTTCGCCACACCGTACCCGCTCCCGGCACGTGATGTGTGCCACATGCCAATGTGGGGACTTGGGCATGGTGGCTCTTCGCCGCGTTTTCTAGTGCAAAACTTTAAATTTACTTTAAAAATGCCCGAAAACAGACGTATCATATTTTGCGTGAGATCCCAACAAGTCTTTCTATGGCTGCTGCCACACTCGCCACGGCACCATACAACGCAATTTGGGCTTGCATTTAATTAGCTGCCTGCGAGGACCCGCAAGTGCAACAACCCCAAAAATTTGCATATATATAAACGCAAAAGGCGGCGACTAAATGAATGAAATGAACGCGATGCGCGTCTGCTTGAATGGCACCCGGCCACATTCGCATTCTGCATCTGCATTGGTATGCGAACATTCACATTCACATTCACATTCCGTTCATTTAGCCATAGTCAAACTGTTCAGGAGTGCTTATAGACAGTGCAGCAAAGTTTTTCGATTTAAGTTCATAATTAAAGTGGAGGCTGTGCCGCACACAAGCGTAGCGAGCGCAAAGTTAAATTTCGTTTAAATTCTCAAAGTACTTGCATTAATTTGCTAAGCTAAGCAATGAAGGTCACATGCCTGTAAGTTCGCCTTTAACCCAGATTCTGCACACACACACACGCACACTCATATACACACACACGGCAATCATATTGGTGTTGAGGCGGTTCGTGTTTAAGGCAATAATTTGGGCACTTTCTGGCAGCCTAACGAATTTTGTTCAGCCGCAACTAACCTGTCACATTGCACACACACACACACACACACACACACACACACACACACACACACACACACACACACACACACAGGCAAGAGCACTGAGGAGAGAGTAAGCACTGGACGACATTTATTGAATAACTTGGCGGGCATTTTCAATATTTGAGCTGCGCTAATGCTCCCAAAGTTAGGCACCAAACTGTCAACAAATTTCTTGGCACATTTCATAAAATTGCAGAGAGTACTTGGGCGAAAAGTTTGTACAGTTGTTGAAGTTGTCGGATTGCTGGCGACTGGCTTAAATTGTTGCCCAGCCGGACTAAATATGGCAACGTTGATCACGATGTCGACAGCGTCGCTGACAATCTGCACAATTTACCCATTTTGGCGGCTTTACAGATTATGAAAGCTGAAAACGCTTGTGGCGAAAACTTGGCCGATTTGCATCCCATTTTCAATGTACACCCTGTAATGGGATATATATATTTACTACAGGCTAAAATGCACATATGTCTTACATATTATATTATATATCCACACAGTAGACTATACTGGAGGTAAATATATATATACTATAGGTAAATGAATATCCAGCAAATATATATAAATATATATATAATTTTTTCAAGCTGAGCTATGCCGTTTATTACCTGCTGCGTTGCGTCTTTTATAACACTGAATTAACTAACTAAAAAATGAAAAATCAAGTTTATTTTCTTGTTTCATCATATTTCATTTTTATATTAACAACACCTTCTTGATTTACGTTTATAAAGCTGAATATGTTGTATGAATTTGTAATTATAAATTTAAAATTGATAAAAATGTTTGATCAAGGGTATCTCATTGTCATATCATAATTATATTTCCTTAGCTGGTCTGCGTTATTTTTTTTTGCCTTTTGCCAATTAGGTTAAGTTTTTTGTGACTGTAACTGAAAATGGAAGCAAATTGCGGAAATTAACATTAGATTTGCAGAGTGTGACTAAGTGTCCTTAAAACTTTGTATTCAAATAAATACCGATTTTATTGTGCAACTAAATTTATAAATTGATTTAAATTAGTCAATAATTAGTACAATATAATCTATTTTGCTTGCAAAAACATTTATTTTACTTAAACGCTTTGACATAAGGCCAACTGGCACATTTAAATGATTTAACAAATAAATATGACGTATACGCAGCATATAACATTTAACAAAGAAACCACTTTGCTGCGGTTTCAGAATTAAATTCTTAATACCGCAAATTTTTAATTGCTAGTTTTTAATTGGTTCATCACTTTACGATTCCTCATTGATTAATGGCCCATCCGACAGATGTGAGAAGAAGAAGAAGAAGTCATCGAAATTATTCACGATGTTATTTTTATTTTCTGGGGTATTTGACGAATGCATTCCAGCATCAATTTGCATAGCTTTGAGCCGTATCAAAGCCCGCCAAAGTTGCATAAAATGATATTGTGCATTAAAGTCTAATCAAAGTGTGTTGCAGCAAGTAAACAGTTGCCGCATTCCTTGCCAGCTGTTTGCTTTGAGGCAGAAGCAGATGTCGAAGCAGCAGCAGACAGTAAAACAAAGTGAAATGTTTTATTTATGGGCGTGGCATGGGCGTGGTGTTCGAGTGTCATATGCGTTGTAGCAACAAGACAAACAATGAGGCAGTCGCCGGCATTCCTTGCCACCACCATCACCATCACTTTGTTGTTATTGTTGCCGTTGTTGGCGTTGTCGTTACACTGTCAGTCAACTGCCAGGCAAATGAACAACTTTAGCAAATGCAAGACGCTGCCTTTACCGTAGACTTGTCACGACATGAAAGATTTGCGCTCAAGTCAAACACACTGACAAAGTCGGCAACTGACAATGGAGCAAAGGGAGGAGATGCCTGCAAACAGATATTTGTGTATGGCACATAGAGCATAGAGATTGTCGCATCGCATATCACGGACAAAGCTAAACTTTCTAATGTTATTTAAAGCACTTTAAGTGCCATATTTCCTGCTGATTTTGCTGTTGCTGCTGCGTTGCCTGCTTTATTTATTATGTGGTGCTGCTGTGCTTACTTTTGGCACTCCAGCAGGAAGAATCAAGTAGTATTTTATGTTTTCCGGCTGAACTGCAATGCCAACAGCCAGCGGCAACTCATTGCTGCAGTTGCACACCGAAGATCCAGCGTCTCTAACTGTCTGCCAGTCCGACCAACCGACAGACCGACCGACCAACCGACAGACCAGTCGACTGCCTGCCTGCCTGCATTCCTGCTTGCCAGCCTGCCGGCTTTTATTCAAAAGTTTAGTGAGCCATTCAGCACGCCAGCGTCGACGTCGTCAGTCAAGATTCGCTGCGCTGCGTTGCGCTACGCTTAGCTGCTGCTGCTGCTGTTGCTGCTGCTGTTGCTGTGAGGGTATCTCGACAATGTTTGTTTTATGTTGCAAAGTTTGCCAGCGACCAGAAGCTGCTGCTGCTGCTGCTGCGACGACAAAGCCAACACCAACGCAAACGAATAGTGAGCGGCGACAACAGCAACTTGAACTCTGTTGCCGGGTACCGCAATTTAATAGATTTTCTATGTAAGCCTCTCAAGGCTGTGCTCCTCAGATTTGACACCGGCGACCACACACACAGACACGCAATACCCACAGACTCTGTTGTTGGAGTACATATGTTTGTGGCTGTTGTATTTTCTATATATATATATATATATACATATATATGTGCATGTGTGTGTGTGTGTGTGTACATGCCAAGAGTTATTTTGCACATCACAAGGACACAACACAACTCGACGTTGTGTGAACACCTCAACAACTTAAAATGTAAATAACTTTTCAAGTGGTTTCGTAAAGTTTTTGGCCCAAAGTTTTATTTCCCCCCCTCCCCCGAAATACTCAGCCCCAGTGGCTGCCTCAGTGTCAGTGTTTCTGTCTGTGTGAAGTGCTCTAGCACTCAAGTGTTTCGTTTCAATTTTCGCACGAGTTTTCTGGCTATCCCAATACAAATACTAGCCAAATTCTGCAAATTAATTTTGTTTTTTTGATGGATTCTCCAGCGTTGGCCAGATCAAAAAATAGCAAAAATAAATAATTCCACCTTACACAAAATAAAGCCAACAAAAGCCCGGTGTGAGAACGCAAATTTGGCATTAAAAAAAACGTCCACTCGATGTCAATTAAAATACACGAAGCGCTTAGCAAGCGAACAACAAAAAAATAAAATAAAAACAGAAATGCGAAAAGGATAATAGAAACAGTGGAAATCAACATGAATAATGTTTGCGAAAAATTCAATTTATATGCAACGCAATAACCACAACGTACAAAACCCCACACATATATATATATATATATATATCGTATATTCACATGAGAGTAGTTATTAGTAAATATGCATATTGAGTTCGCAAACACATTCAGATATTGCCACAATAGGCTGGCAGCCAAACGAAAACAAAGTGTGAGGCCTTTTCACGCACTGTTTCACTGCAATCAACGCTTCATTTGAACATTCGGTGCAGAGCTGCGTCAAGGGGAGAATAACATTTGAATTGGTCCGCAACCATATCAATTGTGACCTGGGCCATTGCAAAGCAGCTTGACCATCACCAACATGGGTCTGGATGTCAGAGTCACACGTCATCTGGCAATGACAATTGAGAGCCGCTTGAATTTGATATATTAACAATTTAAAAAAACAAAGGCATCTGTCATAGTAGCTTTAAATAAAATAGTATTATTTTTTTTGCACCTACAAGCGAGAAAATCCTTTTCACTAAAATTTGTTGCAGTGTAAGAGCTCAGTGTACCAAAATGAAAATTTATCAATTAGTTCATCAAAACTCATGGTTCGTAAACTTTGGAAATATCTAACAATTAAATGGAATTAATGTTTTTAAACATTTTTTCTACTCATCGTTTCATTACTTTCATTCGACTTTAGTTCGGTTTTCAACACTATTTATTTTTAAACATTGAAAGTTAATTAAAAACTTCATAAAAACTGTGAACACAAAAATATTTTCTGCTCAGTTTAACTTAATCATACATTTTTAAGTCAAGAATTAATTTAATTGTGTCGAAATACATAAACTTTAAAATAATTGTTATTTGAGTAGTTAACATTTATTTTACTGAAATTCTCTGATACTTTAGAATATTGTGAAATGTGTGTATTGGACAAATTATAAAATAAGTAGAAAGTGGATCAGCATCAACATAATTATATCTCTTAAAATGTACACGTCATAACAATGTAATACCTCTTAAAGCATTCTTGAATCAGGGATTTCAGTTGTTTTTTGGACTTCATTTTACAGCTAGCATTTTGGTTTGCTGCCATCGTTTGCAATATTCTATACAAATGGAGGAAATAGTGCCTGGAAAATGTGCGAAAGCGAAAAGTAAGCGCCGCTTATATCCACTTAAATAAATTGTTGCGATACTCTTACTACTTGTAAAGTTTTTGCCCCATCGCCCCATTCATTACAGTTACGAGTAAAACGCCGCGCGGCAGGAAAATGATAGCAAACCAAAACCAGAGGAAAAGCTGCAAAGCCCCCGCCTGAGGCATCGCTGTCGTTGGTGTCGTTACCATAGTAGAAAAGGCGCCACTTGCGTCAATTGGCAGTATTGTAGTTGAGGGATTAGTGCGGCATTAAACGCAGTTTTTGCACATTACACGCGTGTAAAGCGCAGATCCACAGTCCGCCAAAGGCAATGCCAAAGTCGTGGGTGTGCCTCAGACCGAGCCAGAGCCAGAGCCCAGGACGTCTATGTTTTTCTTTTAAGCAATGCCGGATGGCGTACAAATACATACATACGTACTCCTAGTGGAAAAGAGCACATGGGATTGAGATACGTGCCCGGGGGGATGAGTGCTGTTTTGCCAGTTTCTAGTTGCCACTTGGCCCCAGCCTTAACACTAAAAGGATTAAGCGACTTAAGCATGATGTGAAAATTTGTTGGCTGTCTTTTGTTGCGGGTCCACTTGATGCCACACGCTGCCATCTTATACTCCACATGCTACTGCTCCTAAGTAGCCAAAAACTTGAAATTGTGTGTTAGAAAAGAGCAGTCGCACGTAAATGGAATTTATCACAAAAAACAGGAGAAATGAATGACTTTTGCCTCTAAGACAATGCATTCAAAACTCACGTTTTCACAGTTTAAATGGTCGCCGATTAGCAACATGCTGGCCTAAAGGATAAGATGAAAACATTGACAAATACACAAATGTTGTTCTATCAAGAAAATATTAAGAATTAAATATGTTAACAATAAATTACGAAGGGAAACCCAATATTGACTAAGCTGTTAACCATTTCTCAAATAAATTTATAATCACATTATTATTATATAATCAACTTATTTGCCAGATTAGAGTATTAAGGTTTCTCAAGTCAACAAATTGAGCAGGTGAAGCGAAAAGCAGTTAAAAGCCGACTTGCTGAAAATACAGTGTTACATCGCCAAGTGGAATTCAAATTTCACCCACTTGGTTGGCCAAATCGTAATAAATCTAAATGCGTTTTAACTGCAATGGCTTAGTCAGCTTAGGCGCAGATCAACAAATATTCGTGTTGCGGCAAAGCCAAGCCGTATTTTAATAAAATTACAGGGATTTACAGTGCGTGAGGCAGCGACAAGTTTAATGCGGCCAAAAAATTTGTAATGCTTCGTCATCATAAACAACAAAAGCTGTCGCTTTTTGTGGCACGGCCAAACAATTTTGCATATGTATTATTGTACAATATGGTTTAGGTTTAAATAAGTGGCAGAGATGCTGTAGGGGGTAAATGCGGCTTGTAAACATGTGTAAATTCCTGAAATGAACAATCATATGACAGTGTAATACATCACGCAACGCAACAGAATTATTACAATGACACAAGCCTCATTTTTGCACTGTCCCAATGTACTCTCAGGTACGCGGTTTCAACATTTACTGTGTGTATTGGGCTGTCTGGCTGGTTGACTGACTGCCTGACTAACTGTGTGTGGGAGTGACTGAAAGTGTTGTTTGGCTGCCGCCGGTGCACAACAGGCAGGTGGCATACAACCTGACAGACACATGAGTAGCGTGCAACATTTTTAAGCAGGCTATTAATATGAAATATATCAGAGAACGTGCACAAGCATGGTAACGGTTATTTGTGTGGCATTTGTGTGGTGTGGCGCAATTTGCCGGTGCTACGAGCGTCATAAATAATGCAAAGTGACTTTGGTGAAAATGAATCTCATGATTGCAACTGCGGTTTCAAGTTGAACGACAGTTTTCCCCCGCACACTTGCTCATTAGCGAAACAAAAATTTGCGCAAACTTTTCGATATCGAGAAGATTATTTCATTTTTCTAAAATGCTTTCGTGTTAAAAAAAAAGAACTAAGACTATTAATTTACTTTTAAATTCATTTTTTTATGAAATAATTTCCAAGTTTATTAGTTCTCGATGTTAAATGTTTTAGTTGTGTGTAAAGTTGAATAAGGCTTAGTACTAAATTAATGGCCTGCTGACATTTGAAAGCGGTTAGGCAGAAATGTTTTTAATTAGAGATGTAATTAAAATTTTAAATTAATGCAAACTTTCGTGAAATGTCGGAAAAATAAAACCAAAATATTAATATCAATATAATGATGTTTTTATGCCATCAACATTATTTACTTAAATTGGCACCAAATGTAGGTTAAACAAAAACATTTCTGATTGTTTACAAATCAGCAAATTGAACAAATTTAAAAACATATATGTACATAAGCCAATTGGAAATAAAATAATAATTTACGAATGCAGACAAAACCACGGGACTCCCTCGCCTAGATGCATGCATAAATAATTCATAACCGGTTTATTTGCATGCAAAATGAGCTAGAACTAAAAGCCAAACATTGAAGTGAAAAATGCCAAACAAAATGAATGCAGACTCTGCGCTTTTTATAGTGTGCCACGTGCTATTTTATGTTTTTTTTTTTTTGGATGGTGCACAAAAAAAAATTGGGGTGGCAACTAACTATTCACTCAGCTAAGTCTGGAGCCCCCGTCGACCTCGCTGGACCTCGCCACACATTCGGTTTTATTGTTAGTGCGGGCGATGGCCATGAAGCTGGGCTCTGTTGCTGCGGTTACGCGAACCCAACCGGAGCCATTGCCGGTGCCGCACCTTGGTCGCAACCCGGCCGCAGCAACCATCTAGCCGCAGACAAACGCGTAGGTGTGGCCAATGCCACCGCTTCCTGCCACGTGCGCGCACACTCCTACTTCATACTTCTGCTGTTTTTAATGCTAATGATGAGGCAACTCCGTTGCCGGCACAGCACAGCACAGCACAGCACAGCACCCCTGGGCCAAGCTGGACTAGTCGCTGCTCGCAGTGGACTTTGCCTTCGTGTTGACTCAGCAGTTTTTTGTTCTGTTCTGTTCTGTTTTTTCGCTTTTGGTCGAGGTGCATAGACAAGTTTAGTGAGGTTCCTTGCCCGTGTGTCTTTATTATGATCCAGCTGGTGGCAGGCAGGATGGCAGGCAGGCAGGCAGGTAGTGTGTATTCGTGTTCATGTCCTGCGGCCATTTGCGGCTCATAAGGCATAAACTTTCAAGTGGCCAACAGCGCCAGGGGCCCACTCTCCTCTGATCCTGCCGCTCCAGTCGCTGACATGCTGAAGGACAACTTTTAATTGAGATAAAATGACAGCCTCCGCATCCAGTTCAGCCAGCTAGTTAGCTAGCCAGTTCACCGGCTCAAAATCAGCATCAGAGTAACTTCTAATTTAGTGGCCGTGAGAGCTCAGTGCAGCCAACATGTAAATCAGTGCTATCCCTCTCTCCCCCCTCTCTTTCACTCTTCTAGCACCTTCAGCATCCGGCCTGCCTCAGCCATTTTCCTTGTTTTTCCTGGCAAAC
The DNA here is from genome assembly GCA_035042345.1 of Drosophila fungiperda. Lineage (NCBI taxonomy): Eukaryota > Metazoa > Arthropoda > Insecta > Diptera > Drosophilidae > Drosophila > Drosophila fungiperda. Next base: position 4,641,081 of record JAWNLM010000015.1, on the reverse strand, counting down.
TTTCTGTTGTTATTGTTGTTGATTTTGTTGGTTTGCTTTTTTGTCGCTGCTGTTGTCATTGCAGCGCTGAGTGTTTGTTGTTGTTGTTGTTGTTGTTAGTGTTGGTTGTTGGGTTAGAAGTTGTAATTTGTGTTTGTGCCACAAAGTTTGCCCCATATCTGGCCGCAGAGCATAGACATTCAATTTTTATTCAGTTTCTCTTTTTATTATAGTTTTTTTCCTAATTATATGTAAAAATTTGTATTTTTTGTTGCTTGTTATATATATTTAAAGTTGCGTTGTTTGTGAGATGCTGCGCCGCATATTTAACCATTTTGACACGGTATCCCATGGCAACAGAAAAGCGACACTTACTTCATTTACAGACACATAATTATCCAGAAACACACGTGTGCTAAGAGCACCCCCAAACCTGAAACGGTCAGGAAACCGCACAGCTGCTCAGGCGATTAGTGGCCAAGTGGCGTTGTTAATGTGACCAAACACACATGCACACGACACTTGTAAGATGCAACCAGTAGCACATTATAATCCCAAATTTCTGTATAATTAACCAAATGAATTTACCCTTATGCCGAGTGGTGTTGCTGAAACATCGACATTTCAATTATGCGCCTGCTGAGATCCATTTATTGTGCTCTACCTACAAGATATGTGTTTTCAATTGTCAATTGGAATTTGCATTTTTTTTTTTTTAATTTTAAATATTATGTTCAATTTGTGTTGAAACTTCCGCTTGCCCATTATATATCCCATTTCGCATTTTGAACTTAATGTTTAACAACTTTTCGTTGCATAGTTTTTGCCGCTTGCAGAAAGGTCATCTTGCTAACGAAAGTTGCTGCTGCAAATTTATTCCGGAAAAAAGTGCTGTTCAGCAGCCTCCTCCACTCATTTATTATCGTATTAAAATTCCAACATTCCACCAACTGCATCCCTCATCATTGCTTTGAAGGAGGCGTTGCGGAAATAACCATTTTCTTACTCGGAAATTAATATTTCCATTTTAAAGGAAAACTTTGCTCAAAATATTGCAACTACCCCTTCCATTTCAATGTGTGTGTGTTTGTGTTCTTCAAAATTTAACTACAAGAATGTTTTCATAATATTTAGCTGAATGTATGAAAATTTTAAGCTTGTAAAGAAACAAAAAGGATTTTAAAATAAACTTCAGTTAAGGTCAATCAGTATTTTATCTATTTTTAAAGTCTTCTTCTCAACATCGGTTATTGTGTTTCATTTTAATTACTTTTTCTATAGTAACATTGTTATATTTCGCTTCACTGTCAAGTTAATATTTGATATTTTTTCTATAGGTTGCTGAATAATACTATTAAAAAATTCTTGTATAATAACAAATAGTTTTGCTTTTCAATTTCAGATTCAAATTATTGAAACATGCACAGCCTGTTTTTTGATCCGTATTCGTGCCACAAGCGAGTAAACTAAGTGTCCTGAAATGCCTTTAAAATCCTCTTTTTTATTGCCTCAGCTGCCATTTAGTGCAACACATAACGCTTGATATTAAACCTTGCTGACTCAGTTCTACCAGCATCGAGTTGCGTCAATATACAGTAAAGTCGACACTGAATTGTTGGGACTGCCAGCCAAACTGGTTGACAGAGCAAAAAATAAAACCAGGTAAAGCCGAAAGTAGCCACACCAAATTGAAATACACACACTCACACACACACACACACATAGAGGCAGACATGTAGACATGGTTACCGTTCAGTTGAGACCGTTTAAAATGAGTAAAAGTGACCAAGGAGCACAGTGAAGCCCTCAGGCACAGTTTGCGCTTAGATTGCACTGAAATTGCATCCGTGGAACGTGTTTCATATAACAGTAAAAATCAAGAAGCAGTTTATAGAGCACTATTCGGATATTTGATGTCCAAAAAAAAAAAAAAGGAACTATCACACGAAATGGACAAAAGTGTAATCATTTACTACAAAGTCGACAAAAAGGACACCATGTCCAAGTGAAAGGCACACGCCCACAGCTACAGCCACAACTAGAACCACAACTAACACTATTATATTACAATATGGCGTGCGTGAGATTTAAGCCGCTTTTCCATAATATAGACGACGTTTTATGGCTCACACACGCACAGCAGCCAAGCAGCCCAAAATGACAACGAAGTGAAGCAGAAGGCAATTATTTTTATTTACTGCTCAGACGCGCACTGTGGCGCCAATTTTATTATTGTTGTTGTCGCCAACGCCAACGCCAACGCCAATGCCAACGACGACGACGACGGAGCTGCCACATAAGCCGCATCATTGTCAGTTTCTCCGCCTCATCAACGCAAATATTCCCGTTCCGTTTGCCGTTCCCTTCTCGTGCCATGCATAAGCAAATTACAGTCGAAAGTTAATTTTTCACTTGCTTAACGAGCGGAAGTTACCATTTTGCACTGATTTGAAAATATGTCGCTGCTTGTGGCATTTGGCGTCGCCATTGGCAATGCCGAGCCACGCACTCCGTGCGCCACATTTTGCCGAGCAACGCCCCCACCTCGCCCCTCCACCAACAAGTCCCCAATATCCATTTGTTAATACCCAAATTCATATGTGTATTTCTGTGTTTGCCTATTTCAACAGTGATTGTTTGTCTGCGGCAAATGAATGTACGAATTGCGAGTCGCTTCTCTTTATGCCAAATATGCCAATTTTGGCCATCTCTTATTATTATCCCTCGAAACGCGCTCTATAAAAATCTCAGTCGCATTCATTGACATTTGCTGTCTATTTTGAGTGGATCCAGCCACTATATATGTGTGTGTGTTTTTTGTTGTGTAAGCGGTGTGTTCACTCCCCCCGCCCTATGCTCATCAAAATAATCAACCAAAGTTCCTGTTTTCCTTTTTTTTATTTTAAAAACAATTCGCATCTGCACAATTTACGCGAACATAAAAATGAAGTGGAGAGCACAAAAAAACCAAGTAATATTTTGTAAATAAATATTTGCGCTCTTAAAAAAAAGTCGGGCATATTCATTTGTCGCGTTTGTTTACAAAGTGATGAAAGTAATCATTAAAAAATAACATATATTATTAAATATAAGCATGTCTGCCCAAATCAGTGTAGAATATGCATTTCTAGCGACTTAAGATAAATACAAAATTTCTGCCTTATTCTGATCAATTTAATTTTGCGATTTATCTTTCCGCCAAACAATTGGGAAATAATTATTTTAGATAGCTAAGCAAAAAGCATTAGAAATTCAAGAAAATTCCAATATTTACATATTTTTTCATTCCACTTTTGTACTTTAAGTTATATAATTTCCCTGATGTATGAAAAAAAATAATAAAAAATGTACATTTGGTTTTTTTTTAGCTTACATTCATTTATAAGAAGAGAAAGTCTAGTCAATTGACAGCTGCATTTCCATTTTGTTCTAAATGATTAAAAATGAGTTTGTCAATGAGAACAGAATAATTATGTGGTTTTTAGGTTTAATAATTTGTATGTGCATATTAATCAATGAAACGTATCCATTTGACACGGGTTTGGAGACTATGCCTCACATGAATATATTATTTTGGTGGCTTTTGACAATGGATTCAATAGATAGAATGGCTGCTTTGCAATGATGTGGTTCTGGTCAAGCGTTTAATTAATGTACCACCGCAACATCCAATACGACAAACATGCAACTACATATGGAGAACGTTGAGCCGGCAACAATACTTGCAGCATCCAAGCTGAATACCCATGTGTGAATGATTGTCTATCGACTGAGTGCCACGAAGGCTTGAAACTGACTCAACTCGGCATGGGGCATGAGCCGGGAGTGATTTATGTGCTCTACGTGTGCAGCTGTGATCGAATTTCCAATCATGTTTACTAATACACGCACACAGGCCTCTGCATGTGTGTGTGTGTGTGTGTCTGTGCTTGTGTGTGCTTATCATGCATAGATAAAGGGAGGAGTCAGAATCCATGTAGTGGCGATAGACACGCCGCCAACGTCGTCGATTCGTTGGCCAGCAAACGTTGGTGTTGTCCGTTTCTGTTGCTGGCTGTGATAAAAGCGACAACAACTACAACAGCAACAACAACAGCAACAGCAACTGTAACGAAGACAACATCAACAATACTATCAACAATACAAATGAACATGAATTGTTCTGAACAGTTGCGCACCTGACTTCATTTTCTCTGTTACATTTCTCTCTGTTGTTTAATGTGTGGATAGCTCAACCCCCCGTCCCACACCCCCCTTCTTCCCTTCTTCCCTTCTTCCCTTCACCAAGTCGCTTACACAAATGGCATATGCTTGCTCTGTTGGTACAATTTATGTTTTCCTTAGCAAATTGTGCGTGCTATGCATTTGCACAGCTACATAATCCAGATTGAAAATTGAAAATTGAACATCAGCATGGATAAAGTTGTTTTCTTTTTGTGTCTTGCTCACTTACGATACTTTACAAATGTTCAAGAAAGTATGGTAACCGACACAGATTGACACCCAGATGGAATAGCAATAATTTGGCCAGTTATAATATGGCAAAAAGCAGAGGCTAAGAAAAAATAGTGTTTTCAAAACATGAAATATGGATGCAGGGTAATTCCAAGCTGAGCCGTCAATTGTTTGGCCTATTTTTATACGCAAAGTGGCTTTTACCCTTCATTTTTGTTTTCCCTTTTTTTTTAGACTGACCGGCAAATTGAAAATTAACCAAGTTCTCAGAGGAGCAGCCGCCCAGCAGCGACTTTCGATTTACAACCGCTGCGCCGGCCCCAAAATGTGTTTTGCTTCGTGGCGCAAATTTTGCTTTTTAGCCACTTTTTTTTGCTGTCGCCTGCTCCCCGTGGACTTTTTAATGTCACTTGCACTTTTAGACCCTCATTTGGTACATCTATTTTTGGAGGCTGTAAGTCTGATTCTTAGCTAAGATTTGTAGTTGTTAACGTTTTGGTCGTTGGGCCCTCACTTCTTCTTTTTCTAGAATTACGAAAATGTAAAGCGTATTATTGAAAATCTCTTAAAATTAATAATTATAGGCTGCTTCAGTTACAGTATCCGCTTATTTTATTTTATTTTCCTTGAAGGCATTCAAGAGAGTAGGCGAAAATTGGTAAGCTTCCATCTGACGACTAAGTCGCCCTTTTATTAGTAGCATTTTCCATTATTTTGTTGTCTTGGTGAAAATGCTAAATGTTATCACGGCAGTTAATTTTTCCGAGCCCCAAACGTAGCGTAAAATGCCTCTGGCGTTCCCCAAAGGTGTAAAAGTGTTGAGTGCCCCAAAAAATATGTTAATTATTAAATGTATGCGGCTTTTATTTTAGCAAAATTTAATATTATTTTATGTGTGAAATTTTAATAATTTATTTTGATTCATATTGAAATTAAAATTCTAAAAAAGCCTGCATAACATTCAAAACATGAACTTTAATTACGCTAACATTTTTACAGGATGACGTATTTTCAAGTAGAATTTATACATATAAAATGGTCTACATAACGTTGATAATAATTCTGAGAACGCTCAATTTCTGGCAAAGATACAGCAGTTCTGGCGTAAAATTATGGTAATATACATTTATACAAATGCTTAAGTCCCTCATTAATGTAGACTAATACTCTTAACTAACATTGCTAGCATTGCGTCACCCGTGAATAAACTTTATATAAAACAACGAAAAATAGCGCAAAATAATTCAAGAGAACGCAAAATAAAGTAAAATAACGTAAGTTAATGCAAGATGGCGTCAAATAACGTGAAATGTTGCGACATAACGTGAAACATTGAAAAGCCACGCAAGATAACGTAAAGCCGCGAAGTATCACAAAGCAATGCGTAACAAAACGTAAAATATCGCAAAATAGCGTAAAATAACACAATATATCGTAAAACACCGCGAAATATCGCAAACACTCCGTAATAACGCTAAATAACGTAAAATAACGCATAAAAACGGAAAATAGCGTAAAAACACGTAAATTAACGCGAAATAATACAAAATAACCATGCCGACTAAAAGCGTAAACTTCAAAAGCGAATTGTGCTGGGTGGGGAGGGGGGGGTGGGAAGGGATTGAAAATCTATGGCAATGTGTTTTTCGCTTTTACCTCCTGCGGGGTTGTCTACAATTCTATTTCAACCTTTTTTGTTCTGTCGGGCAAATCCTTTGACGGTAGCAGAGCACAAAAAGAGCTTCAGCTTTTCTTCTATGTACAAAATGAAATTAGTGTCAAAATGTTTTTGCGTTCGCTGTGACTGAGTTTTCATGCTGTTTTACACCGGCACCACGCCCCAAAGCGTTTAGCGTGCCTCAAATACAAGAAAGAAAGTGAATGAACGAATGGGCGATAAAATGTGCAGAAACGATGTTGACTACAAAAACAAACAAAAATTCTATCAACAACAACAGCAACAACAACAACGAAAACGACAACAACATCGAGCTTTTTCATTCAATGTTATTTTGAGCTTTAAGCCAGAATAGAATCTGACACCCAGCAAAAGAGGGGCACGGGTAGATGATGTGCAATTTTTTTTTTAACATACTTTAAATGCTTGTCCTTTAATGTCTCCGCTGTCTACCTGTGTACAGATGCTGTCAAGATTTTTTTTTCCTGCTTCACACTTCCACTCATATATTTACAGGCAGTCAAAAAATAAAGCAGGACCAAAACAGACTGCTTTTATTGGCCGTGTCACCAAATTTAAGCAAGTGAAAGGCGTGGCTAGTTGGCACAAGCAAATGATTAACTCATCTACTCAATTAAAGCTGACGCAATTGAACGAAAAGTGACCACAACACAACAATTTGCGCCCGGTCGGCGAACACTCGACCCATGCAAAAAAGTTCATTTGCATTATGCAAATGTCGCTGGCAGCGTGGACAAGACAACATTTTCATGGGGCATAAATAAACATTACATGTTAACCGCAATATAAATATGCTCCAAACATTTATGCTTTTCAACGTGCCATTGCACATTGCTGTTGTCTGTTGAGTACGGCAACATTGCGTATGCTTATTAAGCTAAAATTGCATAATAAACCGATAACACAGAATTTTAAATCCATATTTATTCTTGTATTACTACTTATGTATGTGTATGCGATTTTCTACAATGCTAAATATATTGATAAAACTAAGCGCTATCACAACATGTTTATAAAACATAAAATGACAGCTTCAGATTTGTCTGGCAAAGCCATTTTAAGCTGACTCGAATAGCTTTTTTTTTTTGATTAGATAGTCTGCCTTTTGATGTACGTGATAAATTTTTTCGAAATTAATTTGTTTGGTAAAACTATATAATTATAATTAATGTTAAATTAAATGTATTTTGTGGTCTATGCACACTAATCAAGGGCATTAAATAGTTTTCCATTTATTTATTTTCAATTTATTTAAATTACAAAATGATTCGTGTATAAAAATATTAATTATAAAAACATTTTAGCAATTGTCTCTTTGATATTCAATATCCTAGTTCTCTGAGGCAGACAAAAGTCTATAAATAATATGCAAATCACTTTGGTATTTTTATCATTGCATAAAAAACAGCAAAAAACACAAAAACTAAAAAAGGTGCAAACGCTTTTCAACAAATCGATTTCATTTTTCTGTCGTACCAAAGCACTTCATGTGTTGTGTGTTATTTGTTTTTTTTTATTAAAAGCATCGACTGAAATTGCCACCTGACTGTTCTGGATAAGACATGCAACTGGTTGCAAGTACAATTCGCGTAAAAAAAATGTATGCTACAAAGGGGGGCTGCTCTATCTTGACTGCACTCTAATATGTGTTTATATATATATGTGTGTGTGTGTGTGTGTGTGTTTGTGTGTTTGGTGTGAGTGTGTGCGTGCTGTATTTTATTTGATGCTTGATTTTTATTTTGGCGCTTTCTTCATTTGTTACGTAATATCAATAACTCACGCGCAGCTGACACATGTAATAATTCAATCGTGCGGACAACCATTAAACAAGATTGATGATCTCTTTAAAGCGTATAGTACACTGCACAGTGCTGAATAGCACAGATCCGAACCGGAGAACCTCGAATAGCAGCAGACCCAATGACGCCAAAAGACGACGCCAGCCGCCTTTAAAATTTGCACGGCGTGTGAAAAATGAATGTTGTAGAACAATTAAAAGGCCACAGGCAAACATGGATTCCAGCCAGCAGCAGATACAAGTGTCTTTGTTTATTTATGGGGCACTCACACACGCACACACACACACACGCACACGCACACACACTCACTTTATAGCGATAAGCATTTGTATGATTGATGAACTGCCAAGGTTTAGTTGGCTGGCTGGCTGAATGTTTGTCATTCATTGTTCAAATATTTTGATAAACATGGGTAGACACAATCTTCTCGGTGTGCTCACATTTTATGGCAACCGCAGATTAGTTGAGATTGCTGTGCTCAAACCGCCCAACCACCGTCCCACACACCCCCCACCTCGTCCAGTAACCATTCCAGATTAAGTCAGGCTACAAATTCCGCAGCTGTTAAAAAGCTAACAACATCACCTTTGGCTGTGGATTGTGACGCATAAATATTTACGGCTGACATTCCAGCCGTGGCAACAGGCGTCGGCAGACAACAGACAACAGACAACTGACAACTGACAACAGGCGGCAGACAAAACGTCAAAGTGGCAACTGTTTGAGCAGCTAAATTGAAATATCCTCCTTGTCCTGGCATTGTTGCGGCAGGCTTTGACTCTGGAAATTCATTATGAAAGGTGTAACAATGCCATGGCTAAGTAGCTAATAAAAGCTCGAGTCCCCAAACCTTCAACTTTGTCTGCCAAAGACAAGAGACAAGAGCCGGCGAGTCGTTGGACGCTGTGGCCACAAGGGGCGCAAGTGGCAGTGTGGCAGTGTGGCAGTGTGGCAGTGTGGCAGAGTGGCACGTGGGCACTGTACTGCTCCCTGGTTGACTTGTTTACTGTCATCATAATTATAAAAAGGGTTTTTACAGCCATCGCACAAAAGCAGCAAAGGGTATAAAAAGCAGGTGAGTTGTCGCTTGGGATTTAAGGCGTTTGGGTTTTTATTGTCACTCTGACACCGTCGCACCCATCGGCATTATCATCAACACGACCTTGGGTCGACAAAAGGATTAAAAGCGGATTATCTTAATATGTTGACAAGATTCTGATTAAAATGGTTTGTGTGTTTTCTTTCTGTCTGGCTTTCTAAAAATACAGCCCGAAAACCAACAAACCCCATTTAATACGAAAAAAGAACTTATCGATTGTAATTCGATATTATTATACAAAAAGATTTACACATTCGACAAAGTTAATGCTTTTTTTGTTAGTGTAAAGGAAATATGGTTAGACCAAAAACTTCAAGCAAGCTTTATTGTCAGTTTTATTTTAACTTTAAGCCAAAAATCCCTTAATCCCTTAGGTCCTTTGCTATGCAATGGAATAACGCAAAGCATATAAATTGAAAGCTTATTGAATATTACGCAACCGGATCCAACACAGGTATCCAATCGAAAATAAAATTTGGAAAACTCAAGATAAACACAATTCACTTATTTTATATAAATTTAAAATTTAAGGATATTATCCATTAAGTTTTAAATTCTTAGTAATATATTTTATTAAACATTACTTTTAAATTATTTAAATCTATTGACTATAATATAAATGTTAGGGGCACAATATATCTATTACGTACCCCAATTATAATAATAATATAAATGTTATTGTACTCAAATTTTAATGTTAAAGAAATCTGCGAGTTCGTAAAAGATTACGAGTCCAACACTGATGCAGAGCCAAATCAGAGCCAAACTCAATCCTATTTAATTGACTTTTATACGAAAAAGAAAATACCAACAACAAATAAAGGGAAGTTCATTAAATACAAATAGCTGGAAGCAAAAATTTCATAATTCATTAAAAATATGTAGGAAGTTGTCCAATGTTGTTTTTCATTATATCTGTTTGATTTCAGAAAAATGTTGGCAGGACAACCAAATCAACAGCACAATTACACAAGTTTTCTATATCTTCTAAATATTTTTCAAGTGCTTCCGCCTGCAGCAGCGGCTTTAAAAAAAGGCGAAAATAAACAGAGATAACTTATAAATATTTTAGGAAGTGTGCACAAACATTTACATAATAAATGTGATTTGTATATGCAAATGATTGACAATCTAGCGAGACTGACAGTAAATAAAAGTCAGTTACGACAGTCAGTAAACGACATTTGGAATACACATGTTATTCCGAAAAATTAAGCAAATAGTTTTTACATATATAGACACATGTATGTATGAGGCACAAGACGCCATGTCTGCCATGTCATTGAAAAACTCAAAATAAAGATAAGCAAATGCATGAATTGATATAAATGTCATAGATGAAATCGCATATCTCAGTGTATATATATATATATATATATATAATGTTAATGCAAGGTTGGCGCCACGTCTGCTTGTCAGTTGCTGTCTGCACTTTTGGGGCCAAATGTAAATCGCTTAATTTAGTCAACATTTTTGGGTCAAAATGTGTCGTTTCCCAGCACAATTTCCGCCGATAAATGTCTGTCAACGATGCATTTGAAAGCTAAAGATTTTCAATTAAAACTACTTTGCCAATCAGTATGTGAAAGTATTTAGGTAGACCGACAATAGAGTGACAGAGATAGAGATAAAGATAGAGAAAGAGACAGAACATCTCATGGTACTGCTCAGCTTGCTTTAGTTTGGTTACTGCAACATTGCAACTGTAATTATGAACTTTAATCGAAAAAGTTTTTACAACTCATTGCTCATTCCTATGCACCACACACACATACACACACGCACACACATACACACTCGTTTACACACAAACACAGACAGCTGTCTATCAGAGCTGATGCCAAAAATCGCTTTGCGCGCGAACGTATTCCAAAGTCCCTCAGGACTTTATATAAAGTAATTTGAAACATTAAGTAAAAGGAATAAGGAAAAATAAAAATGAGTCTTAAATTTTGTTTTGATACTTTGAAGTCTGTGCAAAAATGTTTAATACTTATAAAAAGGAAAAAGTCAACAAGTCGATTTAGATATCTCAGAGATTTTTAAAGTTAGACACTTTCAATTTATTAAATAACTTTTTAATATAATTAAGTTTATTATATTTTATCGATGAGCGAACTTGTTCTTAGACGAGCTCTCTCGAATAGGCAATAATTGAATTTATTAGAGCTTACCAAAAGCTTACAAAATATATAAGTGCTTAAAAAATAAAAAATATTTTGTAGTTTTGTTACAAATTTAATCCGATTTGGAGAAGTCGAAAGTTAAACAAGTCAAGTTATGCGAGCTTGTGAGAAATTTTGTTTAAGTGAATTGTGTTCAACCAGTTCGTTGTTCAATTGTGGCTGCAACTGCTGTTGCAGCATTGCGTCCACTCGAAATGTGGCAGTTATCAAACACTCGCAGGGAAATCCCTAAACAATATTGCCGCCTGAGGCCGTTAGCTGGTTGGTCTGCTGAACCAATATGTTGGTTGCCTTTGGCTATTCAGGCCGTTGCAAAACAAAAACATAAAGTGCGGCTTTTAGAAGGAAAAAAATGGTAGCAGAATTGCATACAAAAAACACACACACTGGCAAAAAGAAACAAAATTTGAGTCTCTCTTTCTGCCTGTGCAAAATTGCATCCAGAGTCACAGGCGCGGAACAAATTAAAATTCCCCCCTTTGCACACCCCTGTGCATGTGGTGCTGCTTAACCTAGGTGTGGATTTGGTCAAACATATGCAAAAATGTGTGTGTGTGTGTGTGTGTGTGTGTGTGTGTGGGGCTGCATGTCAATCAAGAGTCGCATAGGAAATTTAGCTGATCGCACACCTCCATTCCCAGCTTTTAACTAACAAAGTTAGTGGCTGCTGTGGGCCAAACTTTGCTCATCTATCAAAACTTTCGACAGGGCCTGGCGCGTATGTCTTGCGAGTCCCGCAGTACTTATCTGCATTTTATTTGGTTAATAAATTAAGAGTTTCTGCAAAGTTTGGGCTATATGCGTTTACGGTGTATTTGCTTGGTGTCCAGCCAGTTGCTGCTGCAACAAATTCGAATACTAATATTAATATGTGTACCCCTATGCTACTCATATTGTTTGTGCGATGTCAACGAAAATTCTCGACTGGCCTGCCCCTAATGGACCACTTGTCAACGCACCAAAAAGCTGTCAAGTGCTCTGAACTGCATTTAATAGACACTTTTTGGAATTGCTTAAAACACAAATACATATAAATATATATACATACATACCTATATATATATATATAAGCAATTTGTATGTGTGTGTGTGCTGTGGTTGGCTTTGAGAAATGGAAAAGTTTCAACCTGCGGTTTATCGCGCCGGAACTGAGCTGGCAGACTCAGTTGTTGTGGAACGTGCCACCTTTGCTTAATTACATTTTGTCGAGCAATTAAATGCTCAATAATTGTTTTGTTGCCCGCTTTAATAGCAGTTATTCAAAGGGCTCAGCCACAGCCGCAGGCACATCAACATCTCTCCCCCCATAACTTCAATCGTGCACCCTTTTTTATTCCTGCATCCATGCGGCATATCCGACAAGGACGACAATTTCTATTGAGTTAGTCAAATAAATAATTGTACACAATTCGAAAGTTTTCACTATCAAAAAAAAATAACTATTTACTAATTTAAGCAACGCTTTAAGCATATTGATTACAGGGTATTCCATAGTGGTTGCCCGAGGATGTTTTTGTTATTACGGGCTTGGAGCTCGGCAAAGGTGCGTCGTGTCTCTGCCGTGTCCGTTTGTCTGCATTATTTATGGCTCTGTAATAATGATCCGGCATTTATCTTCCTGTTGCCCATCACCTCACCGGCTGCTGTTGTTTTTCTGTACATTTTTCGTGTTATACTTTTTTATATTTAGTATCAGTGGCATGCTTAACTTTCGAGGGCCAACGTTTGAGTAATTCCTTAAAGTTGGCCCACACTTAATTAATGCATTCCCCTGCAAGTCTCAGCGTATAGTTGAAGATTCCATTGTGTAAAGTAATATTATTGTGCATTATTATCGCTGTAGCAACATATATTCTCGGTAATCAGCAGACGAGCTAAATTTATGTTCTGTGTATGTTGTTGGCTAGTTCGAATAATTTGCACTATATGACCTTTAAATCTACACATAAATATTATAAATTTAAATGAATCAAAATCATCTAACATAACGTCAAAACTAAGTATTTAACAAATTTGGCAAGTCAAATGCATTAGCATATTTGATTTAAACAATGCCGACATTTAGCATTGATTTGCCAAAAACCCATTCTAACAATTCCCGGTTTTCCTTTCCTAGCTGCATACTCATCAGCTTATCTGCTGCATGTATCTAAAAAGTTTTGCAATAGCATTTCGCAAAATACAGTGCACAAAAGTTTTCTTAAAAACATAAGATCTGCTCCGGCACAACTCATGAACGGCGTCGTCTATGTGTCTGTCTGGTTTGGAGAGCTGGCTGCTGTCTGGCTGGCTGGCTGGCTGGCTGGCTGGCTGGGTGGCTCTGCTCTAGTCAACCGCACGCTACAACAACTTCCCATAAGAAATTTGCAAACATTCAAGGCAATTAAAACTGTCAGATAGAAATGGGCGAATGCTGCGAGAGAGCGGAGTGCGCTCCACAGATAACTTTTGCGATTGCACATGCCCAGTCATCCGACCATGCAGCCAAGCCAAGCCAGGGCAACAGCAGGAACAGCAGCAGTCGATGCCAGTGGTGGCATCAGCGGGCCATGGCCAACATTTTGACCACGAAAGCCGTCGCATTGTCCGTTGGTCTGTTGCCACTCAACAGTCAACAGAGTCAGCTGGTTCGGTTTATAGGCACGCAAAACTTTTCGGCCCACATTAGTTGGGATTTGTGTTTGAGCTGGAATATGGCGCGTTAGTGTCAGATTGGCGTTCTGTTTTTGTTTGAGTGGCCAAAAAAAAAACAAAAAAAAGGAAGGCAAAAAAAAAACAAAATACACAAAAAACAAAGACTAGCAACAACAACAACAACAAGAAGAGATGCAACAACAAAGGCAAACAGCAAGGATGGCACAAATTAAGTGCACACTTCCTTTGCATATTTAAATGCCCCTATATACTTCCTCTTTGAGTGTGGCACGGCCAGCCAGTGTGTGTGCTCATGTGTGCAATGAATGTGTGTGCCTCCGTATGTGCGTGTGGCTTTGTGTATTCCATGGTGTGTCTCTGTGTGGGTGCGTGTGGTGGTATGTATTTTTTTGACCATTTGTTTGCATGTTGAACACGGCCACACCAACTGTGGGAGCGGGTGGCGTCCATATGGAGGCTGCTAGCCCATTGCTAGCCATTGTTGTTTGATTTCTAATACTGGTTTGTATTTGCTAAAGCGACTGACAATAATTTTAGCTTTAATTTTGCAGTCTGTGCATATTCTACACTCTGTTTTAATCGCTTGTTTTTGGGTCCTTGCCCGAGTTTCATAAATATGCATCCATGTATTTATTATTCTGTGGTTGGCCGAGGTGACTTTTGTGTATGCTTCGAGATTTTCATACATTTTATTTAGAAAAATATAAATTTGGAAAATATAAATTGTAAACTATTAAATTTAGCTCTGATCGAGTCAAAATGGCAATGACCCAGATTTGCGTAGTCATAGACAAAACCTAAATTTAAAATCGAGATATGTGCTTCGAACTAACATTTCCCAAGTGCGCAATGCTAATTCGATGATTTTGCCTTTTAATGTCAAGCATTGAACTGTTCGAGTTTTAATCTTAGTGAATAACCAGGCAAATTGCCAGTTGCAAGCCGCTTTATAGCTACACACACACACACGTCTAAATGTGTGTGTGCAATGTGCCTGAAGTGTACTCATAAACTGGAAATTTGAGTGCTGCAACTTGATAATTTGAAATTGGCAAAGGACATTGATATTTCGAAATTGTTTCCAGCAGCATTCAATTGCTGAATAATTGTTAATTCATCAGTTACTAAATAGGTACACAGTACCAGCTATACCATATCACGAACAGATATGATCTGTAAGGCTTCACATGCATTCAGATTACTTAATCAGTTTTAGTTATTTGATTTTTAGTATCAAAATGTTAGGAATGCTACAAATTATCCCTCATATTTCTGAGCAACAACAATTTATTTTTCATGTATAATTGGTAGAATATTTGTAGGCAATATGCCACACATCGAATTATAAATATTCTCATGTAACTTAATTATAAATCTCATTTAAAAATACCAACGTTAGAAATGCAACAAATTTATTTAGCTCAGAATATTCCCAATTCCCAATTTATAATAATATTAATTCTTAACTCATAAGTTGTACAAAGTTTAATAATTAAATGAAGCTAGTCTAGCGGGAAGAAATTAGCAGTAACTATTTGTGGCAAATACTGTCCTAAATTTGGCAGGCATTGACAAGTACTTTCAGTTGAGTGACTGTACTTGACTTAATTAAGCGCAACAGTAGGCGCTTGACCACATAATTAGCATTGTAATTGGGAGGCTCAGAGTGGAGGCGCTGAGTGTTACCAGAGTCGACAGGGAACGCGTGACTTGGCAACATTTTGGTGAGGCTGTGCCGTCAGGCGGCAATTGCCGTCTTTGAACTGATGTTTTCAACTGCTTTTAATTACAACGTTGACATATCTAAGCTGCTTTCGATACAAACAGAGCGCGGCTAATAGGATTATGCACTGTCATTGCAGCTGCCAAGGATCTGAAGCAGAAGTTTTAGGCATCAGTATGGCACAAATCAAGTATACGCCGCCGCGTGTTGGTGTTGGGCGAGATTTATAGCATCGACTTTGGCATTAGGTGTTAAATGCCACATAGTGTATTTAAAAATAAAATGCAGACGCGATTGGGAAATCTAAACACCCGCCACATGGCATGCATACTTATGCAGGCGACTGTATTTAATGGCCACTATGCGCTGCGTGCAGAGAAAAAGGCGTAAATTTTGCTAATGGCCTGAAAATTGGGCAATTTTATAGCCTCATGAATAAAAGATTTTCATTTTGCTTCAATTACAGTCAAACACACACACACAATCAGACAGCACATTTTGGGAAAGGCTAGTGCCAGAGCCAGTCGAGTATGATGCCAAGATACCAACCACACACACACACACACACACACACGCAACACACATATGCACACACACACACCACACACATTGGAACACATTTAGTCACTTGCACACGCTTGCGACAAGTTGGAGGCCACAATCTTGGATTTATACGGCTTTGAGTGGCATCGTTCTCAAGTCGTCGACTGCTTCTAGTTCTTGGCGCTGGCAGCGCTGCCTATTTAAAAATTAAGAATATATTAAATTTTAATGCCGCCCTCGCATCCTCGCATCCTCGCATAAAACCAGCAAGTTATTAGCCAGCTTGCCACGTACCACCTGGATGCCAGGCTTTCAACATACGGCACTTTGGGGCAAAGTCTCTCAAGCCGCCAATCGACCGCCACGATGATTATAAAATTTCCACTTGGGCGCATATTTTTGTGATTAATTTCGCTGTGCTATGATCCCACCAAAAAAAAATATGCATTGTGTGAATAAACTCGTTAATATTTGATGCCACAACCAACCGTGTGGCAAGCGCAAAGTGGAACTTTAATACAGTTTCCAGTTTCCAGTTCCCAGCGCCCACACAAAAAGTTCATGTTAAATAAAAAGCAGAAAATTGCCAACCGCATACAAAGTGAATTTTATTTCTGCTTGTGGCCACAAACGTGTCAATTCGGACACATGAATGATGAATTATGTTCGGTTGTCGCCACATCGCAACAATTTCAAACAAATACATTTATAATTTTCAATATCAAACGCACAAAGCCGCCAATAAATTGATGCCAATAAAGAAATTTAAAACATTTCACTTCGTTCGATGTTTTAATACACTTACTTTATATAACTCTTATATATATTGTTTTACTCAAACGAACTTCAAAAGTTTTATAAATTTATTAATTGAACTTATAATTTATAATCTTCAAAAGTCAAGAATATGGTATTATAATTTCATTTAAGTATTAATATAAATCTTAATCATAACCAATAATTAAAAATGTCTAAATCAAGTTCTACCTGTTTTGTGAAATTTCTCTAATCTTATATATTTTTTTAATCCTATTTTAATCTTGTTGTGCAGATACTGAAATTGCTATTCACAAACTTAAAGCTGATAATTTGGGCCAACGCCCGCATTCAATATTTTAAGATGGGTTGACTATGTAATTTACTGTTGATTAATCAGTAAATTTTAATTGTTTCCCAATATTAATCGATAACTTTTGTAATTTCGTTCTTCTGTAAATATCTTACATTTTAGTAGAACAATTTAATTTTTAAATAAAAATGTTGTAAGCTAAATCTGGGTTGCCTGCATTAAATGAATTGGGACAAGTGAAAACAGTACTTTCAATACTGAATTAAGGCGGCATCCTTTTTGGATAGCTTGCAATTGGCTGGTTGACAACTCTAATGCGATTGCAACAGAAGCATAAAATCAATTTCAATGCCAAATTTGCAGGCTTACTTTGAGAATGAGAGCGATATCCACAGCCCCTGGCTTTTATTGCAACGTCTGACCAAGCCTGACCAAGAGGCGGCCAAACCGACGGCGCTTAATTGAAAAACGTAATTAACTTGCATTTTCTGCTTTCGGCGTTTATTGCCGCTCATTTGCAACGGGCGAGCCAAATTGTTAGTAACTGAAACCCCTCCCCCAACCACCGCTCACCAAACCGACGAAGTTGCAGCTGCGTATTTATTTGCGTTACACGTCGAAAATGGTCAATGGGAATTTGGATTGGCATGGAAATGGAAGTGGTGATGATGGGGATGGGGATGGGGATGGGGATGCGGATGGGTGTGGTAGATTATGGCTTTGGCTGATGGACGCTTGTTAATTTTGACCGCATTACGTGCGCCGGCCACTGACTGCCTGCAATCGAAATCAGCGGCCTGCAATTGCTGCTGCCAGTGGAAAATCCCAAGGATAATATGTATGTTGCCTTTAATTCGTTGCAGGAATTTAATGAAAATTATAACCAAACAAACTGTTGTTTCCTATTCCAAATATTTACGTAATTTTGAAAATTTTCCATTTCGTAATTTGCTAAAATCAGTTAAGAAAAGTGCTTATCATCCCGAGCCATTCCGCGCATCCCGCGATGAACAGAGAAGCCAAACAAAGCTCTGCCTCCGGCTCTGGCCCCGTTGCTCGCGTTGGGTCAAGATTAGTTTGGTAATCACAATCCGCTCACAGATAAGTACAGATAAGGGATAAGTACATATAACAAGCTTGATTTGATAAGTTCAAGTAATAAACTAGGTGTGATCTTAATAGATATGTAATCGAAATATCCATGTGAGCGTATGTCAGATTAGCGGGAGGTTTGGATTTTGTCAATAAAACTATATTTTAAGATGAAAAGTTGGATTTCTAACTCTTCCAATATTCTGGCACTTCTCGAAAATCTGCAAAATGGAAAAATATAAATAATTAGGTCAAAGTTATTACGAAAATTTAAATAAATATATTTTAATATATATTAACTATATAAAAGGCGAATAATCTTTTAATTAATAATTTAAATAGAATCGTACATGAAATATCCTAAATGTGCATCGTTCTCTATTTTTAAAAGATAAATTTATGTTAACAATTGTACTGTGTAAGAGACATAATGGAAATTTCGATGGTAAGTTAAAAAAAAATACAATAAACATAACTCAATATAGCGTTTTATATCGTTAAATATAATATAAGTAATTAATATACAATATATTAATTATAATTTATTTTCATACACTTAACGCAAAATATTAAACTATTCGACAAACATTTTAAGATTTATATATATTTAAGTGTACTTGTTAATTAAAGTGTTTTACATTTATTAGTCGAGTGCTGTTTTATCATCAGTATTTTGATCGCTCTGCTGGCCACACCCACTCGTTGAACTGCCGTTTAAATGACAGTCAAGTTCAAAGACGCAGTGCTGATACTGTTGTTATTAATAGATGCATTTGTTTTTGCGTTCTGTTGTGTATTTTGTATATTTTATTGTGCTTACTTTTTGCGTATCTAAAACTGTAATTGTGTGTGCTTGAGCACACACTGAGCATTTACATACATACATATATTTTTGCACTTAACTTATTTTGTGCGAATGTGAAGAGTTAACGCAATCTCAACATTCGTTTGCCGAGCGAATAGCGAAAGCTCAAAAAAAAAAGCTCTCTTCCACTTAAGCGAAGCAAGCAAATGAGTGGGACACAATTAGTCGATTTGTGGACAATGCGATCGCCGTTGTGTTTAGTGATCAGTTGATGTTGATGTTGAACAGGTCGCGTCGCTAAACTTTCAAGATGCTTGTCGAGCTTTTGGCTTTATTTTCGGTCGCCCTCCTGCTGGCCTATCGCTGGGCCACATCCACATATAAGTTCTTCGAGGAGCGAGGAATCCAACAAGATAAGCCTTTTCCTTTTTTGGGTAGCATGTGGAAAATGCTTTTGCGCAAACGATCAATGTTTGATCTAATCATTGATTTGTACAACAAAGGCGACGGCAAGTGAGTATCTTATGTATATTTACTAGATAACAAACCGGTTGCAGCATATTAATTCGCTGAAGGTCAAGTTCTTGAATTAGATACGCAATTGAAATATCGAACATATATAAATTAATTACTTAGAATGTGTGTAGGTTGTTTATATAGTATTTTTTTTTATTAAATGTTGCGGTTCAGCACTTTAACATTGATGTGATCATCAATTATCATGATTGTATTCACATTGAATACCTAGTTTTTCATTCTGAGCATCTTTTTGTTACCAAAGTAAATTCGTATAAATAAATGTTTTAAAATCTCTTGAAATTGATAAGACAACAATTGATAAGACATTATTGTGTGTTTACAACGATTATAGTTAAATCCCTATTATCTTAAAAACGCATTGATATTAATATTATAACCTTGAATGCAATTATCGGTTATATGAAACGATAATATTTGTGACAAATTATATATTTATATATATTATTTAGAGATATGTCAACGGCAAATCGGTGCGTGTGGAAGATAAGAGTTGTTGCTTTGCAAATTGTATTCTATTTATGGCTGGCTAATCGGTCAACTTTTTGTTTATGTTTCTAGGGTTTTTGGCATCTTTGAGCAACGCAAACCGTTGCTGATGATACGTGATCCGGAACTGATAAAGCAGATAACAATTAAGGATTTTGATCACTTTATCAATCATCGTAATGTTTTTGGCACCGACTCCACTGATAATCCCCACGATATGGACAATCTATTCGGTAGCTCCTTGTTCTCCATGCGTGATGCGCGCTGGAAGGATATGCGCAGCACGCTGAGTCCTGTCTTTACGGGCAGCAAAATGCGTCAAATGTTTCAACTAATGGACATTGTGGCCAATGAGGCGGTGGAGTGTTTGAATCCCGGTCAAATGCCTAAAGATGGAATCGATCTGGACATGAAAGATTATTGCACCCGTTTCACCAACGATGTGATCGCCTCAACGGCCTTTGGCATGCAGGTGAACTCGTTCAAAGATCGTGATAATACATTCTATTTGATGGGCAAGAAGTTGACCAAGTTTACGGGACTGATGAACTTAAAGTTTATGCTCTTCTTGAATGCAAATTCGCTTTTCAAGGTGCGCCCAACAATTCCCTATCTAAATATTTAGTATAATCTATTTAGTTTCCCCGATTGTAGTTGTTGAAATTATCGCTGTTTGATAAGAAGAGCACAAACTACTTTGTGCGCATAGTATTGGATGCCATGAAGTATCGTCAGGAGAACAATATCGTGCGGCCAGATATGATCAACATGCTAATGGAGGCAAGCGGCATGGTCCAGTCGGATAAGCACAAATCGGGTCCAGTTCGTGAATGGAGCGATCGCGATATAGTCGCCCAATGTTTTGTCTTTTTCTTTGCGGGCTTCGAGACGTCGGCGGTGCTAATGGGCTTCACAGCTATAGAGCTAATGGCGAACGAGGATGTCCAGGAGAAACTGTACGAGGAGGTGATGCAGGTCGACAGTGATCTCGATGGCGGCAAGCTGACATACGAGGCTCTAATGGGCATGAAGTATATGGATCAGGTCGTATCCGAGGTTCTCCGCAAGTGGCCGGCGGCTATTGCCATTGATCGTGAATGCAACAAGGATATTACCTATGAGCTCGATGGCAAGAACGTTGAGATCAAGAAAGGTGAAGCCATTTGGTTGCCTGTCTGCGCCATTCATCGTGATCCCAAATTCTTTGAGAACCCCGAAAAGTTTGATCCTGAGCGCTTCAGCGAGGAGAATAAGGACAAAATTCAGCCATTCACCTACTTTCCATTTGGCATGGGTCAGCGCAATTGCATAGGTGAGTGAAAGTAAAACGTATTATTATGGATGATATATCTATATATATTCCCTATATAGGTTCCCGCTTCGCTCTACTCGAGGCCAAGGCTGTCATCTTCTATATGATGCGTGCGTTCCGCCTTGAGGAATCTGCGAAATCCAAACTACCCATAAAGCTCGACGCCAGTGGATTTCAGCTTATGCCCAAAAATGGTTTCTGGCTTAAACTCGTTCCGCGTCAGTAGATCCAATTCAAATGTCTTATTATGTGTCGGTTCGTATGTATTTACCTATATACATAAATACATATATAAATAATGTTAAAAATTATATTAGAAAAATCAGAAAGCTATTTCTGTGTTTTATTTTATTTTATTATAGCGATTTTTTTTTTATTTCATACATTATATTAAAAGCTTATTTAAGCAATTAAGGTTCATCCCACTTTATTCACCAGTTAAGTATAATAAAAGCTATTGGTCATATGATACCAAAATTAGATATTGATTTTCAACTAATCTATTCCAGATATTTAAGTTTGATTTGTGCATAGATCTACAGGTATTAAATTTGGGTCTTGTGCACTGCGACCTATTAGATCTATTGTGCCCCCTTCTGAGCTTATAGCTCCTCCATCAACCCCAGTTCCTGAACGAATGTCAGGATCTTTGATGGGTCGAGGGCTTCTATGTCATTGATCCCTAGGTTGCTGCTTCTTTTCCTAGCTAGGGCGATACATTCTGTTAGGATGTGAGTTGAGGACTCCTCTTCGACTTCACAAAACCAACACTGATTGTTACTAGATAGATACCCATTTTGGACAGGTGGCTTTTTAGTCTACAATGTACTGTCAGTAGACCGAAAAGTATCCTTAGTCTATTCCTACCCATGGATATTACTTGCTTAAATCGTTTGAATCAATTTCAGCTCAAGAGCATTGCTGACGTCATCTGCACGAGAGGGCTCTTTGAAACTGAATCCCCTTGGTTAGTCAGCCTCACACGTTTCCCCTAATGAAGTGCGTCAGCAAAACAAACGACAAAAGGCCGCACTCGTCACATCGGTGGAGGAGGAGGTTCAGTTTGTGGTCCTCATGGAAAACTCTTTCTAGAATCCGCTAGTCATGGTGACAAAACCTGAGATGAAGTCCGATTATATCGATTGTCGGTCTGTACCAGACACTGAATCTGCAAAGTCATGTTTTTTGTTGTTGTTATTTTTCAGTTTTTATTAATCGGTTGTTTTAAAAATTTATGCAATTTAAAGTGTAAGTAAGTCCGAAGCATTAAGTCTAACTAAAACTTTGAATTTTGAATAGGTGAATTTTTAAAACTCGAAGAAAGCTGATTAAATAACTGTTAATTAATGGACATCCACCCGTCAATGATATTGGCTGTCATTAAGGTAAGTTTATGCGACTTACCCAATTAATTTTCGACAACTAATTTAAATAAGTATATATAAAAATACCTTTAATAGTTTGCCATATCAATGATTAAAATGAAGTCAAATGTAAGCAGCTATTATTCACCGATTGTAGCCAAATAGAGATGAAAACAGTTTTTTTTCAACTGGATGCAGACTAAATATAAGAAGGAAAAAGCACAGGGTTTCAGTAGAAATGATAAATTTTCAACCTGAAATTCCATTAATTAGTAATTTAAAATGCAGCACGTGCATAGAATGGCGAACTACAAAGCTGGATTATATTGATTGAGCGCTTAAGCTTGCTTGTGTAGGACAAACACGTTTAATTTAATTGTTGATATGGTGACGGTACAAATGAATCAGCCACAGAGATAGATAGATACACAAAACAGACAGCTGGACAGATGGAAGGACAAGCCGCCATTTGCCAAGGGTAAATCGACTAAGAAAATCCAAGTTGACTTTGCCCCGCTGAGCGACATTGCCACATGCTGTGTTCAAATAAGTAAACATGATGGTCGCAACCTGCCAACCAACAGTCGACCAAAGTTGCTGACTTTACAGCAGAAAGTAACAGCAACAACCAACAACCAACAATCAACAGACACAACTACAACAACTACAACAACAACAACAACAAAGGCAGCAGCAGCAACGATAGAAAATAATCAAGAGCAAAGTAATCTGAGATAATTAACTTAATAAGCCAGCGTCGCCAAATTTGCTGCGACAAAGCATAAAAGCGGCATGTGATAGCTAAGAATATTTGGGTGGGGGGTGTGTGTGCGGCATGCGTCATGCAGCGCTCTCTAAAGCATAATTCTGTGCGCAGGTCAGCATTGCGTATGCTTAATGCCATTGATGTTAATGTACAATGTAAAGGCTTGGTCAACTTTAAAACTAATCATTTGCTGTGGCGCCACAAACATTGAAATATCCATTAAAATGAAGTTAAAACCAATTTAGGCGTGCAACAACTAGGAGCGCAAATGGTCAATGGAAATAATATTAATCACACACATGGCTGGCCAACTAGCAAATGGCTTTCAATTGTTAAAACTAAATTAATTAGGTGGTCGTAATTATTGTTGAATATAAATGCGGCATACAACATTTATATTTAATTCACTCATTTTGACATGCAGGCAACGTTCATAAGAGAGAGGAAGAGATATGAGTTATGCCGAGTTAATTTGCACATTTTTCAAAATTTAATTAAGTGGCATAAAAATGCTATAAATGAGTGTAAAGCATGTACAAAACAACAACAATAATTATATCAAACGCCGCATGGCTCCGCCTTGATGGATGAACAGAAAAATCATAATAAAAATATTAAACTGCAAAAAAGCGACAAATACGACAAGGGGTGGGGAAGGGCGAAAGGACTCAGTCTGGGTAGTCCCAGGCAATAACGAAATTGGCCATTGATTGAAAATATTTGAGCCGTGCGCCGGCTAATAAGAGGAAAATTATTTGCTAATTTGTTTTTGGAAATCCCTTTTGTGGATAGCTGGCAAATCAGCTTAAAAAGATTGCTTTAACAAGAATAAAAACAATGCGTAAGAGTGAAGAAAAAAAGGAGCTGATAAAGCAAAAGAAAACTGTAAAAACGGAATGTGGGTAAATAATTTGGGTCAAGCAACATAATTAAATGCCCTACAAAATCAAATGCGCTGCTTACACGATGTATTCTAATATAACATTTGTCAGATATTGTAAACCGATCGAGTGGCAATAAATCAGCTATAAAACTATTTATTTATATCTAAACTTCGCCTCTATTGGTGAAATATTTTAGTTATGACCCATATCTAATTATTTCAATGTACAATTTTGAAAGTCACTCAACTTGCTGTGCCATAAAGTCTCTACTTAGTATTTAATTTTTTTTTTAATTTTGCCCCACTTAAACAGTTTTTTTTTTATTAGGAAGGAGAGCAAGCAATTTTCAGCTTAATACAAATTAAAAAAGGTTCCGGGAACTGTGGAAAAATTTTCATTAAACTAGAAAGCAGCAGCAAAGATGACGCTGGTTCTGACGACGGCTAAAAGTAACAACAAATATGGAGCTGAGCTAGGAACTAGGATGGGGACAACGAGCAGTTGGCGGGGCGGAAAAGTGGCAACTGAAGCGAACTGCCGCAAAATTGTATAATGAAGATAAATGTTTATCGCTTTTCAACGGGTTAAGAGGGCGTGCGTTAGTTGTTGGGCGTGGCAGGTTGCCAAAAGTTGGTAACGCAAATTTCTACGCTGATTATGCCAATAAAATCGATGATAAGCAGCCCGAGTCCGAGCAACAAGCAAGTTTAATCTGCTCATCAGGTTTAATTTGAGTTGGGTAAAATCTCGTTGACTGCCAACAAAGTTTTTGAATGCGCTTAACGCTGATAAACAAATGAATTGACTAAGGCATTGAGTAATATTGATTGGGCCTAATGAAAATTTACAAATGAAAATTTGCCAAAGACAGAGAGAGAGAGAGAAATAGAGAAGGATAAAGAGGAAGAACATGGGGAGGAGTAGGAAAGCTGCTGCTGTGGCAACTGGCCAAATTTAGAGCGTTCTAAAGGTTTTGTGTCACGAGGGAAATATATTTGTAGTATTATTTTGCAACTAATTAAATTTCATTTGTCATCCTGTGTATTTGCGGTAAGCACTTTTCACATTTCGCATGCTTGCATTTTATTCAATTTCAATTGTTTTTTTGCAGTATCATTAACGAAAATTAATTTACAGTTCGATTTGTTGTCCACAGTTTGCCATCCATAATTAAACAACAAAACCAAGAGTCATACATTTTAAAACACATATTCAAAGTGAACTTTATTGATATATCGTAGTTTATAAATTTAAAAATTTTAAATGAGAGAGTTCAGTAGTTGAAAGTGATCGACTTGCAGATACTCCATACTCAATTCGAACTCACGAAAAGAGAAGGAAATAAATCACTTTAGGACCAGCACAACAAGTTATTATCTTCTCCACTTATTATGCTTAATTACTTAATTTATTGGGGAAATAATCACATTAGTTTTGTACAGCAGACTTTAATCGATATATTTATTTTTATCTATTTAATATAACTAAAGCATTTCACTTTCCCAAGGGTATAAATAGTATTTTACTTATTTTGGAATAGCTTATTTTGCGGTGAATCTTTTATACTGCTATTATGCTATACAGTTAGTGTCAGTGGGTCGTCGGTCAATGCACTTGGACAGCGACAGCCGTCTTAGACGCATCGTCAAATGGCAGGAATAGAGAAAAGAAAACGGGGAAAACATATGGCGCCCGCAGCTAGTTACATAGAGAAGACAATGGTAAGGTGTGGGCGAAGGGCGCATGAAAAGCAGTTGAAGAAGTAGAAGTAGCAAAACATCAACAGTATCAACAGCAGACGGTTGTGGAACGGGAGGGGGGGGGGGGGGTGTCCAGTGGTTAACGGGAAATGGGCATAGAGTAAGGAGTTGAGAGATAGGACAGATGGCAGAGACCAAAAACTTGTTCACGGAAGCAGATTGTCAATGGCAGCACATTTGATTCTGATTTCGAGTTGAATCCAGTATCGCCACAGTGTGTGAGCCATGGCAGTAAACAGTCCTGAGGGGACGAAAGGTGCTTGATGAATGGATACGTGCTATGCGGAAGTTTGAGCCCCTTTTTTTTCAATGAGCTGTTTGCCAGTAGTTTGAATACGTGTTGAAATTACTAAAAAAAAACCCTTGCCTTGTCTGCGTTTTAATTTGTTCAATTTGCAGCATTTATAGCAACTCACATGTGTTCAACTTTTTAATTATACTTGTTGTTGTTTTATAATAAATGCATACGCTTACAACAATTTGTTGCCGCCCTCTTTCTGTGGGGGGGGGGGGGGGAATAGTTGTGAACAGCGTCAGTGTTGGCCCCTTCAGAAGTTATAGCAAAAGCACTTAAGCAATTTCATGTAGATTTTTATATTTTTCTTTTGATTCGCGCTCAGGTAAGCATTATGGCAACATAACTTTGGTAGCGACTTCAGTTACTATAACAAAGTAATGCTGTAGGGCAAAAAAAAATATAAATTTAAAAACTAACTTGTTTAAGTAAAAATAGTAAACGACTAGCAGTTACCCTGTAGAAAGCTCCGAATATCGAATACAATGGTTTTTCTTTATTTTCGATTCATTTTTCTATGACTTGATTGTCTCTGAATTAATTAAGAAACGAATATAAATTTATATTAATATTATTATCTGTTTTATATATTTGTTTAATTTTATATCCAGTAGAAAACACAATCGATTTTTAGTACAAACCTTTCACAAGCGTAACTTTGTCAAATATAAACCGACTTTAAAAATATTGTGCGTTTTTTATTATTATTTTTTATTGTTGAAAAAATTGGATACAAAGGTATAAAATGCACTTATGATCTCAAATTAAAACTGAACTCATTTGGGCCTAAAAGTAGGCTTAAGAATTTTAGCTGTAAGTAACAGAAATGAAATAGAAATGTAACGAAATAATTTGAACAATTCTGACCTGGATACATTAACTTTAATTGTCACCACTAGATAGGGGTATATTAAAAAATGTACTTTTGTCAGTTGCCTTGAGGTGAGTTATTTGGGTACAAATTACATTTGCGGTGCAAGCAGATCTTATGTTTAAGAACTCGAATTAAAGATGCTGATGACTTTAGATGGTTGGCGACAAGTGCAAAATGCAATTTGATTTTTGATGGCCAGCATAAAAGAAATACACGTCATAAGGCAAATGCCCAATAAGCGCGTAATGGAAAAAAAATAAAGTTGTTTGCTTGTAAAAATTACTTGGAACATAAACTTTTGCCACATAAATTAGAAGTGCGTGAAACGCTGGCATATAAATTTAAGATGCCGACGGCAGCAACATCGCCAGCAACAGCAGCAACAACGACAGCAACAACAGCAGCTACAACAACAACAACAACAGATCAAAACGACTTTTAAATGCGCACGTCGCTGCAGTAAAAAACTCAACACATTTTCCATATATATATATATATATCTACAAATTTATGTAATGTAGCTGTTTTATTTATTGAATATTTAGCGGCAAGCTAAAGGGCCTCATTCGCGGCCCAGCATATGGCAATCAGCGTATATTGTTGTATTGTTGAATTTGCCTCAATTGTTGTTGCATGAATGCCAAGATATGTGTGTAAATGCACATAAATCAGAATTTAACGCAAAAGTTCCTTTCGACAAATTGTGATTTCGCTTAAGAAAGTAAATCCCAAGTCCTTTCGCAACATGTGTGCAGATCACAGTGGAAGTGAATAAAATTTACATTTTTTTTTTTTTTGGAGTGAATTGATACTTGAATTGTGTAAAATGCACACAATTGATAGTATGATTAATATTTATATTTTCATTCGTGATTTATTTACAATCTGCAGATAGTTAAACAAATGAATTTTAATATATTTATTTTTAGTTTACGATCTTTCTAATGCTGATTTGCTTTTTGATACAGATCAATCCTTTTAAGAAATTAGGCACGGCATTAACGAAAAATAATAAAATTTGAGATTAAAAAACATTTTATATAAATTGATATAAATGGGAGAGGAAATAGTTGAAGTATTTCCCCAGCCTTATGGATGCAACAACAAGAAGTCCTGAGTATGAAAATTTGCATCAGCATTTTGCGTTTCCACTTTGTTGCAATAACTATCACTTAACTGTGGGCAACGTCCATGTCTGTTGCTGCTTACGACTGGAGAAGATGCAGAGCAGAGCAGAGCAGAGCAGAGCAGAACCAAGCTGAACCAAACCGAACTGAACTGAACAAAGCATTATTTGGCAGATAAGAAAAATAGAGAAAAGGAGCATGTTTCGCATAGAAACGAATGCAAAGCCGACAGCAGCTACTGTTTCCATCTTTAAATGCACTTTAAATTGTCTTTGCTGCTATTGTTGTTGTTGTTGTTTGGGTAGTTGTTGTCGTTACCGTGTTGCAAGTTGCATTTGCATGCCACTCACAACTCACATGCTCTGAATATTACAGGCATTTCGACTTTTGTGTTTACGCATTGTCTACTTTGTCTTCTCTCTCTCACTCCCTCTCTCTCTCTCTCTCTCTCTCTGTCTCTCTCTCTATTTCTATATTTCTCTCTCTATCTCGATTCAGCGATTTTCTGTGCAATTCTGCTACGTTTTGCTTTGCACTTGTTTGCCTCTAATTGAAAATATTTTTGTTTGCACTTCATTAAACTTAAATGGCACATGAAAAACAAATAGTTACATTTAAGAAAAACTGCAAGCTGCAATAGGAATACCATAAAAAATAACTGTATACATATATATATATATATATCTATTTCTACATTTTTATTTCATAGCTTAACATTTTTGTTTTTAATAAAGTCGTTGCAATTCTTGTTCTTGACGTTTTAATCCGAAATGTTGTTATTGAAATTCATTTTATTTAAGCTGCACTCGGTTATTGCATTTTTTGCATACAAATTTGGTAGCTCTTGTGTGCAGCTCCAAAAAAACTCCCCCTCCAGCTCCTCCTCCACTTATATTTATATGCTAGCAACTATTGTGCTTTGCTAGAGGGGGGGGGTTCGTCGTCATGGCCCGATGTCTATGAGCAAATTCAATGGCATTTTGCGCTTTTCGAACTTTTAGCTGATTCTTTATTGTCAATCGAACAATAACGAAATCATCGGCCAAGTTACGTCAAACGCCGCAGACACAGACACACACACAGACACAGAAACAGCACGGCGATAACTTTAAGGTAGGCAGCAAGTCAGACAGGCGAGTTGCCTGAGCGACACGCCCCAGCAGTGAGATTTATATGCCCTGGCGATGTGACTCAATCAATGGCATTTGTGTTGTGCGACAACGACAACGACAACGACATCAACGGCAACAACAACGACAACAACAGCTGGAGCAGCAGCAGCAGCAGCAGCAGCAGCAGCAGCAGTAGCAACAACAATGATAACGAGAAGGCAAGGAGAACGCAAGAGGAGCTGAAGATGCAGCTGAACAGCAGACAGTTGGACGGAGTGAGGCATGCACAGCATTTTGTATAAAGAAATCAAAAATTTATACAAACTTTGCACAATGAATGAGTAACAACAAAGAGTGGGGGGAAACCGTACCCAAGCCGTTGCCAACTTCTGCCTTGGTTGGGAGTGCTGGGTGAAATAGAGTCCTCGTTTCATAGCAATTGCCGAAAATTGTTGCAGTTGACGTCCCCTGCTCGCTCTTTGACAGCAACAGCAGCAACAGCAGCAGCAGCAGAGGCAGCATCAACAAAATGGACACAGGAACTGAGCTGCAACTTTGAGGCAGCCGGGCAAGCAACAAAGGAACGAGCCTCAGTCGCCGGACATCTCAGGATGTGTACGAGCATGCCTGTGCTTATATATATATATATATAGAAATTTATATATATGTGTGTGTATATTTATATATATACATATGTGTGTGTGTGTGTTTGTGTGTGAATTTTCGTTTACACTGCATGTGCATGTGCAGTGGAATTAATTAAAAATTCCGAAAATATCCGGTTAGCTCTTTATAACCATTTCTCATACTGTGTGAACTTTTCATCTAGGCCAGTTCAAATCTAACAGTATTGTTGATACGTATTGTGCTTTAATGTACTTTGACTTTAAGACCAAACAGGATTCTATTTTCGAACTATATGCAGCATGCAGCATGCAGCAGCAGCTACCTCGTTTATTCAAATTACTTTTGGTTTTGGCCGCTTGCCCAGCCAAATACATAAATTAAATTATTTTGGCATCTAGTATAGCTTGGATAGCATATATAATATGTGCTCTTACTGCTTTAATTGAGCGATTAAGGATGCCAGCAGACTTCAATTGAAATTCGATTTTATTTAAGATAAATGCAATGTGAAAATATTTACTGCAGGAATATAGATATTCTTCAAGCATTTGTCACATTGACATAACTAGATAAATCGACAAGGCAGCAAATATATATTTTATTCTACGTAAAGTAAAATATATATTCGATAAATGTATTTTGTTTGATAAAAATGCCAAAATGTCGTTTCTAAATTATGGGCAATTTATGAGCAACTCGCAGAGTGCTTTTTACCCGGAACTCATTGCAAAAGGAACAAAAAATAAATCAGAACACAAATTAAAAGGGCAGCCATTGGCCGGAAGTGCTTTGACCGAGCATGACGAGGCAATTTTTCAGTAAAAATGACCGGCACGCTCGTTAAAACCAAAACAATTGACCACATAAATTAGCGACATTAAAATTGCTCGGCAGGATGCCAGGATGTGCAAGCGATTGATTCAATTAATTGCCAAATTAAAACTGGCATTTTTTTTTGGCCAAAAGGGCACCAAATGAAATAAGAAGAAGAAGAAGAAAATGAAGACGACCAAATGACATAGAAAGAGATATTATGACAAAGTTACAAAGGCAAACAATAAACGATTTGTGGGCCACTGCCCCAGAATTGGGCCAAATGAGCGCTTGGCCGGATTTGGGCCGGAGCAAAATAGTGACAGCCAACCCCCCGGTGGGGGGTGCGGCCACTCAGACACAATTGAATTTATTATGGCATTTCAACTCGACAAGCATCAATTGAATATAATTTTATCAACGCCCCCCGCCCACACACACACACATACATAACTTGGCCAAAGAGTAAGCGAGAGCCGTGGATATTGCGAGGGCGGCTCAGTTGCAATAGCATCATTATTGAACTAAACCGAAGCTATTGGCTCTCAATGGGCCACAACACGACACATTTGTATACAAGACACACACACACACAAACACACACACACATAAACACACACACACGTATACACAAAGAAACTTAGTCAGTCAGTTGGTCTGATGCCCTCTGGGTGTATTTTTCGCCATTATTGCCACAAACTCTGCTCACAAAAGTGTTGTGTGTTGACTGCTTTCTGATTCAGCTTCTCACAATTGTCATATCACATAGAACATAAGCACTTTTGTCGTTTGTCTGTTTGTATATGTTTGTATTTATATGTTATATGTTTTCGCAGTTCACTGAGGCAATTTTGTTCTCTTGTCGCTTCTTTTTTTTCGCAGGCAATTTGTGTGGCTTTGCAAATCAGTAAATATTTATTTACTATTTATTGAGTTAATACCAAGTTTACAACAATGTATAACACTTTTATACACATTGCCGACATTGGAACACCCTCTCTTTAAGTACGTTTTTTAAGGTTGAACTAAAAACATGTTTAAATTAAAAAGGATTTTTCAAACGTTGATCAATCAAACAGTTTCAGTTTTGTGGCTTGGAGCAAAGTGAATTAAATATCGGACAGGTCCTTCAAACGTTTCCAGATTTTATACATAATCGTTGACTGCACGTGCAATAAACCGCAATATTGTGTGGCAGAAACAACTATTACGACTACGTGCATGTAAGGCAGTGGCAGAGGCAGCAAACCGGACACGGAATGCGATAACCGGGCAACAAGCGGCAATAATGCATGAGGCATTAACTGGTATGGCGCAGATTTTGCGTATTGGCCGTTTATTATGCCAATGGTTATTAACATGGCTTAATTAGCCAGTGGCTTACATAACATGCCAAGCTTAAAGTATTAATGTAAATAATATAACAGGTGCTTAAGGACAACATGTTTCTGCATCTACCATGGCAAGAATAACAATGTTAAGCTGATTTTAGTTAATATCATAAACAAATTTAAATATCGTTAATATATGAGTAAATTTCATACATACAAATGTAGCTAGATTAATTAAAATTTGACAATCTAGAAAAAAAAATAAATTTTGGATCAGTTCATAAATATTAGCCACAGCTTACAGAACGGAATGGTTCCATATTTGCCTGCAAGAAGTAGCCATCGATGCCACATGGAGATCAGCAGCGGTTGTCCAATTGCTGACCAACTGCAGCTGTTGCCATGCAACATGATGGTGCAGATGGCCCAGGTGAGCTCAGCACTCGGGTAAATGATATACCGAACTGACCAGCCGTAGAGGTAAGCCTGGTAGTGAAGGTGGCATAGAATACGATTTCTGGCTGAGGCAGATTTGCTGACAGCTGATAGCTCATCAAACACACAGTTGCAGCGTTGCCACCAGGAACTATATATTGAACAGCGGAGGAAAGGGGCGATTTAATCCATCAGACTTGTCCAAGCTTCTCTGGTAAATTCACAATGCGTTGGCCAGTTTCACCTGGCTCTGCTTTAAAGTGCCGCCCCTTAAATGTTCTACCTTTTACTGGGCTATCTGGAACAATGTGTAGAAGCTGTGGGTCAGTGAACAAAATAGGGTGTTCATGCCACACCGTAGGCAGCAGAACTTGAAACTTTGCAGCAACATTCCACACATTCGATAGCATAGCGATTATCCCTCGGATAGCTGCAATGGCTCGAGCAAGTCTAGAATATATCAAACACTCGTTGAAATACACACTTGGAAACGGAGCTGCAACTGCACTGGATGCAGGAGGGACGCCATCAAGTGGAGTAGGAGCAGAGAAGCAGTTCTTCCTCTAATCCGCTAATGAACTGTTCTCGTCGATTAGCCCTGTCTGTGATCTGGCCGTAAGCGGATTGTCGACTCTCTGCCAAAGAAAGAGAAAATAACATAAATGTAATTAAAAGCGCTAAACACTTAGTAAATAATTTACAACTATGTGTTTTTTTCAGT
Organism: Drosophila fungiperda; assembly: GCA_035042345.1. Taxonomy (NCBI): domain Eukaryota; kingdom Metazoa; phylum Arthropoda; class Insecta; order Diptera; family Drosophilidae; genus Drosophila; species Drosophila fungiperda. Next base: position 4,607,527 of record JAWNLM010000015.1, on the reverse strand, counting down.
GTACAAAAGTTGAAAAGGTTGAGAATATACGAATAACAGTTAGTTACAGTGGCTAAATCGTTTTACTTGCAACTTCAAAGCAGCCTATAAATACTTTAAAATATGCTTTCAATATCCTCAATTTGCATAATAAAAAATTGCTCAATAATCCAAGGGATGTCCTGGTGCAGCCAAAGGATCTGTCCAAGCTTACACAGCGCCAACAGATCAACCAACATTGAGCAGAGGCCGTCGGTCAGCTTGTCAACATTTTCCATGGAACGCACACAAAATGTGACAGTTAAGAACATAAATTTAATTACAACAAAATTATGTAAATAGTCCTGTGAGGATGCAGCCAGTTCCCTCTGGATGCAAATATATTAAAGTTGAAACTTTGCAGCTCGAGAAACTTGTGCGTCAGCATGTTGCAGCTTGAATTGTGGGTGCAACGTCTGTCTACGTGTCTCATTGCGCTTTTGACGGGATTAAGCAGCAAATATCAAGCAAGGGTTCTAATTGCAAAATAATTGGCACACACACACACACACAGGTTAGCATATATATATATATACATGTCAAATTGTGAGCTCATTAAATTTTAAGCCCGATTACTGCTCGATAATCAATATGAAGCAAGCAATTTGATGCGTTGCATGCCACACTAATTGAACTAAGTTCAAATGCTTTTGATTAAAATTCAATTTTAATGCCCAGTTTTAAAGCTTTTTTCTATAGATACAAAATATATATATTTTAGGAAAATTAAATGGAAAATCTGCTTCTATGAGCCAAAGCTTAATTATACCCTCAACCCATTGAAAACTGATTAAAAAAATATTATAGTTTTGTACAAAATTATGAAAAGTATCCCATCATATATATATATTATTTATCATATCCCGGGGACCATTAGAATCCGAAATTTTAATGTAAATTCGAGCTTATCTCGCTTAGATCAACATTAATTCATTTCCACTTAAAATTGAGAGCTAAAATAAAATTTGCCAATAAATCTAGATGAACATAATTAAATGCTGGATTGACGGTATCTGTTAGTCGAGCTCACTCGACTACAGCATCACTACTTGTTGAAAAGGTCATAATACTAATATTCCAAACTAGAATTAAACGATGGATTCAGGTCAAATTAAGTTCGCTTTAAGTGTGAACAGTGTGTGTAAATACTCGAATATAGATACAAATGCAAACGAATGGCTTCATCGAAATTTGCACACAAAATGTATAAAATGTGTAAATTCATATTGCATAGACAGACATTCCTGAATGGCTTACATTGTGGTCGGAAGAGTGGCCAAAATGTTTTTAATATAAACATATCCCTTGGTAACATGTTGATTTCATTAAAATGCAAATTCAGCTTGTTTTCATTGCAGCAAGTCTTTTGCATTTATAAGTCGAAGAACAGTAAACAAATGCAAGAAAATTGCGCTTTGTGAGCTGCTTATTGTTGTTTGCGCAATAAATTATACTTAATTAAAAACAATTAAAAGCAAATCCAATTATATTTTGCATAGGGCTCAAACCCAAAACCCCAAAAGCCCATCTTCCGGTATAATGCTGAACTTTTGCCCACATTTGTTGTGAATTCCATAGCAAATATTTGACAACATTTTTGGAGCAAAACTAAACAAATCTTTGTTACATTTCAAATGTGCAAACATGTGAATAGAATCCAAGTTCACGAAATTCTCGTACAACGTCTCTGTCAGTGTTGTGCCACTGATAATCTCAGTTTGTCTCTGGCATTTGAGTTGATTTCGAAAATATTTTAATTATTCAATGCCCCAGACTAGTTTAGCACAACACACAACTGCAAATGTTGAGGCTCAACAGTTGGCCAAACAATTTGGCAAACATGCAATCAGTGGCCAACAAATTCATGCAATTACTCTGTATCTCTTGCAAGTGGGCCACTTATGTAACTGGGCTGTATATGGCAGAGTCTCGGTCAAGAGGTGTGACCCACACACACACCACACACACACGCACACACACTCACATATTCATATATATGTATCGTTCTATAAATTGTAATTCAAAGCGAACTGGTCGAAGTGAGAAGATTTGACAAATATTGACAGCATAATTAATTTGCGACAGAGTGTTTGCCATTGCATATTTAATTATTAACAATAACAATTTAATTATGCAACTTTTGCATTTTACGACTGTAATTAATTAAAATTTTGACAAGACGCCCCCTCGCAGGCTCAATCCCATCTAAAACACACAGAGATCCCACTGGAATTGGTTACAAACTTTAGCTTCAGCTAGCCAAGCCAAGCGAGCCAAGACACATAAAACAAACATTGACACACTGCCACGCCCACCCATCTAAAAGAGTTCACTTTATACAGTATTTTATATGCTGGATTCTGTGTTCTCTATTCGGTATTCTGTATCCTATATTCTGTAGCACAAAACTTGCACCAAACTCAGCTGGCGACTGCCAGTTGCTGGGCAGCGGGCAGCGGGCAGCGGGCAGAGGGCAGCGGGCAGCTCAAAAAAAAAAAAAAACTTTCAAGAACTTTTCACTCCACGTGGTATTGTTATTGCTATGCTGATGCTACGATTGTTGTTTGGAATATACCCTTCCTTTTTCACGATACCTTTTCTTATATTATCTTCCTGAAACAAATAGATAAAGATGAATATATACACATACCTTCCCAATTGGGAAGGTTAAGGCATGTTTCACATACGAAGAAATCAAGTATCAGAATTTGGCTTACAAGCATTTGCCTCCATCAATGTATATATTCATCTTTATCTATTTGTTTCAGGAAGATAATATAAGAAAAGGTATCGTGAAAAAGGAAAAAGGACAATATTTTCTCTCAAATAAATAGCGATTATTTAATGAGAATTTACTTATGAATCTTATGTAATATGTATGTAATATATATTTAAAAAACGCTAATGTATTTTAAATTATTAAAAAAATTTCATATGGAAAATATGCCCAATATAATTTCCCTTTCAAGTAAAGGAAACTTAATTAATTCATTTATTCATATTAATGATATTTCTGCAATAATTTTGGATTAATTCATATAGGGTTTTATTTATTGGGGTCTTGTACACAAATTAATTTTTACTAATTAATATTTATATATAATTAACATATATATAATATAATATACTAATTAATATAATATTTATAGTATTAACATATGTTTTTATTTATCGCTAATAAATGATAAAAGTGTATCAGGAACTGCGTTATTTGGCTTTTAGTTTGCTGCTGCTGCTGATGATGTTGGTGGTGGTGTTGCAATGCTCGGACAGCAGTTGAATCCAAAATGAAATACTTGATTTCAGCCTCCATGGAATTTGTGGAGCAAGTGCAGCGGCAAAAAGTTGACGCATGAACCGAAGTTGGAGCTGCGGCAGGAGCAGTGCCAGAAACTTTGCCCCTTGCGCAGGAAGTCAACTTGGCATCTTCTGCCTGCCGACGTCGACATCGAAGCCGTAGCCGTAGCCGTAGCCGGAGTAGAAGTCGACGCCAACACCAGACTGTATACGGCATGATGAAGATGAAGCTGGAGGTAGACGTTGACTGTGGAGCAGTTTACTTAAAATGTTTAGTGGAAAGTGTTTTAAAATACATTAAAAAGTTCATGGCTGCCGTGGCACGCATAGAATTTATGCGAATTTGGTGAACTCGAGAGTGGAAACTTTTTACATTTGCGAACGCCCAATCAAGTTAAATATTTGTTCAGCTTAAGCAGCTGAGCCGTTGAGCTTTTAAATAGCCAAAAAGCACAAACACATATATGTATGCACATATACATAAATATATATATATATATATGTAAGCATTACATATGCCTGACCAAACAGCGTGTGTGTGTTTGGGTGTGTAAAAGCAAAGCATTTGATATGATATTCCATGAAATCTATATTCAAATAAATAGGTAGAAATGTATATATTTCTTGATATAATGCGGTCTTTGCCGAGGGCACCTCACGCTATTTGTGCCAGTCATTTAATGAGCTACTTTTACCATCTCATATTTTTGACATCCGGAGTGGGTGCAGTGGGTGATAAAATACAATATTCTCCACGGTCTGGCATCGAATTTGCTCACGTCTTTCCGATCTGGCGGCGGGTTTATGCCCCTGATTTTATTAGCATCCCCGCAAAACTGTCGAATTTGCAAATGACAAAGTCGTATTTCATTTCTTTAACAACGCAATTACCGAAATGAATACGCCAGGATGACAAAAGAAAAAAGAAAAAAAAAAAACATTTTCACAAGTAAACAAACAAATAAGTAATTTGTCTATTTATAAATTTCTCGTTATTTATTTATGAAAAAATATAGGCAAGGTAAAGCTAAATAAATCAATTAGTTAAAGATAACTTTATTGTAAATGAGCATAGCAATTAATTAAAAAAAAAATACAAAAAAAGTGGATAAAAGAAATGTACAAATTATGAGGAGAAAAGCAGTTGGAAAAAGGTGAAAAAGATAATGGAAAATGTTTAACACTTATTCACTTAAGTCTCAACAAAAAGATTCGCAGAGTTGAGCGAAAACGTACAAATTTTATTTTATTAATCGTTTCGTATAAATTTCGCAGCTGCAGTGCAAAAAGTGCAAAAACAACAAAATTTTCAAATTTCATACAATGCATATTTATATTGTACACAATGATGGCTTTATGTATGTATATAAACGCATTTAATTATATAATCCATTTGAATTTAAATGCAAAGTAATAAAAATAATAATTAAAAAGCCGTGTAAATTGCTGTAAAGAATCTTCTCATATTGAATTAATTCAACTAATGAAAATAGTTGGCAGAAAAAGAAGGAAATTAATTTAATTTGCGTCAATTCGCAATTTGCAAAAAAACACATTATGCAGAATAATCGACATTTCAAATTGCATTATGCACAAGAATAAATGTGTGAAATAACAATTTGCATAGCATTCGAAATGCGCTACACTTTAAATAAGATAAATACAAAAAAAAAAACACACACACACATCAAATTAATAACTGAATTGAAATTGTATTTTTTTTCTACTTGATTATACAGACTTTTGTATAGCCTTGTGCAGTTTATTTTGATTCTGATTTTCAGATATGGAACACATTGATGGATACATCAGTAAATTCATACGATATATTTATTTATTCAGTATTGCTAAGTGAGTCGATATAAACATCTGCGTGTTTTCTTAGTCTTAAAAGCAAAAATAACCCCAATATATAATAAAGCCAATCAGCCGAAAAATAAATGTAAATAATATGTCATTTTATTTTCAACCCAATCAATAGTATCTTATTAAATATATTTAACAAGAGTTAATCTGCTGACTTTGAAATTTGACATCGAGGTTCAAAAAGTAAGGGTATTCCTCGGCTTGCGTAATAATACATTTTTTCTATTTGGCTTTGCATTTGATAGTGTTTAAAATAGTTAATCATTTTCGGTATTTTAGTATGGCTTTTATTTAGTTACGAAAGTAGTCGAGAATATATAAAATTTGAAATTAATAATATTAGCTAAAGCTAAACTTAAAAATATCTTTATATGACTATATAACTAAAATCATTTATATTCATTTATATTAAAATTTTTATATAAAAATTAACTGTGCAAAATGCTTTGCTTTGAAAAAATCATAAAATTCGTTCTTAAATGTTAATTAATTCACAAATGTGAGATTTAAATACCAATTAGCAGCTTAATTGCTTATATTTTATAATTTTAATTAGCTATCAAATAACTAAAACTTCTTTCAAATTTATGAGACCAAAATACTTTCCGGGAATTAATATAAATTTAGCTGCTATCTAAATATCAGCTAAGATGCAACTGGCCAAAACAGTTTTAGCAAAGTGATTTAGGGTATATTAAAGGATTTGCGGTCGCAAATAGTTAAAATGGCTTATGCCAGTCGCATACGAGAAAAGCTGGCCAACAACTAAAGTTAAGCGGCAGCCAAGCCAGAACGGAACACAAACGGAAACGGAAACGAAACGATTTGCGAGAGTTCGGCAAATAGGCAGAGAGTGAATTGAGAGAAAGAAAGTGAGGCAGAATGAGAGACAGAGAGAGAGAGAGAGAGAGAGAGAGAGGGAAAAGTGTTTCATTGCCATAAGGTTCATTTCCTGTTGCTCTTTGCTTAAGCTTAAGAGCAGATGCTCTCTCTCTGTCTCTCTCTCTCTTAAGCCAAGCATCCAGTTTTGTGCCCTGCTCGCAATTGTTTTTGTCAACAATTTTGCCATCTTAAGCGTATTTACACGCTTCAAGTATCAACAGACGACAACAACAACAATAAACAATAAACAATAAACAATAAACAAGCGCAGAACGCGTCACACATTGCCCGCTGCCAGAGTGCCAAATTGAATTAATTGCAAAGTGTTGTCTGAGTACCAACCACCCCCCCCCCTACACCACCTTGCCAGCCATCCTCTGCTGGGCATTAAAAAAGATAAAGTGGGGCAGGTGAGGCCGCAGTACAACATTTTGATGACCATAATGACAACAATTAAATATAAATCACCGACCAGCAACAAGCCAAGGTTATCCACCCCCTCCCCAGCAGCATATTTTGGACTTCTTCTCTGCCACTCAACCCCCCATCCACCACCCATTCGCGACGCAAGCATACAATTAGCTTTTATGGCCGCTGTGTAAAAGAAAATGTCGGTTTTGGCCATGGCCTCTACGCACTTTTGCGTATGGTAATTTGAAAATATGGTAATTAAGAAGAGGCTACAAAAATAAAATCTGTATGTTAGTAAATTTATGTATGTATGTAGCAGAGAAAAACAAGTGGAAGAAGAAGCAGCAGCAGCAGCAGCAGCAGCAGCGACAGCTCTGACATCCTGGCTGTCTGTTCTAATTAGGCGCACATAAATTTGGTTGCAAGAACAGAAATAAAAGCGGCAAATCCTAAATAACAATTAAAACAATTTGCAAGATTAAAAACACCTTACGGTCGATGCTTTAATATTTTAATTAAAAATTCTTTAGCCGCAATATGCTGGCAGAGGCCAGGCACAGTCACAGTCCGAAGTGTGGCAAGGCACTCTCTTTTGTTGCTGTTGTTGCTGTTGATGTTGCAAATGCCGCGTGTTGGCTATAGCCAGCGGTCGAGTGTTCTGAATGGTCTCCGGAGGCCTATGACTTTGAATTATTGCTGGCCCAGTCATAAATTAAGTTCGCGGCTCACTGGGGTATGGTCGCGGGGGGGTGGCGAGTGGCCAAGGGGAGGGGTGTACAGTGTTGTAGCAGTGGCAAGGTGGCAAGGTGGCAAGTTGGCTTCTCAACCTACTTGATAGCCGTTTAGCGCGTGCTAATAATCTTAAATGGAGGCAAGATGCGATCAACATGCTCCAATCGAATCCAATTTAAGGAAAAAGGATCTGCACTTAAAGCCAGGTTAATCGAAATATTCAAAATGCCATTTTTAACTATTATTTTAATTTAGTACAAACACACAAACCAAATCAATTTACCATCATGAGAAGATTATCCCACTGGCAATATTTCTTATATATAATTATTATTTATAAATATTGTATTATTTTTAGCAAAGCGAAAAATAATTCTTTGTGCTGGTATTTCTAAAATGATTTAGTTACTTTTTTTTTTAATTTACGCATTAATATTGAAATTGATGGCTTCAATTTTTATGCAAAAAGCCCATTCAAAATTGAATTGAATAAACGAGATTAAATTAAAGACAGATTAAATTTATTGCATTTTATCGTTCGGCAAATATCGACATAATTCGAATAGCATTTTGTTCTATAAATTAAACATTTTGTCAAAAAAAAATAAAGAGATTAAATTGCTATACAATTTCTTTGTTTTATAAAAGTTCTTTTTTGCATTTATACTTTTTAAAAATATTATTCTTAAAAATGCCTTTCCTACTTTAATAATTTGTATGTCGTATATTAAAAAATTATTTTTAAAATTTTCTAGTATTTATCTCAGGTTTTCTTCAGGATACCAAGTAGATTATTAAGTTGAAAGTTGTGTTTTTTTTTTTTGCTTAATGAAAAATATTTAAATCACTTTTTACTTTGTACATCTAAAAATATTTTGCGGTACTTTTAATTTGATTTTCAATATCACTCATTTTGCACAAAAACTTGGCTGGTTTCTAGATTATTTTCTCATTATTTGGCAGACTCCAGTTTTTGTGGCAAGAGCTTATTTGCATGCAATCAACACGTGCAACAAATGTTAACATGTTTCTGGCTATCACTACACAAATGCGTTAGTACAAAGAGTCCAAAAGAGATAATAATAATAAATGTTAGAGCCCAAAAACTGTTGTCATTTGGGGCGCAACTACGAATAAACAACTGATTTGGGGGCAGCACAAGACTTGTTGCATAAACGGCGACACATCCTGTGCGGGGGTTTGGTCCTTGACTCGCTTTGCTCCTTTCGTGGGCAAAGCAATTTGAACACAATAAAGCCGAACCGACTCAATCTGAACCTGCATATTAAATTCAGAGGCATTTGGCCAAGGCCTTAAGCCGTCGTAAATAAATGCGAAGGCTGCACAAGGAGCAGAAGGACCAGCAGGACCTGCAGGACCAGAAGGACCAGAAGGAGTTAACCGTTGCGGCCGCGCAATCAAATTCAGATACTTGGTGACGCTCTTTATGCCCCACCTCACTCTCTCTCTCTCTCTCTCTCTCTCCCTCTCTCAGTCTCTGTCTCTGTCTCTCTCTGTCTGCCTGTCGTTTGCTGTGGTACTTAAGTGTCGTAAAGTCCTTTTGCGTGCAACGGCAACAACATCATCGGCAGGGACTTTTATGATTTATGCAACTATCGCCTGCAGCCGTAGCCGGAGCCGGAGTCTGAGTCAGTGGCAGGGGCAGGGGCAGGGGCACAGCACCAGCCCAAGCCGGCGTCAGGACACCAGGACAGCCTGTAGGACAGCCGATTGCCAAAATCCTTGAGGCGCTTCTATTTTTTTTTCTTTTTTTTTTTCTTTGTCATCCTCCAAAATGTGCATTTTTTTTTATTTAACGTGAGCTGAGCGGGGGGCGGAAGGTGGCTCGACATTCATGAATAAAAGATTTTCAAGTGTGCTGCCACCACCACCCCTCCCTTCGCCCATCCCCTCCTTCTCGCACGCTGCTTTCTCTCAATTTATTATGCTTCTGGCCTTGCCGAGTGCAAATAATAAGCAGCAAGTGCACCGCCACGCCCACAACGCCTCCACACAAGCACCTATTCTGTCTCCCTCCCCCTCAACCTCTCCCTCGTCCATGCACTTACACGCCCACACAATTGCCAAGGACAGATGAAAGAGGCGCCTCTGGAAAATTAGCAAAGCAAAGAGTTGCAGTTTACTTGCCATTTAGGCGCCGCACTCGACAGTTGTGTTTGTCAGTGGCAGCAACAATAACCACCAACAACAACAACAACAAATGGTAACAACAACCAGTAACAACAACAACAACAACAACAACAATGCTTGAGCTGAGGTTGCATTTGGTTTTGTTTGCCGTCACCATTTATTTTCTTTGTTTGTTGACTCTCAAGATCGCTGGGCCGGGCCAAAAGCGGATGCCCAAAATAGCCACCTGGATGTCGGATGTTAAAACGCCCCCAGAAAAAAAAAAAACATGCAACACTTTTGTCTTGTGTAAACTGTGCACCAAAAATCCCCTAAAGGAGCTGTTACTTGCAGCTTTGGCAACATTTGCGCCATCAACATAAAAATCTCTATTAAGAAATTTATTTAACCTGAAAATATTTATTTATATGTGCGTATATATATATATATATTTACAATTTTACTAAAAAGCTTCCACAAGAAATATATTCATGTAATTATTTCAACTTTAAGTTTGCATATTTCCATAGATTCCAATTTAAAACAATTTATCAAAATATTCATAAGTATTAAGTACAAAATATATTTTAAGCTGGAATAATAGGTATGTTTGTAAATATATTTATTTGTTTAATATATGCACTAAATTAAGAGTCAACAATTAAATATTTGGAAATTAAAAGAGAGTAATTAAATAATATTAAAAATAATACAACCCCAGCAATAAATCTTTTCAAAGGTAATTTTCAAATATGAAAAATGAACAAGAAAAAATTTAAAATAAATGAAAATAAAAACTTTTAAATGTACTTTGATATTTATGAAAATTCAAATTAAATAAAATTAATATTAATTGCAGCTTTTTGTCTATTAATATCAAGATTAATTAATAAATTTAGTAAATCAATTCCAATTTTCTGCAAAGTTTCTTATTCGTATTTTAATGGTAATTAGAGTTAAGGCTCAAAATACTATGTTTTCGAGATTCCAAATAATACAAATATTGTAGAAACAAATTAATTGGCATCTGTTGAGTCATTCAAAATTTATTACAAAAAAATATATTTCTTTTTACACAATTTGCAAGAAAAACAATTCGATTTATAGCTGAGTAGTCTTGAAACATTTCAATTTCACTTCAAAGAAATAAATTCCACTTGATAATTTTATATTTGCCAGACAGAATATTATTTTTCTGAATTCTGAATTTTAGCTACTAATTGTAAATTAAAAAGGGCGCCTAACTCACAACATGCCACTTTCCAGCACTGGACTTGAAGCGCTGCCAACTTCATAAATTAATTTCAAGCTAAAATTAACAGTGCGATTTTGAGCGGTGTGTGCCATACTGCGTTCATCGCTAACATATGTTAAGTAATGGTAGTTAACAGTCTGCTGATCGAATGCTGTTAGCCGTTTATTATATTCGACCACACTCCTCGATAACAGCATGTTTTTTTACTGCTCCGCCATTTTGGTCACACCGAACAGTTGCCGAATTGTTTTTGTCGTGAGCGGTTGATGTGGACGGGCGCAGCGCTTCGCATTTTATGTACGTTCATTTCTGTAAACGCCATTTATGTGTATGCGCGCGAGTGTGAAGGTGTGTGTACTTGCATGCTAGCCAGTCGCTATTTTTTTTGCGCCTTTGTACAGTAAAAATTCATATTTAGCTGCTAACGCGCTGCACTCGTAGCAAATGTGAGTGGCAAAATGAAGCGTGCGAAAAAAAAGTGCAAAACAACGAAGCCGCTTACCTCGCATTCAGTTGCTGTTTTTGCTGTTTTTGTTGTAGCCTAAGACCAGCATTTTGTTGTTGCGCAGCGCGCATTGTGAGAGTTGTGTGTGTGTCTCTCTCTATGTGTGAGTGACTGTGTGTGTGTGTGCGTATAAATTCCAAAACATACGTTTGCACAGTGGCACCAAAGTGTGAGCTCAGAATTATTTCCATGCCCGGCTTTGGACATCAATGTGTGTGTGTGTGTGTTTGGGTGTGTCGTTGTAGCAGTGTTTATTATAATTTCCCTCGTTTTCGTATTTCGTTGGTTTTTTTTATTTCGACTTAAGTGGAGTTTTTGTATTATTGTATTCATTCTTAATTTTGTATTGTTGCTTTTGCTTTTCGTCTACGCATCATGCCCTCTTTTACAATTCTCTCATTCTAAGCCCATTCGCACCAGGCAAGTGTCATTGTGAGCTGTTGTCGCTTCTTCTGCTTCTTCACGTTCTTGTGTGCGGACGTGTGTATGCGTGTGCATGAAGCAACAAATGTGGCCAACAATTATTAAAAGCTGCGATACGTGATAAAATGTGACCAGAGCCCAAGACGAGCCAAGTGCCAATTAGAATTTATTATTAATCATTATTATTATTTTTTGCTTACTCCTTTTATGCTCATTCGCTCGCACTTCGTGTGCCTTAATGAGTCGCTCTGCGCGTTCGCACGCACTCTCATGCTCTCTCGCTCTCTCTACATCTCTATCTCCTCCTCTCCGGAGTTACAACAACAACAACAAAAATAACAGCAAGGAATTTTAACGTGTGCTACTTCTTCTTCTCGTGGCCTTTGCTACCTTTTACAAATACAAGGGCGAAAAGTGGGAAGTAAAATGTAATAAAAGTTTAATTAATTACAGCAAATTAGCGCAAAATGTGGCTAAAACGTGTGCGATAAAAGTACAACAAAAGTAAAACCAAAACCAACAAAGAAAAGAAGTAAATCAAACGCAAAAAGCAGATAGTAAAAGAAAACCAAAACCAGCAACAAAAACTGCGCGTGCCTTGCTATATCTGTATTAGTACCTGTGCGTGTGCGTGCGAGTGTGTGTTTTGTGTTTGTGTTTGCGTACGTTTTGCAACAGATGCTGCAAGCGTTACGCTCTGTTGTTGTGCAAAGACAACAGCAACAACAACAACAACGACGTCTAAATCGATAAGCATCAAATACGTCATCAACTGTGCGACAAGCAACAACAACAACAAACACCATGTTCAAGTGCATTCCAATATTCAAAGGCTGCAACAGGCAGGTCGAATTTGTAGACAAGCGCCACTGTTCCCTGCCACAAGTGCCCGAAGAAATTCTACGCTACTCGCGCACCCTCGAGGAACTCTTTCTGGATGCGAATCACATACGCGATTTGCCAAAGGTTAGTATAAAAGTAGATATATATATTATATATATATACTTTATTTATAAACTATATTCTCTCTATATAATTTTAAATTGCTTTAAGCGTAAACAATATATTTCATTTATTTATTTGGTTCAGTGAACTCGGTCTTTATTGGGTGCAACATCCCTGTGCCTCTGGCTTTGCCCTGCGAGAGAAGTTCTTTTTCTTTGCTTCTATTTGCGATTCTCATCCTTGTTGCCGGGGTTGTTGTCCAGCGCAATTTGCATTGCTCCTCCCCTCTTGCAGTATGTGGCATGAACAGCGCAACGTAGAAGAAGACAATGATTACTGTAAAAAAAGACGTCCGCTCGACACAGTTGGGCGGAAGTCTTAAATTAATAACGATGGAGTGGGGGGCGCAGTGGGGCGAGTTTGTTATTCTCTGCGACACAAGTGGCATGCACGTATAATTGAATATTCAATTATGCAACAGGCTGATGTTGATGCATATACAGACACACACACACACACACACACACTGACATATCGTGTATAAATTATGTACATCAAAAGACTAAAGCGACCGCAATTCTAATTGGGGAGCAAGTGTCGGGTAAATGGGAGACAATAATTTGGTGATCGCTTCGGCAATTAGCAGCGATTAGCAACGATTAATGATTCCTAACAAACAATTGTGAATCATTTTGTAAATAAATTTGCTGCTGACTTCCGTTTTATGTGCAGCTGGAAAACAAACAAACAAACAACAACTGCAACAAGAACAACAAGTAGCTGGGTCTATAAACAGACAACAATGCGTTGACATAGCAACAAGTGTTGGGTTGCCAGGGGGTGAGGGATGTGACGGACAGTTGCTTGGTTGCTTGAGTTATTAATGTATTAACATAGATATAAATTTACATATAGCATGTACACTTAATCCACAACCACAGCCCTTCCCTGTGCTTTGACTTGTGCGATTAATTTGTGGTTACTCCACTTTATTTTTAAAGCCCTCAAAATAGACATAAAGAGTGTGTAATTAATAGATAAGTCGATATTTAAATTGTTGAGCAATCTGTCTTTTGCTCCGAGCGAAATTAAAATATTCGCTTGACAGAAGACAAATCAACTCAACTAGAATGGGTATTAAATTTCCGACTTGTATTTCTGTATTCTATAGATAAAAATATATATAAATAATATAAAATGTATACCTAAAATAAAGTAAATTCAACTCAACTTGAAAGAGTATTAAAATCTCGACTTTTCTTTGATTATTTGATTGCCGCTGCAATTTCCACTCGACTTTAGTTTTCATGTCTTCAAATTGTGCAGTTTCCCCTTGTTTTTAGTTTTTGTAGAGCTTCCTTCGCGGTTAGCCGCACTCGCTAATGAACTTCTAATGCAAATTTTTGTTGCTCGTTTACATCAATAAAGCGCACAACAAGCGTACACAGAAGCAACAACATTTACTGGAGCAATGGACCCACAAGTTGATGCTGCTCTTCCTGTTGTTGCTGTTGCTGCAAACAACAACATGTTGCTGACCGATGACAACAACACGAACGACGACAACAATGGACACCGATAATAATGATGATGTTCTCTTTTGCCACAATCGAAGTTCGCTTGTGGATGCCACAGCGACTCTAACATCAATTCTTACTCTGTCGGATGTGTTGCTGCTGGTTATTATTGTTGCTGTTTGCTGTTGTTGTTGTTGGCTCTTCTGCGAATTTTATAAGCTGTGATCGGCCGTCAACCCTTTAACTCTTTGAGAGATGCAGACAATTTCCTCGTTGTCATAGCAACAATAAACATCAACGACAGCAGCACAAACGTGCCCCAACTCAATTGCTCTTAACTCGACGACAATCTGCTGCAATCGCCCCTCGTTTGACAAAGCTGACCCGCGTTGAAAATCCAAAAGCCCCAATTATAAAAATAGTAATTATGTTGGATAAACAGCGTTTTCAACTGACAAGCTCAAAGCAAATATGTATATAATAATATCTGTATATGATAATATTTTAACCTAGTTTCGCTCGTAAACAAGATATAATCCTATTAAATGTTATTTTAAATGAACCAAAGTACGCAGTATTCTCTCAATTTTCTGATCTGACAAATTATGCTGGGCTTTACATTTTAAAACATTTTATTCACTGAAATTAGTTGAATTAGTAATATTCTCTCAGCTTTGAGCTGAGTATTCAGAGAAAACAACTTTTTATTTTGTCCCACACAGCATTTTAAGAAACAAGTACAGATTCTAATATTGCCTCAGTTATATCCGATTTTGAAAGTATTTTTTACAGTTTATCAATAATATATCAAGGTAAAATATATATCTGTTAATAATATATATACTACTATATATCGAAAATGCTTGTTACTTACATCCATAATTTTTAATGAGTTCAGTATTCATAAATAATATAAATTTCTTAACCAAACCTAATATTTTTCAGTTGAAATAGCTTCAAATGATATTCAGCTATATTTTGTATTAAATTCTATTTAATATCCATCCACTCACATGGCACATTGCCTGTTAATTATATATTGTGTGTGTAATATTTTCACTCACGATATTATCACTAAGCACCACTTTTTTATACAAGTGGCAATTAGCTGATATTTTGCATAATGCAGTCGCTGCTCACAGAACCTACCTCAAATTTAACATATTCTCTTTTCTGTTTTTTTTTTTTTTATTCGCTTATGTATAAAATTGGTTTGGTTGCTCGAAGCACTCATTCATTGGTTTTGCTCTTTCTTTGCTGCCAATTAGTCACGCCCGCTGATAAGATATCGGGTAATCGCCTCTTATCGCCTGCCTTGAGGTCTGCGCTTCAGCTAACACACACACACACACACATTCACACACCCAGCTCAGGTTGTGCCTTGCCTTGCCTTCCTTCATTTCGGTGGACTGGCTTGTCTTTCGCAATTGGAATCGGGGCGCTGTTTTGTTATTGCAGGTGCTTTTCGTTCGAGAACTTAAACGGCTGTCTGGCTATTTGGAACCCAATACCAAAGCGTCGGCAATGACATCATTAAGCAGCAGTAGCAGCTATGAAAACAACAACAAAACAGCATTTAAAATGGCGACGCTCTCTTTTAGTTTGGCTTAGTTTGGTTTTCTTTTTAGCTAAACCCACAAGTAACTATTAGCCTATGATAGCAGTGTGCCTTGCAAATAGTTGTGGTGCCCTCTGTTTGGGCCAAAATTCAGCATTGATTTCTGTACTTGGCTTTTCAATGGGTCACAGTTGGTTAACTAGCGTCGTCGCTTCTATAAATACTATGGAGTCGGTGAGTCGAGTCGAGTCGCTCAAAACCGGTTCTCCTATATGTATGTGTGTATGTTTATATATGTATATATATATATCTATGTGTGCACATATCATAAATGTTCTCGAGCTATTTCAATTAGTTTTTATACCCCGTAATATAAACGATTGGCGCGACGGGTATAATTAATGATTTAGCTATAATTAAAACGCATTTATCATATGAAATACAAAGTCTCAAAATATTTCTTTATACATTAATTTTATTGGAAAGAAAGTTTTGCTTTGATTGGAGCACTTCAAAATGTATTTTTCGTTTTGCAAGCAATGCTTGGCTTTGATGTAGCGCAACTTCTAGTCAGCAAATTGTGACAGTGTCAGTTTTAACTGATTTACTTGCTGGCCGCTTTAAAACAATACAATACATTAGCTGACGTCAAGGAACCGTTTGAGAATGCCAACAATTTTTCACTTGAAATACACTTCCCAAAAAACTAATTGCAAAACTAATTGCTGCAGCAGAAGAGATTTATTGATAGTTTCTTTTGTGTTTATCTACACTTGGATAATAGAGGAATGAATAACTGTTGCGACAATTAAGTGAAATATGCTGGTAAGTGCATAACTGTTTTAACGGGAGCTTGTCATAGATGTGGTCCTGCAACTTGTGGCTGCAAGTGCAACAACAACAATAGCTGTCAGTATTTATGTGCCTGTCGGTCGACGCCTTTTTGCTGCGTTTTGTGTCTGTGTGCGATGCTAGAAAAATGAAGATGTACAGATTTAAGCAGGCGCACAGCTGCCACAAGCAGGCAACGGGTCTAGACCGTTGTTGCGGATGTCACAGCGTGCCATCTACTACCAGCATATAAAAACATTGTGTATGCATGTGTGTGTGTTCAGCTGCATGTATCTGCATCTGCAAAATGTTGCAACTGCTGCCGGTTTGCGGAACAACCATGCACATGTTTATCTATATACATATGTGAGTCTCTTCCAAGTGTGGCTCGTCGTTATTGTTGTAGTTGTTGTTGTTGTTGTTGCTTTAGTTGTTGTTGCTCTTGTTGCTGTTGTGTTCTAGCTCAGCTGGTTTTCGTATTTAGTAGATGCGCCCAGCGAGATATGCGCGTTTTGTGTCTAGAACTCGTTTTTGGACGTTGTGTTAAATTGCGTTGTTTTGCCATTTGCTGTTCGCCCAGTCATTTGCAACATGCACACCACCATGCATGGCTCTGTGTTCATACGCATGTGTGTGTACGCATGTGTGTGTGTGTGTGTGTTGTGTACAACCAGATACATTTAGCTGATTACACTTGCAGATACATTATGAAATAACTGAAAATCAACGAAGCGCACTGCATCTCTGTGTGTGTGTGTGTGTGTGAGTGTGTTTGTTCATGTTCTCTGTGTGTAATTCCATGCCTGTCATGGTTCGTTCAGCGCTGTAAACACCCACAGTTTTATAGCTTTCAAAAAGTTATCTCGGCCTTGCATCTGCATCTGTATCCCTGTGTCTGTATCCCGTATCTGTGTGCATGGCTATTCAATGTCGCAAAGTGATTTTCGAAAAATGTGCTTTTAACAAAGCTAATTGCATTGCCTGCTTTGTGTGTTGTGTGTGTGTGTTTTTTTTAGTTTTTTTTTTTTTTTACTTGTTTTCCTACTCTTTTGCTAGGAAATTGAATTATGTGGCTTGTGTTTTACCACTTGATGGAGCTTCCATCGCGCAACGTCACACAAAACTCATGCACGACGTTCTGCTGCTGTGATGCAACCCATGTAAACTGCCGCAACTTGTTGGCCTGGCCAACAACACACAATGCTCTGCAGTCAGCTAGTTGTTGTGTGTGTGTTGTCTCGCAGCTGCTGCTTGCTGTGCGCCTGCTCCAACTAGATACAATAGTAAAAGTGTGCTGCCTGCGAGTGAGTGGGCGATAGTGTGTGTGTTTGCATGTGTATACTGTGTGTGTGTGCATGAGAGAGAATGCTTGGGCAAAACTGGTGGTACTTGTGCATTGTACGTGGTACGAATGTTGTTGCAATGCCGGCCGGCCGGCCGGTCTCTAATTTATCGTCATGCAATGAGAGAGACTCCTTACGTAGATACAACAAGCGACGCCATCGCGTGGGCTCTGACTTGCCACAGAGTGCGGGGGGGACAGTACTTGGCTAAAAGTTTACAATTCGCATTCGTTTTTATTGTCATCACGTCTTGGCCTCCTTTAGTGCTTTTTGCTTTTATTTCTTTTTGGTTTTTGTTTTTTGCATTTTGCATTGGCGGCCATTGCACCGCTCGGCTACCTCCTGGCCGCAGGGCTTGCATTCTCCGGTCTTTTTCATATGCAATTTGCATGACTGAATTTTGTCTCTGCATGTGTGTGTGTGTATATATGTGTGCGTTTCTTTACTTTCGGTGTTCATACCCTGAACACATAGGAAATATGCAAATGGGGTATAATGAAATAAATATTGGTATGAAATAGGTCGTAGAAATCATCTAAGACTCCATAAAATATATATATATTTATATATACCTGATTAGGATTAACGACGATTAGGATAACGACTATCCATTTCCACAAATCTTTGCGGAACAAAGGAATCTCAGAGACAATAGCATTTTAAATATAAATTGTAAGGCAAGCGCATTTCTAGTTCATTTAACTTATCGATAACTCTTCCTGTTTCGGTGCATATCGATTTTCGACAGCAAATATTAAACGCATTGCTTACTAATTTACCTTGATTTTATGTTAATCAACTGTACCAATTTAATTTAGACTGAATAAGTATACAGAAATTAATACCAATTATATATAAATTATATATTAAATTGTATTTGCGGGTAGAGTCTGAAGAGAAGCGAAGCGAACTTTATTTAAAAAGATTTCTTGTGCATAACAGGGTATCTCCAAGTCGAACTCTCTGGAGTATAACAATCTTGGTTGATTTGTTTTTGCTCGTTTCTCTTTGTCTTGCTGCATATTTTGCTCGTTGTGGGATTTTGTCCCTGACAGTTACAACTCTCTGACGCATGATTTGTTGAAAGGCCTTTCGTTTTTTATAAATAGCAAAACCGAATCTGGGACATTGTAGGTGCTCGGAAGCAGCAACACAAAAAAGCCAAAAGAAAGCCATAAACATAAAGCGCACAAATGTGTATTTCTACCATAAAAGGGAGCTTAAATGCTTTACTTTTCAGCCAAACTGACCAATGCAAAATGTGAAAAGATTCTGCT
The DNA here is from genome assembly GCA_035042345.1 of Drosophila fungiperda. Lineage (NCBI taxonomy): Eukaryota > Metazoa > Arthropoda > Insecta > Diptera > Drosophilidae > Drosophila > Drosophila fungiperda. The sequence goes on along the minus strand of JAWNLM010000015.1, from coordinate 4,588,537 downwards.
TTTTTCCTGTCTTTTGTGTGTTGGAGTAAATTTGTAATAACGCAGGCTTTACAAGCGAATAGCCCAAAGATTGTATAGAGCGAGTAGTGTAAAAAAAAATATATATTTCGTGCAGAACAGCATTTGTATTCATTTTCCATGAATAAATTATTTCAACTTATTTAAATTATTTCCAATAATCAGCATTACAAATCACATTATATTTATCTTCATTTTATTTACACTTAGCATTTTAATAGTCATTGTTTAATGTTGGTCTTGAAACGTCTATTTTTAAGCACTTTATTACCTTTTATCAAAGAGTCTTACCTTGTTCCAAAATGGTATTTTAATCACTTTTCAAACATTTCGATTCTGATTTATATGTATGTACATAGTGCTTAAGCATGTTTTTTTTGTATACTTTATTCTGATATATCTGGGTCAACAACTGTATCGAGCCACGGCAACAGCGTGTCGTAGAAAACTTCTCTTTTCTACAGTCATTTGAGACAAGCGAACAAATTTAATAATCTTAACGACTACCATGAATTATTTTCATTATTATTAATATAGTCGCGACTACTGCTGTTTTGTGTACATATGTGTGTGTGTGTGAGTGTGTTTATGTGTGTGCGGTATGCTTTTTGGGGGCAGAAGTAAGAGGAGTGACTCAACAATGGGCGATAAAAATCGCTGGCACAATGAAAGCAGCGACGCTGATGATGCCGCCCGGTGCGGCTGTTAACCTTGAGGTCTATGACTCAGTGAGTCAGCCGCTAGGGGGCGCTGCTTTCTTTTGAAAGTGCCAAAAGATGAGTGAGTATTTAATTGTGTGTGTGTGTGCTCCACATAGCAAAAAGGTCAGTACCCAAATGCCTGTCGCTGTGTGATCGGTCGCGACCCTTCACTTTGGAAAGTACGAGGAGCGCCAAAATAATTTATTGTAAATCGAACGTCAAATTGATGGGGCTAGCTGGGAAAATCGTGATGCTCATAAATGAATTGTTGGCGACATGTCTGATGAAAGCCCAAAAATAGTCAAAACGAAAAACGAAAAAAAAAATAAATAAAAAATAAGCAAGAAAACGACTTCTAACGCTTGGGCTAAGGAGGCTGCCTGGACCCCGAACGGGTCACGGCGTTGTACAAATGACAAACTCTGTTTAAATTTATGACCACGAAAACGAACTCGAAGATGAACAGAGACACGTCCTAACGATTGTGTCTTTTGTTTACCAGCGACTAGCGAGACTACGGAGAAAGGCTTTCTTCTTGTGCATTGTGTGTCTTCGTGCCGTGGACTAATCCAAGCTATTTTCTTTTCCCTCCCCTTGCAGAATTTCTTCAGATTGCATCGCCTGAGAAAACTGGGCCTGAGTGACAATGAAATTGGACGCCTGCCGCCGGACATACAAAACTTTGAAAATCTCGTGGAGCTCGATGTTTCACGTAACGGTAAGTGGAACACACACAAAGCATGCAACAAGTGCCCGATAATTATTATTGACATTGATGAGTTGCTCTGAGAGCGCTAGGAGGATGCGCAATCCCTCTTCAATCTCTCTCTCTCTCTCCCTCTCGGGCACGAGGTTGTCCATTTGATTGAGCGACAGATAGCATCGGGATGCTGTTATACAAATTGAGTGTCTTAATGCCCTGACATAAAACAATTGCACATCAAGTCTAATTGTATCAGCTAAGCGGCGGCATTTGTGGCTCCTAGGCAAATGCGAGTCTGCAACAACATTTGTGGTGGGGCTTTCTCCCATTGTTACAAAGCAAATCCACAAAAAGCAAATCCGTAACTCATTCAAACGTTGACCCATTAAATACGTTAACTGTTTTATATTGCGATTCTTTTCTGAGATTCCGACTTTTTGTATTTATAACAACTTTATAACAAACCAAAACTACATGAGCAACAAATTTGTTTTGCCAGAAAATAAACTTTGTTTTATGTTCGCGCAACTCTTCAACATAATGTTGCACGCACAAGCAGCCAGCCAACTAGCAACAGCAAACCCAGACGACTCCCAGCAAGTTGAGAGCCGGTGTCGGAGTCGGCGTCGGCATCGGCGTCGGAGTCGAATACCCGTACATATTTATTTTCTGCTTAGGCAAGCATAAATCCGTAAACAATAATCAGTAATTGGAGTCAAGTGCAGTGCGCACAGAATCGCTATATTAAAAATAAAACTAATATACACAAATGTTGATATGGGGATAGAAAAAATACAACATGGCTGAATTTATTGTTCTACATACACATCTGTCAACCATTCAATATCGAAGGCATATGTTCTAAATAATAACATAATTTAGATCGTGTCTCAAAATATGTATTAGTATTTTTTCATATTCCCCCATTAACTTTTAGAATTAACACTTTTAACTATTGACTTTGTGGGCTTTTCATTGCTACAGTATTTGAATAAAAAAATAAAACATGTTTTCATTGAGTGACTTAATTCATTCAGTCAAGGTCGACAAATGGTGATTAAAATTGATTTGCATAATGGACTGAAAATGAATTAATAACTAAACACAAAGTCTGTGTAACATTTTAAATATCTATAAATGTATCAGTTGGTCATAAAATGATTTACAAGCAAACTTTCGATTAGCAATTAAAATTAAAACAGATAAAACTTAATGTGAGGCCCTAAAATCAAGCGTACATCTTTATTAGCCAAGTCAGCTACTGCATTTTGACCGCAAAAAGTGTATCAAATTTTGATGACGTTGCCGACGTCTTTGTTGTTGTTGTTGTTACAACTTAATGTGGCTTCCTATTTCCGTTTTTGTTTCAGACCCAAAAATACGCAAACCAAGCAAAGGTATTGCATTTCCAGTTCGCCAAGTTGATTGCACCCATTACTCGAATTGGCCTGCATTGCAGTGGTGCTGAGCCAGCAGTTCTTGGTTCTGTGGCTTGTCGCTTATGCATATGACCCACAAACGATCCGCAAACACACCCAAAGCAAAATAAGTGAACGGGTCTCTTTAGAGCTCGCCAATCGTCGCCTTGTGCTGGAAATCTGAGCTGCTCCAGGGGCTTGGGTGAAAGGCCGGCTCCAGCTAGAGATGTTCGCAATGGTGATTTTTCACTAGACGCCATCGCAGATGTTAAACTTTTTCAGATTGTTTAAGATCATTGCTCAGTCTGTAAATTCAGTCATTCAGTCAATCAGTCAGTCAGTCAGTCAGTCAATCAGTCAGTCAGTCAGTCAGTCAGTCAGTCAGTCAGTCAGTCAGTCAGTCAGTCTAGCAGTCTGTCATTATTTGTTGGTTTTTCTTTGCATGGGTGGCAGCTGGAAAAGCCTTTCACATTCAATTACCATTGCTGCAATTCGTTTATTATTATTATTATTGGCAAGCGATGTCGCCTTATGGCTCTGAACTCGAACTGGTAATAGTAAAACCCGCAATTGGCAGGTGCAAACACACCTTATATACACACACACACACAAATGCACACACACTTGCAGGCGCGTTCATATTTATATTATAAGACATTTTAATACGTTCAAATTGGCCGCATCGAAAATAAATATTTCATTACTCATTTGTGGCGCATTCTGTGAAAATGATTGTGCGGCGCTTGTATTGGTTCTGTGGCCACAACAATGACAGTGGCAGAAGCAACAGAAACAGCAACAGCAACAGCAACAGTGGTTGTGCAATTGCAGCCAACAATGCAACAAACACGGCGAAACGGCGAGCTGCCAAGCGCAGTACGCAAAAGTATTGTATATATATATATATATATATTTGTATAGTATATTACGTATACGCCCGCTTGCACTTGACAAAAGAATTGGACGGAAACAATAACGACAACGTGCAAGCATTCCTAGGTGATCCGCACAGTGGGTGAATAACCTCTTAAAGCCCTTAAATATATTGAGGAGAAATAGATAAAGAAAGATAAAGAAATAGATAAAAAGACAAAACTTGCATTATACCAATTTCGAATCTTTTTATTTATGTTTGCAAAATAAATAAATAAAACAATTTATAAAAATATTCGAATGCCGATGCCCAATTTAAAAATCACAGAATGCTGTCGCTTAAGGAAATGTACAGACAATAAATTTTGGTTCTGAACACATTAAAGAATGTAAGAAATGTATTTAAGGCTATAAGATACAAATTGACCAAAAGTTGGGCAATATCGATTTTTGTATACCAAAAATTTCCACTGTGCAACGCTTTGGCCACACAAACAATGCTAATAAAAACATTAATTTGAATAGCTGTGTGTTGTGTGTGTTGTGTGTGTGTGTTGTGTGTGTGTGTTGTGTGTGTGTGTTGTGTGTGTGTGTTGTGTGTGTGTGTTGTGTGTGTGTGTTGTGTGTGTGTGTTGTGTGTGTGTGTTGTGTGTGTGTGTTGTGTGTGTGTGAGTTGTGTGTGAGTTGTGTGTGAGTTGTGTGTTGTGTTTGTGTGTGTTGTGTGTGTGTTGTGTGTGTGTGAGTTGTGTGTGTGTGTATGCGGGTGTTTGCAATTGTGCAGGTGTTGTGGACGCTGCCGTCGTTGTCGTTAGCAGCAATGCATTTTTTTTTTGTTGTTATTTGGTTTTTTATATTTTGTACGTAAATCATTATGACAAGCTGACCTGTTTGTGCGCTAGAGGGCGCTGCAGTACTCATTCCATTTGTTTGTTTTATGTGTTGCAGTTTAGTTTTCTCAGTACCGCTAATTGTTTGTTTATTTACGCGTTGTATTTTCTATTACTTAAAATTTCGCAAATTTATTTTCGCAGCAGCTTGCAAATTGCCTGAAACAGATTTGTGGCCTGTTTATTAATATTTCGCATAGAAATATATATATGCCGAAAACAAGCTGCTGTCAAAGCAACTGCGGGTTGATAAACTCAGTTTGTTTGTCTGCTTGTTAGACAACAAATAAACAAGACGCCTGTGAATATGATCGGAGTGAATCTGTGTATATTGAGAATTTGTGGAGACACACTCAGGAATATAAAAATACAAGAAACAAGAAATAAAAATATGAGATTAAGTCGACTGTGGGAATACTGTGTTTGTTAATTCCATCAGCTATTTCTGCGCCATGGGAACAACTTCACAACCGATTTCAGTTTGTCAACAACAACAACAACAACAACACAAGTAACAAAATCAACAATAAGAAGAAAATGCATCGTCTAACAAAAAGCCCAATTAAATGGCATTTGAAAGTCATGCAACGATATCCTCCACAACGTTGCACGAAAAGCCAAGCAACGGAATCTATGTCATCTTTTCTTCTTTGCTGTTGCAATTGAGGCGTCAACTGGGTCAAAGTTAAGCTTTGCGCCGAGTGCAACCAAAGTTGCCAACAACGACGACTCATTCAAGTGGCTTTTGCCCAGATTCTTATTTTGTTGTTCTTTTCCGCTGACAGCAGACACAACTGCTCTAAAGATTGTGCTGTTGCTCGGATCTGGGGGCAAACACCAACAAGCACTAAGCTGCCAAAGACCCTCGACAGAAGATCAAAAAAAGAGAGCTTTAATGAAGTACAATGAAAGAATCAGGGTTAAGTTGTGGCTACCCCATATTATTATCAGCCAAGAGTTTTGTGAAATGCTCTCGCCTACAATTCGCTGTAGTCTAAAGTAAAACATAAATACACATTGTGTATACGAAAAGCGAAAATTGTTTAATTAATGGGATTAAACAAAAACTATACCAATATGCTCACGAAACTGTAAAATCATTGCTTCTCACATTGTACTCAACAAATAATAACAAATATGTTCAAACATAATTCAAATTTCTGCTCGCAATTGACGTCACTGGGCAGCGCAATTAAAAACCAATCGACAGACGAAAAAAAAAATTATTCCTGTGTGTGCAGGAAACAATCAAAAGTACGACACGAAATTGACTACAACCACAGAAACACGTTGTGTAAATTGCAGAAATGTGTCGGGAAAAACAAATATGCCTCCCTGCAATATCAACTAACTTTTAAAAAACTCAAAAGTCGACTCATAAAATACCCACTTAGTTAAAGCTAAAGTTTTGATATGATCAAAGTAAAATGGATTAAAATCTGTCATTTTGTTTCAGTTTAACAAATATATATATATATTTATATATAATATTGTTTCTTTAATTAGGTATATAATACAATTATATATATATATTTGGAGTATAAATTGACCTGTGCAGAATAGGGCATCAGCATAGCCTGTAAGCCAGACGAAAATAATGATTGGGAAAACTGTTGCGGTTGAATGAGTGAGAATAAAATTGAGTTGTGGCCTGTCTCGAGTTCACTAAGCCGACGCCAGATGGCGCAGGTGTGCTGTACGAGTTTTGCGGGCTTTTTTTTTTTTAATTGAAAAACATTTTAATTGATTGACAGCCAAAGTACATTTATGTGTCAGAAAATATATCTTGACAAATGTTATTATTCGTACGACTGAATTGCTACACAAATCACAATAAGATATTAAGCTGTAATTGTCACACGAACATTATACAAATAATACAAATACAATTTGTAATGGAATGTGTAAATAATTTGTATGGCGTGTTTAAATTCTACTTATACAATATGCGTAGAGCATTGGGCGTTACTCTGTGGCAAATCGTAGTGAATTTTTTAATAAACTAGAATGCGTATCGCAAACGAATGTCAATTTGAGTTTAGATTTGCTTGTGACTCAATTACAGATAATTTCATTATTTTGTGGTTGGCTGATTGCATGACACAATTCACATTTCCTTCATTTTCTGTACTGAAAATGACAGCAAAGGGACGTTAAACCACTTCTGCAATATTATTTAACAATTATCTGGTTACAATCCAAAATGCGTTGAAGGGTTGCTTTTACCAATTAATATTTATAAAATTATTTTTACTTGTTATATATAATTTAGAAAATGCTTAAAGAAATATAAACATATGTTGCTAAAAAAAACGGTATGTCCATTTGAATAAATAACTTTCCTTTGCCATTTCGAAGAGTGTTTGAAATTTGTGTTTGAAAACTTTTTAATTCGTTTTGTTGAACAATTTAATTACGCTAAATTGCACCTGTTGCACGTTGTTGATGGCGTTGCCTGTCGCATCTTGGCATTGTAGTCGACAATTAAAGCCCATTTATTAAGCGCATTCCCGGCACGACTTAGCTCGACTTAAAGCTGGCTAAGTGCAATCAGCCAGTCCCAGTCAGCCAGTCCCAGTCCCAGTTGTTGCTGCTGTCTCTGTTATGAGCCGGGCCATAAACCCTCCACAGGCGACGGAAAGCCATTTCTATTTGCTCGCTGCCGTTTAGGGATTTGCTGGTAATGGATGTGAATACGAATGTGGCAGCGGATGCTAATGTGAATGTGAATCTGGTTGTGGATGTGGATGGATGCAGATGATGAGTTTTTCAACAAAACTAGACGGTAAATTGCATACGGAGCATAATGAATACGACTTCATCCCATCCATTCATTCATTCACTAAAGTAAATGACAACGTGCCATAAAAGTCATCACAGATGCTGAGTGTTGACTGAGCATAGATTAGTACTACTTAAAATGACTGACGGTGAAAATGGGAAAAGCCTGACGAAGGTTTTCATCATCTCGTTGCTCCAGCAAAGCTCAACATCATCTTCATTAAATGCAATATGTGCAAGTCATATTGAAAAGTGTGACCTCGATAAGTAGGCCTCCCTGCCCATGTCCCTGTCCTGTACTCTCTACTCTGTTTGCCTTGATAGCTGACAAATCATTTCATTTTTCATTGATGTGACTAGCAACAACAACCAAAAGAACAACAGCAACAAACAACAATGATGAGCACTGCGACGACAACATGCTCTTAAAATATTTGCTCGTTCAATGACATTGAAAAGAGTTTTCATTTATGTATGTGAAGGTGGGTGTGCTTGTGTGTGCTTGTGTGTTGGTGTGTGTGTCTTTGCTTTTTATACACACACATTGTTGACGTCGTCACTGACTGACGTTTCGCCTGGCCGAATTTTGGCAGCGCCCAACAGCCTATTCGATCTTTTGTCTCATTCTCATCCCAGTTCAACGAAATCTGTGTGCTTTATAAATATTCATGGGCTTGTCAGCTTGTTCCTGGTTGGTGTTTTCCTATTTATTATTATATTATTATTTTATTTTATATTTTTGGCCCGCCCCAGTAGTCATTTGTGTGTTGTGTACAAATTGTTGTCATCATTGTCATTGCATAATTGCATGAAATTGATTACAATTTGGGCTGCCGACTGTGCTGGGTCCGTTCAAGCATTTCCCCTCATTTCCGTTTGTCAGTCAATGAGTTTCCAAATGCTCCGCCACCTCACCCTGCCTCTACCCACTCTGCAGCGGAAGAGGTCAATGTATTATGTGACGCTGCTGGTGCTGCTGGTGCCGCTGCTGGACGACTGTCGCCCATTTAATTACCGCCAACTGTGCAACACTGTTGAGCAATTTGGCTGCCGTCCTGCAGCCGAAATATTAAACGAGAAAAAAAACACACAACTCAAGTAACTAGAGCAACCCAGGCCACAGATTGGTAGTGGCGGGGTTTCCATATGCTGTCAATTGTTAGAGTGTATTTAAATGTTTATACAAATGTAGTTGTGTGTGCGTGTGTGTGTGTGTGTGTGTATATGTTTCTATGTTTATAGGAAGCATCTTGCTGCGTCCGTTTGTTTGCGGCTGTTGGAATCGGTTTAAGTGTTCTGTTTGGTGTGTGTTTGTGTGTGTGTGTATTTGTGTGTGTGTTTGTGTGTGTGTTTGTGTGTGTGTTTGTGTGTGTGTGTGTTTGTGTGTGTGTTTGTGTGTGTATTTGTGTGTGTGTTTGTGTGTGTGTTTGTGTGTGTGTTTGTGTGTGTGTGTGTGTTTGTGTGTGTGTTTGTGTGTGTGTTTGTGTGTGTTTGTGTGTGTTTTTGTGTGTATGTTTGTGTGTGTTTGTGTGTGTGTGTGTGTTTGTGTGCGTGTGTGTGTTTGTGTGTGTGTGTATTTGTGTGTGTGTTTGTGTGTGTGTTTGTGTGTGTGTGTGTTTGTGTGTGTGTTTGTGTGTGTATTTGTGTGTGTATTTGTGTGTGTTTGTGTGTGTGTTTGTGTTTGTGTGTGTGTGTGTGTTTGTGTGTGTGTTTGTGTGTGTGTTTGTGTGTGTTTTTGTGTGTATGTTTGTGTGTGTTTGTGTGTGTGTTTGTGTGTGTTTGTGTGTGAGTTTGTGTTTGTGTGTGTGTGTGTGTGTGTGTGTGTGTGTGTGTGTCGGTCTATTGTTTGTTGCCCTCTTGTTAATGGATCGACTGCTGTTTGATGCTGCTCGCGTCTAGCCACTAGCCACTAGCTGTTGCCATGCAGCAGCTTAAGTCAAATCAATATATATACATATATAGACATATATATATATATATATATATATATATAGATATATCCTCACAAAGACCACAAACAAAATGTTTTGGCATCAAAAAGATACATTTGGCAAATGGAAACTGGAAAAATTCGACAAACAAATGGCAAACAAATGTTTTACTGAATTATAGTTTTCATAAAAAGAATGAAATTAATTTTACTCATTTGAAATTGGCACAAATTATTAATGGGTTCAGGGCAACATAACGATTATCTCTCAATTAAAATAAACATTTTTTAATTATACAAACTGACGAAGCCATTTTGACATCATTTGAGATGTGAATTTAATTTAGTCAAAAGAGCTGACGTTATTATCTGCCCCTAACAGTTGCATATACCCTATGAAACACTCTTGCATTGAGTACGCCCAAAAATTGTTAAATTATAACCCAATTTCATATAACTTTCTTTTTCTGAGTTGAGAACGAAACATTTTCAACTTTCTTAAAAATAATGATTAATTGATTGATGATGAAGATAAATTGACATAGTAATCATAACTCATAACATCTTCTCAACTCATTATGATTAAATTGAGTGCTTTTTCTTTCCGGTCACAACTCTTGTTCTTCATTTTACAGGGTATTTAATGCCGCCAACAAATGTACATTATTTATTTCACATGCAAAAATAACAAAAGTTTCTCACAATCAGATTAAATGGTTATATTCGAGTGCTGGTGCAAATGTGAAATGAATGTGTGTTTGTATATAAATTTTTAATTAAATTCACTATGCACGTGCTCAGTCGGAAAGAGAGTTATCTGCAGCATGCCACAAATACCACACTGGCAGAAATTGTGTGTGAATGCAGCCAGCACTTCGCAGCAGACACTTAATGAAATGCACATTTTCACAAATTTGTGTATGTGTGTGTATGTCTGTGTGTGTGTGTGCACTGGGCACTTCCGCTGGCAGTGCCACTCAACGTGGCAAGTTCACAACAATGTCCATTGTTTGATGCACTGCAACTCGAACATGTCCTGCTCGACGGTGCTCGGTCGCCATTGTTGTCGCCCAGCAAGTCCCACGTGTCGTATTAGTTACATCAAGTTATTATCCCCCGTCTGGAGCATGTGTGTGTAAGTATGTATTGTGTGTATGTATGTATGTATGTATGTGTAGCTCTGTGTGTGTGTCTTGTAACTAGGTCACTTTAGGCGTCGCGTTGCCTTGCTTATAGCTGGAAAGGATTGCGCGCCCACCTGCCAGTTTCCACTGTGTTGACCTTTTGTGTGGCGTTGCTGTGGCCTTTTGTGGGTGTGTTTTTTTTTCGCATACATAAACAACCACATGAGCGAACACGGGCTTTGTGCTAACACATGCACACACACACACACACTTGCCACTTGTGTGTATTGCATGCCTTTGTCGATGAGAACTTCAGCCTTTTGCGAGCACATTTCCGCTTTGGCTGTTGACAATTTATTCGATCAACAAGTTTCGTTCGTTTTGTCATTTTACGCTTCGACTCGCTCTATCCAGCTGGCGTGGCAACAATAACAATACCTGCCCCAATTTGGGTTATTGAGTGCGAGAGTGAACAGTTTATAAATTTCATGAATTTCTTAACCTTTAGTTAAATTTTAGTTGGTTTAATGTGTATCCATCATATTGATTGCAATTGCAATGAAGTTTCTGTAGTTTATTTATTTTTTAAGTATCTAGTTTCTCTGCAATACTTTTTGCGCATTATGCGCAGAGCTCATATTATATTTTTAGCTTATTTATAAATAATTAGATAAGATATTAGGGATGTCCTCTAGCGCAATTCATGCGTAAACACACACAACAAACTCGATAATCGATGAACAAACAACAACAACAACAACAACAACAACAACAACAACAAGTGTTAATGCATTGTTTTGATTGATTTATTACAGATATACCCGACATTCCCGATGACATTAAACATCTGCAGAGCCTGCAGGTGGCCGACTTCAGCTCGAATCCGATACCGAAACTGCCATCGGGTTTCTCGCAGCTGAAGAATCTAACTGTGCTGGGACTGAATGATATGTCTCTCACCTCTTTGCCCGCCGACTTTGGTTGTTTGACGCAGCTCGAGTCGCTGGAGCTGCGCGAGAATCTGCTCAAGCATCTGCCGGAAACGATAAGTCAGCTCACAAAGCTGAAGCGTCTGGATCTGGGCGACAACGAAATCGAGGACTTACCCCCATATCTGGGCTACTTACCCGGCCTCCACGAGCTCTGGCTGGATCATAATCAGCTGCAGCGTTTACCGCCAGAGCTGGGACTGTTGACCAAACTGACGTATTTGGATGTCTCGGAGAATCGGCTGGAGGAGCTGCCCAACGAGATGGGCGGCCTGGTTAGCCTCACCGATCTGGATCTGGCACAGAATCTACTCGAGACACTGCCCGATGGCATTGCCAAACTGAGCCGACTGACCATACTGAAACTGGACCAGAATCGCTTGCAGCGCCTAAACGATACGCTCGGAAAGTAAGTGCACCCATCAGCATTAGGGATTAGAGACTTTAATTAGCAATTTTTGACCACTTCTTGCAGCTGCGACAACATGCAAGAGCTGATATTAACGGAGAACTTCCTGTCTGAGCTGCCCGCCTCGATTGGCCGCATGACCAAGCTGAGCAATCTGAATGTCGATCGCAATGCGCTGGAGTATCTGCCGCTGGAAATTGGCCAGTGCAGCAATCTGGGTGTGCTCAGTCTGCGCGATAACAAGCTGAAGAAGCTGCCGCCGGAGCTGGGCAATTGCACCGTGTTGCATGTGCTCGATGTGAGCGGCAATCAGTTGCTCTACTTGCCCTACTCGCTGGTCAATCTCCAGCTGAAGGCGGTGTGGCTTTCAGAGAACCAATCGCAGCCATTGCTCACCTTCCAGCCGGACGTGGATGCCGAAACGGGGGAACAGGTGCTCTCCTGCTACCTGCTGCCCCAGCAGGAGTACCAGCCCATAACGCCAGGTAAGTTCTGCCAAATGGCAACTGATAACTGTTAACTGGTGACTGGTGTTTGAGATCGTGAGTTGGCTGCTTGGCCATTTATTCATTGTGTTCAAAAGTAAACAATTAACATTGGCCCCATAAAGGGGGGCGCTTATCTGGCCAACATTCCGCATGGGTATGACAATATCATGGGGAAATATCTGCAATCTATGCTCGCGATAAGATAAGCTGCCCCAGCACCTGTTGGATTGCCTCCAACAGCAGCAGCAGCGGCGAGTAAGCAAGCAACCAACTCCTGATATCCACTGGCATTGTGCCATTTCCAAATTCCAAAATCTTATCAATTAATTTCTTGTGTTGTGTCACTAAAATTTAAAAACTTCAAATTAAACAATTTGAAGCACCAAACACATAAATGAAATTTTCTACAATCTTTGTGTACCTTGCTTATAAATTTTGTTCTTTTTCGCTGTTTTTTTTTTTTTTTTGAATAATGCACCTCTTCACTCGCATTTCCTTAAAAAACCACCCAACAAATATTAAAAAAAACAACAAACCCGAAAAGATTTTCCACCCCAGGCGCTTTATAGATCGAGCGAAAAGTTCGATTCGATGGATTTCTTCGGTTATCAACAGAAAGGTTTGCGTTTTCTGTTAATTGTGCAATAAAAATCGATATAAATTTAAAATGATTATATTTAGTTGCTATATAAAAATATATATATTTAGTAAAGTTGTGTGTTCAATTTATGTAGAACTTTTTAAAAGCAGCAACTGTACAAAATTTCGTTTCTAAAGAAAAATTTCTAAAAAAAACTTTTGACGATTATAAAACAAAACCCGTTTGCATATTGAACACAACTTTACTAAATAGAATGCTGCCTAAAGCGCATATTTTAGTCATTATATTCATTGGCTTATGCATGCCCTTACTTAATGCCTGAAACCCTGAAAAGCTGTTATTAGACATCTGGCTAAGAAGAAGAAGACTTTTGATCATTGTTGTGTTTGTTTGTCTCTTTTGTTTTTTATTTATTGTTTTTTTTTTCTTTCTCAAAATATCTGTTTGGTTAGGGAAAACCAGTTTTGTAGCCACAAAATGACGTCATATCAATCAGATAACAACTAGTTGTGTGTGGAAGTGGGTCCGGGCGTTGTCTACTTGAAAACTTGGATTGTTGTTAGTGGTGTTCACAGTGTACACACCCAACAGCACACACACACACACACACTCACTGTGTGTGTGCGTGTGTGTTTGATTTGCTGTTTGATTTGATAATGCTATTATTTGCTGTTTATATTTCCATTCATTTGACAGCCGGCATGGAAAATATTTGCCTTGTGCGTGTTTCACATCACAAATCCCAACGCATCGCATCGCAACTCATCGCTCATCACTTGAAGCACTGGGACTGGCCTGGCTAATGCTATTGCTACTGATTCCCATCGGAATCGGATTCTGCCTGTCTTTGGCAGCAAGCCGCAGATCAAAGCGTTTTCTTTGTTTCGCTGCTTCAACCGATTTGGGTGGGTTCTCGGAGTGATGTCAACATCTATGACGTCACTTGGCGTATGTGGAGCAAGATCGACAGCCAGTCCTATTGTATATAGACTTTTAATCGTGTGTATATCACCGCTGCTTAGCAATATTAATCGTCTTCTAAGAGCTCACTCGACTTTCGAGGAACATTGATTAATGGCCTGTCAGACAGCTTGGCGAATGCAACAGTAAAGCCTGGGCTGTGAGGAACGCCACTAATAACACAACTTCGATAGGGAACTCAGATATATATGAAATATCACATATTGGCTGTCTTCTAAGACAAGGTTTGACTGTGGCATTCACTGTTAACTGGTATTATTCAACTTGTTGTTTATTGTGGTTTTTGTTTCTTTTTTTCATTTTATTTATTTACTCGTTAGTTTGACATTCATACGTAATATTTTGTAACTGTTTTCGATCGCAAAACCGGTTTGGAATCATATGCAAATAGCTGCTAAAAATACTTTGATAGTTTCATCAGTTCTTGGATCGAACTTGAGCAGGTTGAATTGAATGATTTACGTGAATGCATTAAGCATATTTCAAGCAATTAACACATTTGCGTCAAAATGCTCAAAACCAGACAAGTTGGCCGCTCAATTGAATGCCCATATGTAGGTTAAGCTTTTGCCTCTCTCTGCGTGTGTGTGTGAGTGTGTGGTGCAAGTGGTGGTTGCCACAGGCAGCCTCACTTAAACTATCGTCGTGGAAATTATCCAATTAAGGCTGACTGCGGCTGTTACGGTCAAGACAAACACGCAGCCATAAAAAGCCGCGAATGGGAGACAATGTTGGCATTGCTCGGCCTTCTTATTGTTGTTATTATTACAACTAGATTGGGGCATTTACATAAATCTTCATGATGATGATGAGCATTTGCCGAATTCACAAGAACAACAGAGACATTTCCTGCTGGGCGTTGCTCAAATGTGTAAATTTCATTTGTTGCTGTAAGAATTGTAAGTTACGAGCTGGCATTGGATGCGGCCAGTTAAGCCTGGGCTGCTGAGACCAAATAACCAAATACTTCCGTCATAAACAACGAATTTAATCTGTTTATTGGTGTAAATCGCACCTTCCCAGCACTTCTCATCGCCCCCTGCTGGCAATGACCCCCCCGTGAGGTTGGTCATTTTGTGTATTTTGTTAGTTGCTGCCTGCCCACATGTTGCAATTTTGAAAGTGTTTACGCTGAATAGAAATTTATAGCCTACAAGCACTCATAAGTGCCTGATGGATGGGAGAGTGCCGCAGTGTGGCAATGTTTATTTGAAGGCTGCAAACGAAACTAAAAATCAAAATAATAATAATAATAATAAGTATATAAATAGTAGTTGTGCTTTTGGTTGCTGCTTTCGTTTTGCTTTTGTTAGTTTTGCAATTGATGTATTTATTGATTTTACATACAGCCAAAGTTCGTTCAGCTAACCCAAAGTGTAAATATTTATTAGAAACCCAACCGACTGCTTCGACTAACTGTTAAAATGCATGCGCCTACCGTTTGTTGCTAATCTTTTAATGTAAATTTCGAACATAAACTAAACAAAATACTTCATAAAAATTAATTGTTTTTAATCTTTACCAAACCACAGCACGCGATTTGGAATCTGACTCGGAGCCGTATGAAGAGCGCGAACCTTCACGCACCATTGTCAAGTTCTCCGAGGAGGTCAGCCAGGAGAAGGATACGCCATTTGTGCGTCAGAATACGCCGCATCCCAAGGATCTGAAGGCCAAGGCGCAGAAGCTGAAAGTGGAGCGCAGTCGACATGAGGAGAATGCCAATTTAATGGCACTGCCAGAGGAGGTAAATGATACACAAAGATCAACTGATGATCAGGTTCAAGGTTCAGGTTTATGTGTCTATTTCAAGTGCCACTAATTGCTTTCGAGCACAACTACACCCAATTTGGGTATAAGAGAGTCAGATCTTGAATTCAGTAAATGAACCCGAGACCTCTGCTTAATTAAATAAATATTCATATAAATATATATGTTTGTTTATATTTAACCGTTTTCTATTTGATAATCTAATAATTCTCGTTCATTTTTGCTACATATATAATTATATTCAAGTATTATGCGATATTTTAACTTTTAAATATTTTTCAGCCTAAGTTCAAAATATCACAGTATTATCGAGTTCTTAAACCAAATATGAATTTTCTTAATTTAGTTAAATAAACTTCTATATCAAATTTAACCTACTTTTTTAAGTTTTAACAATAATTTTAAGTTTATAATTTTCTCATATTTAAATTGATACTACAAAGCAACACTAAAAGTTGCCAATATGAATTTGTTTTTTTTTTTGTTTATTTCTTTGTATTATCAAATATTTGTGCTTTTTACTTAATTAGACAATAAATATTAATTTATATAATGATTTTTAATTTGTATGCAAATCAGATTATTATTTAATTTGATCTACAATTAAATTTGGCTAATAACTGAAGTATTATATGCATAAGTATACATATCTTACATACATATTATTTTCTTCGTGTTTATTTTTCTTTTTAAATTCAATGAAATCTTTACACAATTCTTTAAATTATAATCATTTATTTTGAACAGAACGGCACAAAATCAGCGGTGGCAGAAACCCCCACTGAGACACGCACCTTGGCGAATAATCACCAACAGATAGTCGTGACAGCTACCAATCACACAACAACTGCACAGCCAGCACACAAACCTGCAACTGTGGTGAATTCCAAGCCAGTCACAGTGGGTGCTGTTACACCAACAGCAACCGTCGTAGTTGCAGCAGCGCCACAAACCGCACAGGGTGATTCTGTGCCAGCCACGACCAAAACCAACAGCAGCAGCAGCGATAATCCAACAGCAACAGTTGCTGAGGTAACAATTGCTGACGAACAGGAAGACGAATATGTAAGTTAATAAATAATTATTATATATATAGATCGATTAACGTTTTTGACTGCTTCCCCAGGAACCCGATCGTCGTGTGGGCTTTCAGGTGGAGGGGGTAGACGATGATTTTTATAAAAGGCCACCCAAACTGCATAGACGGTAAGATTGGATGAATAATGAAGATGTGTAATTCGTGTGGCTAAGTAATTTTGTTTTCCCAATGCAGCGATACACCGCATCATTTGAAGAACAAACGCGTGCAGCATTTGACCGATAAGCAGGCCAATGAAATATTGGCCAATGCTTTGGCATCGCAGGAAAGCAATTCGCCAACCCCGCAGCATTCATTAAACAAGGTGCAGTCCCCCATCGAGGAGGATGCCGATGAGGAGCAACTCGAACAACAGGAGCAACCACTACAGCAGCAACAGAAACTGCAACCATTTGATGCCTCGCTCTCCCCAATACCAGCCATTACGGCTGAAACGGCTGTTGCCCCATCAGGTAAGTTATTGTGAACAACTCTTCAAAGTTCCAACTATTTAAGGGTCTCTCTTAACTGCTCGCTATGCAAGTGTAGGCAACTTTGTGTGTATGTTTCAATGTATTGTTCAATCAATATCCAATCGATACAAGTTTCTCTATGGCTTGCAATATTTTAACGCAGCCCATATTAAATGTGTATTTATGGAAATGTGGTTTATAAATACATTAAACATTCCCCTCTCTACTCAATCATCAATATTCATTTGTCAGTCAAATCAATAAATGCATTTAAATAGTTGAAATCAACTTGAGAGCCCTTAAATAGAAGATATTGAGATTAAAACTTGGAATGATTAATATTAGTATAGACCAAGCCACTGTTGACTCTGGGGAATCTTCGAAGAATATTGTTAATACACTTTAGATGACAAACCTGCGCTTTATGTTAAATAAACATTCATATCATAAAAAATATGCTTTAAACCCATAACAGATCAGATGATATTTGCATCGGTATATGCATTTCTTAAAATAATTCTTTTTTGGTATATTTACAAAATAAATTAAGAAGTTTGTCACGTGACAAAACCCAAAATTTGGTTGTACCAAAGGTCATACAACGTCTTAGGTCAGTTCTAGATAATTCGAATATTTAATGAAGCATTGCTGATATCATCTTTTCGAGACTTGTTGAAATACCAGTTACCAAATCGACTTAATTACAACAACCGAAAATTACTGTTTATCTCTGAACTATTAAAAGCGCGTTACGCACAAATACAGAATTGGGACTACAGTCAATAAACCAAAAAGCACGCAACAGGTAAAAAAGCGCTGAAAATTTGGCCCAAAACTACACACACTCACACACAAACACACCTGCAATAATTACGGGTAGCAGCGAGTCAGTCTGTAAATGGGGTTTGTGATTATCAGTTAGCGCTATCTATTTGCTGGCTTGCCAAAGCTGATAAAACAAGCTGCCAACATGCATGCATATATATATATATATATATATATATATATGTATGTATTGTGGGAGTAGATAAGTAAAGCAGAAACTCAGTGCGAACGCTCAAAAGCAAAAATTGAATATATTTGTGTGTGTGTAAAGAGTCAAATGAGAAATGCCTTCAAAGAGCAACAGCAACAAAGAGCGCAACAAGTTGAGAAAGTGTAAAGATGAAAGAAGAAGAAGAAAAAAAAAATACATTAAATCTAACTGAAAAACTGAAATGAGCCAACTCATTATAACAGACTGGCGAGTGGCTACCTTAACGGATGTGTTTGTGTGTGTGTGTGCTGCGAGTACTGTAGAGAGTAAGAGTGAGTGTGAGAGAGAGAGATAGAGAGAGAGAGAGAGTGAGTGCAATTGGCAGTCTGTCTCTGGGCTTTTGTTTGGGTCTGGGTCTCGACACATTGCCCATTTGCCGCTGACTTTAGTCATTTTTTAGTAACGCTTGCGTTTTGTCAACATCGCGAGAAACGCGCGCTAAGAAATATCAAGTCGCGTTTTATTTACAATTATTTGTTTATTATTTTTATCGCCTGCTGACTACACACACACGAGACTACACACACTTGCAGCGTAAACAATAGCCACAATAACATTGAATTCGTCAAAAAACTTCGCATACCTTGACTTAGTCATAGGCTCGAAAAGTAACAAAAGAAGAAGAAGAAAAAAAAACAGTTGTTTGTTAAAAGTTTTATTTTTGACTTTTCACCAGAGAGTGCGAATTGGTTTTTGCTGTTTATTGATTTTGTTTGCGGCTTCCTGTCGCGCCACTGATTAGTCGGCTGTCCGCCTGTTTGGCTGCCAGTGGCGAGTCTCCCGTTGCACATACGCAACGTATGCCGCTGCAGGGCCACAAATTGAATTTAAAGTGAGCAAGTTGCAGCTGCAGCTATTCTTGCAAGGTCGCCAAAATACTGCTCAAGGTTCCTTTTGTGGCACAACTGGCTGTGCAACAGCAACAACGTCGTTGCCCCTGGGGCTTTCGCTTGCTTCAGCTGCTTCCGCTATTTGCATTTTGGTTGCAACTCACACGCAAAGAAAGAAGGAGGCAAAAAAATAAAAAAAAGAGCTGCTCGAAAGGAAAATGTTGTATTTTGTTTATACAGCTCGACTATTCCTCTCTTTTATATATATATACTTGTATATAGATATATATATATATTTGCACATGACAAATATGCCAAGTTTATCTGTGTGTGTGTGTGTGCATATCCGGTTTAGTTGCAAGTCTTTGCCTTGCTCGCTTCCTTCCTTCCTTGCTTATTTTCTTTTTGGTTGCCTCTTCCACAAGCACAATCAACATTTGCACAATACCTTTTTGCATTGGTTGGCAAACAATACGCTGCATTTGCTGCTGCTGCTGATTTCTCGCAACGAGTGGCGAGTAACCCCAAACCAAACCAAACCAAACCCATCGAAAACCCATCTTAACTATATATGCTATATATATATATATGTACATATGTACAACTAGCTGTGTGTGTATGTTGGCCAATAAATAAATCGTTGATAAGCTCAAGGCAATGCAATTGATTTTATGTATTGTGTTGCTGATTGCACGTTGTGCGCCCTTATTGAATTTCAACCCCTGTTTGTTTACTTTGTTTGTTGTTTGCTTGTGTTTGTTGCATTGCAACTGAGAACAGTTGTTAGATTATCGCCTTGCCGCCGCCTTGCAGCCTGAAGGCGGCATTTCGACTACTCGCACAATTTGATGAATTTTTCATTATGCAAGTGCAACATGCACAATTCATTGGCTTTTCCGTTTTTGACATTAGCTAAATTTCACACTTTAACAGTAGCACTTGTGAATTGTGACCGGCCCCCCTCTGTCAACGGATTTGAGAAGTGGCACAGAAAAAATGCAATAAGTGCCAGCAAAAGAATAGGAATTGAAGATGGTTGTGTCAACTGATTTTGCATTGTATTTCACAGCGGCAAAATGTGTGGCAAGTGTGCAAAATACTTGCAACCTATTGACGTATCCAGGGGAGGGTATGCTGGAATGCGGTGTATTTTTGTTTGACGCAGGCAACATGACAGCGAACAATTGTTGTGTGTGTGTGTTGAGTGTGTGTAAATGTTTAATGCATGGAAAGCTGCTTTAATATGCAAAATTCGTTGATTTGTTGATTAATTATGCTTAAATGTGATGCAAAGCTAATAAAACTATAACACAATAAACGCTGTTTGAGTACAAAATTGGTGAACGTGATTGGACTATTTAACGAAATTGGCCAAGTCTCTTTGCCAAGTTTAAATCGCTTCGAGCAACTAAATCTTACTTATCACATTTATTTGTAGATATTACGTTTATTTCTCTGCCCACCATTTCCATTTCCGTTCGTATTTCTTTACTGAAATATATCAAACAGCCAGCAAAAACGTTAAATGTGACTTTTTATGGCTTTTATTATTATTATTATTATTATTATTAGTGTATTTCTTTTTGGTACTTTATAGTAATTTTTTTTCGATGTTTATGCTTCATTCACAAACAGTTGTGCTCAGGCGTCAATGATGTCATTTATTTTCTTATCAATCTCACACACACACACACACACACACACACATACATATACACACTCAATGTAATTTTTTCATACTTATTTTTATTTATCAATTTCTGTTGTCCATTGCCTCGCAATCGTTGATAATGCCTCTTGGCGTAGTGTCGGCTGGTTACTCGCTGGTTACGCATACGACAGGTGGACCAAGGTCATTATTAACTAACGCTTGACTTTGTCGTTCACGTAATTTTATTTTATTATTATGTTTTATTTTGGTTGCCGTCAGCCACCCAAAATGTGTCGCAATGATTCAGTTTTCCAATCGCATTCACCTTATCGCCACAGTTCTCAATTTACATTATGGCCAGAGTTTGTTTTCTGTTTTCTGTTTTCTGTTTTTGTTTTGGTGTTGCTGTCAGTTGTTGTTGTTTCTTATCAAATTGGCTTTAGGCATACCAAAGTTGTTGTAGTCATACACCTGATTAGATATGGCCGCGCACCCCCTTTCTGGTGCCCCATTGCGAAATGTTTCGAGTTTGGTTGCACCTTCAACTGTAGGGAAACAAATTTATTGTTCTCTGCTTTTCTGTACTTTGGTCTGCAACAATAATTCAGCGCATTTTTTTAGATTTTTGTTATTGTGTTGCCACAAAAATGTGATTCATTAATTTTGGTCACCACATTTAAAAGCGGCGCTTGGCTGGTTTGGTGTGCGTGGATTTTGATAGCTTTACACTTGCAATTTGTCAAGAGCATTCGCCCAACATGACAGGCAATTTATTATAGCGGCATGCTGCCTGCTGCCTGCTGCCTGCTGCCTCTGTTGACCTGCCGCCCATTTCAATGTGCCCCATTCCCGATGCCCCGTTTTGGGGCACAAAAATCAACTCACGTGCACATCGATTGCTCTTTAAATGCAATTAGGCACTTGATCTTTTGCTATCGGATGGGGAAAAAACAACATACAAATGTAATTAAAGGCGATTACGTTTGCGGCCGTTGCCTCAGCCACAAAACGAGACACATACAGAGAGAAAGAGACAGATACAGAGGGAGAGGATGAGTCGGGGAGTCTGCAGAATCAATTGTCGGTAGCCAGAATCCAAATGGAAAACAATATGGAAGAGGCAAAGCAAAAAAAAGTGGCAAGCATAAAATATGTGACATGCGTCCATTAAATTTGCATAAGGAAAATGTTTTCCCAAGTTCAACTTGTGTCATAAAGAGAATATGTCAATGCTCCGCCTGACAGCAGCAGCAGCAGCAGCAGCGAAGGGAAAAGCATCAACAATCGCTCCAACAATAAAGGGAACAAGTCACAAAGGCAACCCGAGCGGACGTACAATGAAACACTAAATCCTGGCCTCCTGTTCGGGCTTTGGTCAAGAGCAAGTCGAAGCCGGAGAAGCTTGTCATGCTGTCATTCGTTGGCCACAGGACATGCCTGGACATGTCTGGACACAAAACACTGCACTATGCGAAATATGAGTGGTCTTCTTGTGTGGGCATGGACCATGTCGGCCCCTGTTGTCATGTTGTCCACACACATCAACATTGGTGTTGCCAGAGACTCACACTCCGACTGAGACTGAGACTGAGAATTTACATATAAATAACCAATGTATTCGCTTTGGAATTGATTTGGCATTTGCCAACTGTATTTCAACTGTATTTGGACTGTTGGCTGACAAAAAATGTTTACCAAAATTCAAATGTGTTCAGGGAACGCATCAAATTTTGTGTTTTGTTTTTTGCTGCGTTGCGTTGGTTGAGTTTTCCCAGCAGTTATTTTAATGAGTTTTCTCGCACATTTAATGTGTTCCCCCATTGCTGGGATATTTAAATTTAATATGCTTATTCGCAGCCCCCTCTCTCTCTTCTACCCGCCTCATTGAGTCGCGGCACATCTTTAACACATTTATTCTTTAATGCATACTTAAAGATAAAAAGTTGTTAAATTCCAAATTGAGTGCCTGGAAATGAGAAACATTCACTCAGATAATGCCGAGCATAGCCTGATGATGAGTTGCTAAATATGTTCATTTATATAAATATATATATATACAGCTAAATCATTTAAATGTCTTCTATAATTGACAAATATTGTGGATTTATTTATTAAATTATTTGATTTTAACACTTTGTGGGAAATTCGTGTAAATCGGATTGTTTCACATCTAAAATTGCTCACACTTATGAAATATTCAATGTAATCCTGCTTATTCTATGCATTTTCGTGCACCTTTTGCATGCGTTGCGTGTGTTGCAGCTTACACACACACACACACAGGCACACTAAGGGCAACACGTGCCATCGCATTTCTCAGAAACATTCGACGGCAAATCGTATTTTCTTTTTATGTCTTTTGTTGTTTTTGTTGGCGGCTCTGTTAAAAAAAGAAATGCAAACGATTTCTTCATGTCTCTCCTTACGGACGCCAATTTGTGCGAATGTGTGTGAAAAATCCATAAAACGTTTCTGTTGCTGCACCATCAGTGAAATTGTGGAGCATTTTACACATTTGCCCAGCACAAAGAGATGAAATGAGAATCTCTTCATTTTTATTGCCATATTATTTATCTGCAGCTGCCTTATTATGGCTCAAATGAAAAGCCTTTTCTGATAATTCAAGCGGATGGCCAACATAAATAATTGGCATTTTACGTTATAAATAAACAGTGAATGAAACCTAATTCATATGAAATGTGCAATTTAATAATTTATAAAATTGATTTTTTTTTTCGAGTTTCGTTTTTTTTTTTTTTTTTGTTTTTGGCCACCGTCTCAATTAAAGATTCATTCAATTAAAATGCGAGCAACTCAAGTTCGGCATGGCTAAGGTCATTAGCCATGACAGTCATTAAAACTGAAATAAATTTACGAAAGTGCCGACGGATTTATTGATTGCAAATTAACGAAAAACCAGCTGTAAAAGTAGAATTTCAAGCTGACAGCAGGGGTCATTTTGGCCATATAAACACGTCCTAAGTAGACAGACAAGGGTAACTCACCTGCTTAGGATGAGTTTGGCCAGAGTCTGTGCCACATTCTTTATTAATTTAATTATTATTCGAAAAGTTGCCTGTTTAGGTGGGGGGGGGGAGGGGGAGTGTGGTTTCTTGCTGCCAAGGTCGTTTACCTTGTGGTCCACTTTATTGCCGTTTATTGGCCCTGTCTAGCGACTCCAGCAGCGCATCTCCTGTGCTTAAAACAATATACACCTGGCCACCTTCAATTTGCGCAGACATTTTCGGTGTCATTAATGCGAAATTTATGCAATGCATAAATTTATTTCAATTTAATTGTAATGCCAAAATTGTAATTCAAAATTTAGAATAATTGAATTGAATCAAAACGCTGTAATTCGATATCAGACATGTTTGCCAATCGAATGCACACGCCCAAGTCTGGCAAACCAGGGTACTTGCTACTTGCAACTTGGGTTGTTGCAAAGTGCAGTCAAATATAATCTGGCTTCTGCTCCATGCAGGGTGCTTGCTCCTCCAACAGACTATCCGTCAGTATGCCAAGCGGCGAATATTAAAAGTGCATTCAAGTAGAAACTCAATAAGTGTTGTGCATCATGTTCAATGTTAAAATCAAAGTCAAGGAGGGCAACAACACTCTGCCACGCAGCGGGCAGCGCAGCAACGCCAATTCCTATCTAGCTGGCAACAGTGGCCGCAACAGTCCAGCAACTGGCAGCCTGCGCAGCTCGTTGGCCTCCTCGAATGGTGGCTCGCTGCGCCGCAAGGGCAAACACGTGCGAATCGTGACCAGCTACGATCCCGTCGAGCGGGACTACGATCGACTACACAGACAGCAGCAGTTTGGTAAAACTTGCACTTAAAGCAGTTGATATTTTCAAGCAATCTCCTCAAGGGATAAAAACTCGACAACTAATCAATATGATTCCTTTTGTGTAACCCACAGATAACATTGATGGTGTGACGGAGCTGCGTGTGGAGCAGTATGAGATACATATTGAGCGCACCTCGGCGGGATTGGGTCTTAGTATAGCCGGTGGCAAGGGATCGACACCGTTTAAGGGCGATGACGATGGCATTTTCATATCACGTGTCACCGAAGCTGGACCCGCTGATCTTGCTGGCCTCAAGGTGGGCGACAAAGTGCTCAAAGTGAATGGCATTGTTGTCGTCGACGCGGATCATTACCAGGCCGTGCAGGTGCTCAAGGCATGCGGTGCCGTCTTGGTGCTTGTGGTGCAGCGCGAAGTGACGCGCCTCATTGGCCACCCAGTGTTCAGTGAGGATGGCAGCGTCTCACATCTCTCTGTAGAGACGCGTGCACTGGTGGCCGAGCAGCCAGTTGCCATACAGCAGGAACGTTACATTCCGCCGCCCATTCAAATAGTTCAAGAACAGCAGCAGCAGCAGGTGCCACAGCCTCTGCAACAGCCCCTGCAACAGCAGCAACAATTGGCGCCAGCCCATAGCTATTCGGGCAATGTGTTTGCCTCCCCGACGCCAGTGGCAAATGGATTGCTGCTGGAGAATGGCAAGGTAAACATAGAATTGCACTTGAGTCATGATTGACTGATTAATCTTTGTAATCATCATTGTTGGCAGGATTTGATGCCGCTAAGCTTCATCCAATTGCACACGACACTCATACGCGATCAGATTGGGCAGGGATTGGGATTCAGCATTGCCGGCGGCAAGGGTTCGCCACCATTCAAGGATGACTGCGATGGCATTTTCATTTCGCGCATCACCGATGGCGGCCTGGCGCATCGCGATGGCAAAATCATGGTCGGAGACCGTGTCATGGCGGTGAGTGGGATTGCGACACAATCCAGTTGTGCATGCGGCCAAATAATGGACGGACACGCTAAGAGCATTTCATTGTTTACAAATTCAAACATCCACCTTTCGCACAGATTAACGGCAACGACATGACGCAGGCCCACCACGACGCCGCTGTTGCCTGCCTCACTGAGCCGCAACGATTTGTGCGTCTTGTGCTCCAGCGCGAGTACCGTGGCCCCCTCGAGCCGCCAACGAGTCCGCGCAGTCCCGCCGTGCTCAACTCGTTGAGCCCCTCCGGCTATCTGGCCAATCGACCAGGTTAGCAACAAACTTGCCTTCTGCTTCACTGCGTCGCGCTCTTAACTTAAAGCGTCTCTCTTTCTCTTTCTCTCCCCACTCTCTCCTCTCTCTCTCTCTCTCTCTTGCAGCTAACTTTGGCCGCTCTGTTGGCGATGAGCAGCCCTACAAGTACAGCACATTGGCCACCTCCATGCCCACGGCGACAGCAGCGACTACCAACAGCAACATTTCTAATACGCTGCCCAGCAATAAGACAAATGGATTTGTTGCAGCTGCAACTGCTGCAGCTCCAGTTGCCACTGCAGCTGCTGCTCTGGCTCCACAAATTGACAAAAGCACAGGTCAACCAGTGCCAGCGCCACGTCGAACCAACTCAGTGCCCCAGGGCGATGGTGAGGGTGCTTTAAATGGCGCCGCATCCACCAGCAGTGGTGACTCTGGCGAGGCTCAGGTAAGAAGCAGTTCGTTCGATTACTTTGTAGTAGCTATGTTTTAGCTGTCTTAGTTAACTGTTTTAGTTGTCTGCACGTCATTTTAATGTTGCTCATAAGCTCGTTCGTCTTTGCGTTAATCATACCCAGGCTAATCTTAAGAGTAACCTGCAGGCCAACACTAAAAACAAACAAATTATAAAAGAACCCAACAACTTGCGCGACAGTTGGCCAATTCAGCAGCAGCAGAAGGTAAGTTTCTTAGCATCATCTTGGCCAACTGATGCGCAAGTTTGGGCCAACCCCCGATTCACGCAAATTGTTGTTGATACACACATAAACACACTCTTTCTATATAAATATATTTATATATATATATATATTTATTCGATATTTAATTGTGCTAATACATACTCGTATCTGCCAGATTATCAACCTATAACCCTAGCTCTTAGCCAACACATACATATATATACTACATATCTACAATAGTACATACATATACTATATCAAATTTGTTTGTGTTTGTTTTGCATGTGCCCAGTGCGCGTCGTCTCCCTGTCCCCCGTCCCCCGTCCCCCCATTTGTGTCTCTTTACCATATACCATTTATGTATATCTTGTTACTTTTACAATTCTTATTATATTTTTGTCTCATCTGCCCAATCACCTCCCAAAAAAGAAACAACATCGATAAAAATATGCACAAGCAATTTGTGTTTTGTTATCTGTCCTTGGCCTAAACGTACAACGTACACATGCACCCAGAATGCAGGACACAACAAGAACTGTATATATCAATATATCATATATATATCTATAATGCTACCACGTAAATACATACTATCTTTAGGCAGCTTAGCTTAGCACTTAGACACCCAAAAACCAAACGAAATATGTAACGAAATTTACAAAAAACCAACATATTTTTGTTTCTTTTTCTATAAAACCAAATGTTGCTTTAAAACTGATATTTCAAAAAATCGAAAAAAAAAAACAAACCAAACCAAAAAAAAAAACTTGTCCAAATGAAAATACAAAAATTAAACACCCCACGTCAAATCAACCCAACACCAATCAACCAATGACCACAACTGCAACGAGCAGCCTCCATCACTACGGCCGTTGACCAGCGATGATTTTCAGGCGATGATTCCGGCACATTTTCTCAGCGGCGGCAGTCAACATCAGGTGCATGTGGCGAGGCCAAATGAGGTGGGCGTCAGCGCTGTAACTGTGAATGTGAACAAACCGCAACCAGATTTGCCAATGTTCCCAGCAGCACCCACCGAAATGGGGCGCGTAACCGAGACCATCACCAAGTCAACCTTTACGGAAACGGTGATGACGCGCATCACCGACAATCAGCTGGCGGAGCCATTGATCAGTGAGGTGACTATCACAACATCACGCATACACTAAACGCAAAAAAAAAATACCAACAAAAATACTAGAAAATTATACCAAAGCTACATATACTAAGAGCACTCTGTGTGTGTGTGTGTGTTAAGTGGCTCCGGGCTCCCTCAAACACTCTCTCTTCTTGAGTGGTGCGACAAATTCGAGAAATGGTCCCGCTAACAGAGGCTGCCCCTTGGGGCATCATTTCGCTGCTCACTGCTCACTGCTCACTGCTCACTGCTCCAGCAATCAACAACATGGATGAGAGCTTCTCTTTTCACATTCCTATGCACAGCCACAACATACACACCCCACACACACACATACACATACACACTTACATCCACAAAAGAAAATAAGAAATTAAAAAAAAACACACACACATTCTAAATTTTTGTAAACAAATTGTAATTGGCTCCTTTTTTTTATTGTTGGCCCTCATTTTAGTTGTATATCCGCTAAGCACCTACATATAAAAAACCTTTTTTGGACTTATTGTAAATAAAATTTTGTGCGCTTTTGCAAACGATTCGATTTAAACGATTGACTCTCCTTGCTTCTGGCACGCCAAACGCTCCAGCATAGATCCTTAAAGGATTCCTCCGGCTATCATGTTGAAGCGTTGCACATTATTAAATAATTACTATTAAATTGTTAAGCATTATGCAAAACACGCACATCGAACTAATTGAAATCCAGTATTTATCAATAATTGTAGTTGTAGTTGGTTTATGGTCTTTAAACTGTTTAAATATCAAAATCGATAATAAGTATTTTGCATTTGGTAAATGGTGCATGCAACAAATTCTCTTTATATATTTGTATCCTTTATATTTTCTAAATTCAATTTAATTTGTGTTAATTGAAAACTAAATGATTTGATCAACTAACAATTTAACAAAGACCATTAACTATTAGTCGTATTTAATCGTATTTATTATTTATAATGGCTTATAGAAATATTTTAATAACCGCGAGCACAATAAAAAATTTACCTCATAATTTCAGTATTTTTTTACACTCAATACCCGAGCCCATTGAGCCGGGCCAACAAACCATAAACCACGTTCATTTGTCAGCCTGTTTGTGTGTCGTTAACAAATATATTTAAATTATAAAAACTGAATTCTTTTGTTAATTAAAACTGGCTTTTCACAGCCGACCAACTTAATCGAGTAACTTAAAACTGCAGAATTTAATTTAAATTGATTTAAATTAAGACTTAATTATTGGAATTGAAACGATAATTACAAGAAATGATTTCATTTTGTGGTGAATAATATGTTATTGCTCATCATTTGACGTTAAATATTTGACATTTGCTTCAGGTCTAGATAAGATAGCAACAGCTGAAACACGTCAAACATTACAGTGGCTCCCATAAGTTGTTACACCAAGACAGCAGCGAAATTAATTTAATTTTCGTTAAATTTTAGAAGTGATTTCTTTCACTCAAAGACTTGTGCTTAGAGCTGTTCTATGCGATTTAACTACAATCGAGTTGTGACTAAAGCCAGCTTTGCACACACTCAGCAGAGCATAAGCCACTCCGAGTGTCATCGTTTAAATCCCAGCTGAAAATGTCCGTATCAGTGCTGCTCTTGTGGTAGGTTTTCAGCCGCTGCTCGACACATGAATAAGTAAATCAACAAGAAGCTGATCCTAAATGCACATGAGCACAAAATCCATTAAATAATAAACATGACAAACAGAAAAGAACAAAAAAAAAAAAAAAAAATAACAAAAAGCAACGTTTATTACAAAGTAAATGTCAGGCGGAAAGGACCACAATGAATGTCCTTGCAAAGACTTGCAAAAGTTTATCTTTTACGCATTTGAAAATTGGCCAAGTGTGCATGAGTCTGACGTCTGGTAAAACTTGCATTTCCAACTTGAAATTAAATATTTAATTGCTTTAATTTCACTTTGTTTTTATTTGTCATATGCTTTTGGCATGTCTGCTCAAATGTCTGACAGCCATTTGGCCAACCAAGTCGATTGCATCTTTGCCATAAGAACTCAATTTGTTTCAACGAATTTACCAAAGTTTCGCCCAGTCAAAGATACAAATATATATCGTCAGTTGCTGTAAGCGAAGAAATGTTGTCTGCTAATGAATTTATAACGAATTATATTTTGACATTTGAATTTCAATTGCGTGTGTTAAACCACAGACAGATAAAAGTGACATTTCCCAACTTTAACTCGTGTATGTGGCATATATTCCTTAATTGCTGTTTATTTTGCTCGTTTGGTTTGAAATTTAGCCGCAAACTGTTATGAAAATGTCAGGTTGGCAAATAACTACTTTGACGTCTTGCATGCTATTTAAATCACATTTAAGTTATAAGCATAAATTCATAATTTAAGTATTGTGTTTTTGTTGTTTTGTGGTATGTTTTTGTTTATGGAATATTTATCACTAATTGGATGGCTTTTGAACTGTTTATTTGTTTTCCCGTTCTCTAATTACCATTACATCAAACTGAAATTCAAAATTTTGTTCATGTAAATATCACC
Source organism: Drosophila fungiperda (assembly GCA_035042345.1). NCBI lineage: Eukaryota > Metazoa > Arthropoda > Insecta > Diptera > Drosophilidae > Drosophila > Drosophila fungiperda. The sequence goes on along the minus strand of JAWNLM010000015.1, from coordinate 4,558,382 downwards.
AACAATTTTGCACACACTCACACTCATTATGAGACCAACCACCCACATAAGGCACCCCTCATTCCGTGCTCTTCAGTTCTCACAGTGAACACAGCAATATTCAATATGATTATTTTTGATTATTATTTTAACCTATCCATTTCCAATTGCAACACTGACTAATGCCGCATTACAATCTGTTTCTGTAGGAAGTGGTGTTGCCCAAAAATCAAGGCTCACTCGGCTTCAGCATCATCGGCGGCACGGATCACTCCTGTGTGCCATTTGGTACACGCGAACCGGGCATTTTCATTTCACATGTAAGTTGAACCACCACCTAGTTGCGTCAAGTGGCATGGGTTAGGTTGGGGGTGGTAATGGAGGTAGGTGGCATGTACCACTGCGTTTACCACTGCGCGGCGAAAACTAGTAACAAACTTTGCAAATTAAAGAAATTGAGCTGCCGCAACTTGTGGTTGCAAATGAGCTGCACAATTAGCTTGAAATGAAGTCAGCTGCTTTAAGAGCAATTAAAAAAGTCTCCCAGTCTGATGAACTCTGAACTTTTTTTGACATCTGATTACTGCACATGCTTATATAAAAGCAAATTTTCAGTCTGCGAAATTTAATTAACGCTTAAAAATCGTTTGAATACAAAATAAATTACATGTTTAACATTAATAGCCAAATAATTGAGTTAACGGGCTGAAAGTCTATTATATATTAAAGATAAAACACATTTTATATAATTGCATTGCACTAGCCAATTAAAATAATTAATAATTTGTACGATTGAAAAATGATGTAAAAATTAAAAAAATAATGCTAGGTGTATAAGGTGTGCCACGCTCTGAGAAATGAAATATCAACTTTCAGAATTACCAGCAGTAATCCAAATTCAAGTCTGTGGAGGAAACATATAAAAATCAGTTTAATGTTCCGATTAGTTAAGGAATTAAGCAATACTCAAGTCTCAATCTCAACGGGATTCTTAAGCAACTTTAGGTATTGCAATTGCCAATCGATACTTGAAATGTTTTCCAAATTTGAAATTTGTATTCTGTAAATTGTATTTAATTGTTTTTATGAACGTTATTTTTAACTTTATTCCTTGTAGATTGTGCCCGGTGGCATTGCCTCAAAATGTGGCAAACTCCGCATGGGCGATCGCATACTGAAGGTGAATGAGGCGGACGTCTCAAAGGCCACACATCAGGATGCCGTCATGGAGCTGTTGAAGCCCGGCGATGAGATTAAGCTTACCATACAGCATGATCCACTGCCACCTGGTTTTCAGGTAAGCCAAATTGCGATTAGTTTTAATATTAATTTACGCTTTTTCGGTCTTTAGTTTGCTTTGTGCCACTTATTAGCTATAATATATAATGTATATAGTATTTGTATTTTTGCAACAATGAATATCTAAATGCTTTGAGTCAAACGCCAAAAAACCTATATAAACTTCTCTTTCCTTTATACTCTATGAATGCTTATTAAAACATTTACGATGCAAAGCACATAGAAGTAGTTTATATTAAAACAGAGGTAAGATTTTTCACTATTCTACACTGAAAACACTATTGGAAACGTTAAATACTCGTATAACAAAAATTGTGTGGAAGGGTTTTTTTTTTTTAATATTTGAGTTGATTAAATATTAATTTAGTAGGATGCATTAGCTATTTTAACACCCGATCAAACTAAACTCAATTAGGAAAGTAAAGTGTAAATACTTACTTATTATATAAAATATATAAATTTAACTAAATTAAAACCCACTTAAAAAAATATAAATCTGTATAATATCACAACAAACACATATCGTAACTTAAGAATCAGCTTAATAAAAAGAATTAAGTATGATTTTTGTTTATTTTTTATACTAACAGAAAAAAGTAAAGTATTAAGAAATAACATATAATCACAAACATAACATTAATTGGCATATGTAGGTAGAAAATATAAATATTTATTTAGGCCTTCCACTTGAGCCCTTGTTAAATTAATGCGACCAATTTGTATAAGACTTTCAGGCTGTTAAATCCCTTTTATAGCCTTCTTTATCGCTTATTGTGTGTGTTATTTAAGCCATTTCGCGAATAACTTTCCACTGCTTTGCTTAGCATAATTATCATCTGAATTATTTTGGCTAAGCCTCTATTCTTATTTATAATTGTTGTGCACTTAAGGAGGGAAGCAAAATGCTAATTTTTATGCTCTTGTTATTATTGTTGTTGTTGTTGTTGTTGGTGGAAATCGTAGGAAATTCTGCTCGCCAAGGCTGAGGGCGAACGTCTGGGCATGCACATCAAGGGCGGCCTGAATGGACAACGCGGTAATCCGGCGGATCCTTCCGACGAGGGTGTCTTTGTGTCCAAAATTAACTCGGTCGGAGCGGCGCGACGCGACGGAAGGCTTAAGGTAACGTAAAACCAGTCCCATTCTTTGGATTTCACGACAATTGGGAGCAGGGGGTGTTGTGTCTGGCCAGACTGGCTGAGGCAGTCAAATTTAATTGGCTTGAACTCAGCTCAACTCTTGTGTATCCCCAGGTGGGCATGCGTCTGCTGGAGGTCAATGGTCATTCGCTCCTCGGCGCCTCGCATCAAGATGCGGTCAACATGCTGCGCACTGCCGGCAATGAGTTTCAATTGGTCGTCTGCAAGGGCTATGATAAGTCAAATTTAATGCACTCCATTGGCCAAGCGGGCGGGATGAGCACCGGCTTTAACTCGTCTGCATCCTGCAGCGGTGGCAGTCGCCAAGGTGAGAAATAAAACAGTGAAAATTCGAAATCAATAATAAATTTGAACTTTTCGCAAATTTTTGCCTTGTAGGCTCTCGTGCATCAGAGACGGGTTCGGAGCTTAGTCAAAGCCAGAGCGTGTCCAGCTTGGACCACGATGAGGACGAGCGTCTGCGACAGGTGAGTTCAAGTAAGCCACTGTCCACTGGGGAACAACATTTTAAGCCTCTATCGCCTACAGGACTTTGACGTATTTGCGGCACAGCAGCCCGACATTGTTGCCATGCCAGAGCCCACCAGCCAGACGGGCTTAGCAGCTGCCGCTGCCCTGGTGCATGGCCCGCCCTCGCCCTCGCCCTCGCCCACTCCCAAACCGACCACACCGATTCCGTCCGCTGATTTGCCGCCAACTGACACAGCAGCCGCGCAGACTGTGGCGCTTATTCACGCCGAACAATCGCAGCAGCAACAATTACAGCAGCAGACACAAGTGGCGACAATTGGGCAGGAGAAGAGCACCCAGGAGAAGGTTAGTTAATGACCTTAACCGTGAGCTTGTCGTCTGGCCAGTTGCTTAATGAGTGTGTTTTCGTTTTTCTTTGCCGCTTTCGTCTTTAATTCAATCAAGGTGCTGGAAATTGTGCGCGCTGCTGATGCCTTTACCACCGTGCCACCGAAATCACCATCAGAGCATCATGAACAGGATAAGATACAAAAGACAACGACGGTTGTTATATCGAAGCATACGCTCGACACGAATCCCATCACACCAACAACACCTGCACCACTGCCCCTGTTGCCAGCGGAGTCAGCGACCCCTGCTGCTGCTGCTGCTGCCACTGCTGCACCAGTTGTTGCACAGACACAGACACAGACAGAAACCAATCCCAGCCAGCAACCAACTCAACAGCAACAACAACAACAACCACAACAGGTATGTATTTGAAAGCACGTCTTTTCTTAACTTTCCTGTAAATGTCTGTGTGTCTCCCTCCAATTTTGTGTGTGCGTGTGTGTGTTTTTTGTGTGTATACGTCACTTTTTGTTTAACCCCTTTAAGCGTGTGTCTGTCAATTTTGATTTTACTGTGTTACACTTAACATAAATCAGCGCAAAGCGACTGTCGCGCAAATCCAAAAACCACTCCACCAAAAAAAAAAAAAAAAAAACCCTTTTCACTTGCATTATTTATTTATGTATTTTTTTTTTTTTGCTTGCTTTCTTCAATAACTTTACTAACCTCAAAATATGTGTATTTCTGTGTGTGTATGTGTGTGTTTGTGTTTGTATATCACGTTTTGTAAGCATTTGTACATTTCATTCAAATTCAAATTCATATGCCACAGCATTTGCCACATCTGATAAACTTACCCCATGAATATAACACTCAAAATTCACACCACAAAATTGCTCGTTTCACTGTTTGTCCCTCAACTCTGCTTGCAATTTTTTTTATCGCGAAAAGACAAATTTGTAAAACTACTATTCACGTTTTTACTTGATATATCAGCATTTTGGTAATTTTACTTATAATATGTAAAATTAAAGTGAAAAAGAGAAACAATATTTATAAATAACCCATATACCCGTCCGGTGGTACTCAGACATTAATCAAAATTACAACTCCAAACAAATAGAGTGCAATCAATCCATCAAATCCATTTCTCATGGGTATTCATTATAAATCGAGTTGTTTGCTTTATGTTCTGATTTAATAATGTATTGTGCCACATATAATCATACTTAGTGGTGCCTTTGGGGAGTGGGGGGAGGGAGTGGGTTGTTGAGTGTAGGTATGAGTTGTGGTACAGTTGAGTGGTGCTTTGCATGTGCCCACTACAGCTCCCTGTTGACTCCTTCGATAATGCCGATATCCACAGTTGGGACTTGGTACCCGGACCACATGTCCCACATATTCAAAGAAACGGCAGCAGACGATTTATTATTTATTAGCATATTCGAATGGGAGCGGAAGAGACGGCGGGGGTGGGGCTGATCACCTTCATGCGTTTTGCCTGCTCGATATTGTTAATGTTGTTGTTGTTGTTGTTGTTGTTGTTATCTTATTTATTCTACTTAAATATTATATCAATTTCTGTTTGTGCCTTTATTGTTACCATTTGGATGGCTGCTGCTCCTTGGGCGGCATTATTATTGTGTATGATTGTTTTGCCTGTTGCCGTTGTTGTTATTGTTTATGTTATTGTTGTTGTTGTTATCGTTGTTGTTGTTGTTGTTGTTCTTATTGGTGGATGCTGACTTACCTTAAATCCAGCAGCATTTGAATTTACATTGACAGTGGCAGGAAAAGAGAAAAGAAAGGCATAATATGCATAGATGGCACGTATAATAAATGTGTATTTATTTTTTGTTGTTGCTATATATATATACAGATATATAAGATTTATATATATATATATATATGTATAAGTAATTCAAAAACTGCTGAAAGGAATTTCCATTAAAATGTTTCTCTTATCTTCTTCTCGTTCTTCTTCCTTTTTATTGCTCTCAATGACGTGCGCCGTTCGCTGCTTTTCAACATATTGTTTTTTTTTTCTGATTTTTATATTCGTTTTCCTTTTTATTATAATTTCCTTTTTCCGTTTTGCATTCACATTGCTTTTGGAATTGACATTTTCCATGGCATTTTGCGTAGATTTCATTGCAGCATATTTCTTAACAAGCGGATGTTTCCCACTATAAGACTGAGTATTTAGTTTAAAATACAGGAAAATAAAATTGAAACAAATGCTTAACAACAGCAACATGAAAACGCATACAGCCAGCAGCCGGGCAAATCCTCGTTGTTTCAAAATCTTATTTACATATTAAGCCTTGTCGTGTTCAAACGGGCTAAGAATTACTAGTTACTTGTTCACTAAGCGTAATTGACAGAGGCTATATATATATATATATATATTCATAAATATATTCTTATATCGGACAATATGTGCTTTGAAAGACCTACTTGAAAATGCTGAACATACTTGTCTCAGTAAATGGTTTCAACGACCCTCACCGATTAGCTCTCTAAACTTTGCGAAACTATTGTATTTATAAGAGCAGCCTAAGAAAATCTTTTTATCTTTGGAGTACCGATTGTTTTAACTTAAAGACAAATTAACTCATTTCCTGCAGAAAAGTGTTGTACAATTTTTAACTATTTAACTTTGAGAAGAGTGCTGAAAAGTTGAATTGATTATATATCAAAAATACTGGCACGAAGAAATAATAATATTCTATTTGCTGAATTTCTTTCAATATATCTTTTAACAACAAAACAGTATTTAATTAAATTTAATAAATAAAAACTAAAACACTCTCTTCGAGGAAATACAATCGGCTCCAATAACCACTTTCGAAGTCCCTTCCATTAATTTTAAATACAAAACTAAATGCAAACTATATAAATAAACTAAAAACTTCTGTGCCACCTTTTGGCAGCCTTCAGTATTCACAAACAGTATAAATAATGTTGTCTTTCGGTGTTTATAATGTCATTTACATATATATATATATATATATATGTACATATGTGGCACACTGTCTATAATTGTATATTATTGTTATATGTGCAACACTGTGCAACAGGCACTCGAAACGGTCCAAACACACTAAACCAAATAGTATTCATAGACAAATATCCTACAATGTTAAAAGATAAACGCAAAAAAAATGTCAGTGTTATATAAATCAAATTGTATGTTAAACAAATTCCACAAATGGAAAGAAATAACTCATTCGTTATTACTTAAAGTGAACTTTTGGGATATTTATTGCTTTAATGAAAGTCTTTTAATTTTCAAAATTCAGATTTTCTTCTCTGTTGTTTGTTGCTGTTTGTCAATATTTATTAGTGAAGTGTGCACATTTGATGTCAATAAATTAAATCTAAATGTTATATTCATAACTACAAAGAAAACGACAGTTTGACTTAATTCTTGGGGAAAACGGAGAAGTTGAGTTACTTAAGCAAATGCGATTATTCATTCATGATTTTATTCATCCTTCTTAGAAGTGGGTTCAGAACAATTAGAAAGATTAGTTTTGTCGGGTTTTGTACAATTCGCTTTCACTGTAAGTTTTTCAATTGTTTTATGTGTTTTATTTTATTTTTATTTTTTATGTTTTTTTTTTTGTTGTTTTTTGCTTTTGTTATTTGTCCTTGTCTTTGTTTCGCTCTCGCTGTACACACTCGTTTGCATAGACGCGACTGTTGTGCAGCTCATTCCACATCCATCAAGCAAATTGGCCAGATGCACCACTTCTCATCATCAGGCAGCGACATTGCTAATTGGCTAACAAAAATGCTGGCGGCCCCCGTAACGCGTGTACGTAAACGTTAAGAAAAAGAACCGTTGCCGTTGCGACAGCGAATCTGTATCATCATAATGAGCACCTAAACCATATCAACACAGCATTTCAACCGAATACACCAAATGTCACGAAAAAAAAAAAACTCACTCAAAAAGCACTCAATTAACGCCGCACATTGCAATTTGTGTTCCATGCTTGGGTGTGTGTGTGTGTGTGTGTGTGTGTGTGTGTGTGGCTGCAGTTGCTCAAACCCACACACCACCACCAGCAACAACAAACAAACCAGAAAAAAAAAAAAATCAGAAACTAAATGAAAACCCCAAACAATCCAAAATCCAATAGCAGCGCGGAACACAAACAGCGGACCTGCTGGCTCCCGGATCACGTTACTCCTATCAGCAAATGCTGGAGGCTAAGGATTCAGAGCAGAGCAGCCAAACGAAAAAGGCAACGCCCAAAAAGGCCGAACCGGTTTATATTATAGACGACGACGACGAAGACGACGATGATGTTGATGATGACGAGATTGATGCCATTGCCGAAGAGGATGAGGAGGAGGATGCATCCTCACCACCCACTGACATGCAGTCGCCGCCTTCATACGTCGACACCGACTCCGATTACAATGAGCGTCCGTGCGGACGCTACACCAGCGACTCGGAGAGCGATTGTCGCCCCTACAAGCCGACGCGTTCCGGTCGCAGTACACCGGAATATGCAGGCGGACATCGCAAGTCCGTCAGCTTCGATCTGAGCGGCGATGAGCGCTCCAAGTCGGACTATGAGCGTTCACGTTCCCGCACACCGGATCGCTTTGGACGCGCCTACGACTCGGAGCAGGATACGCGCTCGAAGACCGCCAGTCGCATGCCACGCAAAGGCATCCTGCGCGCCACCAGTCCCTGTTCCTCGACCAGCTCCACGCTGGAGCGTCAGGCCGAAAGGCCAGCAGCTCCGATTGTGCCAACAGTGGCGCGCATTCGCGAGGTGGAATCCCCCCAGGTGCAGCGCGTCTCACGCGCCACATCGCCCGACCGTCCCGGCGAACTGGAACGGGAGAATCCCTTCCGCAATGCCAAGTCTGACGAAGATGATGAATACACACAGATTGCCAAGGCGATCAGCCTGTCTCCACGTTCGCCGCGTGATCAGTTCTTCTTTGGTGCCTCGCGCTCCAATGAGGATCTGCTTGAGCAGTCGCACTCCAGCGGACGCAGCACGCCCAGCACCGTCATCTCCAAGTCGACGGAGAATTTGACTGGCACGCGGCCCAAGGTGCCGCCACCAACGCTGCCCAAGCCAAAACTCAAGAAGGCCGATCTGGTGCGCAATGTGGCCTTGGAGACGTTCCAGGCCACCGATGTAGGTCAGGGTGACTTTGCTGTGTTCGAGCACGATGCCAGCACCAATACCATACACCAGCTGCCCAAGCTGCCGGTGCGCATGGCCAGCAAGGCGCCACCTCGACCTCGCGAGAGTCCGCCTCCGCCGCCCGTCAACTACTCCACATTGCCCACCTCGCCCCGGCCCAAGTTCGAGGAGTCGACATATTTGGAGGCGCTGCCGCCAGCGCAACGGCGACCACACGATTTCCTGCACGAGAACTCTCCGGACAACATACTGGTTACGACGGAGCAGCATCGAGACTTCCTTCTGCGCGAGAATGAGATGAGGAATCAGCTGCGGGCACCCCATGAACCAGCGCCGCCCATTCCATTCAGCAGTAGCAACAACAACAACAACAACAATAACTTTGCGGTAAACAACCCTTTTCTAGATTGTTGTGACACAGACATTGACAGCTTGCCACTGCCCCCACCGCCCCCAATACCACCATCATCACCACCAGAAACACCACCTACAACGCCCGCCCAGCACTCACGTCATTTGCATGAGCCGCCACTAACCGCTGTCGCCACTAACGCATCAACATCTTATTCTCCCATTGCCAATGCTAACAACAACAACAACAACAACTATTTGATGGATGCCGCCACACAGCAGCTGCTCTTGGCACCAGCGTCGCCAGCACAAATATTTCCCACGGCCCAAATACTGCCCGTGCAATATGCCAGCCTGCCACAGCCGCAGCAGCCCAATAAACTCATATTGGGTGGTGGTGCTGATGCGGCACAGTCACAGTCGCAGCCCATTTTCAATCTGCTGCTGCTGCCCGGCGATCAGCAGCTTTATCTGCAAGCGTCAACGGCTTCATCGTCGCCGGCAGCAGCACCACATTTATTACCGGTGAGTGAAACGCGGATTGTTGCCCCATCGACGCAGTCGCCGCAATCGAAACTTCCGAAACCATTGCCATCGCCATCGCCATCGCCATCGCCATCGTATACCACAATGAAATTCCCAACGTTCTCGGAAATTGTGGTCAGCCCCGACAGCAATAGCAATTATCAAAACATGACCACAGCTCGCGCTAACATGTCGAATTCGTCGCTGGGCACCGCCAGCAGCAGTTCCTTCTCCATTAGCTCGGCCAGTTCGTCGACGATGCTGGCGAAGATACACACCGCTGCCCCCCCGCCACCACCATTGGCCGCTGTGGTTTCGCCCGCTGCCAGCTACTATGAGACAGCCGAGGAGATCTATGCGACCATCGAAGAGGAGGCCATTTACAGTAATACAGCATTCTTTGACTCGCGTCGCTGCAGCGATACCTCCCTAAACTGGCGTGCCTCCAAATCACCCACGCCCCCGCCCTTGCCCCCCAAGCGACCGTTAAAGCCAAACAAGTTGCGCAAAGCGCCAGCACCCCCCGTCGCCCAGAAACCGCACGGTCTTCGCGGCCTGGGCATGGGTAACTATAAGCTGCGCTCCCAATCGCAGCCACAGCTGCTGACAATGGCAGCCGGCGCGTCCCGCAGCACGCCCCAAACACCCACAACGCCAACTGGCAAGGAGACACCCGTGTAACTGAAATGCTTCAAACTCGGCTGTTGACTGTTGCCTTTTGCCTGTTTCCTGTTGCTTTAGAGGTCAAGTTGCGTTAGCCTGGCTAACTCTGCACTGTCCCCAAACCCCCTCTGCTTTTTTCCCCGCAATTCGCTCATTTTAATTAAAATCCAACACTTTTTTGACCATCAACTCAAAATGTACAATAGCAAATTAGGCAACGCTCACTGCGCAACTTCTTAGTAGCTTTTGATATTTGTACTGATTAATTGTAACCATTTACCTGCCACCAGCCGCCTGCCACCTGCCACCTGCAAGTCTTACTAATTAGATGTGACTTTTTGTGGACTCTTGCTGCAATCCGTATTCAGAGCAACCACACACAAATTGCCGTTGCTGACATAGATCAGGCAGCCAGTGACAAGTACATGAGTAATTTGCGTCCAAATCAACCCACCCCTTCCATCCCTCCCATCTCTCTCTCTCTCTCTCTCTCTCTCTCTGCCCCTCTTTTGTCTGCTTAGCTCAGACTTTTTGCTCGGGTCGACTTTAATTTGACGTTGATTGAAACAGTTCGCTGCTTGAAGCACTGCAGCAGCCACGCCCACTTTTTCTTTTCATTGCACTCCTTTGCGAACACGAATAAAAAGCCAATGAGAAGATTGAATTAATCTTACACAAACACACACACATAGAGACATACCTCCACCCAACACACACATATACACACACACACATACACACACACACATACACACACACACATACACACACAGAGTAGATCAAATAAGAATTACAAATGCAATTTTTTTACAATTTTACCATTTACATAGCTTATTTTTGCTGTAGAACTCTTAAGTTGATCTTATTTGCTAATTTATTTAACTAACAAAACGATGAAACAAGTTGAATATAATTTTTTAAAAGCGTAAACTAAATAAATAATTCTGTAATTTGATATGTTGAATATCTTTCATTTTGTGTTGTCCGCCGTTGTCTCAAAATTATATATGTCAAATCCTGAACTGGTTCCACTGCACACAGCACACAACTGGTTCGCAGTTCGTTCATTTGAACCAGTCTGACGCTGAACCCATTTCGCTTCTAGCCGAACTCTTTGGCGCTTGGCTCTGCACTGATTTCACACATTTTGCCAAACGACGCTTTTGGCTGTTGCCTGAGCGAACTTGGCCATCTTATCTTATCAGTTGACACTATTAATTGCCACATGCGATAAGCGTTGCATGATATGTGTGTGTATGTAACCCACTAACATAATGATAAAGAAACTAAAAGGCAGGGGAGGGGGCGTGGCGTCAGCAAGTTTACTGAATTATTCAACAGCTTATTGGCTTTTAATGCCAAATGGCCAAAACGACTTGGGCAGTGGCCACATTCTCAACACTCTCAATGCTCAATAAATTTCCATTAGTCTTTACCCTTTCGTCTGCTGTTCTGCTGCAAGTAGCGAGTGGCAAGTGGCATGTGGCAAGTGGCAAAAGCAAAGGATGCAAGGGATGCTCTGGTCGCTGCTGTTATCTCAACCTAAGTAGGAGTATTGAGCTTAATTGAAAATCGAAAAATCCGATACGAAATTAATTTCTTTGCTAAATATACAAGTCAGCTCGATGCTCGCATCCTGCATCCTGCATCCTTGATAACTGACACTGAGCTTCTGGGCAGATGCCTGATGCCTGATGGCTTTTGTCTATGTAGCCATGTACTTGACGAATCTGTCTCGGGTGGAGGGTTGCCGAGAGTGAGAGGGAATGGATTGGTTTGCTAATATCGCCTTCCATGATGCACTTGTCGTTAGTTGGTCGCTTGGTCGGTTGGTCGCCTCCTTTATTTATGAGACTGGCCACTGGGTGTTATTGGCCATTGTTTTTGCTGTTGTTGCCCCGTTTATGTATGTGTGTGCGTGTGTGTGAGTGTGTATACTTGTGTGTTTCTGTGTCTGTGTGCCAAAGGATAAGGTTGCAATTTGTGCAGTTTAACGCTGGCTTTTGCTCTTGCTCATTCCACTGCCATTTAATGACTTTGTCGTCGTCGTCCTCTTGGCTGTAGCCAACAGCGTTGCATCCACAAAGTGTAGTTGGTGCCCCTCGCCATTGCTTCGGCAATGGCCTTCTCGTGTTGCCTAAACCGAAGAAGTTGCATGAAAGCATTAAACCGACAGTACATGACTTTGGATGATAAATGGCCTGACCCAAGTCCTGTACACTCTGCTGTCCTGTTCTGTGCTGGTCCAGCCCCTTGCCGCTGCCACAGCTGTAATTTGCAGCCCCCCGCGAACGTAAATTATATGCCTTGTGGCAAAACAAAGCTCTGATCTCATCCCACCTCCGGCAACACCAACTCTGTTGGCCATTTTATGATTGAAACGCTGGCTGTTGCTGCCCCTTCAACTGATGCTCTTCCCTTCTTCCTGTTCCTGCTGCTCCTGCTCCTGGTCCTGCTGCTTCTGCTGTTGGCGTTGGACAAACAAATGCTTCTTCATTGTGGCATGTGCTTTTTAATAAACTTGTGCAGTGCCATCAATTTTGTTTATGGTCGTTTTGGATTTCTTTGACTTTCACTTTGAAAATTGCCGTTTTTCCAGTCGTTTAATTGAAAACTGCTGAGCAGCAACTCAATCAGAACAGCTGGCAAAAATTTTATACATTTCTTTTTATGAATGATGTTTTTTCTTTGTTTTCTTTATTTTTTTATGTTTTTTTATGCTTTCATTTTGCTGACTTTCTAACTGGAGCTTTTGCATTTTTACAGTTATCATCATCAGGCGAGAATGCGCCAGTATTGGCAACTGCCAAAAAAACGCCTAAATCGGTGTCCGACAAAAAACGATTCTTTGAGTCTGCAATGGAGGACCAACACAAGCCCACACAAAAGACAGGTGAGTCAAAAATGCATAGAAAATAAAAAGTTTACAAAAAACATATGCGATTTAAACAAGATTATTCAACTGGGTGGTAAACTGCTGATAGACAGAACTCAAAAATAATAAATATTCAAGCTACACACAATTTGCAAATCAGTGTTTTTCAGTTAGGTATTTGAAGAAACAGTCTTTTATGTTTAAATTAAATTCAAGTGATAGATATATACATATTTATGATAAGCCACTAGAAGGCACCAAATTAGGAATGAGGCCACTTGTTAGCGGTTTCCTAGTAACCCGTCTGCGTAATTTAAAAGCAATCCTTATCTGGTTTTTGCTCAGTGGCTTGGGTAATTAGAATATGCGGCGTGCAACGCTATTTGCATGACAAAGGGAAACGCAACCAGAGAGCTGTGCCGAGGAGCACCCGCAAGGCTACTTGCTGTTGAAGTGCACGATTGCAAATGGAACTTAAGAACAGCCACCAGTCACCCAGTCAGCCAGCTATCCATGGAGGCGCTACGCTATTTCTTTTAATTTTCCCATTAAATGTTGTGGCTGGCATTTACCAGTTGCCTAGCAATCAAACCTTTCTGCTTGGGCTGTAAGTCAGGGACTGCACTGCTGCAGATTGCGTATAGCACATGGATTATTCAAGTAAATGTATATTTTTTTTAAATTGCAGAGAAAGTATTTTCATTCCTGTCAAAGGATGAAGTCGAAAAGTTGCGCCAGGAGGAGGAGAAGAAAATTGCAACACTGCGTCGTGATAAGAAATCCAGATTATTAGATGCGGCCAATGACAACATGGACAAGGACAATGACAGGCATGCTGATGATAAGCAGCAGGACAACAGCGACAGCAGCTCGAACAACAGCGACAACGAGTACAACGATGACCACAACGATGCTTATGACGATGTAGATGAAAAGACGACCAGCCGGACCAGTCGTAAGGATGTCGTTGACAACGCTTTGCTGGCTCAGTTCGATGATGCGGAGGACATTAGGTGAGTGCCTGTTGGTGGCAAAGTCTTATTGGATTATTGGTGCTTGTGCTGTTTTTTGCATTTTATGTTATAATCGATTTCAATGCACAGACACGTCCACAATTGGTAATTGCCCAACACAATTATGATAATCAAACACACACAGCCTCTCACTCACACACACGCACACACACATAATCTACACTCTTAATACTATATAGTTAAAGTTAACGGTGTTTGTGCATTTCTTTTATCTATTCGCTTCATCTTAAGTTTTTTAAGGTTTCATTGGCAAAGTTTCAACTGCTGCCTTTTGGTTTGGTGCTGGTGCCGGTGCAAGAAAAAAAAAAAAAGATACCGCTTTGATTTATGTTGCTCTTATATTAAATTTTTTTTACATGCATACTTTAGCACAATATCACAGTTACTACACACCCAAACATATGTTAACATAAGTAGTTCATATATTTCACTCTTCATGCCACACGCCAGCCAACTGACGGACTTGATCATCATCATCGAAATGTAGAGTGTGTTATTAAATAAGCATATACTAAACTAGTTATCTTAGTGCCCCTTATACGTACTTACTACGTGGCAAGTACTTTTGCAAGTCCCCTCCTTGCGTATATGAATGATACTGCTTACACCCAAAGCGGTTTAAGTTTTAAGTAGCACTTAAGTATTGTCTGGACTCGTAAATCGCAGGCTTCTTCTAGGGCATTTTGCCACTTAAGAACACGTTATGCTTCTTGCTTACATTATGTGGTGTGTTTTTTTTTTTTAGTTCCACCCATCAGACACACAAAGCGAGCGAATGAGACACCCAGTTAATTTTTAATAATTTTCATAGAGTGGCTTGTGGCTCTACATCATGTATAGAAAGTAGCAGCTCTGCGGGCGGGAGTAAAAAAAAAAAAAATATATATAAAATTATGTTTGCATTAGAGGGTTTTTTGCGTTTTTTTGCGTTTACTTTGCCACGCGTTGCGTATACGCAACATTTTGCCTGCCCGCCGGCTGCTCATCTATTTGTCCGTGCCCCCCCCCTTTGTGCACTGGCACAAACTGGATTCCCTCAGGCACAATGCCAGCTGTTTTTGCAATTGGTTAACTTCATCATCCAGCCAGCCTCAAATTGTGTTCGGTGTGCGCCTCCCAAGCGGCCAACTGAAAAGGTTGCTGCGCTGGCTGAGACTCACACGCATAATTTAGTTTGGGGTGTTGAATTTAAATGGATTCCAGGTAATCATCTGGGCCTGTTGTTGCACCCACAAATCTTCCAGTTCCTCGTAAATATTATTTGATTTTTTCCAAAAGTGAAACCTAATTACTGCTCAGCCGTTGTCAATAAATAACTGATGATTTCTTTCCAAATTCGATGTGGCTTCCTCAACAATATTTGCTATTTGTGCACGTGCTGGCAATTAAAATTAGTGTTACTTTGTTAAGTGAACCAGTAAACATCGCACAAAATCCCTGAGAATTTCATTTGAAGTTGCATGCAACATCATTAAGTTTGTATGTATGTCAAAAAACAGCTGGTTGTCAGTGCTGATGTCATTCTCATATCCGCTAGCTGCTGGCTGGCACCCTTCAAGCAGTTGTTTCTATTTCATTTTATATATATATATTTTCTTCTTTTTTTTTTTGCTCAACTGTCTGTCTATGTAACTGGTATTCCTTACATGCTTATCGGGGGCAACGCAAGTCTAGTCGTCGCCCACAGACCGCTTCTAGTTGTTGACTCTGGCATTATGTAATGAGCAACAACAATGTAATTTAATACAATTTTATCCACTCCTCACAATGTTGACAGAGAGCGAAACGGAAGACAAAATAAGCTTTGAGGTGAAATGTTTCAAATACC
Organism: Drosophila fungiperda; assembly: GCA_035042345.1. Taxonomy (NCBI): domain Eukaryota; kingdom Metazoa; phylum Arthropoda; class Insecta; order Diptera; family Drosophilidae; genus Drosophila; species Drosophila fungiperda. Next base: position 4,542,690 of record JAWNLM010000015.1, on the reverse strand, counting down.
CTGTTAGAATTTTAAAATTGTAGCCATTTTGATATTCATTAAAAATCTCTTTAATAAGTTTTGTATTTAAAAATTAAGTATTTGCTCAGCATATAAAACTTGTTGATCTACATTAAAATATTTAAATTGTACATTCATAAATCCCAAAATATTGTAAAAGGTTTGCAGCAACCCGCAAATGTTGAACCAAAAGTTAATATATAATTTAGAATTTATATTAAATTCGGATGCCTTAAGCCATGTCACAAAATGTAACTTTGAGATTCTTACACATTCGAGCCGTGTGTGTGGCAACAGGCTAATAAGTTGAATAGCCCGTGTAACTGGCTAACAAAGTCGAGGCATGTACTTGGAAGGATGTGGCAACACAAGATATCATTTGGCGGCACTTTACACACAGGTCACAAGACATCAGAGCCCGCGAGGCAGGCAACTGGCTCCGTCTCTCGACGTCCGCAGCTTGTTTGTGAATTAAAAGTATGTATGACATGTCTCCTGGGGAAGGGAGGAGGAGGGCCATGAAAATATTACATAAACAACGAAAGCACACATCGCCATTTTGTGTGAACTGCTTATGTACATTTCATTACGCAAGAGTCTGCAAAGAATAAACACATTCTGCAAAGTAGAATTAATTCTTGCACATTGGGGAACATTTTCTTGACTGTTTATCATATTGCCATCAATTCAGCGAATGATCCCTCAAGCTCGAATTACTGGCCGAAACATATCGGCATAATGGAGAATAGGCTTTGCAACTTATTTATGCATATTACACGGCCAAGTTAGTAGTCAACAAATCAGTTACAAGCTTGAAGCCAATTTGCGCAGCTTCATGGTCCGAACGAGCTGGCTGACCAAATGGCTTAAGGCCCAAATATTTGCATACATTTCAATGTGTTATTATGCTGGCATCGTTCGGCCTTGGAATTCATAACGAAGAAAAGAAGATAAACATGTTAATAACCTATTTAAAATTTCCCAGCAATAATTTCTACCAGTCTTTATTTTTTTTTACGCATAAATTTACGTTTCGGTCCGACTAAAGAATTGCGTCCGAGAATGAGTAAATAATTCATAAATAATTCGTGTGTGTATATAAAGCCAATGAAGCCATACCAAATTAGCCGGTAACGCAATTTTATCAATGCGATTTGTATTTATATTCAAATTAAACTCGTTTAAATCTATAAAATTTGGTATAGCACAAAGGCTCGACCAGATCCGTGTTTATGAATTCTTTTCGAGCTTCCGCTAACGTCGGCGCCGATGGCGGCAAAACGCAATCGAATTACTATTTGTGCATTAATCGGCTAATTTATAGTTTGATAATTTATAAACTATTTCTAGCTGGTCCGCCGACATCGCCAGATACCCAAACGCTAAACGCTTCAGCTAACCGCTCGTCAGCGGCGACTCGACTCCCTCACTCTTGTTTTCAATTGGCTTCGGCTTCGGCGGGTTATCTGTGTCTGGCTGGCAGTTAGTTTGGCGGTTTGTCGGTTTGTCGGCTTGTCGGTTTGCTGCTTTGCTGCTTTGGCGCAGCGGTTGCCCTTGAATTGATCGCGGTGACAAGACAATTGGTCGGATTTAGTTTTTGTTTTGTTTCTTTGTCTCCTTTTTTTTTCCTCTTGTTGTTGCTATTCATTTTTGTCTTTTTTTTTTTTTTTTTTTTTAATTTGTTAGATATTATTTTGTGTTTGGTATTTTCATTTACGTACGTAGGTTTGTGGCCAACCGCAGCTTCTTTGGCCGCTTTTGTGATTTTATGCAGATGAAAATATTTATGTTTTGTTGATTGCGCATAAATTAATTTATATTTTATGGCGTTGGCGCTATGTTCGGTCCACAAATGGACCGCAGCACACCGCATATGCAAATCGTCTTGGTTTTTTTTTTCTTTTCTTTTTTTATTATTATTGTGTATTTCTGAGATAAAAGCATAATTTGACCTTAAGCTAAAATGAGGGCGTTAATGATGCTTTTTATATGTGTGTCAGTTTGCGCGTGTCTTGTGTGTATTTATGATTGTACCTATTTCTTTTTCGAATACAATGTTGGTTTTTCCGTTTATTTTTTCTTTGTGGCATCTTTTTAAGTGTTTATTTTTCTACATTTTAAATGTTGTGTTTTCCAAAAAAACACAACAAGCAGCGACACCACCACCACAACCAAAATGAAGCTCATCTTTTCTTTGCCAGGGCACAATACATTTTATTATTGTTTTTTTGTCTAGTTTTTTCTGTATGCAAAAAAGTGCACTTTAATTGTACATCACAAAAACTTTCTGTTTCTGCTTCTCACCAACTTTTTTCAGGAATCAACTTGACGAAATTGAAGCAGTATTTAGAAGCTAAAATTAAACTAAGTTCCACTCAAAACAACAAATACACAGTAATGAGAATGTGACACGTTTATTAACTAAGTTCCGCTATCTAACTAACAAGATAATAACTAGCATATGTATAAGAAATTTATAAGCGAGAGAATTTGACTATAAGTTACCAATACATAAAGCAAGCAACTAACTTTATAATATATAATTATAAATACAAATTTGAATGTGCAGCAACTTTTTATACACTTTACATCCTTACAATTTTAAAGACTACATAAATCAACTATTATAATATACCGTAGCAAACCGTAGCAGGTAGCACACGCCCACTTGATAATTATAGTGTTAATGTTGGCGTTTTTCATTTTATAAGACCTGTTAATTCTCTTTTTAAATCGTCTAATTCCCCATTGGTGCAAAAAAAATACACCTTTTGCGTTGAATACTTTACCAGCACTTGAAATTCTTTTACACACATTTTCCGCCCTCACACGCCTGCAGCATTTTTGAAATACTCACACACATACACACACACACTTGAACTTAGTGCCCGGGGCATGTTATTAGCGTATATATATATAAAACACTACGCAGGAATTTTATATTATTAATTAAAAAAAGAACAGGCAGAAAATAGAAAATAATGATTTTTAGAGCAGGTCAAGCAGACTAATTATAATTCTCTATGCACGTTTAACTGTAGAGAAACAAAACAATCGAGAAAGTGAGGAAAAGAGAGGTGAAGCGATTAAGTTAAATATAGTGCCTAGTTGTATGCGTAACTCCAACTATAAAGTTATATATTTTCAATTCCATTATTCAACTGTGTGATCAGTCAATTTTCTTTTTTTCCATATTTATATTATCGTAAGTTTTCAACTTTGCAAGGTTCTATTAAGCTAATGAAATTGTTAAATGGGTAACAAAACTTGAGGGGTTAAACCAAGTCCAAAGCTGAAACTTGAAACTCAAGTAATATTCACAATTCCATTGACTTTTTTATTAAAGATATTCCTGCTAAACGCATTGACGTTAAGTTTATGATATTAATAAATGCGTTGTTGTTGCCAGCGTTAAATATTTTTATATATATTTAATAGATATTTGTATGAATGTATTTGTATAAAACAAAATGAATAATATAATATGTATTACTATAATTACACACCTACATAGCGTATCTAATTTATTTTATTAAGTATACGTAACACATGCATCATCATCCGCATCAACACGAACTAAACATCAAGAACTATTTATGCCAACACATTTTCTGAATAACATGTGCCATATTTCTATGTATTTTTTTGTTACCACCTCATAAATAAATGAAATAAAATAAATCCATTTGAATTTAGTGCAGTTTGTAATACAATTAATACCCGGTTACAGGGACAACAATTATCTCTTTGGTTATGGTTATTTTGTAATTTTATACTAAGTTCATTTCACAAATTTTATATATAACTCACACAATAAGCTGGAGTGAAAAGTTCGAGAAGGCCATAAATCTGTCAATTGCAAAAGTTGAATGGGCTTAAATACTATAAAGACGGGTCGCTCAGGCGCCTTGTGCAAAGTTCATTTAAAAGTCGAAAGGACAAGCAAATGAATAAAACAAGCAGAGAAAATGCCAGAGCTAAAATGCAAGAAAAAAATAAAAATGAAAAGTGGGATGGTGGCAGGTGGCAGTGAGGCAGTGGGGTAAAAGAAAGCGCCGTTTGGCCATGTCTAGTGCGGGGCCGCACTTGGCCAACGCTGTAGCTGGCTGGTTAGATGCGCTTCTTGGCCCTGAACGCTGCTTACTTGTAGGTTGGCAGAGGTGCTTAGACGCCGTCGCCGATGGTGGCGTGTAAATTGGTCTACATAAATCACTCAAGCAGAAATAGTTGCCGCTGCCCCACCGATTCAGCCGCAATAATTTCGAATTAAACTTGAACCGAAAGTGTGTAGCAATTTATTTAAGACAAAAGCCACTTTCAGTGCACTCCGCACCATGCAACATGCCTTAAATCATGCCACAAAGTTCTCGTCAGCGGCAGACGCCGAGAAGAAACTCTGCCAGATGAAATACTTTAAGTGCACTCAGTTTTTAAATTAATTTTTCATACATGCGTTTATTATATATATCTGATATACATATACACTTTGGCTTTTGCTTGTCTGTGGAGCGCAAGTTTTACGACTTTGTCGACTTGCAACTGTTTTAGTATTATATGTCTGGCCTTGGCTTGACACGAGCACTGGCCCCGACAACGACTCCGACTCCAACTCCAACTCCAACTCCGACTCCGGCTCTGTTCTCCGTTTCTTGCAGTGCATCCGTACTTGGGTTGTCTGCCTTAACACACTAATCTCCAGATGCCATGTTATTGCACTTGTTGGCAAAGTTGTTCAAAAAGTGATTTTTGTCAGTGATGGGGATTTGGAGCAAAAGCAAAAGTTTGCAATGTGTTTCTTACTTTTTAATTACAACAAATTTGACTATGGCAAATGGCAAATTGTGTTGCATGCAGCCGCCGGCACGTTCACATGTGACTAAAATGTATTAACGTGATTGTTCACCAGTTTGCCCTGTAACCACAGCTCATATCATGTGCTAACCGCATTTAACATTCACATGTTTGTTTGGCCCATCGCCATCCTTATTTCTTTTGAATTATATATATATATATATGTACAATACAATATATCTGTATATTTATATGTGTTTTACTTTGCACATTTGAAACACCCAAAAATTTACGAAACCACAAAAAAAAAACAAACAAAAATGACAGAACCGCACCAAGTCCGGCTGAAACAACGCACTCGCCCAGCAAAATACCAACGCAGCTCAAACAGCAGCAACCGCAGCAGAAGCAGCAGCAGCAGCAGCATGTTAGGGCCACGCCCACAACAGTGCCTGCCAGTGATACGCCCAAGCCCTCGTTGCTGCCGAAGCCAAAGGTCAAAGTTGTGATGCCGCCCGCGCTGCAGCAACGCCTTTGGCAGCACCAACAACAGCAGTCCCAGCACCAATCTCAGCCCGAGGAGCCAACCATACACGAAGAGGAGCAGCATGGCTCAGCGCCCTCCCCCGCCTCCGGCAGTCGCATACCCGTGCGCACATTGAAGGCTGAGCGCCGCGCCCTGGCAGCAGCTGCCCATCAGGCAGGCGTCAGCCCGGAGGAGTACCTCCTTCAGTTGGAGAAGGAGCACCAGGTGGCGCCAAATCACGGCACCTCACCAACTACGCCCACGTCGCCTACAAAAGCAGGCAAAAGCCGCGACATGATGAAGTAAGTCTTATGCGTGGCGGTCAACGAGTTGACCGGCGTAAAAGTCGAAGTCGATGTGAAGGTCACAGGTCAAATGTCCTAGGAAATCAACAACATGTAGGCGTAGCCATTTAGTTTAAGTATCCGTTTGCCATTAAGGTTTGACGGCAAACACATTGTGCACCAAATCACGGGCACACCCACAAACACACCTACACACACACCCACAGCAGACACAACAAATGAGCACAAACACATTCACAAATGTAAGGCAACTATCCGTTTCAGTGTTATTTTTTTTTTAATTTGTATATGTTTTTTTTTTTTAGGAAAATACTTTAAATTCTTTCTTTAATCTTAACTTTAATATTTTTTTTTTAGTTTTTTGCGGTGTCTGCTTTAGTCACTTTCTGTACATAAGTAAATATTGTGGTCTATCCCATGGATACGTACATTTTCTTGTAATTTTCCATTTGCTCTGAAGCACAAGATTAGTTCTGTTCGGTTGCAGCTCTCTTAGAAAACCAATCCCATTTTGCCCACAGATCTCTAATAATGTATTAATTTTAACCCCCCTCGCAGCGCCGAGAAGCGTGCCTCTTGGCGTGCCGCACGCTTGCGCTCGTTGGAGCAGGGCGCCGTCGAGGCGCAGGATGTGATCAAGAATATGCATAAGATGACCGACGACTTTATCACACATGAGTCCAGAGCCGGCGAGGTAAGTTTCTAGCAATTATGTCATTTCTTCACACTAACCAACATAAAATACAAGCAAAACTCCTCAAAAAAAAAAAAAAAGAAAAAAGAAAATCCCATTTTGTAACAAAACAGGATAATTAACATGCTTGTCATGCCTCAAGGAACTTGGCTGAGCATCTCCTAACCAGCTATAGAATCCAAACCCAAAAAGCTACATGGTTCGCTTTACTAACCGCAACATAATACTAAAATAAACTAAAAAAAAAAAAAACTTAATTTCAAATGTTACTAAGACCCAAAATGTAGCCAGCAAATATGTGTTTAATTTCCATAGGAATTTTTGCAATTAGGAAACGAAAGCTCAACAAAACAAATTATTAAAAACAATTTAAATCGCTTTCGCTAAATATCAAAAAAAAAAAAATCCAATCTTTTCCAAAATATTTTCTCTTTGCAATGCAGCCGAAAATAGTATTTCCAAAAATTGCCATTAAATCAAGCGATGGTCCGGTCATCGTACGCGAACGTGAGAAAATACTCGATGAGAAAATCGTGCGTCGCACTGAGGAGGTGCCATGCCCCATAACGGGGCAACCTCAATTGCGCACAGTCGAGTACATTGAGAAAATCATCGAGACGGAGGTTAGCTGAACAAACTGAAAATAATTGTATTATACTACATATATCCATACATATCCGTATATTAATCTAATTGGCACCAAATTGAGTTTCGTTGCAATGCAAAAGCGTTTTATATGTATATACAAACACACATGCATACATACACATTTATGTATGTATGTATGTATGTATTTTTGGTTGAAAGCCGCTTCTGTTGTGTATTTTTTTTTACTCGTAAGCGTTGGCTTTTTGTGCTCTCGTTTCGCTGTCGAATTTGTAGTACATTCACGTATTTTGCACATCCTAAAAACACACTTAATGCACTGCACAACTGGGAGCACTCTCAAATGTCACTCGTATTTTGTACCCTTTGTCATTGTAAATAGCAAACATTTCATTCCGATTCACAGCAGACACACACAGACCTAATTATTTTATAGAGCTCATCATTTTAACTGACTGCAGACGGCGTCAAAACTTGCTACCCCCACAAAAAGTATCTACACAACTTGTAAGTGCCGCGCCACAAATGTTTATCAAACCTAATTTTAACATCTACTCAGTTTTGCAGCTTTCAGCTGCACAGTTGCGCGTTCTTCTTCTTTTTTTTCTTTTTTTTTTTTGACATTTCAAGACCCATCTAAAACTGAAGCAGAATCTGAAGATGTAGCTTGGCCTGAAGTGCAGCGCATAAAAAGGACAATAAGCTACCTACGCGAAAAGGTACTTCATACTTGAGCTTGGTTATTGTTGTCCTTTAAGTGCCGCGGTTTTTAAGACCACACTTCCCATTGCCCCCCCCCAACCCACGCCCCCATTTCGGTTGTATCTGTTTTCAGGGCATAACCTTCAAAGAGTTTCATTGTGTGTGTGTGTTTTTTTTTTTTCATTTTTGTTAGGGTTTGTTGTCGTCACGTGTCCATAAAGCGACGTCGACCGTCACTTTTACGCATTTGGGGTCTGATTCTTGATTCAGTTTAAGTATGCAAACGTATTTTGATGTCGCACTGCCTTTTATGGCCAACTCCATTAAAATTAACGCAAAAGTTTTGTATCGTTTTGCCGCAGCGTCGTTTTAATGATTCCAAACAAAATAAAATCCGAACACGCCGCAAACATTTTTTATGGTCGCTTCTATTTTTGCAACCACAATTTTGAGTTTTAAGAACTGCTTTTGTCGCTCTGTGTCTTGGTCTATTCTAACATTTCAATTTGCACAACGGAAAGAAACGCTACAAACGAAACGAAAACAGGCTGAAATGTCAACGGCATACAAGTTTCTGCCGCCTTCCTTCGTGCCACTTTGCCACATCCCAAAGCTGACCTGAATGCACCGCGGGACGCGTGAATTCGTTTCCACAGTTAGCTCAGAGTGCACTCTGCCTGTCAGCGGCATGCCTCGGCTGGCTCTCCTTTTCGTATTTCTAAAATGGAATCCTTTTACATTGTCATCGAGCAAACGCACATGCAGGCAATCTTCTCAGCACTCGTCCTCCTCCTAGTCATAAGTTTGTCAGCAGCTGCTGCTTAAGATTCATGCCTAATATTTTTCTAGGACCAGTTTCGCATCTGTCATATTTCCATTACATTGCACAATTTTTATCAATTCTTTTTTTTATGAAAAATATTCAAGTACTTTTTAGCTATTTTTTTACAGTATTGAGTTTTTTTGAAGTCCGCTTTAAAGTTTTTCATACAGCGAATAAACTATCAGTTATCGTGTGGATTCGTACTTTTAATAATTATGCAACTAATCAGCGTAATATAAAAATAAAGCTTAATCAAAAAATAAAAATAAATCTATTTATTGTTTCCATTTTCATTTATGCACTTTTATACCATCTTTGCCATCAAACTCTCACTTTTGTGTACTACTCATAATTTCAAACACACCCAACAAAATCAACATTTCAATTCTATATTTGTCTTGCACCCACTTTGAATATATTCAAATGCATCTATCGATTATTGGCATGCTTTTGGTTTTGGTCTCTATGCTTGGTGGTGTTTATTGTTGCCTTGATTAGTAGTTAGTGTGTGGCATCAAATCAAATGCACAACATATTGCATTCCAATTAACCTAGGTGGAGACCTGCAAGGAGCGCATCATATCGTTAGAGCTGCAAGTGCCTGAGGCCGATGAAGGAACACTTGATGAAACACAGCCACCGCTGGAGCTGCAGGCGGATGATGATTTCGACAACGATGACTATGAGGACGAGGACGAGGACGATGATGATTATGACGATGATGATGAGGAGGAGGACACTGCCTCCATTGTAACGGTGCAGGCAAACAGCGACAAACTGTTTCTGCGTCACGATGCAGATGCCTATGGCCCATCTTCCATTGAGAGCGCCGCGTCGGGCAAGGTACGCATTAAAGCAAAGCCACTTACAATGCACCAGACGCTGGCCAAGGAGACGACCATTGTCGAGGTGCTGAATCCCGTTATTGGTGGCGACGGCACTGCGCGCACAATACAAGTGAGTGGCACGCCCTTCGACATGGATGAACTGGAGGAAGGCGCGACCTCGCTGCTGCGCAGCGAAACTTTTGTGCTGCTCACTGGGGGCGATGGCGGAGGCGCTGGCAAGTCGGAGCTGTCATTAAATGCGAAAATGAAGAATGTGCTTGAGGAGCTGCTAGAGAATAAACGCGTTAAATTGAATTTGCAAAAGAGCCTCGAGGAGAACAGTGACAAGGATGACGACGACGATGACGACGACGACGATGAGGCGAATAATGTATATGTAGACGCACGCGATGACGATGAGGGCGCCTATGTCGATGCCATCGAGGATGTTGTTGACTTTGGTCTTACAGCGGTACCTACAGGTAGAACTAAGGCGCAGGACGATGCCAAGAATGGCAATCAGCAGCTGCTGGAGGCGCTGATAAGAGACAGCAATCGCAATACCATTATGGGTAAACTAGCCAGCCAATTGGCCGCAAACGATGATGACGCTGAGGAGGAGGAGGACGACGACGACGACGACGAGGAAGACGAGAGTAGCGATTCTTCAGATGATGATAGCGATGACTCCGATGAGGAGGATGCCGTGGAGCAATTAAATATTGCCTACGTGCAGGGCGCGCAGGTAATCGAGAATCTCAACACGGGGGCGACGGGCAGCAAGCTGCAAAAGTCACAGACCTACAACACCATGAAGCAGGCAGATCAGGCACAGGATCAGCAAGTAAATGTGGAGGAAGAGAAGGAGAAGGAGGAGCAAGCACAGAGCACATCACCATGTGGCGGCACACTTGCCCAGCTACAGGCCGAGCAGCGTGCCCTGGCAGAGATCTCAAAACAGCTGCGCAAGTCTGTCGAGGATTTGCTGAGCGCCGATGGCACCGGTTCAGTAGTGGAAACGCAGCGCACCTACACACTCCCAGCGTCCAGTGACAGTGCTGCCGTTGTCACTGTCACCGAGGTGGTAAAGAAACAAAAGAAAATTGGACGCACATCGAGCTCGGGTGAATCTGGCGAGGCTGCATTCAATCGTCTGCTCAGCGCCGGCGAGTCGCAGCGTCAGATATTTGATCAGCAGCAGGGCGAAACTATCACAACCACCACCACAACCACCGAAGCATCGCCGGCAACAGCAGCACTGGCAGCGGCTGGCGAGCCCAGCACCAGTGTGGTGACCACAACGCGCACTGTCTCCAACATTGTCACCAGTGGCATACCAAGGCTCGAGACAAGCCACCAGCAAACCAGTCGCAACAACAACAACAACAACAACCGCAGCAAAAACAAGCGAAAGGGCAAGAAGAAATAGACGCTGGGTTGGGATAAATGGCCCAAACCACACATGGTCTGTATGGAAGCAAACTACCAACATGCATACAAATAATCTCACGAGCCCCTCACCACCCAACCCGTCCCCCCTCCACTCACATAGATATAGTCACATATCAGCGCATTAAGGAGCATTTAAAAATGTGCCGTTCTACATAATGTATGTTCGTTTTATATATATGCCTACATACATATGTGTATGTACCATATATATATATATATATAATACGTATATGTATATAATTTTAATTAATTGTGCAAACAACGTGTCGTTGCATTTAAAAAAAAAACACATTTGTTACTAATCAATTAACGTGTGCAGACAAAAAGCAAGAGCAACAACAACAAAAAACACGAATCCCTAATTAAAACATTAATAATTAAAAAAACCCTGCGAGCTTTTAACAACATTTAATCCATCAACAACAAATGTCAATTAAAACCTCCCCTGGAACTAAATAACATAATTGCGATAGACAAAAATCTTATTTAATTTACTTAAATAATTTCATTTTGTTTTGCATTTAAATCTCATTTACACATTTCCCTTTTTATTTGACAAACAAAACTTTAATTTTGCGTTTTTTGTTTTAGCAAAATAAAGAAATAAACAAATAAAAACGCCTGAGAGCCGGTCAAAAGTATTTTCGATGATTTCCCTACTCTTGCAAAAAGTATGAACCCTGAGCATTCCGAGCGCCCACCCTGAATTGGGCCTAATCTTTAGCCTTAACTCTAAGCGACACAACACTAAAAACCCAGCAAGAGAAACTTGTGAAAAGTTTAATTATAATATTCGATGTATGTATTTATGGTGTTGTATTATTATAGTTGCTGCTAATTTGTAGTTATTGTACACAAAGCACAACAACAATATACAAGGTAGTCATCCTCTAAATGCATAAATTAAATTGTAATTGTAAAAAACCCCAATACAAGCAACAACAAAAAATAAAACAGATTTAATATTTACCCTTAAAATTATGATATGTATGTAGTGTATAAGAAAGAAAACCAACTTTTTATAAACTGAAAAAAAGAAAAGAAACTTTGCTGCAAAGTAATAAACAATTCAATTCATTTTTTTATTTTGAAATCAATCTTTTTACTATGACATTTATATTCCAGGCTGATATTTATAGCTATAATGATTACTTTTTGCTCCCACACAGAATGCTACTGAAATTGTGCCACATGTCAAAATAGCTCTGCTATTTATAACATTGCGGGATAAACAAAGCGAAATTCTATTTTTATACAGCTTTTAAACCTGTGGATTATAGACTCAACTGAAAAGTGCAACACGTGCCACCAGTGCCACCAGGCTTATTTATGGCTAGTTACCTGATGAGTGGCCAAAACCGCATTGGAATTTTTTCGCTTATAAATCTGATAGATTTTTATAAATATTTGCCTCAATAGTCTGCGATGGCATAGCCGTCTGGGTTTGTCTTCAAGAATACATCAATTTTTTTTTTTTATTATTATTGCATATGCACATATTAAAGTAGTAAAACTAAAAGTAACAGCAAAGCCGATTACCAAACCATCAGCAAAGGGAATTATTCAAACGTTTCATGTGGTGCTTGAAAATGTTATTTTATGATTTGCAAGGACGACGGAAGGGAAATTGAAGGCAGCCATTAAACAAAAGCAATCAATTGAATATGTGTGGAACTGGTGTTGTTGCCACAGGCAGAACGAGGATGGCATCAAGCTAAATGCTATAACGGAAGATGTTCCCATTTTAGCGAACGTGCAACCAAACAGCGTCGGAAATGTCGCGTCTTCTGCTGACGTAGTCAAAAAGATAGACGCTTGACAGGCAACTGGGCGTGGCTGGAGATGTGGCAGCTAATGTAAAAATCGTTAGAATTTGCTATACGCAACACAGCACAGCACAGCATTCACATCAACTCCGCTACCTGCCGGAGTAAGCAAGTTTCAAGCGGAAGCTCTCGACACCGGCAGCACTGAATACTGAGCGTTGAGCGTTGAACGTTGCTTCGGGCTTACGTTGCGTATGTGCAATGTGCATAATTCGATTTAAAGTGAGCACAAGCTGAGAGGATTCGTTCTGCACATGTACTTTTTTTTAGGTATTTTCTGAATATACCTGCGTCAGTATTCTAAATATTTAATGCCAACCAATTGAATTACACTGCAACAAATACAGTCGTCAGATGCCTCTAGTGCATTTGTTGTTGTTGTTGTTGCTGCTGCTGACGCAAGTCCTGCTGCATGTGCGGGCGGCGATGCCAAGTGCAAACACTGTTCTGCTCTTGGCAGGTCCAGTGCGTACTGCGAGCTGAGCAAGACAAATGAATGCGTCACTCCCGCCTCGAGCCCCGTGCATTCCCCGTGAATTTGCATTTGTGCAACACTTCAACTGCAGGCGCCTCGCATGAGAAATGCTGCGGGCATTTTGGCAATGGCAATGCCAATGGAAATGTCGTATCTACGGCTACCAAATACCAAATGTGCTGCGCATTAATCTAAATCTCATTTTTGTGCCTGTAATCCAATGTTGTTATGGTAACTGTATCTGTATTGGTTGCTGATTTTATGCATTCTTTCTGTGGGTTGAGAACAACAGCAGTTTGTCACATACTCTCACACATCACCGATCCGACAATGTAGTCAACATTATTGCTGGTCAGGGCGGGGAGCATTACTCATTACATGGTTTGTCTGCGCCAAAAACTCCAAACAATTGTCGTCCCTTGTCAAATTTAATAGTATTATGCTTGGTTAAACACAAAATGTACCTACACAAGCAAACACATAAGCTACCCAACACACACATACACACACACACATACTCACATAAAAAAAAAAGCATGGGATGTGTGTTTGTCATACGAAATTCAGCACTTGCTGTTTCAAAATGTTCACATTACACACATAAATTCTGCTGTTCTTCGTCGGTGATAGAAAAATGAAAAATGTCCAGTTTGCACTGCAAGCACATACCATCACACACACACACTAACTCACCCACACACCCATATATATAGGGATGCGTACACGCAGGTGTCCCGTGCTGGTTTAGTCCTTGGGCGCTCGTCGTCCTGTTTGCCAGCGCCAGTTGCTGAGTTATCTAGCAAATAATGGAACGTGCTGTGCACCTGATGCGTTTTCATAAATTTTAAATAAGCGCAGCAGCTGACACATCACTCGCTGGCAGCAGAACAGCATCGGAGACACCTTGAAGAGACACCCCACCAAGATGCCCAGACGTCTGTGCGACTGCATAATTCGCCATATTATGTTATAGTCTAACTTGGCTCAAAACTATTAACTGGTCGGCAGTAAGCAAGTTTTTTGTAAAAAAAAAAGTATTGCTGGAAACAGCATTTAAATTAGAATTTTTTTTAAGTTTTCTATTTATGTTAGCACACACACAAATTAAACATCCAATTGAGAGAGATACATTAATTTAAGACTTAGAACTGCATTTGATAAATACATATTAGATTGATATTCAAATGATGAAGGCCATCACTTTTTTTATTCAGAAATACAGCATTGGTTATATAGTTTTTATTTTATTATTAGTAAAACTTATATTCTATAGCTAATAACTATTCATTCTCATTATACATAGATCAAGAATAGAGAGTTAGCGAAGGTATCATTGTTGGCTGGTATGTTCCTGGTGATGTGCTTCAAAGATTCGATTTGAATTAAAGTCATCTTTAAGAATCAAGAACAAATTTGTATTGTGCTCCCCTTAAAAACGGTAAATGTCCCCGAAATTTAGGAGCAACAGTTAACAAACTTTGATGGAAGGATTCTAGCTTATATCTCCCGCAATTTGATTGTCAAACTTTAACAGTTATTCTTGGATACACCCACTCTGTTCTTTGCTATAAGTATTTCGCAGTCGGTTACGCCGGGAATGTCTATTCCCACAATTTATTCAAAATTCATAAGTTAAGTCAAGGGATATTGTAAATCCCGATATTGCCTGTACCCATTATTGCTATTGGAAAGCTGTGTCCCATATTCTGCTTATATATAAATTTATATACAAATAAACATATATATATATATAATTGTGTGTTTTGTGTTCCGCTTATATACACATAAATATTTCGCTCCGATGGAGATATTCATCCGCAAATTGCACTTGCATAATAATATATGGACAGAGTGCTCTATAAAAATGGGTTACATGGGTACAAGGACAATGAGGAGGCAGTTTGACAGCACTGGCAGAGCATAAAAATGCAATGCTCGTCCTGCAATTTAGATTGCGCCTCCTGGCTCCAGTGAAAGCCGCTCCGTGATGTGCCTGTAGTGTTGCCATTGTTATTGTTGTTGTTGTTGTTGCTGTTGGTGCTTCAGCCTGTTGCTGTTTGCTGCAACTGATGCGCATGCGTTGGAAAACTACGGAAACTGTTGCAGCTGGTGGGACAAAACACATTGCCCCTAAAAAGGCTAGTTTTATCCGTTTGGCTTATCCAAAAAGGCAGCCGCCTTTATTAGCTGCCACCTCCTTCTGTATGGCTCACGTCCCCAGGGCAGTACTTGTCGTCGACGTTGTCCTCGTCCTAGTGCTCGTCGTTATTGTACTCATCCCCTTTGGTGGCTCTTAGTGTCCTACCCTGGAAGCCCATGCACGGCTTTGGTTTTCTTTTTTGTTTCAATGCCTGGAAGGCTCCGCTTCTGCTGCTTTTAAAGCTTTTTTTTTTGACATTCGACTTTCCTTTGCTGCCTAACTTGACTTGACTTCGCGGAGCTACCGGAGCTACTGGTCTCCAATTGCAATTTTCAAGGATACGGCTACGCTCGAAACAGATTTATGTGGGGGGCTCAGTACGTGCTAAATTTATTAATGCTGAGCCAGCTATATGTTCGACGGATTTCGCTACAATCGGAGCAAGCGAACCCAGTCGAGTTATATAAAATCTACTTTCTGTCATATCGAAGTTCGCACATCAACAATGAGCTGGGAATTGAAGCTGGCGGCCTATATCCTTAGTATTTGAATAACAACACTTGAAATGGAAAATGTTCAGCATAGATGTTATTTTAGTTTTCTGACTCAACGAGGTCGATTAAACCAACGGAAGTCCAAGCAGGTGCTGCCCTCGTTAGTCTGTGGGACTTTGAACAACTCTCACGTATTCGCATTAACGAACTTCGGTGCTTAAAGTGCAGTCGAACAGAAAGAAGACCAACATATCCAAAAAAGATCCAAGTTGAAATCGTGAGACGTGGTGCAGCATTTGGCCAAAGGCAGCTCTCAGTTTTATCTATGTTTGTGCAGTTGTTTAACATAGTTTTTGAACTGTTCTCTTTTGGAAAAATCAGAAGTTGTGTGGCATTAATAAAAACTCTTGCTAAAGAACATAGTCAAATTTTTACTTGAGATAATTATTTGTTATGCTTACATTAAGGGTAATTTATAATTTTGCTTAAGTCCTGCTCATAGCTGTTTACCTAGGCTTTTACGAAAGCCCAAACTGAATATAAAAATACTTTCGAGTAACTTAGTGAATGGTAAAAGGAAAAATTTATGACAAAAGAATTAAAATGAAAGCAATTTGCTTTCATAACAAATTAAAAAACACAGCTGTAAATAAAGTCGTAACATTGGAAATTATTTATTACCAAATGAAGACTTCTTCAAATCGTATCATGTATTTAAATGATTTTAAGTTACAACAAATAATTAACATCTTTCAATTAAGCCATATTAAATTCATGCAATTGCATTCCTGACGAGCAGAACTTCTGTTAATTAATTTGCACGCCAGAACACACACACACACGCACACACACACACACACACACACACACACACACACTCAGTTAATGTATATGTGCATTTCATTACAAAAGTAAAAAAAAAAAATGGAAGTAAATTGGTTGGGAAGGAGAGAGAAACCAAGAGCGCTGCGGGTTCAATTTGCATATATTTGGTTTGTGATTATCGTTGACCACAGATTTAAATAAGGACGTAATGCAGCGCCAAGCAGAACTGAGCCAAACAGAGCTCAGCGATGATCTGCCAGTGCCACTTGTTGTTACGCCTCGTTTGTGCCTTGCCGCATGTGGCAGATTGAGTGACGCGCGCTCATTAATTTACGCAGCGTTCTCGCTGCAGCAACAGCAACAGCAACAGCGACAGCGACATCAACAACAATATTGACAACAAAGGAACAAGGACAACAGCAGGACGTGGCCAAAGCCAGGGGCTGTTGACGGACATGTGGTTATTTTACTGGCAGTATTTGCTTTTTTCACTCTTGCAGTTTAATCTGCATTATTTATGTAGGGCGTGACGTGAGTTCTGCATCTTAACTCATTTTATACGT
Source organism: Drosophila fungiperda (assembly GCA_035042345.1). Taxonomy (NCBI): domain Eukaryota; kingdom Metazoa; phylum Arthropoda; class Insecta; order Diptera; family Drosophilidae; genus Drosophila; species Drosophila fungiperda. Next base: position 4,525,641 of record JAWNLM010000015.1, on the reverse strand, counting down.
AATGTGATACTTTCATTTTGTTAAATAAATATTTTCAATTTTTAAATCCACTTTCGAAAGTGGATGAACAATATTATAAATTAATTTCAGCTGTCATTCGCCACAACACATATTATGACTTTAACATTTTAAAAATTACCTGGAACTAATTAAATTTGCATTTCAGTAAAAGATTAACTGGAAAATCAATAGCTCTTACATTCGTGATGTAATAAAATGTAATTTAAAAGGTAAAATGTTTTTTTTTTTTAGTGCTCAATTTACAGCATAAAGACTCGTTGAACAGAATACGAATTTATAGATTTAGTTATTTACAAAGCAAAAGATAAATTTTGTTTGTTTGCTTTCAAAAGTTTTAAATTGTCTTCATTGCTTTTCCCCAGACTCATCAGCTAAGAATGCATCTATCTATTCAAACAACACAAACAAACTCAACAAATATCTTTGTCGTGGCCAGGAATAGTTTTGGCTTTCATCTCACTATCTGAGTTCCAGAAACAACTTAACTGCAACTAAGCATTAGTTTGTTATCAACGGTCGATTGGTGAGGAAAATTGAAAAATATTGTCGCTGTGCTTGTCTTAAAGTGGATCGAGCTCAGTAAAAGAATGCATCTGGTGATGCTACATGCTGACGGGTCCTTGCCAGCTGCATCCGCCCGCCGCCTTCCCTCAGTTCATTGTTTGTAATGATGGATTGTGCTCAGAGCGTCTAAGCTCACAGAGGCGCCACAGCAAAGATGGAAAAAGTTGGCAACTGGTTGCGTAGGCGCCACCCAAAGACAGTCCTTTTGCTCTCTAAGAAGTAGCCGCCACTTCCATTATTCAACATTTAAACTTTTTGCTTGATTTTACATGACTCCAGTTGCAACCTCAACGCCCACTTGCTCCTCGAAGTTCTCGTATATGAGTCACAGTATGCTGTGAGAACTGGCTGCAGACCTTCCGCCAGCAACTGCAATTTTTTTCGTCAAAATAAATCATTTTGATTGAGTGAGCGTTGTCCTCTAAAATATTCAAGTGAATGAAATAAACTCCAGATTAAAGGAAATAAGTGCATCAGCTTTAGTTTGGCAAGCTTCGAAACTAAGTTACTAAACTACATTTGTTAATAACAGAAGAATTCCATTTATATATATAAATATTTAAGCATTAATGCAGTGAAAGAAAACAGTTAAATGAAAATCTGGCTCAAAGTATTTATTAAGTTAAATCAAATATGAATTTTATTCAATCCAATATCAAATACAAATAATATTTGCATTTCTGTATTCGCATTAGGTAATCACATTTCGAATAAATGAATTAAAATTGATTGGTGTTTGAAGGCCAAGTGATAAATGGTAAGAGAACAACCAATTCATAACTTGTTGCACCTTCTCGTAAAACATAATTCATTTGTCAACGAGCCATTGCCTTTCCTCCCCAATCGCGCTAATATGGTCAATGCCAACTGTTGCCAGTGAGACAGCGGCGGGCATTCAATTGCAGGATACCGGCTGCATGACTCTATAAATGTATCCGACTTGCTCAAGTTCCTCCTTGCGGCGTCCATTCCATAAAAGTCAAGTGTATGTTGCGCTGGCAGTGTTCCAAACGGTTGCGCATCGGCAGCGGAAACGGAAACGCGCAAAAAATTGCAATGGCGCGCGGGTGACAGTGCCACCGTGCCACACTACCCCGTTACACCCTACAACAACTAAGTGGCAAAACATGAACAAAAACTTTGCTCGTTGTGCGGCCGACAAGTTGAAACTAATGACAATTTTGTTGTAATTAGTTGCGGCTTTTACTGTGGCAGCCGCGACGCTAGACGCGATAGGGGAGGGGGGGGGGGGCAGCAAGTAAGTTGTCAGAGGACTTAAGTTAAGCAATTTTCATAGTTTTCGTCGCTGGCATTTGCGGCCAGCAAAAAGATTGCTTTAGTACAAATTTGTCGGAAATGAAATTCATTTGTTATTCTTACCCAGAATTGTTAGGACTGTGGTTTGGAGAACGAGCACGAGAACGAGCACGAGAGCATGGGCGTGAGCGTGGACGTGAGTATGGGCGTGGGCGTGGTCGTGGGCACGGTCGTTACTCGGTTACATTCTGCAAGTGCCGTCGACTCAATGGCATGCTTGCTGCATTTTGGCATGCCCATGAAATATTTCATAGCTCTGTCCAGTACCTGGCTTTTAATTATTTTTAATTGCATGCAGCTGCTCTTGACGTGCAACAAAACACATTCACCAATTTTAACTGGTACTGGTCCAGGAAATATGCTCAACAACTGCGCAGCAAACGTCTTGGCAAAAACAAAAAGACCAATTTATAAATACTTTTTATTTTAAAGTTGCCTAGAAAATACACCAATTGCTTTAATTTACATAAATTAATTGATCAAAAGTAGCTATAAAATAAAAAATCGAACTGCCTTTAAATCGAATTATTTATAATGAATAAGGAAACAAATAAATCATTGAAAATTGTTATTTGCCTACATTTAAAAAATAAGAATCAGAAACTCACAAATAATGCATTTACTCGAATTCTAATCGTTAAATTTCTAAATAATAATTGAAAACTGAATGACGACTTCTCATTTGCAGCATTAACTATAACAATGATGAAATATTTCAGATTACATAAACAACATATTTAAAAGTGCCTTTGCTCCAAACCTTTCAGCGGATTTTATAAGCATTTTTGCGCACTTAAGAGCAACATTGTTCGGTATTATTTGACTGCGTCTTAACGTGGCCTTTTGTGAGTGGTTGTGAAAACCATTTTAAAGGGCCCGCACACACATCGGTACACACACATCTGCAACACACGCTTATTTTATGTGTTCAAGTGATTCTTTATTTTACGCGCAACATTTTCTTTTGCCTGTTCAGCCAGAACGCTTACACACACACACCCACACACACTCGCACAACACATTCAATTCTTGGAGGATGTGTGTCATTTTAATTGAGGGCTGAATCAAAACTCAATCTGTCGGTTGTAATGCGGCACTGCGATATATAAAACTGCTCTTTCAAATTGACGACGAGAATTCGGTGTTGAAGTCGAGTCAGTCGCTGTCGCTGTCGGATTCTGTGGGGAATTTACAATGTTGCCAAACTGCAATTCCGAAAGACTTTAATTGTTTTTTGGTCGAGTCTTGAATTCTATACACAAGCGAGAACATTGGGAAAACAGCAGTGCTTCAAAAATATTAATAGTAATTTGCATATGCACGCGGAACAGGAAAACAGTCTGCGCATTGCGTGCACAAAAATATTAGCATATCATAAAAATTCATTTTTTTTTTTTTTTGCTAGTTTTTGTGTATTTTTAAATTGAGCATCCGCAAAGTTTTGTATTGCATTATAAACAGGAAGTTGCCACATCTACGATAGAGGGATTTTTTTTAGAAGTGTTCTACTTCTGTTCACTGCCCAGTTTGTCTCTCAATCTGCTGTCCATGTCTGCATATAAATTACGCCCTCTTGTACTTGCAATTTCTCTGCACGTTCCAGTTTGTCATGCAACTCCCCAGACCCAGACTTTGTCCCTGTTCAGTCCCGCACGCACATAAAATACATCAATGTGACTGTAACTCGAGTCCCGACAAGTGGAGTTTGTGGCGAAACGAGTCACAAAACAAGCCTCAAGATGTGGCAAGCTTGCTGCTCTACAGTTCTGATTTACTGGTACTTATGACAACTTGCACAGAATTTTGCACAGAAACCAGCAGAAAGCTGGAGTTCTTTCTGTGCCTTAAATTGAAGTGAAGCGTTTCCCTGCAATTTAAAGATAATTTGAACCGTTGCAGGACTTAATGATGCTCTTTATTATTGTATTCCCTTGCTGATTTCGCTTTAATTGCGCAACAACAAAGTCACCGACACATATATATATATATATATCCATATACATACATATACCAGATACTCACGCCTACGGAGGCAGACATTTTGATGTCATTGTTCGGCCATTAGCTTTATTTTTATGTCGCAGAACGCATCTCGAAGTATTATTGTATCGTTACTCAATTAACACTAATTGCTTGGATCAATAAATTTTTATTTACCTTGCGCTTAAGGGCAAAAACCAAAGTGGCAAACTCTGCATGCCAAGCACGGCAAGCTGAATTGAATTGCTTAGACGGCAATTTTGTTGCACAGTGTGTAAGTCGCAATAAGCCTGAGATGCCATTAATAAAGTCATTACCGTCTGCCAATCTGGCTCTTTCACTTATCAAATACTTGGAGCTACATCAAATTTAAGTGACACAAATACGAGCACAATCGCAGCTGCAATATTCACTGTGAGCCATAAATTTGGTGGCTTTATCTTTGCGTTTGACAAGCGGATGTTTGATTACGAGCCGAGCGTTTGGGCGCCCATAAGCAGGCAACACATTTTAAAACTGCTTATTAAACTTGCCAGTGTCACGTACAGCCAAAGAAATACTATATATATATATAAATACAGAGAGGGAGAGAGAGACTGGAAGGGGAGAGCCAAAGAGGGAGTGCTGCTGCGCTTTAAGTTTAAGTGGATACTTTACAAAATAGCGCCGCATAAAATAAATTTCTTTTATGTACTTGCAAATTGCCAGCCAAAGTTTCCATATAAATAAATAGAAAAGCGCTTCAGCGCACACACACACACACACACACACAAAAAATACTATAGAAAAATGAACAACAAAAACAAAAAACATCAACAAAAAACCAAAAACAAAATGCTATTGCGGCTACTTGTAACAAGTGTCAATACTGCTGCGCCCACTAAAAACATAAAAATGGTCTTGCCACGAAGAGAAAATTTCTTTAAAAAAAAACTTCTACGAGGCGTGGCAAACGCGTTAGGAATGCTTATTGTTACCATGGCTTCTATTGTTGTTGTTTGTGTGTATGTTTCTGGGAATGGTGGGGGGGGGGGGGGGGGAGGCTTAACGGCAATTGAATGCCAAGTTAAGTGGCGATGTGTGCGAAGGCGTTTTGCTTTTGCAATTTGCAATAACCAAAGCATGGCCATAAAAATATAGTTGCTTGCCTCTCAGACTGAAACGGCAATATAAGTAGGACGAGCATGGGATTGGTAAAAAGTGATAAAGAAAAAAAAAGAGAGATAGAGAAAGTGAGAGTGAGAGTGAGAAAGAGAAGCAGCGGTACAATGAGTTTTTGATTACTTTCGAAATTCTTATTTGCCTTTCAGGCAGACTACCAAAAAATCGCGCCCTGAAACTGTGCAAATATTGATAAGCGCTCGTCTGACATTCTGACAGATACCAACCCAAACACACACACACACACACAGAGAGAGAGAGATACATATAAAAGCAGAAGGATATTCTCTGTTCTTTATTTGTCTTACAATCAGACAATAGAAGTGCACGTGCTTGCTCATAAAAGGTTTTGCATTTGGTTACATTAGTTCAAAATTTCAAATTAGGGTTTTAAGACCGAAATAGCATTGTTTCAGTAATATTATTAGTCCATTCCAGAGTGCTAATCCGGATCCTCTTCTTTCCACATGATTTGGGGTCGTTGAGGTAATATTTCTATTTATTGAGGACACCTCAACAATATCTTTATTAATAGTTGAATATTCAAATTTAAAAAGTTGTAGCATTGAAAATGTAGTCGTTGATGCCAACTGTGACCCTATCTGAAGCTTATTGATTGAGCAAAAAGTATCAAAACCTTACTCAGCACCAGTTTAGGCAATATACTTGGGATGCATAGATAACTGTCATCGTGGGGGGGGGGGGGGGGGGGGCAGTGGTAGCATCTGACAGGTCTGTCACCTGCTCACGTACGCAAAAAAACGAGAAACGAACAACACGAAAAAATGTGGGAGGAAAAACGAGAAACGAAGAAACATTTGGCATTTGGCATTTGCTGCTCACACGGTTTGGGTCATCAAAATATGATAACCTTTGCAAAGAATTTATGAATTTTCCAATAGTAAGCCCTGGCTTAGCTACGATTTCCATTTAATTGCCACACACCAGGCACATAAATTACCAAGGATTAGTCGGAGTATGGAGTGCGGTTTTGTGGCCCGGCCTGGTCAAAGACAAGCACGTGCAACGTTTTGCTGATTGATTAAACCGCGTGAAGATCAACAGTGCAGCATCAACTGCAAAAGCGTTTGGAACGTTTCACGAATTGTTATTACATCGTTTGCTAGTTTTTCCATTTTGGCACACCTAGAATAGTCTGCTCATCAAATGGCTGGCTCGGGATGTGGATTGGCCGACGGGGGTGACAGCAGGACAGAGGGACGACACACGTGCCAAAGTCACTTTTGATATAACTACATGATGGCAGCACTTAATATGCCCCTTAGTTATTTTTGGGGTCTGGGCCAGCGTCCATGTCCGTCTGCTCGCTCAGAGCTCAAAGACGTGACGAGGGCGGACAATACGCGCCATATTCCGTCTGAGAATGATGCCTGATCTCATTGTCATGTACGACGCATAAACAACAACTGAGTGGGCCAAATAGTGAGTGGCAGCGAGAACTGCGAGAATACTCAATACGACCATTTGAGTAGCAGGCATGCCCGCAACAAGAATACGCATCGTGCACCTTATGCTTTCATTTGAGTTGAAGCACAACAAGCTGAACTGAGTTGTCTACCGACAACATTAAACAAAACAGTTGCCCAATTGTCGGTGTGAGGACTCTAAAAATACCTATTACAACCAGCAGACAGACAATGAAAACTCTCAGCTGGTGGGCTCTCCAATTCAGCTGACACAGCGTTTGTTCCTTATGTAACTAGCACAACTGCTGTCAAGTAGGTAAAATGGGACAATAAGATTTTGCAATAGAGCAGAGAATCACACACAAAACAATGCAATCTGATTACCTGAACTTTGCTGGAAATTATGTTATTGATTAATGTTGCAGAATATTTAAAATATTCTATAAATTGGGGAAAAGTTTTATAAGAGATGGGAGAATTATAATAGTCAGACGCGTGTTTGAATATATATGTATTTATAGATATGTATATGAAATGAATGAAAAATTAATTTTATTCATTTTATTACAAACTGTTATAAACGAGTTTCGCATTTACATTTACTATCTTAAAATTATCCATCTGTATTTTCTATTTTCTAGCTGTGTGCAGGGTATCTTCTAGTCTATTACTATTTTCCACACTCTCTGTTCTCCTTGTTCGACCTATTCACCTTCAGAGCCATAGAGTGTGTTGACCATTGAATTGCAATTGAGTTAACATATTGTATTCATTAGAAATGCAAATCAGCTGGCTGTGTCTTCAAGTTCAATATGGCCATAAAATTCATAGCGGGTGTGCGCAGCACGAAAAAGGCCAACAGAGCAGGTGATAGTCGAGCCAAATGTTGTTTAGTTTGTTAACTTGTTTTAAACCAGACGCCAAAGTTCAAATGCAGAAACCTTAAGCGACGCGTCGCCCTCTGCTTTTATTTTGGATTTTTACTGTGCCTATATGGATTTTTCACTGTGAGCTGAATATTTGACATCCAACGAACTTTTTAAATATCTATATATATATATATATATATATGTTTATATATAGTGGTATGCATGAGTGGGTGCTTTATTTTCTAATTACAGTACATTCGCAAGAGTGTGTGTGTGTGTGTGAGTGTGTGTGTATGTAATTAGTGTTTTGTATGGTTATATTAAAAGCCGTCGCGTTCACTGCTTAATAAATTAAACGACAATTTGCACATGCAAAAGTCGCTAGCTGGCTGTCAATGTTGTTGTTGTCATTAGACAGTTGTTGTTGTTTTTGTTGTTGTTGTTGTTGTTGTTGCTGTTGTTGTTGGTGTCGGTGCTGCTGTTAGGGCTCGTAAAGTGCTGCTTCGCTACTATCCTTACCAGCGAGCAAGTTTAAAAAAGCCGCTGCGTCAACAGAGGACGAAGAGGACATTATGCTTGGGCATTATGTGTAGGCATGTTTGCAATTAAAATAAAAAGCGAGGCACAAGTGTCAGTTGCAGCTGTGCCACTCTATGTCTGTATGTATGTATATATATATATATATGTTGTAAACGCTGTACTACACATGCTGAGATATCCTTAGCCACCACTAAGCTAAAGACTTGTCCTTATTTAGACCACAAAAAATAAGTTATTGCCTACTTGTGGGTGCGCAGACGCTTGCAATAATCTGCGAATTAATGTGCGCACTTTTTGTGGCCTTATTTTCTTTGTTTTCTGGGCCATAGGAAATATCAGCTTAGTACCCCCATCACACAGTTTAACTGCTCTACGAATAGAGTATATTATAGTTGTGGATATTTGCATATGCCGTGGGCTATTGCAGTAATTGATTGACATAAAAACTACATTTTCTGAACTTTTTAAATATTATTAAATAAATATCCGTATTGCAATTTATCAAAAAAAAAAAAAAAAAATCAGCACAATCGAATCACCGATACTTGATTGTTTACACAAAACGCTTTGATGGTTATGGTAAATTGATAAATAAATTGACGTGAGATAAATAAATTGGCAAAAATTTGATTTGATGTTATTTTTTGCACAGGTGACGAGTTATTATGTTGTATTTTATGGGCTTAACGTTTACTTTTCAGTTTTGTTTTGAGATTATTATTTTTTTCTTGCTTGCACTAATTGCCATAATTTATTTGCATGCAAATGTGATAAATTTGCATTTTTTCTTATGTCTACGCTAATATTGTTTAATATTTTATTCTGCGGTATGCGGAAATATTTGGCCCGAAAAATGTCCTTAACTGGCGGCGGCACAAACATTTATGCAAATTCAAAGAAAGAACTAAACAAACTCGTTAAACTGGCGTTACTGACGACAACACATTTGCAATTTTTTCAGATAAACTTGATAATTTAGAGAGTTAAATAATGCTTCAATTTATAGCAAGGCGGTTGTCCAACTTTTTGGCACCCAGCCACTTAAAATGCTCCGCCCATTTTGGAGTAGCCAAATGATTGCATATATTAAAGTGGTTGTGCTTACAGCAAGATTCTACGATATATGCGTCGGAGATAAGACAACCGATTTTAATAAATAGATCTATTGACCTATATATACATAAAACACTGCTCTCAACTGGATCCCGGGTCTGGCCGCATTTTGTTTGTTTATCGATGCGCCAACGTTGTCCAACCACTTCTATCAATTGTTGGTGTGCGTGTGGCGCCCTCTGCTATTTTGTAAACACTGCTTTATATATTATTATTATTATTTGTTTTTTTTTTATTTTTTTTGGTTTTTATGTTGCCTTTTTTACGAGCTATGTGGCGTCCGAGACCTTGAAATTTTAGCTGGTTTATTTTAATATGTTTACATTTATTTAGTTTGCATATGACATTGCCTCCAGCGATAGGCAGACAAACAACCGAAAAACACAAATTCCGAGCATCCCATTAGCAGCTAGCTACATGGCTTAGTGGTCGTGAAACTGGGCGGAGCCATAATCAATACGAAGACAAATCAGTTTTGGTTTTAAGTTCGGTCTTTGGCAATGAATCTTGATTGAAAAGATTTGATGCGAAGCCAAACTTTGTTTGGGTAAACAAACACTATCAGAAAATCATGAATGGAAAGGGAAATTGTCAAGTTTCAAAATGAATTTGTAGAATCAATCAATATTAGGTAAAACTGTCAAGACTTGACAATGCTGCCTTTAATCTATGGAGAACAATCTTAATTGTTCTTACTCATAGCTAATCTTGTCGTGATATGCATCAGTTTGGCGCCATTGATTTGCAAGTCTATTCAGTTATCGAAAATATGAATATTTGGAATTTTAATGCTGAAATCAAATGAATTATGCAAATGAATTCAAAGTCAAGCATGTTGTTGGCATTTATTTATCTAGCAGGGCTCCAAAAGTCAAAAACAATCATTTTTATGATATCAATAAAGCATGATGAAAACGTGATAATCGCTGATCAGATTAAATGGTTGTCGCCTGGCGCCAGCTTATTATCGTCGCATAGCTTCAGGTGAAAAACGTTAAAAACTTCAAGGTCGCAACGCTTGTTAAGTTTATGGCTTCTATCGAAACAATTGCCTAACAGGCCAACGGGCCAACAAGATAGCTCTGTGAGGGCTAAATGGATGCGCAAAAAATTACAAAAGATTTGAAAATTGATTTCTATTGGCGGTTACGGGCATTTTATTGGTATTGAGGCTATTGTTTTCGTTAACACACTCATTCCTGATAGTCTTTAGGGGTTGCTCACCAAATAACATAGCAAAGTTGGACATTCATGCCAAACAACCGACTATAATCGATTGGGATTTCCCCAAACTAGAAATCATTGGCCGCAGAAAAGCGATTTGAAATTTTTTAATATAACCACCGAACTTGTTTTGATGCGCCGCCAAATCAAAATCGATACAAACACCGATTGGCACCTACTCAACAGCTTTTTGCATTCAAATATGCATGAAGAAAACAATTTCGATTATCAAAATTATCATCGTATCGCAAAATAACGTCAACTTGTTTTGCGGCCACTACTGGTGAGCCTGACCCAAGACTTGCCCCTAGTTGGTTCGCCAATGCGACTTGCTCTTGAGCAAGGGCCACGCTCCATTTGCATAATGCCAACAGCGATATTTGAAAGAATGGGCCGACAAATCTGAGATGCTGGCATTGTCTTAAGCGCATTGATTCGCCTTTCAGGGCTTAATATCCGCTCAATAGACAAAAGCAGTAAAAGAAGTTATGGCTAAATGCTTCGAATTTTGAGTGCGTCGGCAGCAGAAGCAACAGCAGCAACAGCAACAGCAGCAGCAACAGTCGCAGCAGCAACAACAACAACAAACAACAGCAACAGCAGAAGCAGAGACCACCGCGTCTTGGTCTGCGCATGAACCTCAGCTCGGTCGAGTGACACAGTTTTGTGGTTTTCGTATAAATAGTGGACCCTTGGTGGTTCAAAAGACAGATACGACCGAACAGTCAAAGTTGAAGAACTTCAGTTGAATTCAAAATGCGTGCATTTATTGTAAGTAACAAGAAACCTGAAGAAATTATCCCTAAGGATTACCTCATTCGCTGTTTTGCCTTTTTTGTTTGCAGGTTTTGTGCTTGGTGGCAGTTGCCTGCGCCGATAAACTTGGCTACAACTACCAGCCCGTCGGACACTCTGGCTCAGGATTGTCGTTCGCTCCTGGCAGTGGAGGTGGCAGCATTGGAGGTATCAGCGGTGGTGGCTCTCTAGGCGGACTTGGCGGAGGCTCTCTGGGCGGTGGATCTCTGGGCGGTCTTGGCGGTGGCTCTCTGGGCGGTGGCTCTCTGGGCGGTGGCTCTCTGGGCGGTGGCTCTCTGGGCGGTCTTGGCGGTGGCTCTCTGGGCGGACTTGGAGGCGGCTCTGGATTGGGCTCGATTGGCGGTGGTAGCATCGGTGGAGGTTCCGGTCTGGGCAGCCTCGGTGGTCTGTCAGGTGGATCTGTCGAAGGTCCCGTCGCCTACAACGCCCCTGCCCCAGTTGCTGAATTGGAGAAGGAATTCTTCACCTACACTGCCAACGAACAGGACTTTGATGAGCCCCAAGCTTTGGAGAAGGTTTCCAGCTCCTTGAACAAGGGTCTGCGTGTTATTTTCATCAAGGGACCCGAGAACCGTGGTCTGGAGAACGCTGCTCTGGCTTTGGCCAAGCAGGCTGCCCAACAGGAGACCGCCATCTATGTCCTGAACAAGCAGGCCGATATCGGTGATCTGGCCAACAAGTTGAATGCCGTCCGCAGCAACAACAACAACAAGCCCGAGGTGCACTTCGTCAAGTACCGCACTCCCGAGGATGCTGCCAACGCTCAGCGCGCCATTCAGGGACAATACGATCAGTTGGGTGGTTCCAGCCAGTCTCACAACGGCGGTGTTGCTCCAGTGCTCAACTTCGCTTCCCAGGGCCCAGTGCAACATGCCACAGCCAAGTCTCCCGAGAATGCCTACCTGCCCACCTCGATCTTCCGCCGTGTCTAGAATTCAGCATTATTTAGATCAACAGATTAATATTGCCAGCGATCTTTGACTAATTTTTAAACCTAGTTATTGTTGAATTATTGATTAAATAAATTCCTTTCCTACATATTTAAACAAACGGTTTTTTACTTATCATAAAGCGAAATTATATACTATGATGAATAGCAATGCTTGAGGATGAAAAACTACCATCTTCTGAGGCACATTTTATAAATCATAGTTGAAAATCCGCATATTCACAGAATCTGTCTTTAGGTTAGTTTATTGCACATCTTGAATATTCGGACTAGAATAAACGTTGTATTTAAAAATCTTTAGTCCTTTAATCGATTTTATAATTAAGACGTAATTCGATTTCTTAATTTTATTTAGATCAACTCTTTCACGCATACAATAATATAAGCTCTGATTCCAATTTATATGTATATAAAATAAATTACATTATATATATTTGATACATATAAGTCCCGAGTTCTTTGATATTTTTTAATCTCTCTGGATAAATATACAGAATAAAAATTGTTCCAATTCATGCGAACTAACAAAAAAATAAATCTTAACAGTGTTTTTTTAAATCTTTTATATTTATAGTACAAATCGATCAATATTTTAACATTTTTAGCTAATTACTTTCAAAATCGAAACTAAGCAACAACTAATGACGCAGTCGTCCCAGGATTGATGAAGGCAGATAATTGCTGTCGGGTTCCTGAACATGTCCAGAGCTTACGGGCGCTGAGGAGCGGGAGGCGAAGTTCAGGGCATTGGCAACACCACCGTTGACGGACTGGCTAGTGCCACCCAGTGAATCATATTGGCCCTGGATGGCCTTCTGGGCGTTGGCAGCATCCTCAGGAGTGCGATACTTGACGAAGTGCACCTCGGGCTTATTGTTTGCATTTTGGCGCACGGCGTTGAATTTGCTTGCCAAATCGTTGAGGTCGGGTTGTCTGTGGAGCAGATAGATTGCTGTTTGCTGCTGAGCAGCCTGCTTGGCCAGGGCCAAAACTGCATTCTCATAGCCACGGTTATCTGGTGCCTTAATGAAGATCACACGGATGCTCTTCTTGACGGCAGCAGCAATTTTGCTTGCTGCATCGGGATCCTCAAAGTCGGCCTCGTTCGCATGAAAAGAGAAGAATTCCTTGTGGATGCCTGCCTGTGGCTCAGCTTTGTAACTAACTGGGCCTCCCACACTTGATACGATGCCACTGCCAGAGCTACCAATGCCACCGCTACCAACTGCCGTGCTACCAGGTGTATAGCTATAGCCTAAGCGACCGGCACTAGCTGCTGCCACCAAACACAAAGCAATCAAAACACGCATCTTGCTGTCCACTACTGTTCTGTTAGAATGCTGGCCATGTCTATATTAAGTTAGCTTTTATACCGCCAACGCTAAGAGTCGCATTAATTAGACCACTTGATCTGGCTGAAATGTCGTCACGCTCATTCGAGCCATTCCTTGAGACGTCCGCTCGCCGATTGCCAGCGGCCCGTTTATCGACTGTGACCGCGACTGGCGATGATTGGTGACTGGTGATTGGTCAGCTGATTTTTGGAATGCTGTTAATCTGTTAACATAATTTCGATCTTAACACATTTAACACATTGTTTTAAGCAGCTTCAGTCGTGCCGCCGATGCTGTCGCGTCTTTTTCCGATTGGCGATTGGCTGATCGTGATTCACCCATAATTGGCTTAAAATTTATGCATAAGATTTTGCTGTCGCAACATGAAATCACCGACTCTTTCGTTATACTATATATATATATATATATATATATATATATACAGAATCGCTATTTGTTAATGATTTCAACAAAAAAGTGATCGTCAGCACAATAAAATTAATGATTATGTTTCTTTCTTATTGTTTTATTTTATAGTAAATCAGGTTTTGGTCAAATATAAATTTGATTAGCCTCACATATTTGTGTGTTTGTCCTACTGTTTGAGACGCACTTGAAATTCCTTTCTAATTGTACATGACACACATCAAGGTGACATTGAAAATCAGGTCAACTAACGGATTATAATTTCCGGTTAGCCTTCAGTTATGTTAGGGGCTTCATTTATTATAAGACAGGGCCCAATAAGGAAATTCGATTCAAGTTCAGAAAAAAAACTGCAAATTTAATGCACCAGTCATCACACTCTTTTTGTTAATCCATTTAATATATAAGATAAAGAATTAAAATCTGTGACATATGTTTATTTTCAAGAAAGCATCAAAAAAGCATCATGATTTATAAATCTTCAGCGCAAGTGCATAATTATAAACGTCAACTTCTCTAGAATTCCAATTTTTTAGATTTGTTTGCACCTTAAAAAATGTGCTTCATAAACTTGCTAATTTAAAAGGATTATGTTAATCGATTATTTAAAAGATCGAGTGGAAAATATCCAAACATCTCCTGAAATCCCCACACCTTTCGACACCCTTTTAAAGACACATTTCATGTATTCGTTTGTAGAAAATGTATTTAAAATTCTGTTTAAAAATTAGACAATAGTCAACAATTGGTAACAATCAAATTCTCTTCTTTCGTCAAAGTACACTTAAGATAGTAACTTAACGACGCAGACGACGGAAGATCGAGGTGGGAAGGTAGGAGTTGTCGGGAGAGTGGGCGTTCACTTGAGGAGCATGACCCTCGGAAGCGAAGTTCAAGGCGGGGGCAACACCACCATCAAGAGCCTTAGAAGTACCACCCAACTGATCGTATTGTCCCTGAATGGCGCGCTGAGCGTTGGCAGCATCCTCAGGAGTGCGGTACTTGACGAAGTGCACCTCGGGCTTGTTGTTGTTGTTGTTGCGAATAGAGTTCAGTTTGTTGGCCAGATCACCGATGTCGGACTGTTTGTTCAGGACATAGATGGCGGTCTCCTGTTGGGCAGCCTGCTTGGCCAAAGCCAGAGCAGCGTTCTCCAGACCACGGTTCTCGGGTCCCTTGATGAAAACAACACGCAGAGCCTTGTTCAGGGCGCTGGACACCTTCTCCAAAGCTTGGGGCTCATCAAAGTCCTGTTCGTTGGCAGTGTAGGTGAAGAATTCCTTTTCCAATTCACCAGCTGGGGCAGGGGCGTTGTAGGAGACGGGACCGCCCAGAGATCCACCTGACAGACCACCGCCAAGACCGGAACCGCCACCGATGCTGCCACCATCCGAAATTAATCCAGCGTCACCGCCAAGACCGCCCAGAGAGCCACCGCCAAGACCGCCCAGAGAGCCACCGCCAAGACCTCCCAGGGAGCCACCGCCAAGTCCTCCCAGAGAGCCACCGCCAAGTCCGCCTAGAGAGCCACCGCCAAGTCCGCCTAGAGAGCCACCGCTGATACCTCCAATGCTTCCACTTCCGCTGCCAGGAGCGAACGACAATCCTGAGCCGGAATGGCCAACGGGCTGGTAGTTGTAGCCAAGTTTATCGGCGCAGGCAACTGCCACCAAGCACATAACCTACATAGAAAAGAAGAGACAGAGGAGAGGGTTAATCCTTTGTGCCAGGATGGCTGCATATCGTTTTTACTTACAATAAAAGCACGCATTTTGGAGTGAAGTTTTTGTGTTTTGGTTATTCTACTTCGAGTTTTGAACTGCTTCTGTCTTCTGCTTGGAGCGATCGTTATTATTTATACAAATCCATCTTCGAAGCTGATAAAAACCCATGCTGCTGTCTTGGCATCGCTTGCAAAGAAATCGCTTTGATGCCACTGTGTTTTGCCGCCTACAAAGCTTTTGGCTTTACAGTTTTATGGTCGTTTTGGAATTTTTGTTGCGTTTGCATGGGCAACGGCTTCGACTGAGGCTGCGACTGCGGCTGCGGCTGTGGCTGCGGCTGATTGTTTTAGTTTATTCAAATTTTCATAATTATTTTATTCAATAATTTTTACAAGAATTATTATGAACTTAAAACATTAATATGTGATGAGCACATTGAAATAACCTTATATGCATACCAGTGCTATAAAGATGGGTCATATTTATCTATGATAGGTATCAAATCAAATATGTTTCCAAAATTCTTCCGCAAGGCTACAAGCTTGTTTTATGTAGGACATCTGACATTTGGGTTTTTCTATATTATGAAATACTCGGTCTTTGATATGTCTCACCAACGACACGAATATGTCGTTTGACTAAAATTGATTTTTTTGTTTATTGGCATAACATTTAGGCAATAATTATTGGGTGCATTTAATGAGGTGTTTGAAATGCCGCCTTATTGAGCCACTTTAAAAAGACAAATACATAATAATATTATTTAAACACCTATGTTTGTATTCCCATGCTTGTCATTATTTATTTACTTTGACTAATAGCAGATAACTAATAATATGTAACATTAATCATATCCACCGATTTCAGTTGATTGTTCTGAACACCAATCTTATCTTTAAAAGTGATTTTGTTAGACATCGTTTGGGTCTAAATACTATTTTATTTAAAAAAAAAGAAGTGGATTACTCCCTGCAATTCAGATATTCCTACTAAACAAAAGTCATATTAGTAATTTTTTAATATTTCAATGAATAACTAAAGTTGTTTTTAATCTGACATCCAACAATGAACTCATACATTCAAATGTATCCCTTCTGAATATCATTATTACTCTATTGATACATAAATAATACAATATTTGTTCAATATTTACGTAATTTAATATTTGTTTTTTTACGTTTATTATATTTTGACTGAGTTATTAACAGTTTTTAAATTAGTACGTAATTTTTTACTAGCTGATTCAAGTTGCCAATTTCATTTAAAGTACCTTGTATATATATATATATGTATATATATATATATATATATATATATAGTTTTATTGATATATTTTTAAAATTAAAGGTCAGTTAGAACACAAAATTTTTTAAATTTGAAACATAATTTTATTCATTTATATATAAACAACAGGTAATAGAATTACTCAACAAGCAGCTCCTAGATATTACACATATCTAGTTGTAAGATAGGAACTCTTTACAGACGACGGAAGATCGAGGTGGGAAGGTAGGAGTTGTCGGGAGAGTGGGCGTTCACTTGAGGAGCATGACCCTCGGAAGCGAAGTTCAAGGCGGGGGCAACACCACCATCAAGAGCCTTAGAAGTACCACCCAACTGATCGTATTGTCCCTGAATGGCGCGCTGAGCGTTGGCAGCATCCTCAGGAGTGCGGTACTTGACGAAGTGCACCTCGGGCTTGTTGTTGTTGTTGTTGCGAATAGAGTTCAGTTTGTTGGCCAGATCACCGATGTCGGACTGTTTGTTCAGGACATAGATGGCGGTCTCTTGCTGGGCAGCCTGCTTGGCAAGAGCCAGAGCAGCGTCCTCCAGGCCACGGTTCTCAGGTCCCTTGATGAAAACAACACGCAGAGCCTTGTTCAGGGCGCTGGACACCTTGTCCAAAGCTTGGGGCTCATCAAAGTCCTGTTCGTTGGCAGTGTAGGTGAAGAATTCCTTCTCCAATTCAGCAGCTGGGGCAGGGGCGTTGTAGGCGACGGGAGCATCAACAGATCCACCCAATGAGCCACCACCAAGTCCGCCAAGAGAACCACCGCCAAGTCCGCCAAGAGAACCACCGCCTAGTCCGCCCAGGGAGCCACCGCCAAGTCCGCCCAGGGAGCCATCGCCTACGCCGGCCAGGGAGCCACCGCCTAGTCCGCCCAGGGAGCCACCGCCAAGTCCGCCCAGGGAGCCATCGCCTAGGCCGCCCAGGGAGCCACCGCTCAGACTACCGCCGTTTCCACTGCCAGGAGCGAACGACAATCCTGAGCCGGAGTGTCCGACGGGTTGGTAGTTGTAGCCCAATTTATCGGCGCAGGCAACTGCGACTAGGCACATAACCTGGTTTGAAGAGAGCGGAAGGAGTAGTCCGTTAGTATATCCTTTGACTTAACTGGTTGACAACTTACGATAAAGGCACGCATCTTGAATATTGCTGCTGAGGTTCTGTTGGTTTGAAGTTGATTTGCTTTCTGTATAAATCTGCAAATTCGTTTAATATTTATACAAAATTCGTCTTCGAGGCTGTCGGCGGAGTTTCTCATTAAACTTAATGCGGCGGCGTCGCTAAACATCTTTTCCGCCTAAAAATAGCTAAATTCGTCTTTTGTCTCGTCGGCTGATTCGACAATTTGGCTTTGCATAAATCTTATTATAAGGAAAGTGATAAAAATCGAAATCGTTCGCATAAATATGCAATATTTTCGCACAAAGCGGCATAAAATACGTTTAGCAAAAGCAAAAACAAATCAATGTAATTTTTGTGTTTACTTTATTTGGTTGATTTTATTGTTTCTTCGTATAAAAAATGCTAGAATAATAATGTTAATCGTTCCAGCGTCATTGGCAAATTTAGCATGCAACATGGTTCTTCTAACGCAAACGGAGGCGGCGCAGAATGTTGGATGGCAGGTAGGATGCACTGGGGGCACTTTGAGCGGCATAGTTACCATGTCCTCCGCTCGAATGGCCGGCTGGCGCCTGGGAGGCGAAGTTAATGGCTGGGGCAACTCCACCGTTGATGTGCTGGCTTGAGCCGCCCTGAGAATCGTATTGGCCCTGGATAGCCTTCTGTGCGTTGGCAGCATCCTCAGGAGTGCGGTACTTGACGAAGTGCACCTCAGGCCTGGCGTTAGAGTTCTGGCGAGCGGCGTTGAACTTGTTGGCCAGATCGCCAATGTCGGTTTGCTTGTTGAGGACATAGATGGCGGTCTGTTGCTGGGCAGCCTGTTTGGCTAGAGCCAGAGCTGCGTCCTCCAGGCCACGGTTCTCGGGTCCCTTGATGAAGATAACGCGCAGACCTTTGTTGACGCTGTTGAGAGCCCTTTCGCTGGCAGCTGCATCATTGAAATCATTCTCATTGGCCTCGAATGTGTAGAATTCCTTGTTGAGTTCACCCGATGGAGCATAGGATGCGCCGGGACTGCTCTCAGCACCACTGTAGCTGGGCTCGTTGTATGCAACGCTAGGGATGCCGTTGCTTGCGGACCCACTATCAAATCCTTGTCCATAGTTGTACTGGGCACATGCAGCACCGAACAGGCAGAGAACGACGAGGAAACGCATGGTGAATTAGAGAGATGTGTATCTGTACTGATAAGCCAATAGCTGAGACTGAATCCTGGTACTGCGCGACCTGCCTTTTATACAACTCAACCGAAGCGGGATCCAAAGTATAACAATGGAGATTGGTTCTTAATGGGCACATAATTAAGCTAGTAGATTATGCAAAATAGTGCGCTTATGAAATGATTATGCAAAACTATCCAACTGGACAGGCTACTAAACTTTCTGCGCCAGTAAATGTGGAATCGTGGGACCGGTTCCCTCTGCTAGTTCTAAACTTGAAAACATTGGAATTCGGGTTCCACAGAGAAATTACTATAAAAAAAACTATTGAACTTGTTCTTCAAATTAGCACCGTATCCAATTAAGGCATACTTTTCGTAGATGCCAATTTTCATGCTATCAGTTCTAGCATCCGCATTGAGACCAATAAACAAATGTATATTTATATATTTAAGTTAGAACATTGATGACATCTTTTGAATAAATTACTTAGATTAAAATATGCATGACGAAAGAACGATTTATTTTTATACCACAAGATTTGCCGGAAGAAATGAACGAGGCAAGTTTTTTTCGCTTTTAAGTAGCTCGGTTATTGCCCTGTCATCAGACGTGTTTTAAAATCCACGATATAGCCTGGAGCCAGCTATTAGATATATTCTAGTTTTATTCGTTTCCGTTTAAGAATATTTATCCATTCTGACAGGTGCCGGCACTAATGAGTAAAAAAAAGTAACCCGAATTGAAAACACTGGCAAGCGACAAACAGGTGCATTCATACATACATACATACATACATACGTGCATACATACGTACATACATACGTACATACATACGTACATACATACGTATATACCTACGTACATACATAAGTACATACATACGTACATACATACGTACATACATACGTACATACATACGTACATACATACATACATACATACATACATACATACATACATACATACATACATACATACATACATACATACATACATACATACATACGTACATAAATACATAATGATAGTAATAATAGAAACATATTTAAGCTCGCGTCAATTATTATTCGATCTTATTTAAATTTCCCCAGTTTATGCATTAATTAGAAGCCTCTACCTTTAATATTGTAAAATTTATTGCTATCAGAAATCGATATTCTTATCGATATAATAATGTCTTTGGGGCGGCTATAATCATAAACGATTTAAGCAAGGAATAGGCTTAGGATACTTGTCGGTCTACGGACAGGACACCTGTCCAAAATGGGTATCTATAGTTACAATCAGGTTTTGTAAAGTCGAGGAGGAGTCCTCAACTCACATCCTGACAGAATGTATCGCCCTATCCAGCAAAAGATGCAGCATCCTTGGGATGCATGCTATGAATGTCAATGACATAGAAGCCGTCGACCCATCAAAGAGCCTGCCGTTCGTTCAGGAACTGGGGTTGATGGAGGATCTATAAGCTCAGAAGGGGGCACAATAGATCTAATAGGTCGCAGTGCACAAGAACCCAATTTAATAAATAATAATTGATATAATAAATCTAACTTGATTTGTACAACAGTTTGTAAACATGATTAGTTT
This sequence comes from Drosophila fungiperda, assembly GCA_035042345.1. NCBI lineage: Eukaryota > Metazoa > Arthropoda > Insecta > Diptera > Drosophilidae > Drosophila > Drosophila fungiperda. Next base: position 4,505,016 of record JAWNLM010000015.1, on the reverse strand, counting down.
AAAAATTGTTATTATACATACTTTTAAGTAATCTAGTTTTTTATGGATCAAAATTTGTCTGAATCAGAAAATAACTTAAGCAGACAGCATTTTGAGATTTTGAAACTTCTTTTCCTCCATTTCAACACATTTGTTTAAAAAAACCTGAGCCACAGGAAATTAAATATTATAATTAATTTATATTGCTAAGAACGTGACTACGCTCAGCCATGTAGAAACCTCTTCAGTATTGATAGTCGTGATTTGAATAAAATAATGATTTTAAGTAACAGAAAAATATAACAATTTTTATTTATTAATTAATTATTTAACAAAAAGTCGCTTTTGAGAAATTTAATGGCGAAGGCGGCGGAAAATGGATGCCGGCAGGTAACTGTTTTCGGGAGCGGCAGGGGCCCTGGCTTCTTCGTGAACGGCGGCTGGTGCTTGTGACGCAAAGTTAAGGACTGGGGCAGCACCACCATCGTGATTAGCCGATGAACCACCCAGTTGATCATATTGTCCCTGAATAGCACGCTGAGCGTTGGCAGCATCCTCGGGAGTGCGGTACTTGACGAAGTGCACCTCGGGCTTGTTGTTGTTGTTGCTGCGGACGGCATTCAACTTGTTGGCCAGATCACCGATGTCGGATTGTTTGTTCAGGACATAGATGGCGGTCTCCTGTTGTCCGGCCTGCTTAGCCAAGGCAAGAGCCGCGTCCTCCAGGCCACGGTTCTCGGGTCCCTTGATGAAAACCACACGCAGAGCCTTGTTCAGGGCGCTGGACCCCTGGTCCAAAGCATGGGGCTCATCAAAGTCCTGCTCGTTGGCAGTGTAGGTGAAGAACTCCTTCTCCAATTCACCGGATGGGGCAGGGGCGTTGTAGGCGACAGGAGCATTAGCAGATCCGCCGTATGAAGCAGCCGGACTGCTACCGGGAGTGAATGACAATCCTGATCCGGAGTGCTCGACGGGCTGATAGTTATAGCCCAGCTTGTCGGCGCAGGCAACGGCCACAAGGCACAATATGATAAAAGTACGCATCTTGCTTGAGATTGGTTGAGTTTGTGTGGAGCGGTGCTGTGTTTCTGACTCAGAGATCGGGGGTCTTTTCTTTTATAACTAACTTGAACGTTTGCGTTTTTGCGAATTGATAAGATATTGTGAACTGGTTGAAGGGATTAAATACATTTGGCAGATTAATTTGTTTTTTCAAACAGAGTGCAGTATTTGCATTTGGTTATTAAATGCATAAATCGTAATATTTGAACTGAATCGGCTGGGGTCAATCTGAATGCTGAGATGCAAATGAGGGAAGAGGGGCAGTGTGTTACTTTTGATTGCCAAATGAGTGGCGCCAAGTAATTTATTAAATGTCCAATTATCAAATTATCTAATTTGGTGCTGACACCACTCTGTAGCCCAATCGGCTAATTAACTAATCAAAAAAAAAAGATGCCGTTTATTTTTAGCGATGAAATCGCCGGCACTTCCGGCGCTATTCGACATCCACATCCACTGCCGGCTGCGGAAGGTCGCCTCCACCCGCAACATTAGCATAAACCAGATCACAAAAGCCGCAAAGAAGCAATAATAATTTTGCGGATTGTTAAAATATATGTTCAGTAATCCGATTGGGCAGATCTCATTTGCATCTAAAGTCTCTCAATCGATCGCTTTTGGGCAACACTTCGATTCTCGTGTTTATTGCACCAACTTTGAGAAGCAGAGAAGTGTTTCGCATCGATTTTAATTTACTAACCATTGGCCAACAGTCCGTCATAACCGATGGATTATAACCAGATTTATGCTAATTGTTCAGTGGAGATAAGCAGATTCACATCGTCAAGGTTTATGGGAAAAAATTGAAATGCAGAGCGGAATATTTAAAACTATTGTCAAATTCGCAGTATTTAATTTAATATGAATCTCATGAAGCAGTCTCATGACTGCAGTGCCTTCAAGATTTGCCACTCTACTTGAAGTTATGCAGACCGTTCTACTGCATAATTAATTGATAGAAGGTAAGCAGAATTATTGTATAATCTGAACATTTTAATCAAGACAATTTGCATAACGGTTTGGGCCACATTGATGTTTGCATAAAAACCATCGAGTTATCTGGCAATGGCATCAGATTCTGCAAACAACTCTAACTGATTAATCATGAAACAATTCTCCGCTATTCTCTGCTGCTGTCTTGTGGCTCTGGCCAGCGCTGACAAGCTTGGCTATAACTACCAGCCGGTGGCTCATTCGGGATCTGGACTTTCGTTTGCGCCTGGCGGCGCAGCCAGCAATCAGGTGCCTTCGTACGCATCTCAACCTGGCCCTGTCGTGGACACCGGTAGAGCAAGCATCGCCCAACCATCAAGTGTAGAGCCCAGCTATCAGCCAACTGGCGCCGTTGCTGAGCAGACGGCTGATGCTCCAAACTATGCTGCAGCGCAGCCAGAACTGGAAAAGGAATTCTTCTCCTACACTGCCAACGAGGATGACTTCAACGACCCCGCTGCATCGGATAATGTGCGCAACGCTGTGAACAAAGCTCTGCGAGTTGTCTTCATCAAGGGACCCGACAACAATGGACTCGAGGACGCGGCTCTTGCCTTGGCCAAGCAGGCTGGACAACAGGAGACTGCCATCTATGTCCTGAACAAACAGGCCGATATCGGTGATCTGGCCAACAAGCTGAATGCCGTCCGCAGCAACAACAACAACAAGCCCGAGGTGCACTTCGTCAAGTACCGCACACCCGAGGATGCTGAGCATGCACAGCAAGCTATTCAGGGACAGTACGACCAACTCGGTGGAAGCTCCTCCCACCAGAATGGCGGAGTTGCCCCATCGCTCAACTTTGCTTCTAGTGCACCAGCGCCAGTTGCCGTACCCCATCCAGCGGCTTCCGCACCTGTCCAACAAGTAGCCCAGCCCGAAGCCTCGCAGCCCATTTCCTCATACATTCCACCAGCTACGCCAGGCAGCTCATATTTGCCCGCGAATATTTTGCGCCGCGTGCGTTTCTAAGTTGAACCACTTTGAGTTGTTATAGTTCTTGGAACTTTGTTATTGTTTACCTATTGATACGAAAATAAAAATTATTGACTTAAAACATTAAAATTCTCATATATATGTGTAGATGTTTAATTGTTGTAGATGATGGTATAAGAAAAAGCAGACAGCAGCTTGTTCTTATAAATATGTTGTGGTATTACAAAAAAAATTTGGAAAAGTAAGTCTTTTTAAAGAAACTAAAACACATTTGTTGTAATTGTTAATCTTAATAAGTTATACAAGAAAGTATATACGAGATGGTTTGATCTTTCATGTAAAGATATTTTCTTTAGGTATTCTCATATCTAAATTTGTTTGCATTTAGAAATTTGTGGAAAAAAAATTAATTGAAATGCTTGATATGATATGATTTTTATACTTGCTTAGAAGGTATCTTTTACAAATTTAAGTATTATATTTTGAGATGGAATATTTTTTGAATTAAGAATTTGGCTTAATGAAAATCATTTAAATTCGAATTTGGAAACTGTCTGGGGTTTTTTTCTTTCATCTAACAAACAAGTTCAACGGGTTAAATACTGTCTTATACAAAATATTACAAATTCAAAAACAACATGTTCTTTGACAGCAGTTTACATCTCAGACACGTATTTGAATGCCAACACCTATATATGTAGTTTTTTTTATTTCAATATGGATTTGCATGTTTCACGAAGTTTTATAAATTGATTTCGTATACATTATCTGACAAATTGCATGTTTGCTATAATAAACAATATCTTAAAACTGTGGCGCCGAGCAATTTAATATTATTAGGCAGAGTTTCACTTTCAATCTGAGTGACTTCGATTTGCATAACAAAATGAGCGAACAAAAGAATTTGGCTACCGAACGGACAAACAATTTGGAGCTGTTGCTGCCGCTGCTGCTGCTATTTCTGCTGCTGCTGCCGCTGCTTCTATTTCTGCTGCTGCTGCCGCTGTTGCTTTTTCTGCTGCTGCTTCTGCCGCTGCTGCTATTTCTGCCGCCGCAGCTCTGTCGCAGTTGACTGCTCTGTTCGCTTCTAGAAGCGTTGGCTTATTTGCATAAAAATTGTCTTTGTAAGCGGAATTTCATCAAATTTTAATCAACGCCGCCGCCGCAGCAGCAGAATATAATCAAAAACGCCTAAATATTCAAAAAAAAAAAAAAAACATGTTAGACCACATAGGGGACGAACCTTATCTTGATCTTCAGCATGTTTGTTAAACGCTTGTTCTGAGAGTGACATTCATCATGGTATAAAAATAGCACAACACCTCTTCACCACATCATTCTCTGCTCATAGCTCAGACTAGAACTCGAACCAAAAATATGCGTGCCTTTATCGTCCTGTGCCTTGTGGCCGTTGCCTGTGCTGATAAACTGGGCTACAACTATCAGCCGGTAGAACACTCTAACTCAGGACTATCGTTCGCTCCTGGCAGTGGTAGTGGTAGCTCACTTGGAGGACTCAGCGGTGGTTCTCTTGGAGGATTGAGCGGCGGGTCTCTTGGCGGACTCAGCGGTGGGTCTCTTGGCGGACTCAGCGATGGCTCTCTTGGAGGACTCGGCGGAGGCTCTCTTGGCGGTGACTCTCTGAGCAGTGGCTCTCTCGGTGGTGGTTCCCTCAGTGGCGGAATTCTGGGCTCCGGTCTTGGCAGCTCCGGTCTTGGTAGCTCTGGATTGGATGCACCCGTCAGCTACAATGCCCCTGCCCCATCATCCGAGCTAAACAAGGAGTTCTTCACCTTCAGTGCCAACGAAGATGACTTTGATGAGCCCCAAGCTTTGGAACGCGCTGCCAGCTCTGTCAACAAGGGTCTGCGCGTAGTCTTCATCAAGGGGCCCGAGAACCGTGGCTTGGAGAACGCTGCTCTGGCTCTTGCCAAGCAGGCTGCCCAACAGGAGACCGCCATCTATGTACTGAACAAACAGGCCGATATCGGTGATCTGGCCAACAAACTGAATGCCATCCGCAGCAACAGCAACAACAAGCCAGAGGTGCACTTCGTCAAGTACCGCACTCCCGAGGATGCTGCCAACGCACAGCGTGCCATTCAGTCGCAGTACGATTCTCTGGGCGGCTCAAGCCAGTCCCACGATGGAGGTGTGGCCAATGCTCTGAACTTTGCTTCGGCACCACAGCACCATCAGCCAACCGCTCAGATCCCTCAAAACTCCTACCTTCCATCGTCTGTGCTGCGTCGTCTGCGTTTCCGTTATTAATTTAATTCTTAGCATTGTATTGTTGAATGCCTGTTATTGATTTGTCAAATGTTTCAAATACACTTCTTATTTAAAATGTATTTATCAAATGTTTTTGTAATCTCAATTTTCATATATGTATGACATCAAAAACGATAGCTTTGTATCTTTACAAGCGATCGTTGGAGGGGGTTGGATAATATTCCCATGTTTCAATGCCACTAAATTGCAGCATTTAATGTTTGCTTGTGGCAATAAAAATTCCAGCGTTGTGACGATATCTTCGAAGTCAAATTGAATCCAATAAAATTAACATTTTGTCATATTGTGTGTGCCCCCATTGTAAAAAAGGTGCAAGACGAAATTTTTGGATAATAATTAAAATGTTAATCTGTGTGAAATAAAAGGTTAGACAAACTATTCGCACCTAAATTTATGGCGTCTCCAAGACGGAACCATCTTGACTAGGCCAGTCAAAGCCAGCTCAATACATTATGTATGAGTAATAACAGATCGGCCGCATGAATCGCCGATAACAATACCAGACAATAGTAGCCATATTCAAGAGCACCCACAAGTTTCCGTTTGCATAAAATATAAAAGAGAAACAATAGCTTATTCGAAGTATAATTAACATAAATATCTGGCAAATTGTGGGCACGCAGCAAGAACTCTATCAACAAAACATATTCCATCCGTAATCAATTTTTGAGTAAAAAAAAAAAACGGTAAAACTGCTTAACAACATACTTGAAATTTTTATCTTTTGGCAAACTTTTATATATTATTATTATAGCTATAATTTTTTTATTACTTGTAGGTGACATTCAGACACACATTTTATTATAAAGATTTTGCCAAATTTGAGTTGCGAATTGCCAACCCATAACTTTTGTTATGCGAATTTTTGCTTAAATATAGCTAATTATGTATGTATATTTTTTTATGTGTATTTTTCGTGTATATTTTACGTTTCGTTCATATTAAAATAATTACGTTATTAGTTAACTATAGGCGAAACAGCCAATAACATTTTCTATGACAACATACATAAAACAGCTCAGTTTCAAAACTATTATATTTGCGAAATTCGCATTTTTTTGTAACGAGCTAAGAATTAATGTGACATTCTTAGGAACTAACTTTTATTATTATTATATAGCCTGATAACATTGAACCAAGTATGGACAACTTTGTTCTAAAAAATTTTTAACTGATTTGAAATAGAATTATATTTAATGTAAATGAAATTTTAGATTTTTCTTGATTTTAATTAATTATATCTTTTCACTTTTTCGTTTAATCCTTCCGCCGTATTTCATATTTGGTACTTCTAGTATATTATTATTCAGTCCATAACCAATTTATATTAATTATTATTGTACTTAAAATGTGTTAAAGCTTATATTGAAGTTGAGCAAAAATATGTTAAGTAAGTTTATGCTTGATCAGGAACACACCAGCTTTAATTTAACTCTGCAAAATATATTATTAGGACTATAATAATATATTCAATATATGGGCTCAGGGTATCTCGGAGTCTCTCGAAGCTACAGCATTCAGACCTGCTTTACAGTTCGCCCTTGAATGCAAAAGCGGAGGTCAGATGGAATTGGCAAAAGTGGAGCAGTAAATACGAAAAGAAACTAACAAATGGGGGCAACTAGTAGCGAAAACTTACGAAAAGCATCCAAAAAAGTGTCAGCTGATTAAAATTGCCAAATAAGAGATGCACAACCCAAAGATGGCAAATGAAATATAAAATTGCAAATAATGCGAAAACGAAGCATTTGCAAAACGGTTTGATATCGTATATAAGCCGTAGTTGTTAATGATAACGGCAGAGTCAGCTTTAGCACGACTAATAGTTTGGAAGTATTATCTCAACATTATACAAAATGCGCGTCCTTATTGTGAGTTATCAACTGATCTTCAAAGTATCCAATCCTTGTAATCTAGTAAAATCTTGCTTTTACAGACACTGTGCCTTGTGGCTGTGGCTTATGCCGGCAATCTGGGATACAACTACCAATCCGTGCAGCAATCTTCCTACACTCCTAGTGGCCACGATCAAGCTGCTTACATTCCACCTGTGCAAACTGCACCTTTCAGCCACGAATACGCACCCGTTGAAGAGGAGAGGCAAGCACAGCCTGAGCTGACCAAGGAGTTCTTCACCTATACAGCTAACGACTACGATTTCCACGAACCCATCAATACTGATCAGCTTTCGAGCAGTCTGCGTAAGAGCCTCCGTGTCATTTTCATCAAGGGACCCGAGAACAACGGTGTTCAAGATGCTGCTTTGGCTCTGTCCAAACATGCATCTGAGCAACAAACCGCCATTTATGTCCTGAACAAGCAGGCTGATATCAACGATCTTGGAAACAAGCTCAACAGCCTCAGCTCCAACCACAACCAGAAGCCACAGGTTCACTTTGTGAAATACCGCACATCCGAGGATGCTCTCAATGCCCAGCGCGCCATCCAAGGCCAGTACGATGAGCTGGGAGGTAGCACATCTCATCAAAATGGTGGCGTTGCACCCGTTCTGAACTTTGCCTCCCACGCACCTGCTCAGCCAGCGGCTGAGGTCCACCAGCCCGGGAACTCATATCTGCCTTCATCAGTGCTGCGCAGTCGTCTGTAGGAGCAATGAACGGGGTCAACCAACTGGATACCATTGTTAACCATTTTTGATTAGTTAGTTTTTACAAATATAATACAAATAATAAGAATAAGTTGTTGAAATTTTATTACTTTCTGAGCACTTTACCTTTGTGGCATTTCGGTTCGCAGGCAAAGAATATACAACGATTTACGGCATGTGGATTGCTTATAAAATCATGCGGCCAATTGTGGTAAGACCGTCCGCCAAAAGATATCACTAAAACTGGATGTAACAAATATATTTAGGACTTTCTCATTTATCTGTCCATATGCTCTGGGGATTTATTTTTATACTCTGATACACTTGACGCAACAGACAATGTGTAAAAACAGAAGCGCCACTTTCACTAGCAGCCTAGAAATTCCATAAAATCGATAAAAAAAAATATATATATCTACGGTCACCAAATTTGGTTTGGATTTTGTTGGCAATGTCTTTAAAAGATCGGCATTTGACACGCCCATCTCCGCCTCCCAAAAGCCAATCGCACCTACAATTTTTAATAGCTATATCTAATATACAAGTATCCAATCTTATATATAAGAACCAATATAAAAAAGTTTGTATGGCCATGCAAATTATGGACAAATCCGATTATCTATTTCTTTGATTCAATTGTAATCCATCGAATTTATAAATTTTTTTTAGAGAAAAAGAGGTCTTTTCCATAATGGAAATGGCAAAGTTAAGCGCGAATGTGGTTCTACTCAAGAAACAAACTGTTTTGATAAATAGACCTCATAGCCCAATGTCTATCTCTTTCACCAACCATTCAACCCACCCTCATACGCAAAATCATGTGAATACTTGTGCCACAGGTTCTAGTCGATCCACTTGACTCAAGTCTATATGTTACAGGCTACTCACTCGTCTTGTACATAATCTCCTCCTTTAAAACTATAATCACGTACGCACACACAAGTGCTACTGAGTGATCCTCTAACCAATATCAACCAGCAATATCAAAAGGGTCGCCCATAAATCTATACCTTTCGATCATAAATGTCTCATACGTGATCCACACCGACACATTTTTTTAAAAAAGGTTGCTCCGCCACATATTCTCCTTAAAAAGGTCCAAACCACCCGCTCCCCCACCTAAAAACACCACATTAAGTGCTATAATGAAGCAATTAAAAAACGAAGCCACTTCCTGTCATAGAATCCCCAATTCCCTACTACACTACTATTTTCAGAATTTGAAAATTAAATAAAACGACTGGTTAAATCAATATGCTGATATTATTTACCTTATTTCCACTTCAATTTAATGAATCATTTTATGATTATAATTAAGCCTGCAAAGTTTCCCAATACGACTACAATAATATATTCAACATCCGGGCTTAGGGTATCTGATAGACTCTCGTAGCTAAAGCATTTCGACTGGATTTACGTGGGATTCCAGGGGCTAGTTTGCCCTTGAATGCAACACAAAGGTCAACTGATGTTGGCAAATGTGGAGCAGTAAATGCAAAACTAAACAAAACGAAAGATATATAAATAACAAGCGAATCATCTATAAGAAACATATGATAACGGAGCAGTTGGGCGTATTCGACTGCAAAATACACTGGGGCCAAGAAATGCCAATTTTCTCAGGAGGCTTATAGTTTGAAATTGTAAACTTAGCTCCTAAATTATAGCATTATTCCATTATAATTTTGAGAGTTTAGTTTTTAAATTGTGTGATATATACAGTTATCGGTTTGGCAAGTCGGAGTGTTCATTTAATTTCTGTTAAATAAAGGAAGTTACCAGGAACATAATTTTAAAATTTGGTGGGACAAACTTTAAAATTTTCGTAAAATTTGCGTATTTATCGAACTTTACTTTTTTTTATCTATACATTATAGACAATCATATATCTACAATGTTTGAATATCTGTGGAAAATATAGAAGCTTCAGATGTTTATGAACGAGGGAATCAGCGGAAATCAACAGTTTGCTTCGAGGTTTTGGGAATATCAATAAGGGTATTAAAAAAGGTGTCTTCATATGGACGGAAAGACAGCATGACCGACATTGCACAAATCTTATATACTTCTGTGTATTCGGTATTAGAGTATAAAAGTGTGCAGCGAATTAATTTATTAGTGCTAAAGTGGTGCAAAAATCAAAGGTGACAAATAATAATGGAATTGCAAATTAATAGTGCGAAAACGAAGCATTTGCCAAACGGTTTGATATCGTATATAAGCCGTAGTTGTTAATGATAACGGCAGAGTCAGCTTTAGCACGACTAATAGTTTGGAAGTATTATCTCAACATTATACAAAATGCGCGTCCTTATTGTGAGTTATCAACTGATCTTCAAAGTATCCAATCCTTGTAATCTAGTAAAATCTTGCTTTTACAGACACTGTGCCTTGTGGCTGTGGCTTATGCCGGCAATCTGGGATACAACTACCAACCCGTGCAGCAATCTTCCTACACTCCTAGTGGCCACGATCAAGCTGCTTACATTCCTCCTGTACAAACTGCACCTTTTAGCCACGAATCCGCACCCGTTGAAGAGGAGAGGCAAGCACAGCCTGAGCTGACCAAGGAGTTCTTCACCTATACAGCTAACGACCACGACTTCCACGAACCCATCAATACTGATCAGCTTTCGAGCAGTCTGCGTAAGAGCCTCCGTGTCATTTTCATCAAGGGACCCGAGAACAACGGTGTTCAAGATGCTGCTTTGGCTCTGTCCAAACATGCATCTGAGCAACAAACCGCCATTTATGTCCTGAACAAGCAGGCTGATATCAACGATCTTGGAAACAAGCTCAACAGCCTCAGCTCCAACCACAACCAGAAGCCACAGGTTCACTTTGTGAAATACCGCACATCCGAGGATGCTCTCAATGCCCAGCGCGCCATCCAAGGCCAGTACGATGAGCTGGGAGGTAGCACATCTCATCAAAATGGTGGCGTTGCACCCGTTCTGAACTTTGCCTCCCACGCACCTGCTCAGCCAGCGGCTGAGGTTCACCAGCCCGGGAATTCATATCTGCCTTCATCAGTGCTGCGCAGTCGTCTGTAGGAGCAATGAACTGGGTCACCAAACTGACTTCGGCCGATTCCCACGCATTTTTTAGACCATTTTAGACATTTTTTGTTTAGTTACTTTTGCAATTTTAAATATATAATACAAATAATAATAATATATTGATGAAATCTTTATATTTGGTAAGCATTTGGCAACGCTAATTGTGCAATATTTCATGGTCATGGGCCATTTACCTTATACGGCGGGATTATTCCAACATTATTTCCTATTTGGCATTACAGTTTACCGGCAAAGATTATAAAACGCCGGAGAGCATCTGGATTGCTTGACAATCGATCGCTGGTCTTTGCTGAGATTACAGCATGCGGAAAATTGTGGTAAGATGGTCTTTGAAATGAACACTTTTGGATTTGCTTGTAACAAATATATTTTGTAGTTTCTTAGCTTTCTGGCCATATGCTCTGCTGAGCTGGGCTATCAGTATCAGCCAAATAGTGGCATTGGAACTGACCTACCATTGGAAAACAGCTATGGTAGCCAGGAAACCGATGACCACTATCATCAGCATGCAGATTTCCACAAGCATTTTTATGCATTTGCGGCACCATACGACACAAACGAGGAGGCTGACCTGGTCGAGAACAAAATTTCGGCGCTCTCACAGAAAAACTTGCAGGTTGTCTTCATAAAGGCGCCTGAGAACAAGGCGGTTGTGGGCGCACTCCACGCACTGGCCACGCAAACCAGCGAGGATAAAACCGCAATCTATGTGCTGAACAAGCAGACGGACTCCAACGAATTGGCGAGCCAATTGAGTGCCTTGCAGGCGCAGCATAAACACAAGCCCGAAGTTCATTTTGTTAAATACAGGACGGAAGAGGAGGCTGCGCAAGCACAGCAGCAGATTCAGGGGCTTTATGGTGGTGCAACTGGTCAATCATTGCAACCTTTGCCGCAGCAATCTTTGGGTTATCCACAAACCGCGGGGCGCCCATCACAGGGTTACTATCCTCCGCCTCCGCCACCACAATCACCCCAGCCAGGCTATCTGGCACCATTACCAAACTATGGCAATATACCAGAACCATACGATGCTGGTGCATATCGGGTTAACATTGATTTGCCTCCACTGCCCTTACCTGAGCAGCAGCTCGATCCCAGCCCCTACGACTTGGATGCCCGAACTGCGAGATCTAGACGCATTGATTTCCGAGTGAACGAAAGACACCGTTCGGACAGTCGAATGGTGTTTCCCACTGAGACGCCAACTAAGGGATATCTACTACCAACTATTTCAAATAGTTATCTGTCACCTCAGAAGCGCAAAAGACGGCTCGTCTTCTAAACCCACAACTCTGATTTTCTGATTAAGACATTAAACTAGTTTCATTAGACTGTCATCATGTAAATTTTCTATTTAGTCTTTAACGCAATAAAAAATCACAATAGCTGCGCAAGTCCATCGATGAATCTCTGAATCTGAAGACGAGTTGTTAATTGCGATAAGCGGCTTATCCGTTAAAATCTGGAGCGCCTCTTGTTAGCTTATTACTGATGACGCGTAAATTTATACAACCATTGGTCATAAAACTCTGTCATAAAAATTTGATTCAAGTGAAAGTTGAGCTCATTAATAAGTTATGGTGGTGGTGTCGTGTGGAGGAGGAATGTAAACAAAACAAATCGATCCGCCTATGAGAGTGGACAACAATCGCATATGAAAAGATTTGATAACTAATTCAAATTGGGAGCTCATTTGTAAATTTTATGCGAATTAATTCAAGTTCAAACGGAGCTCATGAATCTTTGGTGTGGCTTGTTTGGGGGCAAGCCAACGAAATTTGCATTTCAAAATTGAACGACATTAACATGGATAATCGGATCAGGCAAACGCAAAAACCAGAGCACAAACGCTTGCAAACATCTTTATAAAATCCATAAAAAAAATAAAAAAAATTTAGTTCACATATGCGCTAAAAAAGCAGAGCAATATTTGAACAAAGCGAACGCAGAGGAGAAGTCACTTTTGTAGTTTGTATCGTCGTATATAAGGATGGTTTTGTTGCTGTGACTGGATTATAAACGAGCTGAGCTTCGAGCGCTAAAAATCATCCCGTGCTGGCTGCTTGGCAAAAAAAAAAAAAAAAAAAATAACTTGGAACATTCAAAGCTCAATAAAAAAATGCGCACTTTGATGGTAAGAAAGGTGAACTGTTCTCAGACCTGGAGCAAATAAAATGTTCAGCTATAGCAAACCAATTTCCATCTTTCATTTGCCACAGAGCCTTTGGCTGTTCCTCTGCACCAGCCATGCCTTTGACTTGAACAACGCCTACCTGCCAGCTAGCTATGATTATGCAGAACGAAGACCCATTGCCACGGAGTATTTCAGCTACAGCGCACCAACGGAGGAGGATCAGAACTTGCCCCAGCAAACAGCTCGACAGCTTGCCACCGTCTTCTCGCCGCCCCAACAAGTTGTCTTCATACGCACTCCGGAGAGTAATCTCTTCACAAAGACAGCAAAGTACGTGGCGGAACGCAATGCTCTGGATATATATGTGCTCCAGCAACAAATGGATACTGCCGCTTTGGCTCAGCAGAAGGCGGCCATAGAGCAGCAGGCGAATCCCAAGCCCACAGTTCACTTCGTGAAGTACCGCACGCCGGCGGATGTGAGCCGGGCCTTGAGTACTCTAAAGGGCAACTACGATCAGTTGCCAGGCAGAAGCTATAGCCATGCTGAGCAAACCGCCAAGGTGCTTCATCTTGACCAGCTGCAGCCCATGGAACAACATGAGCCGGTGGTGTTCAAGATCTTGCCCAAGAACTCTGCCAACTATGAGACCCATGAGCTGGTGACTGAGCTGGAGACCGCCAAGTTGCAGGCGCTTTTTCAGCCATATTTGCCACCTGCCCGTCGGCTTTAGGCTTACTTTAAATGGAACAGTGCCAAAGACTGCTAACTTAAAACACTTAGATGAATAAATAGAAATAAATGTACATCAACTATACATCATTTACATATATATAGAAATCTATACAGAACTCAATTTCGCTTAAATTCTTTTAATGAAATTGTGAATGTCAATTTAGTCTGCAAAAGTTTCATAATCAGCGATGTTTAATTAGTTTTGGTCAAAGTCAGAACAAATTTAATTTTCACTGATGATTCTTGTTTTCTTAATTAAAATGTTGGAATTTACAATTTCGATATTAAACTTTCCAAAATATTGCAAGCTAGAATTGCCTATTCCAAGAATCTCATCATTGGCATTAAGTTTAGGTATTTTCATTCATCGACCAAGCTTCCATATGTGCAAATCTGATACCCTTCTATAAATATTTATAATCTTTCTGTTATTTCTATTCGAAACATCTGTTTGGACAGCCAAAATATGTATATTTTCAAACATCCATTTAAAAATTGGCTACATTAATCACATCTTAATCCCTTGTGACCAGCTTATAATGTTAATGGCAAAACGTGCCAATATCGAAGGGCAGCTCATCGTTACCAAGTTATTACACTCTCGGTTAGGGTATACAAATATTTAGATACAGAGATGACGGCATGGGACAAGCCGCATACCTGACCACAGCTCTCTATGGCCTGGTATTATGAATAATTAATGACTTGGTTGACAAGTCGAAACATTTCAAGTTCGAGCCGGAGCCGGAGTGCGGACGGCAACTCTTGTAGATTATCTTTAAGATATCTCTTAGATAATCATGAAGGTGCTGCTGGCACCACTTGTGTCCATGCTAACATTTTCTTAAGCAATCTGTCTGCTGCCATTGACGTTGTCGCTAAAAAAACTTTTTAATGAGCTTTGCAGGTAGCTGGGAATGAGGCAGTCCAGCTCCTGTGCTGGGGGTTGCGATGCCATCCATCCGTTAGGTTGGATCAAAAGCGCTGCTTTAAGAATGTTTCAACTAAATTATGGCAGCGACTGGTGGCACTGATGACGACACTGGGCCTGACATTATGTTGTTGTGCAAATTGTTTTGGTGTCAGAGGTCACACACAGAAAGGTGAGGCGCCACATAGGCATGTGGCAGACTGACGTGCCGCTGTGAAAAGGTACTCTGGCTGCCACTGAAAATCTGTTCAGCAAGTTTTAGTTTGAGCATTTTAGAGCAGCCAGGGAAGATGCACCAAAAAAGAACGTAGCTCGTTAGCGGCGCCTGCCAAAAAGTTTGCCAGTCACGTCAAAGCTGCCAGGTTTTGCCCGTACTTGGGGAAATGTTGTAAGTACTCGGCTGCTTTAATCCTGGCTGGTGGTGGCTCATGGCTTGAAAGCTCACAGGTGTTTCCAAGGTTCTACCATAACGACTGTCAGCCAGCGTCTCGAAATCCAGCTGCAGATGCCAAGTTTGCGTGTTGCCAATCTTGTTATTCAAGTCTTTTTGCTCTTTGTTTAGTTTGCCACTGCCACATTAGGCGCATTCCAAAGTTGGAGGTATTTTTTTCCTCCCCAGTTACTCCAGTAGTAAATTATATAATTATGTTCCACGAAATGAAAAAAAGCTTCCATAATTTGATTAAATGATTCAGTATTTATGCCGTTTGACAAACCCCGGCACAAAGTCGTGCTCCTCTGCTGAATAATTGTTAAGGAATGGAATGGATGTCACTCAAACCATCACTTGAAATACATATTTGGAATTTTAAGGATAGTTGTGCAACAATTTAAGTTGACGAACAATATGTTAATCTGTGGAAAGATTATGGAATTTGTTTTTAGCAGTTTTGTGATGACCCAGTGCTGGCATCATTCAAATTATCAGCTAAAATCGGTAGCTGTTTGTATTGTTTAAAATAATAAAAATGACTTTGGTGTGTTGCATATTTGGGGCTTTAGGCTTTTATTTTTTTTTTTTTTTGACACGTATTTTAAACATTTTGATTTTGGAATGTGGCAGAATGAGACAAAGCGAGCCTATGCATATTTATATATGTCGTAAAGTGCATTTAAATCAAGATGCGATGGCGCCTGCCGTTGAAGCCAAGATAAATTGCCGCAGATAAAGTCTGGGCCTACTGGGCCTAAACACTCAAACTCTGCTGTATTTAAATGCGTGCGGTTATTTAATGACTTTGTCATGGCATAAATAACATATTAATATCGCATTCGCTACCAAGGTCTTCTTTGCCAGCTACCAATCGGTTAGTTGGAAATTTGATGAGGTGGGGTTTAGGCTCTTAATCAAAATGCAGCCGACTGCGCCTATAAAAGCAGTAGCTATTCAAATCCCATCGTTAGTCAGCTTCTCAGCTTCATTCAAGCAGTGGCATTAAAATCAACATTAACTTACAATGCGTGGATTTATTGTAAGTTTATCCATTGGAGCAATGCCTATCCAGAGTTAATCTAATCACTTTCTTTTTATAGCTGATTTGCCTATGGGCAGCCGTTAGCAACGCCCAAAATCTGGGCTATAACTATCAGCCAGTGGCTCAAGCGGAGGAGGGTCTCTCGTTTGCTCCCAACAGCGGATTGGCTACAATCGAGCAGAGGGGCGAAGCTCAGCTCTCGCAGCCCATTGAGGCGCCAGTTGCTGCTGTTATCCCGCAGGCGGCTCCACTTGTGGAAGAGTTCCAAAAGGAGTTCTACACCTATGGCGCACCCGAGGACCAGTTCGACGATGCCATCAATAACCAACAAGCTGCCAACTCGTTGAAGAAAAATCTTCGCATTGTTTTTATCCGCACGCCCGAGAATCTTGGATTCGAGCGCGCCGCCCTGCAACTGGCCAAGCAATCTGGCCAGCAGGAGACAGCCATCTATGTGCTCAGCAAGCAAACGGATGTTGGCAATCTGGCCAAACAGCTTAACGCGCTCAAGTCGACCTCAACCAACAAGCCAGAGGTGCATTTTGTGAAATATCGCACACAACAAGATGCAGCCAATGCCCAACTCGCCATTCAGAATCAGTACAATCAACTGCCAGGCGTCTCACGAATCTCCAACGAGGGCCGTGCTCCAGTTTTAAACTTCGCTTCGCAGGCACCTGTCGCGCCAGTGAGCGTGGCTCACACACCCAGCTCAGAGTACTTGCCGGCCAATGTTGTGGCTGGACAGGATTATCTGCCGCCTGCTCTGCGCCGCTTCCGCGTGAAGTAAGCTCTGACAGCACCTTTCCGCATGGTTACGATTCCTACGATCACCCCTCCTCACACCTGCCATCCACACAATTATCTAGTTTTTAATAATCAATACAGGAATAAAATATGTTAGCTCGAAAAAATTCAGTTTGTTCTGTCTGCTCATTTCAAGCCAATTTTCATTGCCACCAAATTGGGCATACCTTTATCTCACTCTTTCTCACTCCTTTCTCTCTCTCTCTCTCTCTGTGTGCAAAAATTCCATTTGGATTCTTGGGTCGTTATATGTGTGATTTGTTTTCCAAAGCTAATCCTATCCAACGCCTATGACTAAAGCTTTTGTGGCGTCTAGCAGCGTTGTCCTTTCACAGCTAATCCTTGAAATAATAGCATGGATAAAATGGCAGGTATGTCATAAAGCCCAGCAACAAGTTGAGCCACCATCCAAGCTAAACCCTACCACAGCAGACTCGTACACACACAAGCCAGCCAGCCAGCCAGACAGACAGACGGACAAAAAAGGGCTTACATATGCACAACGGTTTTAACCGGTCGCCATTTGTAATTGGAGTTATTAGAATCGAAACGAAGTGAGTCTACCATGACCGGAACCCAGTCTCGTTGCCAGCTGTGGTCGGAATAAATGGCAACGTCCTGTAGCACCTGCAAATGGGCATGACTTGCCCTGTCGATCTGGACGCTGCTTAAATGTCCTTTTGCTGCCAACTGGTGCACAACGCTTGACTCTTGCACATGTCTGAGCAAATGTAATATTATGTGTGTGTGTGTGTGTGTGTGTGTGTGTTTGCCTCGATGGCTTCCTGCTTCCGTAGTAGGCAAGCTCATCATGTGAAAAGCCTCGCAAAAATGACCATCCACCCAGCCGCCAGCCCATCCGCCGTACATGAAATATCCAATGAATTTAGAACGTTGTTGAGAGGAGTCCTTAAATTTCACTTAGATGTAACATAAAACTGGCATAAGCGCAACTCAACGGCGCATGTATTCATGGCCATGACGACATCTGCTATGGGTGTGTGGCTTACATATCTCTCTAGCTGCATATGTGTGAGTGTGTGTGTGTGTGTGTGTGTGTGTGTGTGTGTGTGTGCAGAAATCACACGCTTATCAGCAGTCAAGTGCAAGCTGAATCCGTTTGCTTGTGCTGTGCAAAGCAAGTACAGTGCCAAATCGCTAAAGCGTAACGGCAACGACAATGTGGCACGTACATCGGGGCAACAGCAGCAGCAGCAGCAGCAGCAGAGCAACATCATGGGGCGTGGCAGTGACAAGCCAAGCATAAAAGCCGTTTGCCTGCCTTCCATTTGCCGTCTGACTGCACTCAGACTGTTGCCTGTAATTAAGGTGATATGTGGCAGGCAGCCAACCGATGCTGCCCCCATGCTGCTGATGACGATGACTAGGCAGAACCTGCCAAGTGCGTGCTCTGTGCGTGTCTTGTGCCCGTCGGGTGTCGGGTTGCCTACTAAATATTACTAAGTGTGTGTGTGCGTGTGTGTGTTTGAGTGTGTTAATGAGCAGCCTTCTGTGCATACCAAATAAATTATTAATTCGACAATCGACTCGCTTCCAACTATCGACACTATGCTGATTTTTGTGGCAATATTCTGACACTTTAACACTCTATCCTTAAATTCTTAACAAGAAAAATGATTAAAATAATAAAATAAAATAATAAAATTTGTTTTCTTTAACAGAAAATCTAATAAATACATATTTAATTGGTTTATATTTATTAAATGGTGATTCGTTGTAATTGACTGATATTTTCTGGAAAAGTATTATTCTATTAACTTCAGTTTACGCATATTCACTTCACCAAACAAATTTTATGGTATAGGCTGGTGGTTATATATTATTAATATAGCCGGCCGATATGTGTGATTTATTGAGTTTATTCAGGTAAAATTCCACTAATCGCTAAATGGCTAATACGATTTGTTTCTGATTGGCTGCTGCTGTTGTGTAAAAAATCGTAGCATAACTTTAGGCTGCTCACTCAAAACTAATCTTTTCAAGTGTATAAGCTACTATATGTGGCCAAACACGGGCACACTAGTATCATCCGAATATAAGCTGAACGCCATGACAAATCGCAAGAAAAATAAATATTCCATGAAAAAGCAAGGCAACCGTGTGGCGCCCCTCACAGACACAAGCGGACAGCTGCGGTGAGCCGACCCAAAGCCCAAAACTGAAAACTGAAAACTGAAAACAGAAAACAGAACAAAGTAAAAACTAAAATTTTTCGTTTCTATTTGCGCCGTTTTTGCTTCGATTGTTTTCACATGTTTGTTTTCAATCGGCTGCCAATATTTCTTTTCGATTTAGCAGTGCTGCAAATTCTGCGCAATTCTGTTATATAACTAAATATTTTGGTATTTGTCTCCATGCGTACAACAGCTTTGTTGAACGTGTGTGTGTGTGTGTGTGTGTGTGTGTGTAGCGCACAAATTGAAATGTGCTTGATACATTTTGTATCTGTTATTGTTTTGCCCGTGTGTCGGTTGGTTTCTTTACCAGCTGCAGCAAAGTTGCAGCCACTCTTTGTCGTTAATTCAGTAAACGCTTCCGGCCCTGCACCTCCTTCATAGTCCTTCAACGGCAGAACCACCAACATATGCAGCTGGCAACGGGACCAAAACCAGGTCGCAACCAATGCAGTTGGCAGTTGGCAGTTGTACGTAATTTTGTCGCTGTCAAAAAGTTTAAACGAACGTGTCGTTGCTTCTGCTACTGCTGCAACAGTTGCTGGGGTTGCTGCTGCTGCTGCTGCTGGTGCTGCTGATGTTGCGGGCATAGTTTTGAATTTGTTGAAAAAGTGTTTATTGGTCGGCAATTCGCAAGAGCCACTCTGTGCAAATTGAGTTTTTCGTTTGCTTCTCGATCATCTCTTGGGGCACAAGATAACTGCATGCAAAGCCACCACTTGACTGCCTGTCGAAACTTGCCGCACATGCTTCCAGTTTTGGCTCATTAACTTTGACACACTTTAAGCCTTTGACCCTTTGTCCCTGTGGCTCTCTCTCTCTGTATTCCTTCGGTTAGTTAGCTAGCTGCTGCATATCAATTAGTTGACTTTTAGGTGCTGCCATGTATAATTAAACAAGTTTGAGAGTTGAAGCCAGTTTGTAGCCAGTTTGTGTGCGCCAACTTATCGCTGGGCAAACCGCATCCTGTTTCCCTCTTTCACTCACAATCATGGCTCATTAGCAGCTAAAGCTGTAAATTTGACTATAAAGGCCTTGGCTAATTTAATATTTATACCTTAATCAACACACCAGGCAGTGCTTTTGACGGCTTCATCCGTATGCCGTGCCGTTAATTGATCAATTCCATTCAAACTTGCCATCTGCCTGCCACAGTTTACTGTGACACGATATTTTCAATCGATAGAGTACATCTGTGGCCAGTGAGATACACACACAAACACACACAACACATACGGACTGCCTGATGTGTGTTTTGTATTTGTACATCCAATGGCTTTGATTCCGTAATGAGGCAACCAGGCTCGTTGCACCTTTGTAGCGAGGCAGGAAACCGAGGAGAGCAGATGGACCGTGAGACAGACGCAAAGGCTGTACAAAAAGAGACTGGCTGTGGCATTGTTTGTGTCCCTGGCCGGATGTGTTTTATGGCCAAGATACCCTTGATTCACCATTTATTCCGTAGTTTATCCTTTCGTTGATTATTTCACAACATTCGCTCGCTCTCTGCTGCTGCTGTTACCCCTTTTGTAATTTTGACAGACATTTGACCTTATGCGCACTTACGTTGTTTGCTTTTGTTTACGCATTTCATGGTTCGGTGGCTCCTTCAATATCCATACTCACTTAAAGGCATTAAAAGGATATTCGTCAAACACAAAGTTACATAAGTTTGCTTAACGCAACCCCTTGTTTCCGCCCCCCCAGATTTATCTCTGTGTTTTTGTTTTATGTTTTGTGCTTTTGAGGTTGACACATCTTTATTGCACAGTGGAGCTAAACGTGGCTTTTTCTATTCAATAAGAAGTAAGAAAATTTTCAGTTTTCAACATTTATTTTATAATGTTTAGTTCATTCTTTTTCCACAAATATTTGTATTCATATTTAATAATTATATATATCAATTTATGTGTATTAAATTGACTAGCCAAGCAGGAGGCGTCATATTGAGAGCTGACTGTTGTTTTAATTGTTTTTTTTGTTTTCAATTTAAATGTTTTTCCTTATTGTTTTTAGTTCAATATTTTGTATTTGCCTTAGTAAACTTGACTGCTCAACACCGAATTTTACACACTTACTTGTATATACTACGTACTTAATGATTAATAATAAGTACACAGTTACATTTGTCATTATCTTTGTATTGTATGAATTGTTTATGCATGTAATTTGCATAGGTTGCAATTTTTACAAGTGTATCTTTGATGCGCCGTTTGGTATGCCTTTATCTATAAATAAATAAATATTTACGTAGTTTTTAATTATTTACTTTGTAGTACAATAACTTCATCATTGTATTACTTAGCCGCTGTTGTTTTTTTAGTAGCTCTCGTTAATACTAATTGTCTATATCTTAAGATTTATAGTACAATATTTATTACATTATGTTATTAACAAAGGGAAACTGAATGAAATGATAAATTAATATTAAATTAAATACATTTTTGACATGTGTATAAGCATGCATTTATGTATATTTAATATTCAATAATTCGAATAAATAATATATACTTTCTTTTTGGTTGTTATTTTTTTGTGTAAGCGTGTAAAACAAACTCTGACATAATTTTTTTTTTTTTTTTTTTGCTAATTTCCTTAAATTTTGTATAGCTTTCACACTTGTGATATATATATATTTGTAATATATTTTGTATAAATGTTGGATTAATACGCAATGATATGTGTTATTGGAAGAATCGTGTATATGTGTACATGTATATATGTATTTGTGAAATGATGTAGGTACCAGCTGTTTTCGATTACAAAAATACTTTTAACTCGAATGCACTTAAATATGTGTTAGTGTTGTGGCTGCCCAAAATGTGACAGACGTACTCTTGGCCGATTATATACGTATTTATAAATATATATGATTCCATTTATATGATAAAATTAAATTTAAAGAGAAATTTATGTCGTTTGTACACAAAATAATACTCAATTTTAAGATGAACAAAATCTGCGATTTTCCGACTACTGTTCAATGAAGCCTCATTTCACAATTAAATTTGAATTCAATTATGCAAAGTGATTTATCACACATCGATGATTAAATGGTAATTGTCGCAATTGTCTTCGTTGGATGCAGCCGTTTATGGTTTTTTCAGAACAGTTTTCATTATCTACCAATCACTTGCAGTGGGTGATTGTAAATTTTATTTATTTAATTTACGTTACAAAATCATCAATATATGTGAAAGATTTGTTTTGTTATGATTTGAATGAAAATACGCTGGCCAAGGTATGAAAAGTTCGTCGGTCCGAAACTTGTTTGCATATATGCGATTCCTTTATGTTTATGTCCACACATTAACACAGAATATAGTACAACATTTATGATATGTTTTGCGAATTGCAGTGACATTCAATTATTATTTCTTTTTTTTTTTAATATTCATTGAACTTCTTGATTTTTAAGTTTTCGGATATCCCATCCCTTATACACACATACTTATGCAAGTACATATTTACACAATAAGTATATATTTTATCTGCTTACATTTTTTTTTACATATATAAGCAATATGCATGTGATATTATTAGATTTTAGTTCAGTGCACGGACTTATTTCTGAAGAATGATAGAATTTATAGACGAATAACAGACATCAGAACAGGAGACACAACACGCAGACTTACATATGTATTTATGTATGTATGGTATGGAAAGTTATGTATGTATGTATATATATTGAGACATTCATAGAGTATCGTTAAATGATTTGATTGATTTGAATGTGTGATGTGAATAAGACAATGTGGGAGTTTTGCATAGATTGGTGGGAAATATTAGATCGTAATCTTGAACATAATGACGCTCATTTGTAAATATATTAGATTCCGAATAAAGAATTACGTGAAGGACCGAATGGAAATAATAATGTAAATGTGATAACATATTGGAAAAGCAATAGTCCATAGATTCTCACTTAAAATAAATCATTTACAGTTAAAGCTTACATTTTTGCTTATAAAATCCGAGTGTTTTTATCTGGGCTTCAACACCAAATTAACACAATCTTATAATGGATTTAGGTAATGTTATCAATTTAACACACAATATATGTATGTATGCATACATTAGAATATACCTATTATCTAGTTTTTATTAATGTATATTTTATAAACTTTTTCAATTGTTTTACTTGTTCAGTTAATAATAGACAGCGTAGCATAGGAAGACGTCAATACCTGCATAAGACATTTTAGCCATATCTTTAATATATAATATGTACTTTGTTATATCGTTTTGTAACTATATGTTTCGCTTTTTATAAAAAAAAAGTTGTTGTATGTAGTTCGTTAAAGCATTAAGTATACACTACATTAATGCAATTTCTCTGCTATTTTCAAATTGATCTCAAAGTAAGACTATTTACTGCATATTTGTAAACTAATGCATTGAACAACCATTAGAAAATGTTTCAACTATTTATTCCAAAAATTTTTTTTATGCGGACTTATTGGAGTTATTTTTTTTTTAGCTAATATTTCAAACTGTAGGAAAATTTTCGCAGGCAATATATAAATATTTGTCATTTTTTTCTGTTATATATTTTCTTTTGAATTTTCTTCAATTTAGAGTTAAAAATATCTGCCTATCAGCTTAGTAGTTACACACTCACATAGACGCATATTTTTATAGATAGGTGTATATTGTTTTATCTAAATATACTATATATATATAGGTTGCTACTTGCTTTACACATATTTACTTTGCGCTGTGCGAACTGTGTTATTTTCTGTTTAATTTATGTCGTTTTTGTCTTAGATACTAAACATACATATTTAGATAGAATGTATGCTACGCGTTAAGAGGTTCCCATTTAGCAATAGACATTTAAAGCGCATTTAAAAAATATCCTATTAAATATATATACTTTTACACATTCATATATACCGTGGCTCACACAGAGTGAACATCAAATGAAAATATTTTCCTAACTACTCGTACATTTTAGTCGATTCATTTCAACAATTACCATTTAAAGGGGGGCAATTAAGGGCTAAATGAATACAAATAAATAAGCTGTGTAAGTGTAGCAAACTGAGTGTCTCCCGACACCCGACAAAAGGAGCCACTTTTGCCTTTTCGGGAGGTAACCCATTTAATCTGACCCTTTTTAAATTTACCACGTGCCGCAGATTGCGCTATTTTCGCCGCCTTTCTTCGTTTGGTTGTTGTTGTTTTTTGTTTTCATTCTGTATTTTCTCGAAATGTTTTCAACACTGATTGTATTTGTAAGCTTCTTGGTTTAACTGTCTAATTATTTTACATTTAAACAATTAATTATTTTTTTTCTTTTTTTTTCTTTTTTTTTGAGAAGGGATGGTGCAGTAATTATTTTTTTCTCTTTGTTTTTGTTTCTAGGGCCTAAATCAATTTTGTCTTAAACTTAGCCTTAGATTTGCCATCTCGCTGATTAGCCAAAGCATTACAACACCATATAAAATATCATTTGTTCGCATAACTTTTTCTCTCCGCCTTTTAGGTACATGGACCCAAGAAGTCTAACGACTGCTTAAGTTTGTAGAAATCTTTTTTTCCATAGTTAATTTGTTTGTTTTATCATCTCTTCGGTCGGAACTTTTGCACAAATATTTGGCAGGGCCCAAAAACATAGGGCGCACTTTCAATCTAATTGCAACTTTCTGCCTGACCTTCAAATACAAAACTAACCCCACGTCCAATTGTCAGATTGTTTTCTCGCTGCGTTCAAAGCCCTTTGGGAGGACATGGGTTTTTTTTCTGGTATGTTCAATTGTATGCGGTACAAAAATTTCGGTAGGCTACAAATTTGTCTGCTGCTGAGAATGAAATTTCTTTGCTAACATTTGACTGCAACCTAATTACAAATATTTATTTTTGTGGAAAATCAGCCCTGGCAATTGTTTACAAATTTACTCATTATTTGAGTTTGCCAGAACGAGACAAATTAGTATTATTGTTTATGCACTCGCTCAAAATTGTTTGCATGCTTTTCTTATATTTTTGCTTCGCAAAATGAGTTAACTTTCCAGCTTAATTACACTGAATTAAATAAAAATTGGTGTCCAATATATGTGTATATCTTGCTTGATATTGTTCTTGCTTCTGCTACTGCTGGTGCAGTGGGTGTCCTTGGTGTTTTTTATTTTTATTTTTTTTACTGTACCTTTTCTATGTCGGTGGTTTCTCTCCTACAGATTGAAAGCAACTATCGCTGCAGATTCTCCCTAATAGCGCAGTGGTGGAAGCAAGAATATCAGCAGAGGCGCCAGAGACCACAGATGCGTCAGGATAGCTCCACGCGCCCTCCATCCAGCTGACGTCTCGTTTCCGTGGCCATTGCCATTACCCAACGCTGCCATGCCAATGCTGGGTGGTGCCGTTGACGTAGAGGACACCTGGTGTCCCTCCACCTCGACTGGAATGGTCGGAATAGAGAAGAGCATTATAAATAAATCTTTAGAAAGTCAAAAACAATGCGAGAATCAGGTGGAAAAGATACTAGCAACGGTCAAGGTTACCTAACAAAATTAATTAGAGCAGCTTAAAGTCATCTGCAGAAGGCAGTGGGAATTTAAAAAAGATATAAAAAAAAACACATAAAGTAGACAAGGGGGCCGAATAAATAATGAATGTGGAAATGACTTTCGGTAAACAATCAGAATATAGGAGCTCGAAGGGAGAAGTAACGAACGGAGAAAAATCTGAAGAATAGCTAATTGTAAAGTACGCCTATATAGTTTCTGCCCGATATGAATAGGGTTTCATATTCAGCTAAAATGGCAGCAAAGTGATAGCCCTTAAGGCTTCATAAGAAACCGTTAAGGATCGGAGCTCACTTGGCTGTGAAGTGGCCAAAAGCAAGTGACGCACTTCACGCAACATAAATAACACGCATACGCCTCTTAGTTCAAAGGACAATACGCCGTAAGCAGCCGCCGGCGATGGCAACGATGGCCAACGACCGTCTTGAGTTATGGGTAATGTGTAAATTATTTCATACAATTTGAGACAATTTACAACACTGGCCGAGTCAACGGCTATACTGGCTGCAGGAGCAAAGAAAGCCTGGTAAATAAATGAATTAACTTTTGTTAGCACTCCTGGCGGAACGGAACGGGATTACGGCCGCCATTAAACGTAGGCAAACAAAATAGGTGACTCACGGCCAAGCAGTGAGAGACGAGGAAGGTGGGATTAGGAAGTAGCTGACTGTCTGACTGTGACAACAACAACGACAGAAATATAAATGACTACCACATTTCAAATCTTCAAAGTGCCAACCACGTGGCAAAAGTTGACTTTTGTTTTTCAATTTAATGTGAAATGGTTCCTGTGCCTGTGTTTGGGTTGATTGGTGTTTTTGGGTTTTGTTGTCTATATGAGAGTCATCATGATGAAGGCAAACATAGCCATAACAATAACAATGGGTACGCATTTAACAGGTGTAAGCCAGCAGCCGTGTAATGCTAATTTATTTTGTATAAATGCGGTAGAGATTCCTTCCGACATTCCATAATCCACAGTCACCTTGGGCCTGCCACGTTCCGCCCTAATGCAAACCAGCCACATTTTTGATGAGCTCATTGCTAGCGCAATTTTACGGAGCGAAGCCCAAAACAAATATTTTGCTTGCATAATATTACACGCAGTATATGTATATATATATATATATATATTCTGTATATCATAAACATGCTTATTCCCATATATAGCTGGTAATGCCTTTATGCATATCACGCATACGCAGCGCGTTGTGGCACTCACCTTTCACCGAATACGTTTTGTAATCAGCATACTGCTCTCCCTGGCCGACAGTCGCTGGTATCGTTGAGAGGCATGTGATCTCCATGCGCCCATTGCTGCCAACATGCTGCTCCGTTATGTCCAGATTAAGCTGACTAATGCTATACATGCCCTTCTCCTGCTGCGCTGCGACTGCAGCAACTGCAGCGGCTGCCGCGGCCACACCACTGCCGCCGCCAGGATGAGACAGCGGACGCTGATAGCCAGCGGCCAGCTGGTTCATGGGTCCCGAATTCGATGGTATGCCCAATTCCTTGTTCATGTTGGGTGCCTGTGGCCCAAAGCTATCCAATGTGCTGCGTAGAATGCCCAGCGCGTTTTCGGTAATATGACGGCGAAATTTGCGGTTTGAATTTCTAAAAAAGATTCGAAAAGAACGAAAAATTAGTGGGAGAGGTCGAAAATATCGCTGGATGTGAGAAACACTCGCAATGACCATCACCAGCTTTATGCCTGAACTTAATGTGCCGAACACCAGCAATTTGCACACAAATACAATCGTAAATATTTGCATTTTATGATTGATGTGCGAGAACACGATAATCCAAACATGGGCATGTTTCCACATGCTGGTCACGTACTAAATAGAATTAAAATACAATATACTTTTATAAACTTATTTGTAGTTGACCACACAATCTGCTGCTCACTACAATGTGGCCACCGAAATTGACTTTGGAGCTATGTTAAAGTCATAGTGTGAATAAATCAGATTATCTGCGGGTATGTGAAAAAATATTCAAACAATAACATTTTTTTGAATAAATTTTCTAGCAACGATATTTATTAAATATTAACAGAAAACAACTAAAGCGAATAAATGTATTTATTCATTAAATAACATTTGAATAAATATTAAATTTACACCATACTTACAGTGCAAAAGAAAAAAAATAATATGTGCCTAATAATTGACCAAAGGTTGACTTGAGAGTCCACTTTCTTCTCCTCGGTAAAGTCAATTTCACTGATTAAATGAAGTACATCAAAGCAACATGCACAAATTTTAAAGTGAGAATACTAAACTTTCGCGACAATTCCTAAGGAGTTTTACTGTGGAGGCATGCATCATTCACACATTGAGAGTCCAATTATCCTTTACGACTTTGTTTCATATTTGATAAGAAGCCTGAGCGGCATATAAATGAGTTCGAGTTGCACGACGGGATTTCAATGGCAGCGGCGGCTTTGTAATTACCTCATCCCTGCCGGCGAACGTAGAAGTCTGTGACGACGTGTTGCTTTATTACAAATGCAAAATGACTGCGAAATTACCTGCCTACCCACCATGCGCCATGCGGCATGCAACACACACATACACACACACACACAAACTCATAAACGCACAATGCGTGCCGACACTTGAGGGAAAATAATGTGCGGACCATAAAGTTTTATGCCTCCAATGTGCTGGCAAACGATTGTCAGCCATGTTAGTTTAAAGTCCCAGTGTCGTTGGGCTTTAATTGCAAACAAACAGCAAGTTAAGGGGTTTTTAAATATATTCCAGAGTTGGCATTTCAAGCGGAAACAACAAGCTTATTTCCGTCTAAATTAAACAATTAAATCATTTACATTGATGCGACTGTAAAGCGAATTTAAATTGCTAAACATATGCATCACAGATTTGAAAATAATATATATAAATTTTAGATGGGTTGGAGTGCAAAAGCAAAGGTATAATTTACATGTACACACACTGTCTGTGCCACTTTTGAGATGCTTCCGTCTGTTGCAAGCGAACGGAATAATATAAGAAAAAAGGAATGCAAAGAAATTCAGTTGTTGGTCAGAAGGACCAAAAGATTTATTATTTAATCTGGTGACTGTAGTTAAGAAAGTTAAGAAAATGTAATATTTAAGCGAACTGACTTTGGCATCTGGAATATGAATTTTAAACATCTGCCATTTGCTAACAGTTAAGCAGTTTCTTGGAATCATGGCAACTGTATGCACTTCACGCTCATGGAACAAACAATTCCAACACATTGCCACCGGGGAAGAACTTAAGAAACATCTGCAAAACGCAGTGCAATAACAAGCAAAGCCAACAGCTGGCAGAAAGCATCAGCATCAGCAACAGTAAGCTAGTTTAACTAAGAGCACAAACAAATGCCGGGCAAAATTCAAAGTAAATGCACAATATCCGCATAAGCCTTCGACAGCGTTGCGTTGACGTGCTTGGCAGTTGCAGTAGCAGTTGCAGTAGCAGTTGCAGTAGCAGGAGCAGGTGGGGGGCGGAAGGACGTGTAACAGAATTGAAGCAAGCAACAGCTGCAACTGAAACATCATCAATGTGACTTCGTGTTATTGGTGTTGTTGTTGTCGTTGTCGTTGTTGTGTGGCATTACTGTTGCCATACTTGTTGTCTTAATCAAATTCCTTATGCAGCGCACTTTTCACTGGGAATACTAGAACCGACTGGCGAGGACATCAGCAGCCAGGATGCCCGAAGTTCAAAACATAACAAACTTGCAAAGCAGTGCAAATCAGAAGGAAATGTGGGATCCGGCAAACAGTTTTTTTTTAAATATTTGTAACAGACAAGTTATGAAAATGCTTTAAATTCTTCCTTTAACTGGTTTGCACAACATACGTTAACTTGGTGCTGACACGCAAAGTCATTCTCTTGGCCTGGTCTTATCTTAGCCATGCCCAACTCGTGAATTTGGGGAATACGCCTAATTAATTGGTATATCATGTTGTCTATAGTCTGTTGCTGCTGCTGCTGCTGCTGCTGTTATTGGCTTGTGTGTCTGCTATACCAGCGGCAAAAGTTTTAGCCTAATATTGCCTAGAAACGCAACCAAATGAGTTTAGGGCACAGAGGCAGAGGATAACACAGCAAAACCTTTCAGAAATTTATGGCAGAATTACCCCAGTCCGTAGCACAGCAACTCGATATGCCGGCCAGTGCATTTCGGAAACAAGGACTCTCACGAGAAACAAGGAAAGCAACTTAAGAGGAAACAAAGGCAACGGCTACGTGCCAAATCCCATGAATTTCTTATATTAAAAGTCCTTTGTAATCGAAAACCGGAAGCAGAACTAACCGCAAGTTGGCTACAGCATTTAGAGCGAGCAGGACAGGGCAAACACCGGCAGATTAGTACCTTCACTTTTAGTAAACTTGCGAAATCTCCATCGAATAACGAAACGAAACCCAAATCTTTGCCCTCGACTAAATGTACTTATTCGATTTGGGTGCAGCGTATCCAAATTTTCTTGTGAAATCACTTTTGAGGTAGCTGAACATCGAATTGAATTAACTACTCAAAAAATAAATATTTTGTGATTGACATTGACTTAAATTCAAGTCAGACAAGACCTAATTGATGATTTTCAATTCCCACTGCTGTGTACACTTATTTGGAATATATTCTGAGCAACATTATCAAATTGAAAAAACATTTATAACCAATAAATTTGTTAGGTTTTGGAGTAGAGTAACTAGGCACACGCAAATAAGAGTGGGTTACAAGTTTAGTTGTCATAGAATTGGGTCAACCGTGGATACCAGCAACGACGCCAACTGTCATGGGCGTGGAATTATAACTGACACTGACAGTAAAAGAAAACTGAATAATTTATGCAGTGCAAAGTGCCTTTTCGTTAAGCGAAGCAAATGATGGAGACAGTATTTGGAGCACAGCAGTCTTGCAATTATTGAAATGGATCTAAAGGTTAGATTAATGTTGGTATGCATATATAATCGAAGAAAATACACAATGAAATAATTGTTGTTATGAGTATGAGAACATATTAGCAGGTTGCAGGTAAGTCTACATCTGATAGGTGGTTTTCAGCCTTATTTGACTATTATTACTTACATGAACAGCTCATAAATATGCAGAGAATTTGTTTTATTACTAATAAATGAGCTCAATTATCCTTTTTCGATCTTTCAGTTAGCGAAAATCAACTGCAGTTTTTGAAAGTGTTTCCACCTTAAAAGTAAGTTGACACAATATAAACATGATACTTGTCGATCAATCTTGATTGAGAATGTCTCTCAGCTTTGCTGACAGTTGCCCTCGGGACATAGCTATGCACTTTACAATTGTTTTTGCCCCCTTCTGCCTTATTTGCCATTGCCAGTTTTAAGCAGACTGCATTCGGCCTTCAAAGGAGTAATCCGCTTAATTGCGCATTTAGCGTTAATACACTAAATACACACACACACACAAATACACACAAGAATGTCTGCATACGTAAATGTGTATGCCACATTTAAAGCTCACATTGCCGCAATTAGCTTAATTGCATTTGTATTGATTTTTCTGGCAGCTTGTAAACAAATTCGTCAAGGATGACGTGTTGAATGTTAACTCCGTTTGCATTGAGCCATTTTTGTTGTTTTAGTTTTCTATTTTTACTCTCTTTATGCAATCGATCGTTAACTAAAGAAACGATTTGCTTAAGTTTGAAATTGTACATAAACTGATGGCAGCCACTGTTGGTTAACAAAATCAGTAAGCCTAAGAAAATGCAATAGTATTTAAAATCCAAAATCAACCAAAACGAATGCGGGCAAAAGTATACCACATTTTTCACACGAAAACATACACTTGAATTTTTTAGTGGTTACGATTGACAGCAAAAAAACGAGGTATTCAATTTTCTTAAATTTAACACATTACATATTATATATAAAGATGTAAAAAAATGGTAAGCAAAATAAAGTAATAAAAATAAATCTTCATTTTAGTCACATTTAAATGAAAACAAGAACTGTGAATATCCAATTAATGAAAATGGATGCGACCCGTGACTAATCAGTTTTAAAACAAAAGTAAACAAAGTGTGTATTATATTGTTTATGTGATAATTATATGCAAAAATAAACAAAAAAAAAACAAAAAAAATATAAAACTCTGAAATGAAGCTTAACTATTAAAGACTGCCTCAAGCGGCGCTTGTTAATTTACATAAATACAGTCTCGATTTCGATTTCGGTTTTTGTTTTTCTTGTTTTTTTTTTTTTTTTTTTTTTTGTTACGAATTGGCATTGCTATCTGTTTTGGGCCAAACGACAGATACAGTTACAGTGGGTTGAAGCCAACGAATCGGCTTATTGTCGCATTGATTTGTGGTTTGTGGCAGTCGAATCCCATCGTTGTTGTGATGCTAATCGATTGCCATCATTATAAAATATTTAGCGTGCATATATTAAATATCAGCTCAGTTTCCGAATCATTTGCCATGTAACAGTGTTGACATTTGCAGTGTTTTTTTTTTTTTTGCTGTTATATTTGCTGTAAATATTTTGCAAATGCGTTGATGTTTAAAATTAATTAATTATGATTCCACAAAGTGGCCAAGAATGCAAATTTTGTGCTAACCACGGGAACACCCATTGTTATTGCCGCATATTGATTACTTATGAGTTTGGCGGGTCCGTTAAATCTCTCAAACTTGCTTCCCCATATCGTCTGACTTCGGTTCGGTTCGATTGATTCAGCGAAATTTGCAAAAGGTTTTTTGGTTTATGCAAACTAATTCGCTAGCGGATATGTCTGGCCACCTTTAAGCATTTTACGTCATTTACAAAACGCAGCCATAAGGTGGATGAGCGTCCAAAATATCAATTACCACACACAACTGCCACCGACTGCGCAATCTGCAAAAATCTGCAGATCCATTGGGGTCTTGGCATATTAATTCCGGTTATAAAAACGCCCATCGATCGCTTGGCCAGCATCACACGCTTTTCACAATTCGAGGCGGAATCACGCTGGGTGACAACCGTTAACACTGCATCTGAAATTTGAAGCTTTGAAGCTCCACAGACAAATGCGTGGATTTATTGTAAGTTTAGCAAAGACTTTTCTGCTTTTTAACCAGTTTAATTAATTCAAATTCTGTGTCAGCTTTTAGCACTGCTGGCGACAGCCAATGCAGAAGGAAGTGGCTATAACTACAAAGGTTCTCTGACTGGTGGCTCAGCTACAGACTATGCGCCAAACAGCCAGTCAGACCACATCAATACAGAGTTCAATAAAGAGTTCTTCACCTACACAGCACCCGAAGCTGATTTCGAGGATAGCAGAAGCATCGGCGAACTAGCTGCATCGCTGAGGCGCAATCTACGCGTGCTCTTCATCCGTGCACCGGAGAATAAGGGACTGGAAAATGCTGCGTTGCAGCTGGCCAAGCAGTCGGCAGAGCAGCAGACTGCCATATATGTGCTGACCAAGCAGGGCGACCTCTCCAGTCTCGCCAACAGCCTGCAGAACCTCAACCACTTGAATACCAAGAAGCCAGAGGTTCACTTTGTCAAATATCGCACTCCCGAGGATGCGATAAATGCACAGCGCACCATTCAGCAGGAATACGATCGCTTGGGCGGCTCCTCCATAGCTCACAATCCGGGCGTTGCGCCCGTGCTAGACTTTGCCACCAAGCAGGTGGTGCAACAAGATCAGCAGCCACTGCAGCTGGATGAGCGCAGGGGAGACATTACCATTGATGCCATCGATAGCAATGGTAACTTAGGCTCTGTTGACCCCGAGTTGGAAGCACCCGCTGAATACATACCTCCAGCAGCTGCGTCACCTAGTTCCAACTATTTGCCACTGAAAAGCGTCAAGTAGGCGTGGCTTCTCCTCTGAATCAACCAAATTGTAATAATAAGTATTCATCTTAATGTTCGTTATAAAATACAAATTTAATTTAATGTATTACCGCTGCAGTTATTGGCCTGGTTAAAGTGGTTGCTCTTGCTACTCCCCCATTTTGATTAATGGCGAACACAATTTCAGCGTCTTGTTCTAGTTGGTATCAGCAAGCACTTACCCCTGCCTTCCGCAGCAATTAAAACTAAAAGCGTACTGGCATTGGCCTGGCTTAAAGCGACTACCAACTGTGCCAGACATTTCTACCAGCTGCTTTAGTATCCCGTTGGCCAGTTTACTGAATGCCTCGGTTTATGACACGTTCGCGTCGGCTACTGCTGCTACCCGCCCTAAAGGATTACTGCCACACACGCGATCAGCGGCAGAGACCAGCTAATTATGGCCCCGCTACCCCACTGCCCCAATGCCACACAAGCAATTTCCTCCGCCTCAAGTTGCCCAGTCGCGACATTTAATGGCCGCCCTTTTGAGGGTCAACTCAGTGGCATTTTTGTAGCACACAAAAAACGAATCGAAAGACGAAAACCACACTGAAAATTAAATGAAAATTACAAGCTGCATTTAAGGGTGCGTCCTTTGAAAAATCTGACACACAAAAACCATAAGAAAAACAAAGTACACTTGGCATGTAATTATGACAGCCAAAAGTAGGAATTCTACCCTACAAATTATACAAAAGTATTTTACGATAGTTGTTAATCATATTATTAGCAGAAGTTCAAGTTAAATACTCCTATAAAATAAGTAAGGGAAGCTTAAAATATATATATATTATATTTATTCAATTTTCTAAACTATATATTTTTATTATTAATTAATGCCAGTGACTTTACCAGCTGTGAAGCACCAAAAATGTATAAGTTAAATGACATTGTTTACCAAAACATCTAGACTTAAAGTATTATTATGTGTTTGTTGTAAAACAAGTTTTAAAAGTTTGAAACTTGTTCTTTTGTTCGCAATTGTAAGAAATAAAGGAGATGCCACAAAAGGTAGGCATTTAGGCTGCATGTTCAACACCCTAAATATACATGCACATTTACACTTTTATATATACATACATATAGATATCCTGTACATATGTCTGCATTTATCTCAGCTAGCTTGTGTTTGGCACAATGGACTTACGTGTTGCACAAACATAAATTGTGCAACAGCGTGTAAACTACTTTTTGACTGCATAAAATGCCCCATTCATATGCCCTTGCCTCGCTGAGTTTCCTGTGCAAGAGCCACCTTCTGATGTCCGCCCACATCACCCACCCCACTCTGGCCACCCTGCCACACACGAGTGCACATTCACCGCTACGTGTTATGCCCTTTATGGTCGTGCCACTGTTGCTGCTACGTCTGCTGCTGCTGCTGTTGTTCTTATGTTTTTATTGTTAAAATTTGTTGCTTTCATGCTGCACTCTTAAAGGGTATTGAAGTCAAGCATTTGAGCAAAGCTTGCAACCAAATGGCTGCCATTCACTCACCTGTTTAATGGGGCAATGTGCAACTCAATGTGGCGAGCGTCGCTGCGTTTCACTGCCTCTGTTTGAAATTGCGCCAATTATTTCATCACATTAAGCGTTTAATTATGCTGTATGACCAATGGCACACATGGCGCATACTCGATATACTCTCATAAGTGCTGCAAGGTCGCTGCTCTGGTCCCTCCTCCATTCCATTTGCATAAAACAACACACATATAACACACACACGCCCACATTCTCATACATATACGTGTGTGTGTGTGTGTGTGTGTGTTTGTTGTGGAGTATATTAAGCATAAACTTAATAAACATCGCAGTACACGTCACACACACACGCACACACAAACACTCGCACACACACTCTGCAATTTAAGCACACTGTTGCATAAACGTGACTGGTTTTTGCTACCTTTTTGCTTTTGTTGCTTGCGCATTTTATAGTTGTTTTTTTTTTTACTTCTTGTGCGAGTGTTGCATAAATATTCGCCAAGTTAACTAGTGGGGGTGCCAGCAATTACGCCCCCGTAATACACACATTCATAAATACTGTGCAACCTGTAAAAGAAACTATGAATAAAATACACACAGGGTGCGAACTGGAGATCGTAGAAGACTCTCATTTTGGCAAATGTGCAACAAAACTCTTAATAATTAGTAAAAAATTACATTAAAACAATATGCACTCATTATTCTTCGTAACCTTGACATTTTGTCATTTATTTTTTAATTTTAAGTGGCACCCTGTTTACGCTGTGTGGTACTTTCAAGGCTCCAAAAGGGCACTATGGAGGTGCCTCGTATAGAGGTGCCACTCGTTGCCATCTGGCCAGCTTATGCTCTGCTCTCGTGAGCGAGATTCGTGCACTTTGGATATAAATTATTGCTTATTAACGTTAAGTATTCAGCAAAATTAGTTTCCAACACACACACACACATGCGCTGCATTTTGAGTTGTGGCAAATTATACACAAAATGTTTTTGCTTTGCTTTTGATTCAAAGTTTGCACACGGCAAATGCAATTAGCGTTATCCGATTGCTTGGCAAGGAAATGGTGCCAGAGTTAATCAAAGTTCACTTAAGAATAAATTATGCAAGTGCCTTTTCCGCGTATAAAACAAACACACACATCATTCACAATTCTAAAATTGAAATTCTTGTGCATGTGTGTGTGTGTGTGTGTGTGTGTGTGTGTGTGTGTGTGAGTGTGCAAGCTTATTTGCAATTTTGCTGAAAGCATTTCTGTCAACCTGGCATAGTTATATAATGCTCTTTCAAACAATTTGAGGTTAGGATTTGATGTGTGAAAAAGCAGCAAAATTGTCATACAGCATACGACCACATTCAAATGTTAAAATAAATAAACTAAAAAAATGTGCATCCAAACTGCCGAATATCTAAATAGAAGCATTGAGTTGACTTTAGGCTGACAGCAAAAGGTGCATTTGACTAATTATCTTACAGATGTCTTGGCATGATTTACTGCTTAACTGCCTCGATATGGAAGTTTATGTAATGGCCACTTCACAGCTGGACTCCACAATTGCCATGTATCCATGTATGTGTCGTATTTATAATGCGTACTTAAGTTCGACGCTTGAATACTTAAACAACTTCAAAGACCAACTGCACCATTGGGCAGAAGCGAACTCTGGTGCTACCTATCATTACAAGAGCACAAACAATTCACCAGCATCATGCCTCAACCTACACACACACACACACACACATAGACACACACACTTAAGCACACGTTCTATATATGTATGCGTGTGCTGGTGCCTTTGAAACTTGAGCTGAAAAGTTAGTATATTGGAAAAGTTTTCCTTCTTGATTTTTAATATCACAGGTGAGCGTAAATAATTTATTGCATTCATTTACGTTTCACTTCCAATAACGCAACGTTAACAATTTCAACAGGCATCGTCGTAGTTGGCTGGCGAGAAGGAGAAGGAGGAGGAAGGTGCTCCCTGCCACAACATGTATTTATACATTCCACAATGGAGGCAGAAAGGTGCCCGGGGCATGTGCTACGGCAGCCAGTCAGAAAGACGGGTTTAACAATGTGCCAACATCGCGGCACATGCACAAGCCAAATCCTTTTAGACCATAGATAAGAAAACTTTAATAAACACGCCACGCACGCAACCTGGGGAAATTGATAAGAATATGAAAAGTTTTTTGCTGGGCACTGAGCAGCTGGCTTCGTATCCAAGGGTAACCCGGCAAAGAACCAGCTATGGAGAAGGCGTATGGCATTTTTAGTGGTATGGGATAATGGGGGTGGGTAACTTTTGCATACCTCTTACTAGTAGGAGCTGCTCCTACGACGTTTGCTTGGCAGACGGTTAAAAGTTGCTGCGTTTTAATTTGCAAACGCCATAAATAAAATTCATTTTATGCCAAGCATCCCCCAGGGAGGGAGGGGTCGGCTTGATTAATGGCCCCGGTCGAGACTTACCTGTGCTTTTTCAACTCCATCTGTTGCTTCTTCAACTCCATATGCTTCTTGTTCGTGTCATAGTTGCGCTGATGTATCTCGTGTATCTCGCCAATGTCGTGATAATTAGCCAGAGGGCCATAAGGATTATTATAAAAGCTACCGCCGCCGGCGCCACCGCCATGATGTCCATGTCCGTCGTGGCCATGATGCTGCGCATACTGCGAGAATTCATCTGCAATGTCAGGAGTCAAGAGGAACAATCACAATCGGGCCAATTAAATAAAGCGTTGCAGCAAACTACAAATGAGCAAATGCTGCTGGCTCTGCAACCAATGAAAAACTAGAAACAGTTACATAACTGCACTTTTTGTGTTCACTCTTCTGTCACCAGACGAACACACGTTGTACGACTAAAATATACTCTAACTATTTTGAGCATTATCTATATATATATTTTGCATACTCTAATTAAAATAAATCCTTTTACACAATTCTGTAAATTTAATAAATAATATAAATACATATATAATTGCAAAGTAAATTTTCATTAGTATTCTTTCAATATTAAAATATATATCTTAATCTACCAGAATTGATGCTCTGCTTATCTAGTGCACATTTGTGGAGCACATGGAACGCATGCTGAACTACTGAACAATTTTTGTAGAGTACTCTCATTTGGAGTGTTTGCTTAAAGGGCATAAGGACAAAAAGGACGAATGACAAATGACTACAAACTTGCTAATTAGAGAAGTTGTGGTTTACTCACCGCCTGGACGGGTACCCCCGAAGCGTAGGCTTTTGTCATAGCGATCGGTGTAGTGGGGCAGAGGGGCATGGTACGTGGGCAGGTACTGGCTGTAGTATTGCTGCTGATAGTAGACTTGCAGCTGCTGCTGACTCAGCTGCGGCTGCTGGTGCTGCTGTGTGCGGCGCTGGTGCTTGCCATTGAAGGAGAACACATGATGGGTGCGCACGAATTTGTCCTCGATCTGTCAACGGGTGGCCATAATAATAATAATAATAATGTTAGCTTGCAATGTTAAATAAAGTGACGAACAAAAGTCATTTCAATGTCAAACTTTTTGCATACGGCTGCATATTAAAAATGGCTCATAACATTGCGGTCAAATCCCCCATCATTCACAACATCTCCTTCCTCCCATCCCATAGCAACACTGCCCCCATTTGCAGTTACATCCTTGAAAGCCACACAGTTACGATGCCCTGGCAGATGGTGGCCGACGGGGCGCTCGTTTATGAATAAATTTAATTTTAGAGTTTACCATATTCTGTGCGCCAGCGGTAGATATAATAAATTTATTTATATTTCATTTCCCACTCCCTCGTCACTTGTGGTTGTTTTTATTGTTGTTGTTTTTGTTGTTGTTGCTGCCGAGGAGCAGCTGCCTCTGCTGACCCACACTGACTAAAAGTCTCGGACGGGGTCAGAGTTTGTGTAATTAAAATAAAAGCTCCGCGAGCCGCGCATATAGGCCATAATTATAAAATGGCTTAAACTGATGTTTATCTTAATGCACCAGCACTGCCATTGTGTCATCCCCGGGCAGCCATTTGCCATTTATATATGTGTATATTCTTATGGTAATTGTAAATACTTATCCACTCTCCTGATTCAGTTGCAAACAATCTACTTGCCGCTGCGACAATGCAACCAGATAGATGAGCAAATATTACGTATACGCACCTTTTTGCCATTGATAAGCCATGTAACGTGGGGGGCGGGTCGTCCGCGGGTGGTGTTGCACAGGGCGAAGAGCTTCTCGCCAATGGCGAAGGGGGTACGCTTGCGGAACTTTATGGTTGGTGGTCCTGTCTGAGGCACTGTAAACGGCATTGGAATACAAAGGAACAGCAATTAGGGTCGGCCAGTTGATATTGTCTCGACAATTGTTACGCACAGAAAACGCTCATTAGCTCATCCGCACTGGCCTTGGTGAAGATTGGAGTGTCCGTTGAAACCTCACAGAAGAACTGGCCCGACAAATCGAACTGGACATCCTTGAGGGTGACTTGCGTTTCGTTCGAGTTCTCCCACTGTGGCAAGAGAGAGAGAGGGGAAAACCAAATTAATGACTTACTTTAATATGAGCATCATTAGTTAATAACTCCAGTTATCGGCCTGTTAAAGCATTATACATAAGGGGATGATAATTAATTGCAATTTAGCAAAATGGCTCTCGACAGCTGTTACAGCCAGCGCAGATTCCGCTATGTAATGGTTAAGGCCAAAAATATGTTTCCATAAGAAACAGTCTAAATTATTTATTTATTGACGCCATAATTGATTTTCTTCGAACTGCGGACAGATTGGCTCGTTATACATTAATCTTATAATAATGAGTTCTTTTCGACCAGGCTATAATTGTATAATAATCGTCGTTATCATTTTGAGAATAATAAAATGTAATACAAATACAAAGTAATATATTAAATTCCTTTTTTATAGATAACAATGGTATGTTTAAATGAATTTTTATATTTAGTATATTCCTTCCTAAAATTTAACTTCATTATAAAATACAGTTTCAACTCAGTTTATTAGCTTAGTTTAAATCTCTTTCTGACTTGTTAATCCAATTATTATACTTTTGCTAATTGTATTAGTGACTACTGCTTGGTTAATAGTAAGAAAAATTAGGCAAACATATTAATACTCAATGAAAATACAGTTATTATATCCAAATCATATTATTATATATTTAACAATGGTATTTAATCCTTGGCTGCTTGAAGTTAACTGCCTTCGTGCGCCTTTCCAGGCAATTTGTGCCTACTTACATCGATTTCAGCTCCTTCAATTGTTGAGTTCCGAAACGGTGGATTGCGTCCGCTTATAAACTCGAAGAATTTACCCTTGTCAACCTTTAGCCAGGTCACCTGCAATCAAACGAAAACAGTTCAGTTTATTAAAATAATGTTGCGTAACTATTTTATAATTGCCACACTGCTGGTTTTGACACTGATTGAATAACTGCTTCAATTTGAATGCTGGCAGATGCTTCGTGACTCGTCAGTTTGTGTCTGCCTCTCTTAATAATTCTGTGTGAGTAATTTGATGGCATACATGTCCGCACAATTGGACAAACGATGGGGGGAAAAATAAAAATAATAATAATAATAAAATAAAAGGAAATAGAGCAAAACAAATGCAATGCAATTTAACTTTGCAACAAGTTTCATCAACTTTTTGCAACGACAATTAAAATGCGCGTTAAGCTGTAGCACTGTAAATAATAGAATGTTTTATTGAAATGCCACCAGCCAGCAGCCAACGTCAGTAACAGGCTGCTCTATGGGTGGGGGGGGGGGGGATGCCATGCCATACCATGTGCAGGTTGGGGCAAGTGTCGGTGGGACGTGATGGTTGCGTAATTAAAATCTAGATCTATAAAGCAACATAAATGCACAAGTGTATAACGGAAAAAAGTTACTGCCAGCGCAATAGGGATAGGGGACTTGGCCAGGCCAAAAGCAACGTCAGCAAATATGAACATATAATGTATACGAAAAATAAATTTACAAACGCAACTTACAAATGCGCAGAAGTTTTGCAGTTTATGGTGGGCGGCAGAGCACGAGACAACCCTTGGGTTTGGTTACCGGATGAAAGGCAGAAAAACGACGCAGATTAAAATAAGAAAATTGCGCTCTTAGTTTTTGCACTTTATTTAATTTACTTTAGGCTGTCGTTAGACACACACCTGGTAAGTTAACTGGCAACATTCTCATAGCTGATGTATTGAGGCAAACTGCTTAATTGACATGCTGCATACAGTTTACATTGGTGGCATGCGTGCTAGTTAATATTAATAATGTCCTTATTGAATATTCCCGCGTATGACATGGCGTATGCTTAATTTTGGCCGCAAATGTCGTCATTACTGACGCATGTGCCCTTTGAAAGAGGAATCGATATAGTGTTATTGTGGGGACAAAAGCAAACATCAACATGCAACCACTGAACCATTCGGTCGAACATAACCATTTTCGAGGGCCCCCTTCAAATGCCCATCAAATTTTATCAGGCACTCGAGGACATTTTTGAAGCAATTCCTCTTCATGTGACATGAACTTTTCGGAGCCAACGCCACACACATAATAATAACCAGTGAGCGTATAGCAAAGTAAACAAACAGCTCTCTTTGCTACTGCGACAGTATCTGGCTGTGGCAACACCGAACCCCTATCCCTGCAACTCCGCTGGGATTGCTGTGCCCCTGCCACTGTTAGTAGTAGTGTTGGGGTCTGGCCAAGCATGCATTTGGCATGTGTTGGCTTTGGCGTGTCCGCTGTGGCATGGTCTGACTTTGTGTATATTTTGTTTGTGTTTATTAGTCCGCTTATTTTTGTACCCAGTCGGCAAATCAAAAGCCCATTTAAGTGCTCGGCATGTGAAGCGTCAGCCGAACTGCGACTGCGACTGCCATTCACAGCGTAATTAGTTTATTTAATTTATATTTTTTGCGATGCTTTTGTACACCCAAAAGTGTGCTCCAACATGTGTAAGCCGGACTATGGGGTCAACTTCAATTCCATGGGTAACCGTGTTCGCATTTGCGTTTTAATTGCCTTTTTAGTGCCACTTCCACACAATTTGCCACGCTTCGTGCAACAATTCGAATCAAAACCAACTAACGGTGTGGGTAAGAGTGGATGCCACACTCGCTTATATACTCAATTATACTAATTAGCCCTTGCTAGGTGGTAGTAACCACCAAACGGACATAATGTCTGCATGTAAACATGGCAAATACTGCGTTTACTTTACCACCCAGCTAATTGTGCAAATATTCCGAATCAGGCATACATATGTATACACTTGTAAGAGTACAAATATACAAAATAGACTTGTCAACTAATGTCAAGTTATCACAAAAGTGCCCCAAACGCATTACATACAATTAATTTCACATAAAAAAGAAAATAACTAAGAATAATATTATTAATATTTAAAATTACAGTTGGCTGCTTTTATAACGCTATAAATATATTTATTACGTAAATTGTGGTACAACAAAAAAATTTCTATCTGCTCGATTTTATCGACTTAAATGACTATATATGAAAACAAATTTTGTTCATTTCTTTTTTTAATATAGATAAGTGCACACTTAACCGAAATGATATAAAAGATATCCAAGGTATAATTATATACAATATTCAATGTTTTTATTTCCGCTTTTCGTTGATGTATATAATAAACTTCATTATGATTATAGCTTAATGAAGTTACTAATTAATAATAGTAATTTTTCGAAATTAACTCTTTTTGTAATTGAGTTATTTGTATTTTAATCAGCTGAATATATGAATCATCGAAAATGCTGTCCATGGTCATACAAAATTTAATTTGAACCAGCACCAAAAACATTTAACCAAATGTAACTTTAAGTACAAACATAAATTTACAATTTATTTTTTAAATGAATGTGGGATTCGAGTGAGCTCGATGTATCCAAATTCGAGAAACTAAGACAGTTATCGCTAAATGGAATACTATAAACTATATTCCAAATATTCTGTACCATTTGTAGACTCGAGATTCACATGTTCACATAGATGGACAAATGATGTAAATTTCCAGCTGAAGAAAAAATAATTGATTTTTTTATATCACTACAAAATAAACTGTACCAAAAAAACTAGTCCGCACTTTTGTTGAAAATATGTTTATTTACTTGATCAAAGTTATTAGTACTTAGCCCGAAAAATAAAAAGAAAAAAGCGACAAAAAAAAATCAATATTCTGTACGCTGCTAAAACACTTAACATTGTGGCAGTCTTGCGTCGTAAAAGTTGTCCGCTTTTATGGTACTTAGAGTGAACAAAGCGACAAACTCAAGCACAACCTCCATCTCCACATCAAGGTCCACCATGAAATCCAAGCGCCTTTGTTGTTGCTTGAGCCTGGGCTTGTGATTGGCCTTGAATTTGTATGCCACAATTTGTAGTAGTGCCGCAAAGTTCGAAACTAAAATGAAAGTATGCGCGCTGACTGCCTGTCTGGGTCACTGTGGCAGGAAAACTAAGCAGCTCATTTGCCATAAATTCAAAGCCATTTCCTTTGGGGCCGTATGCCTGTGCGTGTTGCCTGATGTTTCGTGACAGTAATAAGAGACTTGGAGTGAAATTA
The DNA here is from genome assembly GCA_035042345.1 of Drosophila fungiperda. Taxonomy (NCBI): domain Eukaryota; kingdom Metazoa; phylum Arthropoda; class Insecta; order Diptera; family Drosophilidae; genus Drosophila; species Drosophila fungiperda. The sequence goes on along the minus strand of JAWNLM010000015.1, from coordinate 4,461,281 downwards.
ATTGTCGCAACTGTAACTGTAACTGTAACTAAAACTAAAGCCAAAACTATGCCGGAAGTGACAAATTGTGGGGGTCGATGCGCCGTTCATTCATTGCAACAATTTCCCAACAGTTGTTTCTGTTTTGGTTGCAATAGTTCATATCTTAGTCTTGCTTGCAACACAAAGTAGTACAGGGCTAAAGAAGTTGCCATGTCGTGGCTGCTATTTCAATTTCGATTTAAAGTTCTAAATGTGCTTGCAACATGCATCATTAATCCTGTGGAATTTCAAGAACAACTATAAAAGTTGGCTGGTATTTATTTATTTACAATCGACTTACCTTGAAAAGAATTTCCGGTATCACGTTGTGCCGACACTTGAATGTGGCACTGGAGCCCCGCTCCACATACCTCGGCACCACCAGCTGCACTTCCACATCAGATTGTCCGTCTGCAAAAAATGAGCAAATAAATTCACATTTAAAATAGCAGCCAAGGAATTGTTTGGGGAAAACCGCAATACAGAATTCAAGCCCACCGAGCGGCAACCGCAATGACGCTCAATTGCGGCTTAATTGAAATGCCATTAAAATGCACACGCAAAACGAAAAGCATTTATTTTTAAGGAATAATAACAACAGCAACAGCAGCAAGGGTCTACACTTTAAATTCGGTCGGTTCAAGGGGGTGTTCGACCTCACCCGATCTACGACCAGAACAATAAATCTCATTTTGTTTGGCAAATTGCACATGAGCTATTTTTTGCATACAGTTCAGAAAGGTTTCTGTGCGTGTGTGTGTTGAGTGTGTGAATGTGGGTGTGTGCTGCCGTAAAGTGTCAAATATGTACGAGGGGCATGCAACCGCATCTGCGACTCTTACCAGCTCACATTGACTCGTGAAGCCTTCTGAGGCAATTTACCCACATTTTTATTCTGCTGAATTGACTGGCCAACACCTGTTTCAGCACTCTTTTTAAGAGTGTCGGCAATTTTCCGATAAATAAAGCATATTTTTATTTTGTTTACCAATAGAAAATTACTTTTAAATATGATCATAAAAGCGGCCTAGTTTTATAAAAAAAAGATAATGTATATAAATGTAAGCTACACTTCTCCACTTGCTTCATTTAGGCCAGCTCAAATTTATTTATATTATTGTTATTTACAATTTTATCATTACGCAGTCTTAGTCAAAAAGCTGTTGACTTAAATATCAAATACCTAAAATTCAGATTTTAAATACTAGAAAAATAATCGAGTTTGTCGTCTGGTGGGTAATCGACGTTAATAATCTATATAGAATTTTGTAGGCATGTGCTATCTGTTAGTGGATATAATTTGCAATTTGGCTGGAAAATCGATAAATTAATTTGCAATGTGGCTGTGAGCGGCGTCGCCAATTCCAATCATAATTAAGACACCAAATGGTAAAAAGCAAACACATTGCCGCATTTACTTGGGTGCGGTGGTGATTGGGCGGGGCAACAAAGTGGGGCCAATTTCATTTTCATTTATTCACACCACGCGGCTGTCGTCAGTCACGCAAAATGTCAACGGTTGGGTAAGTAAAAAACGTGTCAGTCCGCGCGAAAAATATGAAAAAGCGGAAAACAAGAAAACCAAATGAAATGAAGCACGTCAAGTGCATGACAGGCAGAAGGCAGAAGTTGATAGGCAACGTTGTTGTTCTTTTGGTTGGCAACTTGTTGCAATATCCAACAAACATGCCACGCTTTCATTGGTTTTGTGGCATTGCCTACAGCATGACGTCTGTTGTGCGTGCATATGTATGTGTGTGTGTGTGTGTGTGGTGTGTGCGTGTGTGTAGACCTGCTCGTGCTGCACGCTAACGAGCCGTAATTCACGAAAATTCAATCGAACGCAGCTGGCCAAGATGGGAGAACCAATCCGCATCAAGTCAGCAGATAGCAGCTCTACAAGTTCAATTCACCCATCTCTTCATGCTGCAGGGTCAAGGGGCAAACACCAATGGCATGAACTCAAATCCAATTTTATTGACTTTTTGCCCGTTCGTGCCTTGATAATCATGTCAAATATTTTGGATTTGCCTCGCTACGCTCATCATCAATTTTCTGGCAGATGTCCAATACTTTTAGTATAAAATAAAATAAAATAAAAAAAGAAACATGAAATAAACAAACTTTTCAGCTCGTTCGCTGACAAAGATGTTGGCCAACCAACTAATATTGCTTTGCTGTCGCTCAGTCATTGAAATATTCATTACTTTTCCAACCAAACCTTAAAGTTAAACTTTTAGCCTGACTCGGCAGTCTGTTGCCAATTGCTTGTTGCTTACTGGCTTGGGTTGGGCTGAGCAGCGAACAAAAGTAACGGAAAAAATGAGCTCACTTTGACAACGACAGCGGCAACATTTTGTTGTACGTGATGTACGTGTTTTACAAGCGGAAATTGATGATTTTGCTCGAGTTGGGCGACAATAAAGCGTGCATCATGTCAGCAAAACGCAAATAATCAATCAATCAGCATTTATCAAGGCGGGAGTGGGTGTGCTCCAACGTGCCTACAAAGATTGCAACTGTTGCCCATCGCTGGGGTGTTCCTCTTCGCATCAGCATGAATATCTAAATCAGCATTTTTAATATGTGAAAAAATCAATTTAAGGAGCTCCGAAATATGTATAGCCTAGAAAGCAGTTCCTTGCTTTCAACTGAACTTCGAACTTTACAAAAAAAAAACATAAATCGAATTCTTACTCCAAGTACAACCGTACAATCCAATTATAACGTTTGCTGTTATGATTGGCATCTGAAAATAACTGGCATCAGATTGCCTCAGATGGATTTCATCCACATGCTGGTGTTCAGTGTGGTGCTCTAGGCGAATGTGACCACTCTCAATTATTAATGCGATGCAATTATTTGTCCTGAGGGGTCAAATTCAAAAATGATCACAGAGTGTTTCCGTAGCTGCAGGTAACCTTAATTTCCTGCAATTTTGCAAAGTGGTGATTCTATCAAATGGAATGTCTTTCTAAGAGTTTCGAAAATCTATGCTTACTTTAACCACTCCCAATCAGGCAATCAGGATGTTGCAGGTTTTACTTAAATTTTTCAGCGACAATAAGAGGATTCAAGCTAATCCATTGCAGAACAGCTTTCCATTTCGATATTGCTTTTACAAAATGCCTTAAGGATATTTCAAACACCTGACGAAATTTTTCGCAATTTGACTAAATACGACTTTATCGATCCATTTTACTTTGGACTTAATTTACTGTCGCTGCTGTCTGCCTGATTCTTATACTGAATAAACTTAAGTTGAATATGGTAAATTCGGCAGTTTTTTCGCTATCAAGTCAGCTTGATAATACAATCTGTTTTAGACTGTTGTCTCAGTTTCCGACATTTAAATTTTATCGGGCAAGTATTCTCTCAAGAAGTTTGCTCTTTTTCTTATCATTCAAATAATTTCACTTAAACACATTTTTAATACAAAGAGAGCTAATAGTATTATGCATAAAAATAAGTAAAAAAGAAGTCTGACATATTACTTAACAATAAAATAAACAAATTCACATATAATTGTAGAAAAAATTAATATAAATATTATCTTATTAATATAAAGTATTTAAAAATGCAATAAGAACTTCACATATAATTAGATGATATTCACTTATTTTAAGCAGTTTTCTAATTTTACATTTTGAGTGGGTATTAATTGCTTTAATCAGCTGAATGACCATTCAAATAAAAATCTATAAGTTTTCATGATTCACGGCATCGAAAGGACAGAAAATACGGATAACTTCAGTTTTGGGTCAGTTGGTGGCAAGTGAACTGATTACCTGTTAGTTGGTTAGTCATTAATTGGGATAACATAAATAAATTAGTGCAACGAAAACAAACAGAAAGAACAACATTGGCCGGGAAAATGTGTTAGCAGCGCGAAGCAAAAGCCATAAAAAGCATTTGTTGTTTGGTTGTATTCATATATTCAATTGATTGCTAAATCAATATTTGAGCTTTGCCAGCTGGTCGTGGCTCGCAATTCGCCTCAGGATACTCACATAAACACCGAAAAGCAACGAAAGCATACAAAATCTACGGCGGATAACCATCCAAAGTTGTGGCCCATTGGTTAGTTTATCGGTTGGAATGTGGCACGCCTGTTGCAGTGACAACACAGATCGCAATTATAGCACTCAACTTTGAGTGATGGTGGCACACAGCTCAGGGCCAACAGCCAGACAGACGCCTGTTGGCCTGTCGAGCTGCTGTCTGTTTTGGCTGGCAGTTGACCAAACACGCTGTTGCTTATCAATATAATGTTGAATCATTACGGTTGATTGGCAGACCAAGCACACTACATACACACACACTCACACACACATACAGAAACACATTCCCACATTCTACATAAGTTTATTGACGGACAAACTTGCCAATCTTATTTTGTTTTCAGTTTATTAACTAGCATTGCTGTTACATACTATTTATAAATCATATTCACAACTAATTCAATTTTTAATTGATTTATTAACCATTTGTTTGATTAATATTTGTTAGCTTCTCAAGGAGAAAACGATGGGGCTGTTGTAGCTCGAATAGGACAGCAAAGCTTTAAACAGGAAATACAAATATTTTGAGAACATCTCATAAATAGACAAGCAAACAAACACACACACACACAGATACACACACACACACACACCTACAGCTTAAACCTACATAAACAACAAATAGAATGGGAAAAAACTTTATATAGCTTTGTTTAACAAAGGAAAGGATAAAGGATAAAAGTCGAATGCTAAGGCATTCGTTCAGTAAATGTTGGATCCTATTGCTCTTGGTAAATCCAAGGAATAAGAATGGCACTGAAAATGTGATAGAACGGGAAAGGGGGTGCGGTGCGGGTGGCGGACAAAGTAAGGTCTGCAGGCAACGCGTCGGTGGCATAAAGTAATTTTATAGAACAAATCACAGGCATTAGTTGATATAAATCCCGTTTATCCTTGCCTGTGTATGCGCGCGTGAAATTTAAATATGTAGCGGACATTGTGGGCAGACAGAGACAGCAAGATAAAGAAAGAAAGAGAGATAACAATAAGCAACCGATTTCAACAATAGAGGACACAAGAATTTCGGTAGGAAATGGCCTGCACGCTCCTTGAACAACGGATGGCTGCGAAATTCATAGAAAGAATATATTCTATACATATATATATATATATATGTAAGTATTAAAGCTATTGTTTTTATGGGAGCTTAAACGCCAGCGAATATTTTATTATATTAGTTATTATGTATGCAATGGAATTTTTAGCCATTGCCTTAAATGATTATTGTGGAAATAGAGCTCGAAGTGAACTATTTCCCTATTAATATTGTTATTCGACTACTAATAACTTTTGAAATATATTTCTAGTTTTCCTTAAAATGTGTAAAGCATTTTAAGATTGCAAATATTCTCTGGATTTCTATAGCATACATTGTGTGCCTTTACATTTCCGGACTTCTTTTGGTCAAATTTCCAATTTAATATTTTGATCACATTTGTAAAATATAATCAGATTTATAAAATATAAAATATCAAAGAATATAGCAAGCGACAATATATGTCACGCACATGCACACACACACACACACAGACACACACATTTAAGCACAGTCAACCGACAAATTTAGCCAATGTAATGGTCAAAACAAGCAAGTGCCAGTCCGCTACGGGAAGCAATCTTCTCGTTCTGAAAAATTTATCTCAACATCCGGCAGCTCTGGCAGCGACTATGACCAACCCAATACAACAGCAGATACAAACAGCAACAAAAACGAGAAATAAAAAAGGGAAGAAAAAAAAATAATGAATCCGTTTACAAGTAAGTACATAAGAAAATGGCTTCAAGGGCACGTTCTGGCGGCTGCACACAGCCACCAGCACCACCAGCACCATCAGCAACACCAGCACCACCAACAACAACAACACCACCACCCTTAAGGCGCCCAGCACGTAAGGCACAAACAGCACGCCCAGTGCCCATTTACAAGGCCGTGGAGCAAACACATGTAGGCCATGAATCTCATAACTATGGTTAGTCATGCGCCACAAGGCCCCTAGTAACTGTCTCAGTGTGTGTGGTTGTGTGTGGTTCTGTGTGTGTGTGTGTGCGCCCTCAGTTGCCGGACCAGTGAGCGCGACCTGGACTTGTACCCGTACCTGGCTCGTAAAGAAGCAAACCATTATAGAAATGAAAAGCAAACGAGAAACGACGACGACGACGACGACGACGACGACGTTGGCAATGTTGGCCAACACATAAAAAAAATTTTAATTTCTTTTATGCGAAATTATGTATTTTTTTAATGCGTTGACCAAAATCGGCAACATAAATGTCATTGCCAAAAAATCTCTGTTTGGATAACACGCAAATATCCCCGTTTTGGTTTCCAATTCAGTTTCAGATTTGGAGATTGGTCAGCACATTGAATGCGTAATTTTATTTCTAATTGCAAATACAAATTTCAATACACAATTGTGTGTTTGGGTGTGCGGGTTTGTGTGTGTCCACAAAATGTAATTTTAGTACCAGATTCTAACATTTTTGCAGTGGATGCGAATCATTTGTCACAGCAGCTGCGCGCTCAAATTAATTTGGTAAATTTCTAAATATTTATATGATAAAGTTTTTAAAGTGATAATGTTTGTAATAAAGGATGTGCTATATACATTCTCGCCCAGCAAAATGGACAGTTGATAAAGGAAGAACAGTCCTGTCCTTACATAAAAATTATTGGTATACTTTGCGTATACTTTATGCAGATTCCACTTATAAGAACCATCGGCTACAAAATGCCCGCTAGTCAAACAAACTTAACTATTAAGGAAAACTGACATAAATCATTATTGACACAAGACTAAATCAACATGCAAAACTTAAATTGTGTTTCACACTTTTGAAATATCTTTTGCTCTACAAATGTTGATTTATTTGTAAAAAAAAGAATCTGTAAAAACTCAAATAGCTGCAGTGCTAGTTACAAACAACTGAGAAATATTTATTGTTTTTCATGACACGCACAGCTGCTGTTTTGGAAATTCTAAATTGAAAACTTTTAACTCATCGTTATGCGGCCGAAAAGGCGTGGCATTGACGCCCACCTGAACAATTAATTAAAAGGCAGCTGCAGAGCGGACAGACAGTTGGTCGGTGACCGATATCAAATACAGCCACAACAAAACCCCAGGTGTATTGTTTTGAGATACGTATACGCAATTTGGCTAACAAAATTCTTTGCACATTGCCCAAATGCCAGTATTTGATGTTGCTCTTATCTCTAATCTACCCGGGCATTAGGGCTGCGACATAAACATGGGCCAAGCGACGGCCGGCATAATGTGGAAGCCACAAAAGAGCCTGTGGCATTTCCAGAGCTCTCTGATGATATTGACATTTATGCTCGACACATAGCCTATAGCCTTACAGCCCACAGACCCACAGACCCACCTCAGAACACAGTCTGAAAGTTTTGCCGTTCTTTCCTTTTTGGTTTTTTTTTTTTTTTTTGTAGCTTCATCTTTTTTTAACCAAATTTTTGGGCACTGTTTTTGTTGACACTTGACAGCACCTGCTGCCTCACTGCCTGCCTACCTACAAAATTCTCTGGTCTTGTTTTGAGCAAAAAGCCTGCGGGCGGCCAGAAATTTGATATTGTGAGTATGAATGATTTCAAGTTTCATTACGAACACGATAAATGGGCATTAGAGTGCGAGTTGAATGTGAAACGGCGCAGTTTGCTGTGCTGTTAAGCACGAACAATAATACGACCATATTTGTTTAGTGCTAATAAAGAGCTGACCAATCCCACACAACTTGTTGAAAGAAAGGGCGTAGCACACACAGCACGAGTAGCATGGTCCTTGCCCCAATCAATGCCAACTGGTTATTGTTTGCATTTCAATTCCAACTGTTGTTGATGCTGCCGCAGGACGCGGACGACATTTAAAAATCAACGCAAAGTGCCTTTATTATGCGATTCGTGACCGTCCCAATGCCAAGGGCTAGCATATTTTTATACTCCCTCAACGAACAACAACACCGACCAAAGCCGTAACAATCAGCCCGGAACATAACAAAAAAACAAAGCAAAAGATATATATATATATATCTTTATATGAGTGGATATACACAGCAGTCTGGTTGGGTTTGCTGCTAGCCATCTGTTTGCTGGTGATTCTAATCAATAATTTACGCATTTTCATTTCCTACAGCCCAAAGGTGGCATTAGCATTGGGAGTCGCAATTACCAGCACAGAAAAACCAGCCATTCGAGTGTGTCCTTCTTGAGCTTGTCTCTGTGTGTGTGTGTGTGTGTGTGTGTGTGTGTGTGTGTTGTGTGTGACTATCCTTGTTTCGGGCTCTTCTGCTTAAGGCATATTCCCCAACCTGGAACCATTTGCTTTCTGGTCACATTCCCAAACGCCCATTTTCCCAACTCGACGCTGCATAAATTGTTTGCTTTCTTCTTAGTTTACAATGCAAAAGTTTTGAGAGTTCTTAAAGTTTTCTGTATATGTTAATTTGCACATTTTATTTTTTTTTAATATTCTATTATTTATGATTAATTTTTGACTGTTCAAGCATTTGCTTTTCGCATTAGTCGCACAAACCCAATTATAGCAAAGCAGCCACGACTTAGACTCCATCTGCTGTGGTATTATTTTTTTTTATTTCTTGTTATGCTATTACGTTTCTGGTAATTCCTTGAGGATTGTGTTTACTTGAGTGCGCCTACTGCTGCCAATTGACGCATATTTGACTTTGTGCTTAAGGTTTTTTTGTTTTTTTTTTGTTGCCTTGTGGTGTGCGTCGAAAATAATACTACACAATTATTGAGCAGCGTCGAGATTCGGCTGCGGTCTGTCGGCGCTGATTGCCATCTCTTGAGCTCTGTCAATTGTGGCGTGAAGCACAAAAATAGCAACACAATCAAAGCATTAAGAATACTAAGATCATGTGCCAGCACTTGGTATTGGGTTTGGCCTTGAATTTCAAATGCTCGCCCGGATAAGACACATTCCAAGCCAAGCTGAGAAAATGAAGTGCGTGCTTTGCATATAGCTCAACTGGCGTTAATTAAAGACAAGCAAATGCCTAAACTGCATAAGTGTGGCAATTAATAAAGCATCAAAGCGGGCTCAAGATCCGGCTCGGACTCATTCCCAAAAAGCTAACTCGCAATCACATTACGCATACGCAGCGTGCGCCGCAGGCAGCAAGCCAAGTATCTTTCGATGCATGTCGCATATTCATACGCATTCCACATTAATATTGTTAATTGAATTTAACGCATGAAAAAATTTATTCATACTCAACCCTTAGGCTCACACCTAGGCCATGTGTGTGTGGAATGAAGATGTCCTTGTTGGGTTGGTTATTCTGCTAAATCATCGACTTATGGGCTCATTAACGTGAGGCAGTTGCTGTTGCTGTTGCTGCTGCTGTTTCTGTCATTGCGCCGAGTCACCTGCCGCATATTAACTGCAGTCATTAAACATTGTTAAGAGCCGCAAAATCATCGCAGTTACAGTCGACACACGCTACAAATGCCACACCCTGGCCACTTGCACAGCTGGTTAGATAAATGACTGGCTTTGCATACACACACACTCGCACACTCGCACACTCGCACACTCTCAAGCAAACCTAAGCCGCATCATTAAGAGCTAACTACGAGAGCAGCAGCATCGGAGCATTATACATGAAGAGTCAGTCAAATTAATTAGACTGACTGGTTCCTGACTTAGTCTGGTTCTGCCTCTTCCATGCCAAGCATATGCCCATCAGGTCCTTTTTGCCAAGAATTTAATATTCTTGTGATTATGTGCCACAATTTGAAGCTTAATTGCTCTGCAAATTTATCAATATTAAAATACATTTTATCAACTGCTATAAACATTTGAAATAATTAAGCTTGTTGCTATGTGTCGAAATTGCATAGTTTATTTTAAATTTCATACTTGAGGAATTGCAGCATAATTAATTATTCGTCACTCAAATATTTTAAATAGAATTAGTAGCAATAATTGAAGAAGAACGTAATTAATATTCTACTAAAATAATTGTCTGACAAAATTAATACTTATTTTTCAAGCACAAGTCCTTGTAGATTTAAACTTTGTTTTTCTGCATAAGTTTGAAATACAATTCTGTCATTCACACATTCTGTCACATTTATTTATTTATTTTCTTTGAGAATTATGAAAAATTATTCAACAAGGAGCAGCTTAATTATTTAACAAGCAGAGCGCATTAATATTAATGAACATGGTATAAGAATTTGTGTAACGGAGGTAAATATGTAAATACATGAATGATATGTATGAATTTGAATATGATATGTATATATGTACAACAACAGTAAAAATTGTTGAATTGAAGCTTTTATTAACGAATTATAGATGATAAATGGTATTGTTCATACTTTTTGGAAAGTTGAGTGAATTACCCTTATGTCAAACAAGTGTAATAATGAAATCTATATCGTCAGAGAAATGGTAAATTTCTGAATTATTTATGATTTGTCCAGTATATAATTATATATACATAAGCATATAGCTAGGCTTATTAGCTAGATTCGACAATCGCATAAAATTGTCAAAATTTGTCTATGCAACCAAAAATTATGAAGGGAGCGAGTAAATAGAACTCGTTTATGAACATTCCTCGCACAGCGTGGCATGTTGTATTGTTTGTCGCCACCATTCATGCGGCTCAGTCAATTTTCAGAAACAACACTTTATTTGGCCCATATTTGTTGTTCATCAAACACAGCGGCGCCTATCGGAAATGGCCCAATAACACAGCTGTTTATGCTATTGTGTGTGTGTCATGTTTGGGCTTGTTGGGCATGCCCAGATTTCTACAGTTTTAGCTAGTGTTTTATTGCCTACTTTAGTTCGCCAGCGCGCACACACACACACACACACACAAATGCACACACAGATCGCTGCTTGGCAGCTCTTTATGCGTACCGTTAACTATACATACTTTCAAGTGAGCGCACACACACAAGCACTGTAACAGAAAGTTGGACAAACACACACACACACACACACACAAACACACACACATAAAATAAATTGACAAGCAGAGTAGCAGTAGCAACCGAGTGGAAAAAACAAAAACATTTGCCTTTCATTTGCGTCCCCTTTGCATAATAAAAATGTGTAGTTTACTCTTTTTTTGCAGCAGCAGCTCGCCCCAAACTCTGCCGCAGTCGCAGTCGCAGTCGCAGTCACAGCCACGTCGTCGTCGTCGTCGGCGTCAGGCAACATTGCTAGCCCTTTGTTTCCACATTTGCTGTCGTTATTGTTTGTTTGTTTGCCAACTTGTTATGTCCTTATGCGTTTGTGTGGGTGTGTTTGTGCGTGCTTGTGTGTGTGTGTGTGTGAGAGTGTGAGTGGGTGCGGCTTGTATGTGTGACATTTCCGCCTATGTTTAACTTTTCACTCAGAGTGCGCTACTCTAACATAAAGAGAGCATTTCGTTTCATTTCTTTTTTTTTTTTTTGACATTTTATGTGTAATTTTTTTGTTTCTCTGCTGAGACTTAATAAAGTTTTTAGTGCCTAGACATGTTTTTGTTTTAATTCTCATCATACACACACGCACACACACACACACACTCACACACATACACACACACATTAACAACAGTCTCACACATACGGACACAACGTTTATAATTAATTTCTCCCACTGCTGGTAAATGGTTGCCTCGTCAGTGTGTGTGAGTGTGTGCGAGTGTGTGTAATGGCAATAAAATAGCTTACGAATGCGCAATGGTTTCGAAATCGTCTCGCTTTGGCAGTGATTAAATTGTTATAGCTGTGCTCACATTGCTGCCTTATAAGAACACTTTAAAGCCCGAAAGTTCAGTGAAGATTCGTCTAAACTCACTTTATTACCACTTTTGTTAAAGGTAAGTCACGCCTCGTGTATTTTCGCACAAGTTAAATAAGTTAAAATATTTACGATTGCATTTCATATTGTGTTCATAATTTAAATATAATTGCATGTTTACACCACATATGCACTAGAAACTAATTATATGTGTGCTTAAATGCAATTAAATATATATTTTTGATGTTTATAACAAATGTTGTTAGTAAATAGAAGTTTAAACTTATTTTAGATGTAATTAGCGATGCGGCAATTTAGAGTTCACACTAAAAAAAACAACGCACGTACTCGGTCGGAAATGCCTTTCCCAATCCATTCTTAAGCTCCTAATGACTGGCGCACTTTGCCAAGATTGGACTTAGAGGAATGCTGTGCCGGAATAACAATGCTCTGGGTTATTTGGGTGTTTGGTTGTGTTTTGCCTTGTTTGGCTTGACCACACGCCACAGAGCTGTGGGCACAGTATTTTCAGATTTTTTGGGCACAAATTTATGTGCAATCAATTTAGCCTTTGATTCTGTCCTGCCTACTCTGGCTCTGGCTAGGTTGAATAGGGCCTTTTGGGCGTCCGGGCAAAGCCCATAAGTCCCCCAACTTGCTGTCATTGCTAACCAGCAGGTCTCATTCATTTTGCATGAATTGCCAACAGCGCTTGACTTTAAAAGGCTTTCGACCTTTGCTGAAATTTATCCTTCCCAATGCTAAAACATTGTGCCAAAAATCAAAGTGTGGAGGGGAGTAATAAATGCCTCATAAAATTGGTCAGCTTATGCCCAAATCGAAGCTTAAAACTCATCGTTGTCCAATTTCTGCTACTCCACACTACTCTACACTACACTACACTACACTACTGTGCATGCCTGAATAATTAACGGTTCGTTGAATCCCAGCTTTGAGCGCATTCCATGTCTGTATGTCATTGCTGAGAGTCGATTTACATTTGGCCAACCGAGCTCGATTTAACATTGTTGTTGTTAGCAGTTTGTCAGAGTTTTCTGACCCATTGCTGCCATTGCGTGCCATTTGGCAATTTATGGCTTTTTGGAATTTATGAGGGGTCTGCCAATAACAAATATCTGCCGGCAGTGCTCACGCATTTTCTTGATTTGGGTTGAATTAGCTGCGATTTATGCTGCATTTGCTGCCCATAACTTCTTGCCTCCTCTTCCTGCCGCTTAATGCCTTATTAAGGCTCATTAAAGCAGCCGCAGCAAAAGAACTTCAAAGCATTTCACTCTTATGAAATGCCGTAGGCAGCAGCAATCAAATAAAAAAAAATCTCAAAAGTATTTTATTTTTTTTTCATCTTTCTGCATATTTTTATTTATTGGGCAAAAGGGCGCGTTTCCCTGTCAACAAAAGAAAGTAAAAGCCATAACAGTGGCTCTTAATAAACCGATAAATTAAATGAAAAATGGTAAATCGATTTCTTTTCTTGCGTTTATTGTTATTATAAAACCGTCAGGCCAAAAGTAGCAACTAAAAGAAATGATTGCATAGAAAAAAATAACACAGATAAAGTGAGAAACCAAGGCACAACCAATCTTTGCAAATGCTGGCAACTGGCAACTGGCAACTTTTTCAGCCAACAGCCACGCAAATCCTTTTTGATAAAGTGCTTTCAGTCTTCTGGCACTACTCAAACTCTTCCCGCTGGAACTCACAAAAAGGCATTGGTTGACTGGCAACTATTGCGCTATTTGGCCCAAGTGTCGCATTATGACCATTTTAACTGGCAACGCCTCGTTGGCTTCGCAGCATCCGTCTTTTCTTGTGTAGGGTTCGCTTTATTGGGGGATTTGGCAATAAGACGCAATCAGATTTATGCAGCTCCTGCGAAGCGTAATTATTTGCTGACGTTTTAATAGTTTACTATTTAGTGCTTCATCTCGTTTTTTGGAGTTTGTGCTTCAGTAAATACTTGAAAAAATGAAGTACTATGAAAGGATTTCTTAAAATATTAACATGTTTTGATAATGTTCTGCTTAACAGATGTCGCAGACAATTTTAAAGCGCTTACAAATTCTTGTCAGCTTCATGAATATTTGAGGTGCGGCACTTAGGCACAATTTTGTAAGAGTTTGCTTTTTTTTCTTGGATAGGCATCTGACATCTGTCCCACACGCACAGACACACACACACACATGCGAAACAATTTTTAATGGCCGCAGCTTAAGGACATTACCGAAAACATCATAAATAATATAAATAATAGCTAGAGCCGAAATATAAAATTCGTTTTCCATATTCACAGTGACAATTTGTCGTATGAGCAACTTTTTGATAGGCTCAGTTGTTGCTGCCTTGCTTTGTCTGCCGATAAACTTATATTTTGCACCCTCTCTCTCTCTCTCTCTCATTCTCTCTGTCCCTGTCTCTGTCCCTTTCTTACCAATTTAGTATGCAGCACAGACCCAGAGCGTTGTTGCCAAGGCGCCGCCACCCTGGGGCTTTTAAGTTTGACGCTCGTTTATAGACTTTGCACACTTTGCATTTACTTTACGGTGCCGCTGATGCGGCTGATAATAACACCAAGTGGCGTATGCGCAATGCCAGGCAGGTACAACAAGCCAAAGCCGACAAGTAAGCAGAGGAAAAGGAAAAAAAAATAAACTTTCTCAAAGTTTTTACTGCTCGATACACACACGCCAGGCCCAAATGGGCCAAGTCGCCGCCCAAGACTGTATCCCAGTTTCAGTGGCATGGTACAGAGACGTCATTTAGGCATTGCAGGTGATTTGGCATCTGGGCTTTACCGAATTCCAACCGCAACAGCTTTGGGCTGCTTGGTAGGTTGGTTGGTGCTCTCCATTGTTTTCCTTTTGGCGAATCTTGTTTTATAACTTTTTGATTGTCTTTGCGCCAAATTTGTGCAAAATTGTTCAAGTCGTTTGCCAAATGCTTTCTACCTACCTGCTGCTTGGCCAAATTGTATGTCGCACATTAGAGCCAAAAAACGGCAGTCGGTTGACGTGTGCTATATTTACGTTAATCTGATTTTAGCCGCTCAAGTTAACTTCGACGGTAAGCTGGCAAAACTTCGCCCTTGGCGCTCATAATTTGGCAACAATTTATAGACAATTCCACAATACTTATGTATTGGTTGTGTGTTAAGTTTTAAAGTCGCGACTTAGTCAGTTCAAGTGGCTCTCAACCAAGAGGCAACAAAAAAAAAATTTCATTTGATATGCCAAAAACGTCTTTGAACAACTCAAAATCACGGCAAGGGTCGCTGCAAGGTGACGGCTTGTTGTGAATTGTCAAAGTCGACAAAATGTGTGCCCGCCAGGCAGGCAGGCAGGCAGGCAGACACACAGACAAACAGAACGACAGACGGAGAAACTGGCAAGCAGACTACTGTGTGACACTGACAGTCACAGTCACATAGTCTGCCAGCCAGTTAGTAAGTCAGCTGCAGGCAAAATCTTCTCTCAGCATGGCCAACACTGTGTGTATGTGTGTGTGAGTGTGTGTGTGTGTGGCTGTGTGTGTTTGTAGAGCTTGCGTGCCTCTGGCTAGCCCTGTCATTGAGGTTGCACAGAGCACACACTTGTCTTGTTACTGCTGCTGCTGCTGCTGGCACTTATAACTATTATATTTATATGGGTATGCTCACATTAAGTATACGCAACGAAGGCCAGCTTTGGACTAATGTCACTATTGTGGCTAACAGAGGTTGGCATAATATTTGCATGTATATACACTTCATGTTTGCAGCTCGTCCTCTCTCTCTCTCTCTCTCTCTCTCTCTCTCTCTCTCTCTCTTTCATCCAGAGATTTTTATTTTGTTTAAATTTCTAAATTGTATTTAAGATTAACAGCTAAGCAAACATTTATCAGCATTAACACTGGATGATGATAATGTTATTATTAGGCATGTCAATGGCTAAAGTAAATATATATTGGAGAGTTTTGAAAGGTCATCGACATCAGAAGACAATTAGGATCTGGTAAGGGTAATACCACTACTTATTTTTAGCCGGGAGCCATTATTAATAATTTAATCAGAGCAATATTAGCTATAACACAAAATCAATAATAATCGTATCAGTTACTTATACGTTGAATTACATTTACTTCAAATGGAAACGTGTTTGTTTTTTTTAATTTTCGTAGCGACCAAAACTGCTAATGGTCTCTCGATGTGTGTGAAAAAACTTTCACTTGCTTTGGAAAGCTGCCGGAGACAGGCTCAGACAGCTCCCTATAAACCATAAGGTTCATTTCGCTTAACGACTCAAAATTGATTTTACTGTGGCATCATCACATTTTATATGTTGCTTTCCTCGTATCTCAGCTATTGGCGGTGTAATATTGCTCAAACGTGCTTTACGACACAGTCTCCAAACCTTGTTGCTTCATCGTTGCTGTGGATGTGGATGTGGATGTGGCTGTTGCTGGCACTGCCACTGCCACTGCTCCTTGGTGAATTAATTTTTCAGCGATTACGTTGCCTCAGCAACGTGTAATAGATACGAAAGGCGAAAGGTTGACTCTGGATGAGAGGAGTTTTGGGGGCGTTGTTGTTGTCTGCTCATTGAGTTTTTGATTAACTTTCGCCCCCAAATGAAACAGTAATTAAATTTAATTTTGTGGCATACTTCGCAGCAGTCGAAATTAATGTAAACCGCAGAGTCACTTATTCGTGCCGTAATTATACCAATACAATTTAGTTATACCTAAATATTGTCAAATTGCCAATTGGCATATTCAATTAAGTTAAATCCTTGATGAAATGTAAGGCAAATGTGGTAAGCACAAATATTTGTAATGACACAAATATATATATTAAAATTAAAATCTCGTTCAAGTTATGAAATTCCAGAATGCATATATAGTTTAAATGAATATAGACACAGTCCAGGCATGACCGACGTAGATTGTTAAGAAGTAAATAATCGAAGCGTGCGCTCTGAATTATTCATGAGATAAAAAAAACAAACGCTGAGCAGCAGCAGGAGGAGCTCCAAAATTAACAGAACCAGCATCAACAGGAAGCAGCTGTGTGCCTAGGTATTCAAGCAGGAGTTGACCGAACGCGGACCTTCCAAGGTCGGTCGCTCTCCAAGAAAGCCAACGCGTCTCCGTAACGGTACAAAGGAAATGCTGGTGCCCATTGCATGACTTCACCCAATTTGCAATTAGCCAGCTGGTTTTCTGGCTTCCTTTTTTGCATATGCATATTTCACATTAAATGTGAAATTCAATAAAAAGATGACTTTGTAATTTGAGGCTAAGGATAACTGAAAGTCTCATGTTTAACTGACGTTTAAAACTCAAATTGTTCCAGGTTGGTTTAAGTGATTAAATTTTGTATTTACTTTCTCAAATAACTTAAACTTAATGGCTTACTTAAATCTACCAAGCAATAAATTGCTGCTTGCTCTTAAAAATATGTTATTTATATATTTATTAATATTTTATTTTGCAAAGCAGCACTTTAAACGATTTTTATGGCTCTCGAGCTTTTGAAATTAATTATTTAGAACTTTATAATCAACTTAAGCTGACTTTTTTATCTATAAAAGTGTTTTCATTTCAAATAGTTTATAATTTATTGTCAATTAAAGTTTTCAACTTTGGAACTTTTCTGTAAATTACAAAAAAAAAACTCTGCCCGTTATGTATGTTGACATAAATGGCAATCAGCCGTGCAATTATTTATATAATTTTTTCTTTTTTGGTTTACTTTTAAATTGCTTTCGACAATAGTATTTAAGAGTATTGTTTATAAATACAACAAATATGTTGACACGTAATATGTGTCAATATAAATGTCATTACATATATATATATATGTCATTGT
This sequence comes from Drosophila fungiperda, assembly GCA_035042345.1. NCBI lineage: Eukaryota > Metazoa > Arthropoda > Insecta > Diptera > Drosophilidae > Drosophila > Drosophila fungiperda. Next base: position 4,443,552 of record JAWNLM010000015.1, on the reverse strand, counting down.
AATTTCCAGTTGATAACAATCATTTTGGGTTCTGTTGCAATTAAATTGTTCAATTGGGGGTCAAAAATAAACTTTAATGGATTCGATGAAATCGAGCTTTGTTAGGAAAACACGTTTTTGTGCACCGAAATAGTTGAATTCAAACTGCTTTCACGAGAAATACAAACAGACGATTTTAGGATCAATTATTGATGAGCTCTTAATCGAAACACAAATTGTAATTTTCCATTTGTTTGAAAGTGTTGTGAAACTTACGTATTGGCTGAGTTCCTAGTAATCCTAGGCATAAAGCAATTATCCAAAAGTTAAACATATTTCCGATGTTTGTTGGTGGTTTTCTAGTTTCGGATTCGTGGGTTTAAAATTTTGAGCTTTACCCAATTATGCAATTCTGCGCTCTGCACAACTATTAAAAATTTACAATTTAATTCTTTCTATTTACTTGCGCACAATTGAAGTTTAGCTTTTGTTTTATTTTCCAATTCGGTGGCGGTATTTTTGTATGAATTAGCTTTGGCACCAATTAAAAACACTACACAAATTGCCTTTGTACGGCACACAAAATTAGATCCAAAAATGGAGCAGTTACATTTTCACTGTGTTGCATTAAAAACGGGCACAGCCCCCGTTGATCAAAAGCATCCAAAGGATCTGTGGAGCGCTTTAATTTCCAAGAGTTTCGTGTAAACTCTTTAAAGACACTTTAACACACACATATACATATACACACACACACACACAGATTCTGTGTCTTGCTTTGCACTTTTGCTTTCACAGCACACACTACACTACACACAGTGGGTTTGCAGTGCAGCCGCTCTGCTGCTCCGCTGCTCTGTTGCTCTGCTCTGCTGCTCTGATTGGCTTTAGAAGTAAAGGGCTCTGACTTATCCTTGTCTGTTTGCACGCGCGCACTTGTTGTGCCCGTCGCAAGCGTTTATCCTAGACTGAAATGCCAGACCCGAGACTTGACGAGGCTGGAATATCGACGGCAACAGGACAACTACAACGCCTACACAGCGCACGAGCGCAATGTGGGAGTAACATTTCCAACTGAGTGCAGGCCACACACGAAGTCCACAGCGAGAGCTAAAGCTTTCCAGCTGAGCAGAGCTTTTACTCTCTTTTATCCGGCCAGTTGTTGCGTTACCGCAACAGGCTTTTTCGTGTCCATATCCCAACTGGAACCGGCTTGCGGCGCAAACGGAAGCAACAGGCTGTTGAAATTACTGTGTCCATTTGCTTGCCAATCGTTGCTCGTCTGCTCCCTAGCACCGTGCATGCATCCAAAGTGGCCGTTTTAAATGCATTAAATGTGGCAGAAACCAGCAAAGATGCCACATCGTTTTTGATTGCTTTTTAAGCTGCCAAAGCTCTGTCAAGCAGAATATTATTTACCCAGACAATTTACTTATTTAATAAGAAACAATGTTGCAAAAAATGTAACTAAAGCACGTACTATTAAATGAGCACATTTATACATAAGAATTATTGCACTTGGCTATCAAAATTTAAATGTCCACTTTCTGCAATTATAAACAGACATAAAGTGCACTTAATGAATTGAAAATCAATTATTAAATATATAATATATATTAGCTGCAACATTGTGTAAATATATATGTAACTCTGTGCGATTAAGTTTACGGCTTAACACAGATTTTTGGTTTGCCACAGTTTTTCTAATGCAATGCAAATGTGTTTAAATCATCATCAGGGAAATATCCAGGCGACACATTGTAATCACCATTTAAGCTCCTCATTTTGGCATAGATTTGGCTTATCTTCTTAAACAATTAGTAGTTCACTCGAATAGTAATTAATCAGTAAAAAAATTAGTTTAAGTTAAACACGTATTTCAGATATTCCCACTGATATTCGAGTTGAATTGTTTGTCACTGTCTAATGACATTTTGGTCGTTAATCAAGTAGAGTACTAATGTGATATGATATTGCGATAGGAACCCTATACAAATACAAATATATAAACTAATTTCACTATTTGTGTATCGTAGTGTACTTTAGTTACTGTTATTATTAATGTCAGCTATTCAATTATTTATTTAACATTGTCAATTAGTTACATGCTAGACAAAAATAAAATAGTACGTACTCAGTATGTACATATGTAAAAATATAATAAATAATATATTAAGTACTACAACTACACTTTGGTATAATCAATTGTCAAGCTTGAACTGACTACAATTTCGAGTTTCCGATATATCTAAAATCACAAATATTTCAATTATTTATAATTTGGCAATTAGATTTATGAATCAGCTCCCATTAAGAACTCCTAACACCACGGTTCAAATAAATATAACTGAATAAATATGGTATATGCTTAAGCCAACTTTAATTGTACTACTAACCAGATGTGCGTCTTTTTTTTGTTCTCACTTTTACCGCTAGAAAGCTCGATGGCAGGCAACTATTTTCTGATTTGATTTGAGGCAAGTTTTATGTGTGTTTGGGCCCTCAAATCTCTCAGGAGCCGTTTTTAGCCGTTAGCTTTTGACACTGCGGCGTATCAATTAGTCATTAGGCACAAAGCAAATAAGCCGACTTGAAAAGTTTCGTAAGACAAGCCGGATATAATTTGGCCGAAATGCTTGCGTTGCCACCAGAGTCCTGACACGTTGCGTATTCCTTGCCCGTTTAATTTTATCACATTCTGCTTTTAAATTAAGAACAGGAACGGACCACGTGGCCATAAAGTTTTATGCTCAATACACACAGAGAGAGAGGGAGATAAAGAGAAAGAGAGAGAAATAGGGAGATAATATGTGTAGGACGACGTGGTGCTGTGCGCTCTTCCTTATTTTTACGCCGCGTCCACATTTAATTACAAACAATCAAATCAGCCTGTTTTTGCAGCTCCACGCGCCGTTGACTAAAGTCACTTTGGCACCATCCAAGAGTAGGGGTATTCGGTAGAGATGGGTAGGGTGAGGATGGGAATGAGTCCGGCTATGTCATTGTGACATGTTGAAACCAAGGACTGTTTGTGCATTTTGCAGTCGACAGTGGCTACAAAAGTAGACAGATATCCGCGCCACACACACACACACACACACACACACATACACACTTTCCGCAGGGACACAGCCGCGTTTTCGTTTAACCGCTGTGTGTGCGTCTTTGTGTGTGTGTCTTTGTGTGTGTGTGTGTGTTTGTTTATGTTTTAGATGGGCGGCTGTCATCATTAGTGACCACAACAAAAGTTGACCAAGCGCTTAATGAGAACATGGCATCTCAACTCGCACCATTTCTGCGGTGTGTTTGCTTGCTGACACACACATATTTTTTGTACAAGTCAGCTCAAGCTATTAAGTCATAAAAGGCGTGGCACTATGGTTACCTGCCGGCGTTAATTTGCTCAAGCTGCCGCCCACAACAATTTCCCGTCTTCGCACCCATCAACTCAACAGTTGCCTTGCAGTCAATCGATAAACACAGCGCCAACTTGATGTATAAAATATGAATGTCAGCCACATAAATCCCATCCAGGCACAGTCAGAATCCTACAAATAATATTTTCCTGTTATTCTTCCGGTTGTATTTTCCGTATGCATACATCTGAATTGAAAATATAAATACCCACTGATATGCATAGATAAATATTTGTTATGCTGCGTATTTGTATATGCAAATGCAAAAATTGTAAACTGGTTTTGATAAGTGTATAATTTCCCATTGTATTCTAGCGTATATGATTTTTCGTGTTAAGCTTCAATATGAAAATGAAAATATTATTTCTTTCATTCTTTAAACAAAATTGATTGCCAATCAAGCAACACATTTTTAAATTATAACCAAACTAGATATCAACTTTATTTTATCATTTAATTGTATCTGTTATAACTTTAAAAACACAACTGTCTGTAGTTAATTGGCGGAATGGGCAGAGATTTTACTTTACAATTCCATACATGGGCTAACATGGTCTAATTTTCAGAAATTGTAATTGGCACAAGTCTAAAGAATATTTCGCTTGCAGGCAGGTCATTGACTGAGTTCTTCTACCAGGAATGCCCCAGCCGCTCCGGACACACACTCGACGTCAAAACGGAGCCCTGGACAATATGTTCAAAGTGTGCAGCCAGAAAATGTTGCTGAGCTCGAGTTGGGCGCGCATGTCCTTGGTAATATGCAAGTAAAGCCTACAAGTAACAGAAGCTCGACCAATGCAACAATAGCAACAACAATGGCGACAACAAAAGCAACAACAAAAGCAACAACAATAGCAACAAATGCCGCAAACAGGGCTCATTTACACGGGAAATAGCCTAAATGCAAAAACCATTTAAATGCAAATTAAGCAGCAAGTGAAAACATGTGAATAAAGCTGGCCATACACCAACACACACACACACCAACACACACACACACGGCGGGTACATGTGGCTGCTTCGTATTGGGACAACTTGCCAATGGTTTTGGTATCAAGTTTGCTGCTGCTGCCTGTGGCTTTGGCTTTGGCTTTGGCATTTGGTTTTGGCGCTGCCTGCTCTAAATGCAAAATAGTTTAGCGTTGTCAGGGCCACAACAAATGCCTGTTGATGTTGTTTTTTTTTTTTTGTTGGAAGGGATGGAATGGTGGTGAGGTGGGTTTGCTGTGTGTGTGGCTGCCGCCCATGTTCTTATTTGAATAAATTCATATGCATAAATGGCCACAGTTTACAGTGATTATCCCATAGGGGCACAGCAGTCAATTGCAGCTGACACACCCACTCTGCTGCTTGGGCGTTTGCTAATTGAGTCAAAGATCTAGATTTACACATTGCCTACCTGTGGCAAGTGACCGGTTGAAATGCCACACATTCTTACCCATTTGCTGGGCCCAGTCAATGAACCAATGCAGCAACTGCTGTTGGCATATTTCCATGCATTTGATGTCGGCTTAATGAAGCAACGTGACAGTGCTGCAGGTGTTGGCTTGTCTAACTTTTCCGCCTCAGCCGTCCCGGCAGCCAATGTGTCACTCAGTCCGGCATTCAGTTATTCAGACGAGGCGCAAACGTGTGTGTGCAACCGGGCGCCAATAACCGACAATTGCACTCAACAGTTGAATGGGCTCAGATAGCGCCAATGGGAAAACCAGACAAAAGCCTTTAGGCAACGACAGCAGCACGAGTGGAGGAGCAGCAGGAGGAGCAGCAGGTGGAGCAAAATATACTGCTGACCAACTGAGCAGATTGTATTCCACAGTTCTAGTTCGCTATGCGATAGTCTTGATTACTTTACACCATTCCACCTGTATGTGTGTGTGTATGTGTTGTGGCAATGGTACTGCACCCATTGTGTGTGTGTGTGTGTGTGTTGTGGCAATGGTACTGCACCCATTGTGTGTGTGTGTGTGTTTTGTGTTTTATGGAGAATGTTTACTTTAATTCTGCGCACAAAACAAACCATGGAGAACGTACTGCAATGGACTCAACTGAATCCACCCGGATACGACCGCTGCAATTCTCAATTATTTCTGCACGGCAAGCAGAGTCAAAAAACAATTCTGTTCACTTTAAAGTTTTGTTTTTTTTTTTATTTCAATTCACATCCAAATTAAATTTTTTCTGCATCTAAATTATCGTTATATTTTCTTTGAAATTTACTCTGTAGAAATGTTTACTTATTTTCTGTCTGAATACTAAAATTAAGTTTAATCTGTTTTACATATTTATTCGTGCTTCTCAACATATTTTAAAATTCAACTCAACTTGAAATTTAAGGAGTAAAATCTAAGTTTATTAAACATGCAGTTAGTTAGTTAATAAATTTTGATTATGACATCCGCATCAAAAAGTTGAAACATAAAATTTTGCTACTAGTGGCTGGCTGAGATGTGACATAATGAAAGTTTTGATACTTTCATTTTGCTGTCAGAGGACCACAGGCAGATCATGATTGTGCTCACAGTTCATTTGACATTAATATGGAGACTTGGAGTTTGGGCTACTACTGTTCCTCCTGCTCCTGCTTCTGCTGGTCCTACTACTGTTGCTCATGTTGATGCTGTGGGTGCTACTTTTACCGCTACATATGTTTTCATTTGTTTGACGCTTGACGATGACAACCCTCATCAAAAGTTGGTCCGATGACCGCTCGATTGTTCGGGCGACTGGTCAACGGCTGTCGACAACGTACGGTGTGGGTGTGTGTGGGTGTGTATGTGTGTATATTTTTGTGTGTGTATGCTTGTAGCAGACAGATGGACAATGATATATATATATATAATTAAAAGTAAGGCCAACCTAAAAGGCAAACTTTTAATGGGCCACACGCACAATTTAACTTAATGACAGACTACAAAAGATTGTGATTTGCGACATAAAAGCAAACAAGTCGCTTTGAGATAATTCATTAATCCGCCACCCAACATACTCATGACTAACTCAATTCAATGGAACGAAGGCAGATTTGTCCCCAGCAAATGAACCAATTGAAATATAAAAATAAAGACATTTTTTGTAAAAAGGTTGAAAGACAAGTGCTCGAATAGGTGGAGAAAGTGAGAAAAAAAAAAAACTATATAAAAAGCAGAATATGACGACTGGGGAGCAAAAGAGCAACGCAAAGGCACACGTCACATTCAGCAAGCCACACAAATGTCATTTGTAGTAATTGAAATGCTGTCGAACAAATAGAGCAAGAGGGAGAGACAGAGAGAGAGAGAGAGAGAGAGAGAGAGACAGAGGCAGAGTGAGAAAAACAACTATAGAAAGTGCGTTGGGGCACAGCACTTTAAGTACACAAATATGGCGCTGGCGGGCAAAAATCGGTCTTGGTTGGTGCGCTTCAATGATTCTTGACTATACAAACTGAAGTCCTCTGGTGGCTGCGAGGTGCAACAGCAACAAGGCGCGACAACAACAACAACAACAATAAAAACAACAACAAGAGCAATCGCAGATGGGTAAGCTACAGACACAGACGACATGTCGAGCATGTGTTGAGCACGTGTTTAACACGTACGGCGACGATTGCATCACTTGTACATGTACTTGTCCTTATACATGTATTGTATGGCTGTCGTGTGAGCAGCGTCAGAGCCAAAATCAACAGAAACCCCCACGATTCCCGGGGGCACCTCAGATGCAGCGCATTGTGCGCAGTCGAGCATTGCTTCGGGCTGGAGCTGAAGGGTTAAATGCATTTTCCCCCGGCTGGCTGAGATGCGCGTTTTGAATGACGTTAATGCAGCAGCTTAGCTGGCATCTGCATACACGTGCCTAGCAGGAGAGCCCTAACACCCGCCCTAACACCACACCCCGCGCAACACCAATCAATGCAAATAGAAAGTGCCGGGCGATCGAATTTATCTACAGCTTTTACGGTTTTTATTGCACTCGGATATACACTCGTCCATGCATGGATTTGCATGTAATGGCTTATGAAAGGCTTTAATGCCGACGGCAATAAAATTCACATATATCGGCGTGCTGTGTGTGGAGCAACACCTCTCGTCTACGCAACTTTGGCTAATTGCTCTATTTATGCGATTGCCATTGCATGTCTGCCACCATTTGTGGCAGCTGCCGGCGTATACAAAGATAAATGCATTTTTTTTAACAGACACGTAATCAAGTGGCATGTAATCAAAAGTGTAGTTGTTGAGTTTTTCATGAAATGCATTTTTGTGAATAATTTCAATAAAATAAATAGACAATATTCATTGGATTTAACATAAAAACAGCACCTGTCAATTAAATGGAATGCGTTTTTTAATAAATATTGGCAAAATCAAATATGCTTAAGCCGTTGATTGTGTTTGTTTAATTAGGGAATATCAAAAAACCATATATATACACTCAAAAAAAAATCGTTCTATCCAAGAGTCAATTAACTTTGTTATTCAGAAAGCATATTTCTTAAAATTGACTTTTTAAGATAATTTTCTATCATTAAGAAGAATACTTCTGAAAAATATAAATGAAGTTTTTTTCACGTTTTATTGCAAAATTTTCTTTTTTATGGCAATTTTTGTTTCGAGTGTCATTCGCGAACTATCTAAAATAAAATTAAAATTATGATGGTTTTATAAACATAATTGAAATTCTTTGTGTCTAAATGCGCTCTTCGACTGTCAGAAGATTGTTTCAGACATTTAATAGCAGACATTAGCTGCAGCTGTTGAATTCTTATTGCTGTTCCTCTCACTGAAATTGCAATTGCAAAGCTTTAACCAAAATATTAAATGAGCCATTTGCCTTTGGCAATTGACCAGCAGATTCTTTTTGGCAATGCGATTGCTTTCAAGCGATTCGATTTGGGATTCCTTTTTGTGACATCTGTGTTTTCGCAACAGTTACAAATGATGGAGCTGTGGCACTTCAGTACTTCAACAAGCTGACACAAAATCGCACATTTGTATTCAGAGTCAGTGCTGTTGCATGTTGTCTTTATTTAAACGTAATTAAGTTAATGGAACTGAACTCCAGCGAAACTAAACAAAAATTAGATCAGCTTTCAAACGGGCAGCAGAATCGGGCAATCAAATAAAATAAGACTGAAAGACGAATAGGAGATGCTCTTTATTAAATTAACTGTCTCACTGTATAACTCATGCTTTGTATCAAAAGTGAATAAATAATATCAGCCAAGCTTAACTTACCAAATTGAATAATAAAATAAAAGTCGAGGCGCGGCCACCCAGCCTAAAAATGTATTCTTTGCCAGCTGATATTACATTGAGAATAAAGTATTCCTGTGTCGGCGAGTATTTAAATATGATAATTGTCTACTTATAATGATTATGTGTTACTAATTATTTTAATATATTTATATATTTGTAATATATAAAAATCATTTGTGTTCACATGAGTAGAAGGAGTGACATGGCTAAGTCGAATCTTTTGTTGCTGCTAGTCAAACAAATATTTACATACTCGATGTGTGCCTGGAAAATACCTTTTTAGAGATTCATTAAACCTTTTCTCAAACACACAACGCACAAAAATACACACACACTGACCTTTAAACCTGGATTGACACTGACGGAAAATAAAAGCACTTTCATGTAACAGTTGATTGCTTTAGCCAACTTTTAAGTGAACTAATCAGCATACAGCCATGGTCGGTGCTTTAAATAGAGTTAAGTAAATGCTTAGGCTAATAGAAATCCAATTCGCAAGTCTCTTGCCACAGCTGGACAAAGCTGCAAGTGAATGTCAGGGGAACATTTCTCAATGCACTCAACTAGTTTTGCTACTCGGACGAATTTCAATAATGCAGCTTAACTTGCCGAACTGCTGAAAAGGGTAAAAGTGAAGCTGTCCAGTTGGTCTTTCAAGCCACTCCTGTCTACGGCCATAGATTCATCTCTACAGCTACGGTCAGACAGACAATTGATGCCGTCCATGGGTTGGCACTCGTGTTAAACGGTGGCAACTTGGCAAACGTGACTCTGCTTTTAGCCATGCAACTCGAGGTCGTCATGGCCCTGTGTGTGTGATTGTGTATGTGTGTGCACACATTCAATTGCATATTCAAATTATTTGAAATCGCATTTGTCTGAGCGTGCAGGTAGCAGGTAGAACGTGCACTTTCTACACCTAAAGCCAATGTTGATTTGCATGAGTTATTTGACGCTTAAGTAAATTTAATAAAATCTATATAACCAATGATCCACATGTGGATTGCCATTCGACTCGATTCTATTCAGTTAGCTACTGTCACACACAGAATGGCATTTTGGTTTTCAATTAAATTTATGGCTGGCAAATGCCATGAATGCCCCAACACAACCCTTCCCTTCAGACCAAATATCTACTGTCTGGCAACTGGCAAACTGGCAACTGGTAACGGTAAAGTTCAGTTCGGCGTAAAGGACGAAAATCGATTAGATTCAAATCTTTTAATAAGTTTCATTTCCGTTTTGTGCTGGCTTTCGTTCATGCGCTGTCTATGCCCGAGTGTGGGGCAACAAGCCTTCCCTTTTGATTGCCTCAACTATGTGCCCCTGTGGCAACCACACCTATTTGACTTGTGGCTTCAAGTTTTTGGTACTGTTTATTAGCCGTAGTATGTCTGAATATCGGAAATATGATTAAAATTATAGCAATGAGTGCTGAGAGCCGCTTGCTTATTGTAGACACATAAGTGGTTGCAAACCAAATTAGGTCAACAAAATAATATGCCTTCTATGCCACAAATACATATTTACCCACCTAATAACTGCCTGCGAGTACAAACTGAATATCGATTCACTGACTCGAACTGTAAATGCGAAAATGATTATGTTGCCAAAATGCTAATGGTTGTCTGTGTGGGAATGTGTGTGTGTATGTGTGTATGTGTGTGTGTGTGTGTCGCGACAAAAGCAACAGCATTAGAAGCCACCAACTTCCCCCATGAACACTCTCAGCCAAGTCATTCATACTTTATAAGCCCGTCAGACACTAAAAGCCACATGTGGCGATTTAGAATTGATGCTTTCAACACTAGTTTTAATTGCACGCAAAACAGGACATGTGATGGCTCAATCTAGGTACAAATCTGAGATTATGTTTACATGCTTGTGGTATGTATGTCTATATATATATATGTCTGGGTATAGTTGCATTGAGTACTGCTGGCCGATAACAATTAGCCTGACAGGTTGACAACAAGAAATCAGCTTTCAAAATTAATTTGTGGTCCATAAACGGAAGGATAATGATGCTAACACAGAATTGCCCTTTACAAAACCCTGTCAGCCCATTAGATCACAGGCACTGTCCCAGGCATATCCCAGGCAGACAACGAATCTGGGCAGCACTTTCAACGGCTTCTGGCTTGTCTTTTTGTACGTCTTACGGACGTGTCCCTTCTTTAATGTCAGGTGGCTTAATTGGCTGTAAGATGACAAAAGCACACACACACACACATACAAATGTGCATGGGCACACCTTTGTAAGAAATGAAGCAAACTTGACTTTCAAATCATTCACCTTGGCTTGATAAATTTCTATATAATATTCCAGCTAAGTTTTATTTATAATTAAATTCACATAAATTGTATGTTAAACTATTGTTTTTATTAAATATAAAATTTAATTAAAATCTAAAATACTTTCAAAGTAGAATGCAAATTCTCACCAATAAATTGTCATAAATAATGAATGATTTGAACGCATGTCAAGTCCAGATTTGTGGCATATTCTGAATTCTTTGTTGTGTTTACTATATTTTGCACTTCTCGGTTTCTGCGGTGAAAGCTTTTGCCACATTAACGACAATACGAGTGGTGACAGTTGGTGGAGCCAGGACTCGGTCAGGTTTCAAGGATATTAAATGTGTTAAAACACACGGCTTTGGCTTTAGTCTGGCCTCACTTTAATTTTGCTTCTTTAAGATCGATATATATGTATAAATATAGTAATGTAATTGTAAAGCACGAATCAATCATATATTCAAGTAAATATATATATATATATATATAATTACTATAAATTGCAGAAGTTTAATAACAATTAAAAAAAATCGATATGGTTGGCGGGCAGCTATGGGCGTCAATATAACCTCAATCGTAGACAATTAAATTCAGAGCACAAGTCCCTGGTCCAAGTACCTAAAACAATAACAATTATTTACATCGGATTAGAGCTGTTGCCAACACGTCGCCACTTGGCCAACATTTTTGCTGTTGAGCCAGCAATTTACAATTCCCATTGGCCAAATTGCTGTTATTTTTGTTGTTTGTGGCCCAAACCGCAACGCAAACTGTTTGTTTAATTAAATTGTAAAAGGCGAACAGAATAAAATTCTTGTCATGCTCTGTCTGCTTCTATGGAGTGAATTATGGTGCAAATCATAAACCCCCTTCTGATCTACGACAAATGCCGCTGATTTGTATTAACATTGCTTAAACCCGATTTGGACTATTTATTGACGATTTTGAAGCTTACTTTTTGACCCAATCGCTACCATTTTGTCTGTACTTTATTTTATATTTATTTACACGCCTTTGCACAAGTTTAATTTTCATTATTTACTCTTCATTTGTGTTTTTTTTGACTAATTTTAATCTTAACATAATTACAATGCCCACGCCTATTTTATTACGCTTCATTATTCGTTTTAATTGACAATTTACGCTTTAAATTAAATTTTATAATATTAATTGCGCTTTTGAAAAAGTATGCTTTCAAGCTAATAAGTTGATTATAATGCAAATAATTTCTAAGATGGATTTACTTTGAGCCTATTAATTATAATATTCTCGTAACTCGTCATGAATATGATTAATTTATAAGTAAAATGACTTTTTCTTAATGCTAAATATAAATTAAGTCTGGGCTAAAACATAAATCAGTATTTTGCTGCAGCTATAAATACTAAATTTAGTTTACGATTAACATAAATAAAATGTACATCACTCAACTTATGAAGAAAAACAGGAAATTAATCATTTTTATTCTTTTATTTCCATTACTTATAAGCACTTAATTTTTTACCGTCAATTTCAAAACAAGCGTTTTATTACACTGAATTAATAATGCGACGCTTCTGCTTCGTGTCCTGCGCAGTGTAAGTTGACTTAAGGCTGACACTCGCTGCTTGTCATGTAAATATTTACTCAAATATATATAAAATCAGGTGATACTGTAAATATTGAAAAAAGTAATTTGTGAAATACTTAAACTTATCTTTAAAAAGTCACTTTATTTAAATTACTTAACTATAAAAATAGCTGCAAGTTAGAATTAACACAGTATTAATAATATACACTGCAAGAATTCAATCAGATCGTGAAATTTTATTTTAAGAATCTGTTGTATTTTTATAATCTATTGTGGCATCGATAAAACTACATTTGTGATCGAATCATTAAAGTCATTTCAAAACTATCTTTTTCCAACTTTGCTTTAAATAGTGAATTAAACTCGAGAAGTCAAAAAGAGCTAAGCAACTTTGCTGGAAAAAGGCAATAATGTAAATACATTTCTATAATTGTTAGTTATATGATATGGGGGTTTCAGGTGCAAGACAAAATATTTATGTGTTTTCCAAAACGGGCATAAAGACACTTCAACTTTGCCTAACCGAAATACCAGAAAAATTTCTATATGTTTCACTTATATGGTCTGGTGGTTCAGATTCAGTCCTGAATATTTATGTTGGGTTTTTTAGAGGCCAAAGTGAGACTACTACCTATATTTACTTAAACATCAGAAAACTGCTTAGATGTAAAAACACTTCTATAATTTAAGTATCAATTATAGGGTATGGTGGTTCAGATGCAGATATATTTGCATAAGCTTATTATACATACCATAGATAATCTGGAATATGAGCAGTGCTTTTGAAAACTGCCAACTTCAAAGGAAAATTTAATTCAAGCTTCTGTTTAAGAAGTGCACATCTCTTGAAAAATAAGTTTTATAACATAAAGTGAGAAAACTACAACTACAATATAAACTGACTAAGATAACCTACATAAATTTACAACAAGCCAATCTGCTACGCTGCAGGCAAATATTTGGAACCGGATACCGCCTGAGCCGGATCGTCTTCGTTCTGCTCGAGCCCTGCTGGGGCCGAGCTGAAGTCCAGGACTGGTGCCACGCCCTCATTGGAGGTACGCGAGCTGCCGCCGAGCGTATCGAATTGCTGCTGGATGAGTTGCTGGGCACGCACAGCATCCTCTGGAGTGCGATATTTGACAAAGTGCACCTCTGGCTTGTGGCCAACTGCCTGCTTCTCGGATTGCAGTCGCTGCGCCAGCTGGCCAACATCCGCTTGCTTGGTGAGCACATAGATGGCGGTGCGTTGTTCGCTGGACTGCTTGGCCAGCTGCAGGGCTGCATTGGTGAGGCCCTGTTGCTCCGGTGACTTGATGAAGAGCACGCGAAGATTACGCTTCAGCATGTTGGCTATGTGCTCAGTGGCCTCGAGATCAGCAAAGTCCTCCTCGGGTGCTGAATACGTGTAAAACTCCTTGTTAAATTCATTAACAGGCGCCAACTGTTGCTGTTGCAGTTGTTGCTGCTCCTGTTGCTGTGTGTTGTGTTGCCGTTTTGCATGCGTTGCACTAAATCCTGCGGCCTTCACATCGATGAGGTCAGCAAAGCGTCTGTTCTCGACATCTGCCCGATTGTAATTGTAGCCCAATTTCAATGCACTTGCAACAGCAACCAGACAAATTAGCTGAAAAATGCATGGATAGCAATTTGTTAGTCGAGTGTGGTCCACTGTGATGAGGTCATCACCTGGCCACTTCTGATATACAGTTGGTCAAACACTTACCAAAAATGCACGCATCATAAAATTCTGTTTTGTTTGGTTGTCGCACACGGACCTTTTGCCTGCTACAAAAAGTTGCAAACTGATGTCCAATGATGAGGGCTCACTGATTTTTATACGCGTATTAAATTTCACATGGCCCGAAAGAGTGAAAATTCCAAATTGTAACTAAAAATGATAAATGATGCGAACGGTTGCAATACCGCAGTGTGATTTGGATAAAGTTTCAGTTTCAGTTTTGGGATTCAGTTACCAATTTGATTTCATGCTCAATTCAGCTGTTGCAATCGCGCCACAAGCAACAAACTATAACAACAAGCCACAATCAGTAAAATATAGTAAAATATAAAAATAGTTAATGAAAGATGAATGGTCATTTAAGCGTTAACACTGCGCCTCGGGTCTGCACCCAATGGGGCGGTGGTTGCTTTCCGTTGCATAAACACCAAACTTGGCAAACTACAGGTGTTTTTTTTTTGCTAGGGCGGCCAAACATCAAATACCAAAAACGATGCGGAAATATGCATAATTAATTAATTAGTCAGCGGATGATTTTATCATACATTTTGATTTTTGGACATTGATTATGATTTCTTATTATATTTGTTGTGTGTGTGTAAACGAATCTCTAAACAACACTTGTAATTGCCTTATTAAAGGTAAATATTAAATATTTAAACTGCCCAGCCAAGCCAAGTAATGTGATTTGGCCTGGATACAGATGGACAAGACTGGCTAAGATCAACAAATCTGCACATTGTCTGGCTTACAAACTCGCTTAAATTGGACATAAGTGACACCCTAGAGACACCCTGCCCTGCATAAACACAACTGCATAAATAATATTTAACTACAAACATAAACACTTAAACACACACACACACACACCCACACACACACAGCATCTATTGTCTCTGGGTGCTATAATATAGTATCCAGACTTGTTAGGTAATTGTCTTGATAGCTGCACATAAATCTGATTACATGCATGTGGTGTATATGTGTGTACGTGTGTGTGTGTGTGTGTGTGCTTGTGTGGGTTTGTGAGTATCTGTGGGATGTTGCCGTGGAGGATGCGCTCTACAACAATGGTTGAGGTTAAGGGCAGCCAAATGACCATTTAGCTGTCAATTGAAATGCATCATAATTAAGCCAGAGGCGTAGAATGCTCCTGCTTCAGATTTATCGGGCCAAATAAGCAAACAATTCTATCATTGTGCTTAATGGCATCAGTAGCAACAGGCTCCAGACTGACTCTATTTGACCAGGTCCACTTAACAATGCCCATTTATGCGCATAATGAGACGACATACATACCTCAGCAGAGGAGGAGCCAGAGTTCTGGCCACTGGGGCATTTAGTTTGTCTATGTATTTGGTAAGTGTGTACAAGTTGCTGTAATAAAATAATAAAAAAGCCTCCAGGCTCAGTGATAATTTATTTAATCACTATTGCCGAGGGCCAGCGCATATAAATAACAACAAAATAAAAAAAAGTTAACTTCGGGCATTGGTGACTTAAAGACCAAGTCAGATACCACCAAAATGAGTGACAGAAAAGTTTGGCAATGATATGAACACCCGCCAAAAAGCTGCGTATCCAAAGTTAAATAACTTGGCCTAGGGTCAGGTTGCCAGGTGCTTGTTTTGTCATGTACGGAACCATTCCATGCCCACTGCTGTTTATATATATATATATATATATATATATATATATAGACCAACAGCAAACGCAAAAGAAAACGCAACTAAGTCAAAAGCATAACAAACAGCCGAAAACAGTCGAAAGTTGCCACAAAACAAGCAAATCGATATAGAAATTAAAAGATTTTCTTCAGTTCGTTCAATTCATTGGCCGTTGGCTAATTTCTGTGGCTATTGATAAGGCCTAAAGTGGACTGGGTAATTGATATCGGCGTGTGCGTAGTTAATTAAAATTTTTCAAAGCCAGCACGTGCCTTATTTATTCTATTTATTCAATAAATCATGACATCAACAGCCACAACAGATACATAGACACAAACAGCTAATAATGGCAATTACAGGGTAAAAACATAACCTCTGCTGGCAAAAGGTCAGCAGACTAATGAAATTGCGCCATAATCACTAGTACACATTAGTAAATGGCCATAAGCGCTGGCAAGTGGCCAAAACAGTCGTAATTGAACACCCATTGACCCACAATTATTTGCGTGCTCTTGGCCAAACATGGCTCTTATCACTGCTCAATTAAAATGCAATTATCAACAAAATGAAACAACAAAAAGAACATTGCAATTTTTTAGTCTGTCTGACAAAGGTTAAAATGCGCTAGCCCAATTTTGTCCATGGCGAAAAACCGGCTAAAAGCTAGGCATTAATATTAATGAACTGCTCGACACTGCGATGCGAAATGCTCCAACACGACTGCCAAACACGCGACCCCCAAAGCAGTTCATTAAAGTGTCAAATACTCTGGCTCACAGTAGCGTGGCCGACCCCCCTGGTACCAACCCAATAAATAAAAAAAAGAAAACACAAATTTATTTAAAAGCAAACAGCAAACAACGAAGAGCAGCGCAAAACAAACGTGTCAACAAACCTGTTGCTGCTGCCAACTGCCAACTGTCAACTGCCAACTGCCAACTTCTGCTTGATGTTGACGCCCAGCTTAGCTGTCACTGGGAACATGTCATAAATCACTTGTTGCCAAATTATTTACATGCATGCGACGACAACTAACAGCAAATCAATTAACTATTTCAAACTACATTTTTTGCCATTATAGCTGGTTAGCACATTTATTGCGCATACGCTGTGTGTGTCCAGTGTGTTCCATATGATTAATGACGTTGCAGTGTCAAAATTGCTAAGCATGAACACAATTTGGGTATTTAAATTTTCAATAATAACAACTCGGACTTGGAATACTTTACGTTGTTAGGTTGTGTGAAATGATATGCATAATTTAGCAGACCAACTAAATGAGTAGGAAAATCATTTCGTTTTCAATTTGGCTAAAGCCTAAAATTGTGGCAGCCTCAGGCTGCATTGGCAGGCCAGCGTCAACCTTACCGTCATCGTCAAGACATATAGACGTGGTCCCAGGCAAACCCCAAGACACTGCTGTCTGTCAGTCTTAAACGTTTAAAACAATTAGTATGACAATTTATCATATGCCCGCAGGCAAATGATTTATTAACGCACGGGCTGCCATACTACCAAAAAAAAAAAAAAAAAAGAAAAAACAACAACAGCAGCAACAATCCAACTCACACAATTTTGTGGGCCACAACGCGCTTTGCGTAGGCCGCATTTTTATTTGTTTTTGCGGGTGCGTTCGATGTTTGCTTATTTCCTTCCTACTTCGAGGCCTTTTACGTTGCGCAATTTATAGTTAATAAACATTTCCGACAGGCAAAACTTTAATGCGTCTCTCGAATCGACAGAAAATAACTAAAGTCTGGTTTTCATATTTAAATTGCAAGTGAGAATGCTTTAATTATGGTTCAGTTTCAAAGTTATTCAGAAAGAAAGTTAATTTATCCCTTTTCTTTCAATTTTACTTCATTTTTCATTTGGGTTCTCTTATTATGGTGCATAAAATAAAAAAGAGATTCAAAGGCATTATTAACTTTTGCTCCCTTTTCTCGTGATTCTGTCAAAGTTAACAACTAATTAAACACAAATTCATAAGTCGAATTAATTTCACAAGCCTTACAAATTTTCACTAATACGGGATGGCAAAGGAACAAAAAAGGTCAAAAACAAATGTCAAATGTATACATCAAAATCATAGTTAGATCTGACATTTGTCTTTAAACCCAAACAATTATATTTTCAAAAACGAATTGTAATGTTCCTTGAGCACACGTTCATAATTGAATTTGGTAGTCAGTACGTACATAATTGTATTTCCCGTACCAAAATTGTGTTTGCCACCATATTAATGCTTGTTGTGGCATATTAATTAATTTTAATTAATTAATTATATTTGGACTTCATGACCTGAAGGTGGGCTATGCATAATTAATTGAGTTTCCCATCATAAGCAAACACTTTCTTAGAGCATACATGCACAAAGAGTGACTCAATATTAGAGTTTGATACTAAAGCTTTCGTAATCATTGAGTTAAGTGTTGGAAAAGGTTGTTTGAGCGCGGTGCAGAGCTTTCGAGTGAAAGGAAAAGCTTTTGCTGTGCATTAGAAAGCAGCTCTCGCGTCACACGACGGTTCGAATCCAAGCTAATAGTAAAAGCTTTTGAGAAGCTGTCCAATATACACATATTTATATATATATAATTGGATGTATGTGTAAGCTTTGCTAAACCGAAATTTTCGCTTGTAAAGAAATTAAGCTTCCGGTTAGGCCGTTTTCCAACTTTTATTTACAAAATTAAATATTTTTATTTTTCATATCCATTACAGGGGAATTGTGATAGCCAAATTATGATATAATAAGTAACAAAAACTTTTTCTATGGCAAATAATAAATAATGCGCGGAAATATCTATGTTCAATGGGTTTAACATAAATACTAAATATTATTTAATTTGCAACGTCATTTAAGTGTATTTGTGTAATTTGTATCTACGACACCAAAGATAACTTTACATCAATATAAGTTATTTATTGATGATGATTTATATATGTATATATGTGTATAAATATATATAATATATACATATACATATATTTATATATATATATATATATATATATATATTATACATTTTAGTAGATGTATATAAATATTTACTATATTTATCCACTTTTCTTGTATGTATTTGTATATTTATGTATAATATTTATGTCACGGCTCATTTCTGATCAACATCAACATCGCTTTCGGTTAATAAACGTAATCATGTATGTATGTATATTTTGTATATATATTTATATATCATATATATGTGTTATATATGCATATATCATTCATTTGCACTTCAACTAATGAACTTTAACAATGTATTTTAATGTATTTAGTTTCTGTATACTAATCAAATCTATATCTGTTGTTCTGTGCTTGTACTTTCTATTTATCATATTTCCTGCTTCCAATTCCATCAATAACACACTCCATTTATTTATTTATATATTTATAAACTTTATAATATAAACCACTTGTATGCTCGGTATTATAATTATTTCATTATTTTTTTGTTTGGCCCCCGAAAGAAACTGAAAACTGCTTATGTAAATGCAATTTACATGCACGAACACGAAAACAAAGCACATATATAATATATAATATATAAATAATAAATAGAACACACTTATAGAGAGATTTTTGGAAGCGGTGCGCATCTTGGAGTTCATCCATTTTAAAGTTTAACATTTTATGTTTATATTGTATAGGGAAATTAAAATAGCTTTTAAAATACTTCAGCTATACAAATGTTATAAGGTATGTATGTATTTATGTATATATGTATATATATATATATATATATATGTATATAGTTAGATATAGTACACTTACAAGACATTTTAATCGTATAAGAGAGATATAAGATTTGTGTGTACTCAATGATTCCCTCGCTCTGTCGCTCAAACACTAATAGATTAATAAATGTATGCTATACCTGTTTTCAAATGATTCTTGCTGCTTATCTTTGATAGTTTCTACGGTTTTTTGTTTTGTTTTTTATTTTTATTTACTTTGTTTTCTTTTTTGCTACACTTCAACACTATTTTCAGAATTTGTGGGTATGAACAAAATTTGCAGTCGATTTAAGAATAATGTGCGCTTGAAAAGATTCCACAAATTGTTATGTCGGCAACTTAAGGAAAATATTCGGCGTTTTCTGGTCTGGTAAAAGCTCATCGAATTAATTAACTAAGAAAAATGATTGAATTTAAAGCAATTGAGAACAATTTGAGCTTTGAGCTCAGTTAATTTTCAATTGTAAAAACGCTTAAGAAACGTTGAGATCAAATTATGAACTCAATTCTCTAAAATATATGTAAATTTTCAATCAATCCCATTTAAAACAAAACACAGCCAGCACATTTCTTGCAATTCATACTACTAAACTCAATGATATAAGCCAAGATGACTAATGGACGACGTCGCTCAATGACACCTTTTTACTTCATCTTTTTGTCCTCGTGCGCCTTCTTAACGATGGCCAGCTTTGAGTGCGGCGATGATGGCGACAGGGTGCGGTAAGGTGCCTCCTTGGTGCCATGCAGAACCAGTGACCATTCCACCAAATGCCCGAGTCGCGTTTGGGCCGAATTAAAACGTGCCTGTGCCACAACGAGTTATATTAAATAAAAATAATAATTGACTGTGCGACAAATGGGAGCATACCTCCAATTTCCATGTGCCCTGCGGATACTCGCCCCAGGAGTGTGTGGTCATGAAGGGCCATTTGGTGAAACCGTCGCGATGATCATCATCGTTGGCACGACGCGACAAAATCATGGATCTAGATGCGATGCAATAATGAGAAATATTGTACATTTCAAGTATAGCACATTCTCCACTCACTTGGTGCCCATGGGAGAAGTGAGGAACAGCTCAAGGTCGCCACGTCTCGAAGCATTGGCCGTGATGACCGCCTGCACGTGCTCCAAATAATTGACTTCCGTGTCGCTGCCCTTGCAAGCATCCGTTTTGATTTCCCAAAACAGGGAGCGACCCGTTATAATTGGCCTACACGACGCAAAGCAGCAAGGGTTTAAGCCTTAATTCAAACTATGTTAAGCCATATCGTGCACTTACTGAGCCCTGTTAATCTCGCCGGCCTCACAGTGATAGCGTGCTGGCACCGAGTGCCACTGCTTGGCCAGGGTCACCATGGCACCCGCATCGAGCACGCCGAATCCAAATAGGTGATTGAACTCCAGCCCAACGCCATTCATGGTCCAATAGAATCGACTCTTGGCATCGAACAGCGAATTGCGCTTCGATGTCAGCACAGTCAGATGCTGAATGTCTCGCCAAGTCAGCTGCGGACTGTTGTTGCCAAGTGTTTAAGTGAGATTAGCATAAATTATATTAGAGTTTACAGAAATTGTCAATAATCCTTTCAGAATTACATTAAAGTTATGTTTAAAAATAAAGCATCTAAATTGTTCTGACAACATTTTGTTAAATTTGTTTAATCGTATTTGATTTTGACTTGTCTATACTTTTTGTTTATTTATTTACTATTTGAAGCCCAGTATTTCAATATATATGAAATCGCACCAATAAGTAATTTCAACAAAAAACAAAGTTATAAATGTTAAATAAACAAATAAGTTTTGATTAAAGAAAATAGACGTTTCTTCCCCAATTAAGATATGATGATTTATGAATACATATAGATAAACGGATGGACAGACATATGCCTAAATCGGTGCAAGGATATAGGAATAAGGACAACAAGGCAACAACTCAACACACTTACTTCGCCTCCAAGGCCAGCGCAAAGACGCCAGCTGCTTCGGGAGCTGCGGCACTGGTACCCGAATGGGTTGTCGTACACTTGCCATAGAGGTCGGTGGTGGCAACGCCAGTGTTGGGATCCTTGGCACCGTTGCTGAATGTGGATGCCAGCGTTGAGCTGCAGCTTTCATCGTAGTGGGCGTTCTGGCCATCGTTGATGGCGCTGTTAATCGAAATGGTCCACATGGAGGCTGCATAGCCATCGCAGTTGCAGTCATCCTCCTCGCCGCCATCGCCAGAGGCCCACACATAGATGTTGCCCAAACCATTGCGTCCCTGTGGGTGGCCAGAAATTAAAAGCGATTATGACTCCATCGCCAAGACAAAAGCCAAATGGAGACTCATACCTCATTGACACCCTGGACGATGGCCCGCATGGTGGCATTGCGCGGTCCATCGACTGTTTTGCCATCGTCAGTGGGACCCCAGGAGGCACTGTATATATGTATTTTATGGGGCTCATGACCCATTGAGTTGGCTTCGATTAGGTCGGTCATATAGGGTTGATCCAGCATGCGGATGCCTGTGGTGCATCGATAAATGTACATTAATCTTAATAGTCCAAATTATAAATCAATATTTATAGTCGTGAATATATATATATATATAGAAACTGTTGCTAGTCGCTTTTGCTTTTTTGCACTTGACGTTTTATAGCAATCGTAAAATAAAAACACGCAATGTGCTCGTGTTTGAAATATTTCCGATTTTTCATATGATTTTCCCACTCGTGTCATAAATATGACAGATAAGATTCGCTTGATTTATGTGGATCATGGTCCCTTGAGAGTTTCACTTGATTTCGGATAAACTGTGTACATATAATTTTGTCAAAAGTGTATTATTGCAAAATATTTGCAATATATATTAGATTCCTGTTGAATTTTGCGTATACGTGATGTAATACTCGTAGTGAGCATTTTGAAGACGCACAATAAATTCAGGCGCCGACTGCCCTCCCCCACACCCCTGTATGTGCCCCACTGTCAAATCCACTTACCTGCGATTTTGCTGTCATAAGCAACGCCCACGCCGCAAATTCCATTATCTCTGGCAGCAGCCACTTCGCCGGCGCACCGAGTTCCATGACTGTCAATGAAGAATGAGAGTAGAGAGAGATTGTTAGAATGGTGTAAGGAAAACCAGTGAAAAGGGATTGGTGACCTTGTCATCACCAGGAGTGTTTACCAGAAAGAGGCTTTCCAGCCACTATGCAATAAACGTAAGCACAAAGCAGCTAACACAAACACAAACACAAACAAGAGCTTCAACGAAATACCCTTGAGTGCCAACTTTGAAACAACAAATGCAAAAAAATAAACACCACAAACAATTAACAAAAGCTTTTTATTTATTTGCAGAAAATGAAAGAAATAAATTTAAAAAAAAATCAGCTTCATTTGTTTTAAAAAAAACAAAAGAAAAGGAAAACAATTTTTTAATTTGCTTATACACAATGAAATCTCTAAAAGGTGAATAATGATTATGTCATAGCAACATAATTACGAGTTTTAGTAAAACGCCGAAGAATTCCTACAATTTACCTGTTGAACCAATCATCCGTGTAGCGTGGATAGGGGAATGCATCATTGCTGCTAAAATCATAGCTGGCTTCGGCATTCTAGAAAGAAGATAGAGAGAGCGAGGGATTAGGAGTGAGCGGAAATACTATATAAATCTCTAGAGTTACGCACAACATATAACAAGCTAAATAGGGTGAGTCTTAAGTGCATTTTGATGTTTCATCATGGAAAGGCTCCGAATAAAGCTGCCCCTTATAATTTGCTGTTACATATTCATTAAACACGTGTCAATCGAGGGTTCCATAAGTGAACACTCATATTAGATTTGTAAATGTGATGTCTTAAAATAAAACTGTTATAATAAAAAAAAAAATAAAACCTGAAAAAGACACTTTCCCTATTCTGCGGCATACTATCTGCATAATCATTTTCAGGTCGATTTCTTTTTTCAGTGTGCACATCTGTAACGTATAAAATCCGGCACAAATCAAAAGTGCTCGACAAAAATCAAGAATGCACAAATATTCTGCAATCGGAATGTGTGATTGAACATTCCGATTGCAGAATATTTGTGAGATGAATCGCAGAAAATGTTTCTCTAGTTAATTATTGTTATTTTTGACACGTATTCTATTTCTGTCTCTAAAAAATGTTTAATTCTTCTTAACTGGAAGTTCTGTCATTCATTTGTTATTTTTTTAAGATTTATTTTTCAATACCTTTTTTTGTTAATGTTTTGAGTCTAACGCTTTCAAGCCAATATAATACGAATTTTATCGCACGCACTTTATGATTATTATGCGCTGATGGCAAAGGAAAAAGACACATTTTTCTGAGAATTCTTTTTGAATGTTTTGTAGGAATTTTTTTTGATAAAAGACAGATAAAATGTGGAAATATGTAAATATCTGTTATGAGTTATTTATCATGTTCGTAACAATTTCGAAGCTAGATAAGAAGCTCGATTTTAGTTATCTAACACGCGATTTTACGCGATTTGACTCAATTCACAGCAACTCCATTGTTTTGCCATTTTTTTAATTTCAATCCAATTTAATCTACATTCGCTCTTTAAGCTGTATTCGCATATGGTTAAACTTAATGAGTTTTCCATTTTAATTAAATTGTTATATTGATTTAGACAGTAATATATATAAAAAAAATGTCAAGTTTGAAATAGATTCCCGGGAAAATTGAATAAAACCGAACTTTTACTACTGCTTTGCACAATCTGCATTTGAAATGGGTTCATTTGACCATAGAACTCAGCAAACACGCCCACATTCACAAATGCATCTTTTCGAGAATACGGAATTACTCACATAATTGAATTTCAAGTCCGGATGCATGTAGTCCACGCCTGCACAATGCAAAAAAAAAAAGAAAAAATTGAATGGTTTAAAATCTATCCTCCGGTTGTGGACCCGCATGCTACTTACCATCATCCATGATGGCTGTGGTCACGTTCTTGCCAGTAATGCCCTGCGCCCAGGCCGCCTGCACGTTGAGATCGAGACGCACCTTGCCACCATTCTGTCCGGTGTTCTTCAGATACCATTGCATTGGAAAGTACGGATCCGTTGGCTCCACATCAATGGCATTCGATTCGCCCAGGGTGGCCGCATAATGAAGGCCATGAATGGCGGGTACTGCGGGACGCAGTCCACGCTTCACACGCTTAAATCCCGGCTGTTGGACGGCCGTGTGTACCTGCAAGGCAATTATTGAGAAGTGTATCAATGTATCAATATCTATAATGTAAAGCTGACAGCTGTCAATGGTCGTCAACAGCCAAACCGACCTCATTTATAGATGAGTCCAAAATGCTAATCTCGTTGCGAAACTCGTTGCTGACAGGCCAACGAACAAACCAAGCCAAACAATGAATCTGCATAATTTGCATTTGCATAGCCATTGTTTGCCTGCTCTGCCACAGCCTGTTGCATTTTGAATAGTAATTATCGATAGTTGTACTCAGGCACGTAACGGACAGATAAACTGACAGACAGACAGACGGAAGTGAACTTTGGCATTTCTAGCAAAACATCCTGTCAACGGATTTGACCATAAACCCTTTAAAACTTGAAGTTTATTGGCAACAGATTTACTCACCGAGGGATGACTCTTTAAAGCGCGCGTGTGCGTCAGGCTGCGACGGGAACGGGCATGTGGCAAGGTCCTGTGCTTGAAATGGAACTCTTGTCCATCTGCGCCTACCATCTACAAGTATAAAAATAGCGTTTTCATTAGTTGCCGAATAATCTCGTTCTAATTGAGCTTAACACATTAATCTGCCTCATTCAAGTATTGCTGAGTCAGCCATAATTGAGCCATAATTAACTTTCCCTTAACGTCATCCATATAAGTTTACATATAGTTATATATTTAGATATGTATATGTATATGCATATATATATATGTTTAAGTATTTTTGTGCCTTCGCCGATAATTGCGTTTTAAATTGCAAGTCATGGGCATCGTCTTCACAGCATCATCATCATCATTCCAAGCATAGCCCCCGTCCTTGGCATAGCTTTGGTAAATTGAGATTGTACAGCTTTTCACGCCCAGTCTAATCCCACTATATAATTTTCACTCCCCGCCGCATATCGAGTTACGCAAGATACTTGCATGTGCCAGGCCAGGCCCCCATTTCCTCTACCCGAGTCCACTGAAATCCGACAGCAAAGCAAACTTTCAATTTCTCCATCAAATCACGACCCAATCACCATATACTAACGATGCCCAGTAATAAGAGTCAACCATTTATTGATTTAAAACTAACTATCAAATATCAGGCAATCACAAAACGCAATTCTCATCAAATAAATGGTTTTAATGCTGAGCATAACTAGAAATTAACAGTCAATAGAAAAACGTTTAATTAACTTTTTGCAATAGTTACAAACTGCACAAACTGAAGAAATAAAAAAAAAATATAAGTATAAGTATCATTTATACCAATTTTAAATACCAATAATATTTTTCCAGCAAACAACACCCATATTTTTTTTTAATATCAGCACATATGGCATAAGCAATGGAACCAATGGAACCTTTTGTCCGAGCATCTTGAGCTTATTCTATTCCATATGGGGATTCGTTGTCTTGCTGCCTGTGATGGGAGAGTTGTGCAGAATGGAATACTTATTCTGGGCTGCGCAATCTCTAAATGCCGACAGATGGTGAACAATTGGCAGATATTTTGGGGATGCGTGTTAGGAATTAATAAATAGATTAGCTTTTGCAGCTACCAACGTGGCTAAGACGTGGGCGTGCCATTAACGGTTGATAAGAACAGCTGTTGAGCTGCCTACGCTTTTCTGCTCCTGCTCCTGCTGCTGTTGCTGCTGCTCAACTGTCCCCAGTTAAGATGCATGGCTTCAACTGAATTATGGCTGTCAGCAGTTAAGCAACATGGGTTTAGGGCCAAAACATATCCAGCAGGCTGTTATGTATATTTAAATTGCCAAGGGAACTTTTTGCAGATGAAGGATTTTTCTCAATGCCAACTCATCAGAATCCTAAAAAATGCTTTATTTACTTATGCATTTGCCAGCTTCAATTTAAGTTGCCCAAGGATAAATTTTGAGGCACAATGTGAATTGAGGATAATGTAAATCGACTGATGTCAACGACTGATGTATGTAAAATAAAAGCAAATATTATGCATTATTTTCAACGCAGACACCAAAATAAACGAGTTCCCAATTTCTATTAAATTAAATTCACATTTTTGTTGTATTTTTTTTTTTTATTATGTTGTCCTTTTTTTATGCTTGCAGCAAATTTGCAGGCTTTCATGAAAATAAAAACGAATGTCGATGGTAATGAATTTAAAGAGCAAATATTTCACTTAGTATTCATGAAATTTTTGGGGCGTGCCACATCCGCAGCATTGGTCAAATGGGACACGCAACTGGCAGCCAGCTTTCAGCCAAATTAAGAGGACTTTGTGCCCAACCGAGGGTCATCAATCCATTGAGGTTTTGTCAAGCACTGTGTCAATAATCTAGAGGAAGCTGAAGGGGGTCCGCTGCGGGTTGAGGGGTTGAGGGTTTATTTAGTCCATTTTTATGCGCTGTTAATTTGTGCGTTAAGTACGCTGGTAACTGTAACAGCTGGCCTGCTTTTAGCTTCTAGCCATTGTCTATTGCCATTTAAGCAAACTGTTGGCCAACTTCTAACTGCCAACTGCCAACTGCCAACAGATAATGATAATAATGCTTGCGCACATTTCAAATTAATAAAATCAGCCAACTCATCTTCAGTTCCTATTTTTGTTCATGTTTTTGTATAAAGTCTGCATAATTTTTGCATTATTAAAAATAAACGCAACATATGGATGCGAAAAAAGGAGTCGTGGAAAAAAGTAAATAAATAAACATAATGCCGGAGCTTCGGGTGGATTGAGGTGGGCAAAAATAGATACGATAAATAACATACAAGGACAACAACTCCACTCAAATTAATCATTGTTGTAGTTGTTGTGCGTGAGTGTTGTATTATAAATATAATGTGCCACAGTGGGTGATAATGTGGACAGCAATAGCAGGCCAGGCCATGCCAGGCCAGGCAAGCAGACACTTCATGTGGCATACCCCCATCCAATGCCCCAAAGGCTCTGCGAACGTGTGAGATACTTAAGCCAAACAACACCCACGCGCATTTAGCAAGATTTGACAAGCTCACATGTGTGTGTATACGTGTGTGTATATGTGTGTGTATACGTGTGTGTGTGTATTACCAAAATGGCGTTTGTTATACCATTTTTTTTGCACGCAGTTTATAGTTTATAACTAAATTTCAGTTAAGTAGATGGATGAGATGATGCCCCCGGCCTTGTCCACGCAACTTGTTGCACGAAGCACTAACTAAATTTACATTTGCATATATTGTAACATTTACATCAAAGCAACACATACACACAGCGTGTGGGCGATATTGAGCCTTCTCCTCTCTACATGCGTGTGGCATGCAACACGTCATCTCTCAACCGCTGTCAGCGACATATATGGATATGAATTTTCGCTCGGCCAACCAAGCAAAATACACTGGTGGCAAGAGCAACATCAACACAATGTGCCACGAATAAAAAAAAGGCAACAGCCGCCGCTGCATTCAAGTCGTTTATTTATGTGTTTTTGATATCCTCGTGGGGCTGCTGGTTGCATTGTGGCAACGTGGCAGGTGATGCGGCAAGCTTAGAGCTGTCAACAACAATAGCGTCACAGCGGCCACATAATGCAGTGAAACTTTTGTTTTTCATACTCATTGAACACTTGAATATCAACCGCAGTTCGCATAGTTTCAATGTTGCAAGTAAATTATTATTGGCCAACAGTCTGGGTTCCGAAGTTAAATTGAGTCAAGAGGGATTTTATTAGTTTACTTAAAGCACTTAAGTTCAGCAGAAAAGTAGGCAACCTTTTTGTGAGCAAGTTCAATCAGAACTTTTTCCATTAAGCGGCAAACTTAACCCATATCGAAAACAATTATCTGAATTTGACAACGGAAGTAAAGTTCATTTGTCAAATTTACCATTCCTGGAAATCCATTTCACTGTCAATGAATAGCCAACGCCCTATCTTTATCGGTAGCCAATTATTAATTCTGGTAGCGACTCCTGCCATGCCCATGGCATATATTACATACATTAGCACTTATCCACATACATTACATAAATATAGCCATTGATATGAACCACATGCCACACATATATTAAATAAATATAAATAGATACGAGCCAAATGCAATCTGATAGTGCGCAATGCAATTCAGACTGAAGAGTGGCATATCAGTTAAAGTATTTATTTAATATACATATTTGTGAATAAAACACTCCTTTGGTTTTCTCGACGAATAATTTGTAAATTGAGAAAAGTTTTGCTTAATGAATGACAGTCCTTCAAATAAAGTTACTGACACTGAATGTGCATAGATCTAAAATATTATCATTAATCCCATTAAGTTTGGTTACACCTCAATAAGTATACATATTCACATATATATTCATTCAGGGTTAATCTAACCATCTCTCTATCTGTATGTATGAACAAACAAATCTCGAAGACTTTAAACAGCTAGAGGCTAATGCATATATCAAGTTCATCTTATTTTATCGACATATCACTCCTGTTTCGCGAGTATTAATGCGTAATGAATATTGAAATAAAATAAATAAAAGACAAAATTGCAATTGATGGCTTATATGATGTGTTTCTTATCAACTGTATAAATTGCATTAAGATTGGATAAGAACAGCTGAAAACGTATTCTTATAAAAGTTATGCAAATAATATAGATTCGAATTTTCTATTTTTTCAGAACCTAGTACTTATTATTTATTAATATAATACAATAAAAAGTAATATATTTTAGTCAAAAACCTATACAATTACAAAAGTAATAATTTTCCTACAATGCAAAATGTTTGATGGTAATTTATCATTGATAACCAACATGACTAAAATCTAGAAACTGTATTTGGATCAGCGCACCGATTATTTCAATTGTTAACGCAACGGAATTGCATTAATCATAAATCAAATATATATATATTTTTCTATTATTACTTATATAATTTACATGCCTTATCGGCACAGGTAGCCAAATTCAAATCAGGCACAGGCTTAACGTCAGCTGCTGTGGATTTTGGTTATTTTGGCAATTTAATTCGAGATCCGACAACCATATGCGACCAGCCAATTGTGTTTTGCCAAATAATGGTGGCAAACGGAACAATATTGATTGCCAGTCAACAGAAGCGGCATGTAAATTTCTTAGAGCCAAAATTCATAATACGCATAAGTAAATATCTGTATATATCTATATATATATATATATATATATGGATATAAGAAGGCAGCGCTGAGGCGGCAAATAAATGAAATGCAAATGAACACCACGAAATGCTGAATAATTCAACAGGATACGGCGCGAAAGCGAAGACAAACAGCCATCAAGGCAAAACGGGCTTTGATTGAAGTATTTGGCATGTGCCAGTCATTGTCCTGTGGGCCAAGTATAGCCCTGTGGCTGAAATGGCTTTGATTTGTTGTCGAATTAGACGCTTACTTGGACAAGTAAGCAGAATGCCAAAAGTTTGCAACACCAACTGACTTAAAATTGAGTATAAACATTAAATTAAGTTAATTTAATCGACGTTGCAGTCGCAATCGTAATTGCAACAAACAAGTAAACATGGCATTCAATTAGCAGTAAGCGACACATCAAGTGGTTGTCATGACAGTTGGCAGTGCTTGGCTGGCAAACGGGGCAAATTTTAATTAAGAAAGTGCAGTCTTGAAAAGTGTAAGTAGCTGCAGCTACAGCTGGTTGACATGGCAACAGAAACTCTTTCGCAAGTGGGTCACATCGTGCTTACAAGCCAAACTTAAGGCCAGGCCAACAGCACAAAATCGATGAATACACTGAAAGCAGTTGGTGGTTTTGGCTGGTTGGTTAGTTGGTTGCTTGCTTGGTTAGTTGGTTGGTTGGTTGGCACGGCCCATCATAATCGCATAAGTCCGTTTGCTATTTGGAGCAAAGACAACATTCCCCAGCTATGGCAAGCACAATAATTATCTGGCGCACTGTTGACATTGACATGCTGTTTGGCGCATGCTGCGTATGCGTGATTTTCTACACATCGTCAGCATACACACCCACACACACACTCACTGATCACACAATTAAGGGAGCACTGCTGTTGCCTGCTGGCTAATCACATTTAATTACTTTATCTAATCTTTTCTTATTTCGTTATTATTTTCTTGTTTGTGCACTAAATAATTCCATTGAAATGTAATAAAAATAGAAAATTTTTCTGTCTGCACTCAGACATTTTGAAAGAGACATTCTTTGAGTGAAATGCTTAAAATACTCGAAAGCACATTTCAGGAAAATAAACAATTTTTTAGGAATAAAATTAGAGTTGGGTGATTCTCAATTTGTGCAGGCTTAAAACGCTCTTTTTATGATATTTAAGGATTTTAGTACAAGCAGCTCAAAATCATAGCTGTAACTAATTAAAAGCAACTATTAAATTGTGTTAAATAAATTAAAAATAGTTGGCTTTATTTTGCTAGCAATTAGCAAATAGAGAACCCAAAAACTTTTTAATTAGCATTAGTGCTAAATTAGGGCCCCGCAATAAGCATTTAATTTGCATTAAGGGAAAAATTCCCATACACCAGCTCAAAAATGATACGGGTATAACGGGTGTATCACTCGGTGGTTTATGTAAAATAATACCCAACATCCTAAGCGAGATGCTTTTGCAAATATTTGCCAAAGTTGGCTTTTCCATTAGAGTTTACCAACTGTTGGCCATAAAGCGTCAAATGGAGCAGGGGTAAGAGGTGCAGACTCCCACACGATGCGAGTTGTTAGTTTGGGCGTGTGGCACACAGGTAAGTGGCAATAACGCACAGCTCGTGTATTTAATTCTGTCGTCAAAATTACTTAACTTATTTCCAAATGATTGAAAACTCGCACTTAATATGAGACGACTAACCGAAAGCGGCTTAATAATAGGGAAAACTATTTATCAAGAAGACCTTAATATATTTAGATAATACCCGGAGCCAGGCATGCTTTGCCGGAGCTTAGTCAGAAACCAATTTATACAAAGCATTTGGCAACGCTCCTGTCCGGCAAGGGCTCGATTCTAAATATAAATACATATAAAATGGCATCGACTTGGCCCACAACGCTGCGTATACGTGATATTATTATTATTATTTTTTTTTCCTTGCTGTCCAGCGCTGTCTGTGCGTGTGTGTGTGTGCGTGTGTTTGCGCAAGTGTGGGACACAGACAAAACTGTGTATGTCTGGTATTTGTGTGCCTGCGGTTCTTATATTTTCAGATTTCCCAGCCCAGCCCAGCCCTGCGTTATCCCAGCCACATCCCTGGCCCACGTGCAAGTCCTTTGTTTGTCTTTTATTTGCCAACATATGTTCGCCTTGAGTTACAAATTGCTGGCAAATGTCTGTCGCAACAATTCGCAGGCGGACTGAGAAAGCCCGCAAAATTTGTAAACTCGTTATTCATTTTGCATAATAAATGAAACGAAAATAGCCCCAACAACTGAGACTGAAACTGAAACGGAGACTGAGACTGAAACTGATGCATTCTCTTTAAAAGCCAAATAAATTGCCAACGTCATTGCCCTGCGTCATTTGGCCATTTCTCATTCTGTCTAACACCAACTGCCCACCTTAAAGTTTTTTTAAATATATGTATTTGTATCTCGATTATGCTGGGAAGTTATCTTTGAAAGCTGCATATTTTATAAAATGAAAAATATGGACTGAAATTGCAGCTATGCATAATTAAGGAGCGATGACATGCCACAAGCTTCACTAACTTGTGGACAACGTTCTAAGAACTATGCTAGAATATGCCCTCATTTAAGTTAGTTGTATTCCCACAACTACAGCGACTAATTTAAAATATACTTGAATAAAACTTGCTTTCGAAATATGTAATATGCATAATTCAGCAAATACTTATACAGAATTTCAGTTAGGTTTTAGTTGAACATTTTATTATCATATTATTATATTTAGATATTTATTACTGCACAAAATATATATTTTTTTATTTTTTCAATTTGGCTTATTTAATCTTTCTTGTAGATAAGTTGATGAGATAAAAATGTGTTACAAGTAAAACGAATTAGTATCCTAAACAACTTAATAGTCCTCATAAGCGGGAGTTTAGTACCTGATTAGATATTTATTTAAGGCTCTAATCTGCCAAAGTCGTATTGTGCAAGTCAGAGTTAAATACGTCTTCCAAAAGGTGTAGGTGTGGAGCCAACAACAACAACAGCAACAACAAATTGCTGCTGCTGCTGCTGCTGCTGCTGCTGCTGCTGGTGTTGTGAAGGCTTAGTATTGCTTGGCAAACAGTAACTTAACGCTTTATGCAAGGATTTGTGGCAGTCACTGTGCTGCTGACAAGCGGCAGCCCACCACAGAGCTGGGCATCGGTGGCAGGTGGTTTGTTAGCTTTTTAAGTTATTACACACACCATGGAAAAAAGTATGCACAGGCACACATTGCAGAGAATGTGTTTGCCCAACGGCTCGGCCCAGCTATCAGGACAGGTAGTAGATACAGCCACGAAAACAAGCGGTAAAAACAGAAAAAAAAAAAAAAACATATACGCTTTGAAGCATTAGCCAGTCAGGAAAGTCAGGAACAACAGCAGCAGCACTTAGTGAATACATTGTTGCCCGTTAAAGAGCAGAAATCACCTACCATAAAAGCAAACTGATTGCGTAGGCAGCTCTCTGATTGCTTGGGTGCAGACTGTCCCAGCTGGTTGCCTTAAATCAAAAACATATGTACTTACCAAAGCACGAAATTTACTTTTACTCAACTCGAAAGTCTATTAAATCTATAGGCGAAATCTGTGAATTTACTGCAATATTTATCAAAATATACACATGTAAGAATATAGCTATTGGCTGATTGTCAAAAACTAACAGTTTATTGCTGATAAGGACACAACAACGAAAGTAATAAAGCCTCAATGCAGTCAGCGCCAGTCCGACAGATAAAGTCCAGCGCCACTTTATACACAGCGTATACGCAATATCGATTTGAGCGGCCAACCGAGCATAAACCTGTTTCCGATTCCCAGCCCCCCCAAATGCCGTCTTTCGTCGTACAACTTTTTCCCCTTTTTTTTGCGTTTTTTGTTCCCTGCGTTTTGTGTGATTTTTGCCAACAGATAACGTTTGACGTAAGAGCAACAGATTTTCTTCGGTTACATGTACGTTTTATAACTCAACTCCCCGTAAAAGCAAACTGCTGGCATTTTTGCTGTTTATATATCTGCAAGCATTGGGAGTGGAATCTATGTGAATGCGTACCGGATGTTCAGTCAGCACCAAATTCAAACTAAATCAAACCTGGCATTCAGGTTTAATACGAAATGGTTGGTTTTAAAGATTGCTTAAACAGCACTCTCGGGGAAATACCAAATAAAATGCTCTTTTTAGCGATTAAAAAAAGGTTACTAAAGCAATTTATTTGTTTACATAAATTATGTAGACCCACAGATTTTGAATGATTTTTAATTATATCATAATCCGTTAGCAGAAAGCTTTGAAGAGATTAAAAATGTTAAAAATAAACTTACAATGGGCAAGTCTAAAATTAACTTTTCGCTCACAATTGAGCATTAAAAATGAAAATATAACATTTTTCCCCATTTTATCGAAATATTGTGAAAACGTCTGAATTGGAAATTTGTTGAAATTACAAATGGTAAGAAAATGAGGCTGTAAATATCATAAACCTGTGGGTTATTCAAGCCCAATTAGTAAAACACTGTTATCCCATCTCCGATTTAGACTTAATGATATTGGTTAAATCGCAGGAGATTTAAGCCAACTT
Organism: Drosophila fungiperda; assembly: GCA_035042345.1. Taxonomy (NCBI): domain Eukaryota; kingdom Metazoa; phylum Arthropoda; class Insecta; order Diptera; family Drosophilidae; genus Drosophila; species Drosophila fungiperda. The sequence goes on along the minus strand of JAWNLM010000015.1, from coordinate 4,408,974 downwards.
TCCAAAGGCATTTAATTAAATATTATGTGTTATATGTAGTTGAAATGCGAGTACTTTGTTTTAAGTGGACAGTGGCTTGTGGCATAACATAAACAAGGATAGCAACCAGAAACCCATTCAACGGCAAATAGAAAAATATTATTGTTGCCCCTTGAATTAAGTTGCGCAATTGGATGTTGTTATCACAGCTGCTGCTGCTGCTTCTGCTGCTGCTGCTACTTCTGCTGCTGCAAAATTGCGATGTTGTAGAAGTGTCTGTGGGGCATTGAAGGTTATCGCATATATAGTTGAATAACAACAGCCAGGACACAGCAAGGGGCAGCTGGTCTCAGGTAGCCGGTCGTCGCAACGACAAGAAGGCAGGCAATATCAACTTACAAATAAATCAGCAATTTATATAATGAAGAGTGTGTAAGCTAATTGGACTTGGCTTCATATTTCTTTATTGACGTCAGCTAGTTAATTTATCGCAAAATTTGTAGATATCGTTATTATATTTTTTGTGTACCTTAATTATTGGCGTGCATATTATATGTATGCAACAAGTGGGTCGGGGCACAATAGCTGTCAGTGGCAGGCGTGTAGCAAAATATTACCAAACTTCTCTGAGTCATTGCCGTTAATAGCCATGTCAAGTGAATGGCTGTCAACGGCAGGTGAATGTGTTATATATGCATTATATTTGTGTATTTTACAAGTGTATTGTTGTTGTTGTTGTTGTGCCCATCTGCAGTTTTTGACCTTGTGCTGAATTCGTGCGAGCAGCGCATAAAATGTTTAAATTTGCGCCTCAACGATATGCAATGGAAATATTTTGCGCGGCTGCCGGAAGTTTTGCAAAGTCAAAGTTTTCATTTGAATGATATGTATGCCAGGCACGTGCCTTGCTACACTTAAACAAACACACAGATAGACACACACACACAGAAGAGTTAATGCACACCCACTTAAACATTCACAATTAGACAAGCAGCCCCCATTTAATGGTGGTTGTTGTTATTGTTGACTCGTTCTGTCTATTTAGAATTGGAGAACATGCACAAGCCGTCGGCACATGAAATCATTGATTTTTCGCAGTAACAAAAATAAAGCTTACTGACTAACTGCTGTTTTGGGCGTTTTGTGTGTGCGTTTGTGTGTTTGGTGTGTTTGGTGTCGACTCGCTCAGTTTACTTACCGGTCCCAGATTGTCGAAGCCATACTTATCGGCCACCTTGTGGGCGAAATCATTCTCAACGCTCCGACGGAAGCGCACCAGGAAGGAGCTAGTAAAGACGGCTTGATTGCCCAGACCGCCAGCACCTCTGCCGCTGGCTGCGTCCACTTCGGCGTACTGCAACAGCGGCAGCAGCATTAGCAGCGCCATCAAACTGATGCACAGCAGTCGCCATGAAGCAGCAAAGCTCCATGCAGCTGCCGCAATAAACATTGCACGCGTTTCGCTCGTGTTTCTTGTTATTTCTTCTCTCTTATTATTTATGTCTGTATTTCCCTAGGACTTCGTTTGCGCTTGAATTCACAATTTGCAACGATGGGGCAACGCTGGCGTCACAAATTCGTTCACACTCTTCTGTTGGTTCGGGTAGCAGCAGGTTTGATGAGGGACCAGTTTGGACCAGTGTCAAAAATAAAGGCCGCGCTTCACTGGACCCACACACACACTCACACACACGCAGAGGCACAAATGCGTTCGTTAATTCGTTCGTTCGTTTGCTGTTGGCTGTTTGTAAATAACGAATCCTTTAGGGGCGGCCGGCAAAACACTTCAAACTTGTACCCAGCAGGACTGATTTGGCAATCGTAATTAATTTCTTGTTTTTCCTGTTATTTTCTATATTTTTCCTCTTTTCTTGATAGCATTTGTTTGTGTGTGCGCTGTGTGGAGCTGCTCTTTGCGTTGATTGTTGTGCGCTGCCACGAACTTCACTTCGCCGTTGCGCGCTGAAAACTGTTTGCCAGTGTCGGCAGTGGCCGCCATTATGAATATATGTACGCCATGCGCCGCACCATTCAAAAGCATTGTGGAAAAGCTCGCACAGAAAGCTTCTTGCATGCGCCCACACACAGCGCATTTCATTTGTCGCTAGTGCTGTGCTGCTCGCACACCCAGCTGCTGCTCCTTCGTTCTATGGAGGCTTAAGCTCTGCTCCTTTTAGCTTTTTTGTTGTTACTTTTGCAGCTCGCTTAGCTTGCTTTGTAGACGTCACCGATTTCGTTGACCTGCTCCTGTCGCCTCTTTTGCCTTCTATTTCTAACGAATAATACTCCTCGCCCCTCGCATTCTTCCCATTGCGTGTATTGTTTTGTTGGTGTTGATATTTTCGATTGCTCGGCTTGTTGCTCGGCTGCGATTGGTTTATGCTAGCATTGTCAACATATGGCAGCATACTTTATGTTCTAGATTCATTGCATTTCGTCAAAGACACACTCATACACTTTCACAATCACATACACTTTCTCAGATATAAATGCTGTGTATGTGTGTGTGTGCTTGAGTTGCCCTATACGAGAATAATTGCTGAAAAGAGGTTCAACTTTGACCTTAGCCCGATGAAATGAGCTGCTGTCAAAGCGTGCATTAAGCTTTTTAAATATGCGCAATTGGGAGCCAAAGTTAATGGCCATAAGCTGCAGCATGTGGACCCTTTAAGGGCAACATATTTAATTACACATTGCAGTAATCCTTTTGAAACACATTGTCAGGGGCTTAATTAGAATAGTCTTCTCTATGTTAATATATTTAGAACATTATTTTCCTATTTACTTTATTTAAACCAATAGTAGCACATTCGACAAGCCCCATTTAAAATTTGTTCTATAAAAATAAATTAACGTCTCTCAACAAAACAGCCAGAAAAACTCGTATCTTTCATCTGAGCATTATCTTAATTTATATTTCTATCTTCACAATTCCACTCCCAATATGGTTACAGCACATTTTTAAAACAAAATTATTAAAATTATACTATAAAATATTAAGATTAAATTTATTCATAATAAGCATAAATTCAATAATCATGGAATACTTTTTCTCTTACAACTAGCAGTTATCCAAGTACTAAGCATAAATCGCATCCACGAACTTAAAGCTGACTAAACTAAATTACTTATTATCCCAAAGGGGAAACTCAATGGTCCCAGCCCTTCCGCATTAAAGCCAACTCTTTAAATCACTACCCGAAGCGGGAGCGAGCCGTAAACAACGCAATTAACTGTTGATTAAATTACAATTAAGTTTTAATCAAGCTTACACTTAAATTTACAAAATAGCTTAGCACTATGCATTTAATTAAGGTGTACGCAGTCTGTGAAGCAATGGGAATAATGCAAAAAGGCGAACGAAACTTGAAGAGTGTCAACTTTTTGCGCATCACATTCTGTTGCTGTTTAATGGGAAGCCGTTGGAAAATTTTATTATGGGCGTCACGACTTCATTTCCGCCTGCCGCCAAAAAGATTGCCTCGTGCTAAGAATAGTCCATATTGATAACTATAACAATACATATATATATATGAAATTGTCACTTACCAGTTGAGGTGGCCGGCGACAAGGCATGAGAACTAGCGTGTCGCTTGATGCGCGGTGTATCTGACTTGCCAGCAACGCCAGCAGCGGCAGAGGAAGTGGAACAGGAAGCGGATATTGGAGCTACGCAACAGCTAGCAACATTACGGTCGACGGTGACATCAACGGCTGTCTTACTCGGCATCGAGTTGTAGCGCTGCAGCGAGGTGCGCGGCTTCTTGGCCTGCGTAGCCTCCAGCATGGCCTCGTCGAGGGCGGTGAGCCAATCCTCACTTTCGCTTTCATCCTCTAAAAACTTCATATAGAATGATGAATGTTTCTCCTTATGGCGCTTCTGGTGACTGGTGGGTGTTGTGGCGGCGACTGACGACGTCCGCTTCGGCGCCACTTTTGACTCCAACTGCTGTGTCGCCTCAAGCAAAAAGCAATCCGTATCCGAATCGTTAAGAAAGTCCGACAAAGCAGCATCTGCTGCAACTCCCTCGCCAACCTTTGGAACTGGCAGCGTCGCAGCATCTATGTGTTGCTGATCGAGCTGCCTGTGCAGCTGATCGCAACGTTCCCTGAGCAGCTCATTATCACGTATCTGATGTGCCCGCCACTGTCGATTGTCCAGCTGTTTGCGACGGAGCTCACTGGCTGCATCAGCACGCACCTGTTTACGTCGCTCCCGCTGCTTGTACGCGTTTGGGCCAAACTCCTCTGAATCGAAGCCGCTGTCTGAGGTCGTGTTGACCTTATCGCCCTGTCGCGCATTGTTATTATCGCTGTTCCAGCGCCAGCTGACCTCCGGGCTGCCCGTTACGAGCGTCTGTGAGAACAGGCAGCTGGGCGAGAGGCTTGTGCGCGGCGAGAAATCAATGCTATCGTCCAGTGTGTGCATCCTTCTGTGCGGAGGAGTGTTGTCAACAGTATTTCCAAGACTTACCGTTGGCGAAACAGGGGAAAAGTCCGTCTCCGTCTCCGTTTCCTGGGCTGCGCTGGCGCGAACGCGACTCTGCGGCGAGGCTTCATATAAAAAATGAATACAAATTAATTTTGTTGCTCGAGGACGAAAGGAAAGCAATTTTTTCGCATACCACTGTGTCGTTTGTGCAGCAATCTGCTACTCAGCGTTAGTGAGCGTCTTTTGTTTACAGTTGACGCGTTTTCCATTTGCGAACATCAATTGCATTAATTTAAAACATTTAGCGAAGGCGTCGTAAAATGCGCTCAATTCAATCCCTTTGGTATTTTTTTGTTTTTTTTTTAGTGTTAACAAAGTATTGATATATCGATATATAGTTGTGGAAAGGTTATAAAGGTTGCAATAGCTCAATTATCAGTAAGCAGGCTTGCATTTCAATCCTTTAAAATCTTTTATTTGCAACAATTTTTTGATCAACAATTTTAAAAATTATTGAGAAACAAAATACATTTTTGTATACTGCATATGGATCCGATTTATAAAAATTTTTTATTCTTTGCTTGAAAATCATTTAGTATTTTTAGTCCCAGTCCGAAGGTTCTGTCAGAAAGCTGACTGCTGCAATACGCTTATACTTCACAGCTTCAAAATGTCACGACTTTCAGGTGTAAGGAATAAATCTGACTGCTACAACACCCTAGGGCTGCACAGAACTAAATGATTGAACAGCCAAATATTACTGGTTTTTCAAATAATAAACGATTATTTATTACATTCATTTTATTAACAACATTTGCATAACTAATATATTTATACACAACTATAGCCACATGCTATAGCTGCTAAGTAATTGTTGCGTAAAGGGCACAATTTAAAGCTAAATTGATTGTGTTACCTCTGAAATTCATTTAAATTTACAAATAAAAAAAACAAATGCTTTAATCAAAATTTTAAATGCATAATAAGTAAATAAATAACATTAGATACAATTATTGTCCACCCAAAAATGTTCTCGTTCACTTCTGCTCGAACCCACGCGAATCAGCGTTGAAAAAATTACAAACCTTTGTTGTACCAAACGGTTTCCAAATCCGGCTGTTTCTTTTTTATGGATTCACGCACCTCGGTCTCTAAACTGTCCACTTGGACGGCAGCACGCTGACTAAAGAATGCACAGCCCAAGGGCGTGGCAAATAGAAGGATAAAACCGCAGAAGAGCGTTTGAATAGGAGCATTGGCACGAGGATATCGCTTGAGGAAACCGTTCTTCTCCAGCTTATTCATCAGCATTGGTGTTAGTGCTGTTTAGAAGGACACACAATTTAGAGTATTGCAAATGCAAGTGCAATATTTATAAATTGATCAACTTACTCATTCCGGGCATCGCCATTGCAATGCGACTGACGACAACAGCTGATATGCCCAGCAAGGCGGCTTTCTTGGAAATGCCAACCTCGGCGTTTTTCTCATCCAACAGGACGACTCCATTGCGCAGCTCCCTGTAAATCAAATGATAAGGATTTAGTCATATCTGATAAGCTCTACATCTGCAGATAGATGAAGATATACTCACTGCATTCGCATGCAAGGAATGTTGATGCAATTGGCAGCTGCAACGGCAACAAGCGGCACCAGTCGACCCACCAATGGATTCATATTCCTCACAGCTCGGTTCAGGGTGAGCGCTGTGCCCAGCGCACCAGTCGTGGCCAGGCAGTATGAGGTAATCAGTTGCCTGTGGAAGAATTGAAGAGTACATCGCTTTAATTTTGTGCTCAGCCTTCCCAGCAATGGAAGCACCTACGATTGACTAATTGGTGATGTTCCCGAGCGATTTGTATAGTTGACAATGGCATTGAACGTTTGATTGAACCACTGCCAGAAAACAACCGCCGGCGTTGTTTTGTAGAAGGTCATCATGCCTAAATAAAAAATAGAAGAAACAAAAACACACAACATAAATAATAGCAACAAAAACATTATTACTAGTTTATTAATCAAAGCACGGAAGCGAATAGTTGAAATTTCCAAATGAAAGCACATTTGAGATCAGAATTACACTTTGAAAAAATACATAACTTTTTAATGTTTGTTGAGGGAAGAAAAGATTCTTTTAATGTTAGCTATTTTTAGATTTAACTTAAACTGGAATCTCGAATATATACTAGATATTTAATTTATATTTTAATTTTTATATCATTAATTTTTAAAACGTCATTTTTAAAACATATTTTTTTCCATTTTTCTGAGTGTAGGCTCTATAGTTCAAGAACGCGGTCTATTATCAACGAGATTGGGGGTAAATAATACTTACAGCCAGTGATAAGCATGTTCATTGGCATCTGTGCGGACATGCGGCCAATGATGAGCTGTTTCTCGCCCGACTCAGGATGAAAGGCCGAATCATACAGATACTTTGCCTTCCATATATCATCAATAGATTTTGCTTCGGGCACATCTTTGCCGGCCCGATATTTCTGGACTATTTGACGAGCCGCCTCCAATTGGGTGTTGGTCGCGAAGACGTTGAGGGGATTGGTGACCAGAATGAAATGCTTTGCACGGCCCAAATACGTGCTCTGATCAAATTTGGGCTTATCAATATCCACTCGAGGTAAAAGTGCCATTTTGTTGTTGTTTTTTTATGTGTTTGTTGTTGCTGCTGAATTATTTAATTAAAATTTAGATTAGATTAATCAGCCATAATTGAAAGGAATCGATAACATTATTAAAATAACTCAAAAACAAACTGTGTTTGTTTGATTCTTTAATCGAATGAGAGAAACCGAGAGAGAGAGAGACATGGCAAGGGAAAGAGATAAATAGAGATGGAGAGAGGGCAGTTGCTGCGCGCAAAGCTGCTTATCAGTGGCCGCAGTGACCCAACGGCTCCATGATAATCGCCAGCAAACAAGTTTCAGACTCTGTCGCTGTGAATATGCACATATAGAAATATACAAAAATATATACGTCTGTAAATTTGTGAATGTATACACAAATCTTGTTGACTATGCGTTAATATTCGATTATGCACACAAAACAATAACATTTCTTGCTCGATTATATAATTCATCTAGGGATTTCATAATGTTAATGCAAATAATATTGAAAAATCCATAAATCTTATCTGTGTTCGCCGGGCGCACAGCTGACTTCGGCATAAGAACAACAAATACGTGCACAACTCGAGTAAACAATTAGAGAAAACAGGTTGCGACACTGATAGACGCGAGTGTGTTTGTGTGAGTGAGTGTAACAGTATTTCGGAATGGGATCTTGAAGTTTTCCACGCGGGCACCACCTACACCACACACGAACACAAATATATTTACTCACGCACTTCCAAGCGATACACTTCCTAACACATTGGCAGTGAACTTACGACTAAATCAAGCGCTAAGAGTTCCAACGCCGCTGCCGCAGCTGTCTTCTATCAGCTGCAGCTCCAAAGAGCTTTTTTGCCCTTCAAGAATATGTCATAGCTGTGTCATAGCTGTGTCATACTGTTTGTGTGGTAAAAACAATTGCATAAGTCTGACACCAGACACCAGAATATGTTTACCTGTATATTTTATCTATTGATACACAGCTAGCAGAAAGAATACGCATAATAATTTCATTTTGAAATTTATATCTTTATAAATTGTATTCTATATTTTATAATCAGATTGTAAAGCGTATACACAAGTCAGCATTCTGAAGTTACTTTCACTTTACTCTTTTGCTTTCCTGTTTACCTTAAGTTTGTTCATTTTTTTGGGCTCCGCTGTAGCAGATACCAATAACGACATGGAAAAGAGCGAGGGAGAGAGGAAGAGAGAGCTTTTTCTTGTTGTGCTCTGCGCAGCTCATTACCAGTTCGGCTTATGAGTTACCATAGCTTTTCAGGCAGCCTGTTGTACCCTGCCAAAAGTTGTAATTAAATGGTTGTTGACTTACACATCACCTTCATGAATATATTTATATATACATATATATATATATATATATATATCTACCGAGTTTGCTTTTCGCTTATATAATTGCTTTAATTCCCTTAAAAATCAAAAATAATAGTCCAACTTGGTGGTGTATTGCAATGGTAATATTATGGATACATACAATTCGAAGTAAAAAAATATTATTAGCGATTTATTCACTTGGTATGTTTTTGATCATTAAAATTCTAAAAAATTAATTGAATTATTGGTACGTTAATAAAAGACAGTTTTTTTTAATATTGCGTGTGTATATTCATTTATTTTTGAAATCCATTAATAGACTAAACATAACATCAACAGTTGTGTATATTAGCAATAGTTATTAGGTTTCTTTCTTTACAAATAAATGTTATTATTCGTTTTCATTTATTTGTTTTTATTACTCAATATTTGTTATATAAATAAATATTATGCATATTGAAGTATCTCAAATGTTTGCAAACAATTATAGTCTTAGATAACACAAATGATAGATGTAAATGCAAATATGTATATAATTAATAGCATAGATGACATTTATTGTACATTCTTGTAGGTAGTATGTATGTATATTGCTATACGCATATATACTCTATATATATATATATGTTTAAAGCACGTGTATGTGTGAGTGTGTGTATATGTGTATGTATGTGTTTGTTTGTTTATTTTTCCGTTTAATAATGTATAACTATTTATATGCATACATCACTTATACACTTAGATAATTAAATAGTTACAATATTTGCATAAGATACTTGTACAGTCAAAGTAACACGAAATATATATTTAATATCATTTGATTTAGTTGAAGTTTAGTTAAAATTAAATCGAATAGAACATTTCGAACATTAGTATTTGTTTAATGTTGGACGTTCATAACGTGTCAACTGTTTGGTAAATTTGAATTGAACTGCTAATTGAAAAAGTTAATTGAAACATTTAACGCTCTGTCAACAATTTAAGGTTACTTCTTGGATTGTGTATGAGTGTTTCTCTTTTTGATGTATGATATAATAGTCGTGTATGTATATTTATATGTGTATGTATATATATATGTATATGCTGCATATGCCCCTTAAAACGATTAACATTTTGTTTAACTTTGCCAACACGCACTCGGTATATAGAATATGTATGTATGTATATGTTTATGTTTATAACTATGTATATATGTATGCATTTGTTTGTAGCTGGCATATTTCATTAAGTGGGGAAGAACATTGTACTTGAGAGTTGCTTTTTAGAAGCATTATAGAATAATATAAGGATATATTAATGGGATTGATAATTTAACTGGCTTAGTGGGAGTTTTCAATAGGCGATTGTTTATACATTTATTGTATTGGTTTTGTTTTTGTTTTCGTTTTTAGTTTCTACACGTTTTTAATTAGTTGCAAGGAATTTAAACCGAGGAAATCGTCTCTTGGTTATCATATCGGCGCCATCGACAAATGTTCAGCCATCTAAGCGTCTCCTGTGTAAATGTATATTAATAGGTGCATACACTATATATATATGGCATGTGTATGTATATGTTAATGTATGTATATAGGTATTTGTTTTCCTATGTGTAAATTGTATGTAGTGCATTGCTCACTATGTAAGTTTGTTTTGTATCTTTATGCTAAATAAATAATATGTTTATGTATTGTTTATTATGTATTTGCGAGTATCGTTTTCTAACTCTTTGCTTGCAGCTAAATTATACTGATTCAGTGTCGTGTCTACCATTACCGGGGTCTAATAAGACTGCCACAGTTCTTGTGGTTGCTAGAATACTACCAGGGCATAAAACTATCTGTTAAAACCACATCGGATTGCAATTTGGCCTTGGCATGCAAAACCTTTTTGATAGTTTGATTGATCTATATCTTAAGATTGGTTAAAGTTTTTCAATTGACATGAAGATGTTTACTTTTAATTACACTGCCATTAAACAGCTTACAAGTCACAATGTTATTTATTACAGAGAGTGGGGAATAATCCAAATTTTTCGTTGTTTTAATACCCTTTTTGTGAAATAACTAGATAGTCAGACGGAACGGATAAATATTTAATGTAGCTGATAACTGATAAAATAATTCAATTTCGGTCATATATAAATATTTAATCATTGTTATTGGAAAGTTTTAATTATTACGATCGATTCGTTCTATTTTCTTCCCGTCTGAGACTTGTTCCCCCAATTCTGTCATAATACTCATGATTTTTGTACATTAACAATTTCTCTCTTATAATATTTCATCTTCTTTCATAAGCCAGCAAATTTCGATACTGATTATACCATTCTTAGATAAATGAATTAACCTATTATAAAAATAATAATTCAAAATTAAAGTTTTTGGAGAATTTGGTTAAGCATAGACTAGATATAATGTATATCTTAAATCGGACGTTACAAGGGTATTCAATATTCGAAAATCCGAAGATAACTATTCCATTTCGTGTGCTGCTGAATGACAGTATTAAGCTAAAAATAGTATTAATGAGTTAGATTTGAATTGAACGAGGAATTTAACATTTTATACAGATTAGTCTAAAATATATATTAGCTCTTTATTGAGTGCGTTGTTTGTTCCACTTTTATTATAAATATTCGATCTGTTTGTATTTATACTTTTATAAGATATTTTTGGTTTGTTATTTATCCAATAATACACAAAATTACACAAATGTGTATAAGTATGTGTATGTATGTATGTATGTAACTTGCACCAAAAATTGACTATAAATGTACATTATTACAATTATAAATGTTGTATACATATAGAATTTATATATTTACACTAAAAAATTGACGCCATTAATTGCCATTAATTTCAAGTTAATTTCTGAATTGTTAATACATATTTTGTGTGATTACTGTTCAATTATTTGTTTTTTTTTTTCTTTTCAAATAATATTTGTATATTTAAACGAAAGACGTTTATCGCCTATTTAAAATATGTTATGCATTAAAAAATATCTACATTAATATTTCTTGAAATTTGTTCTTGACTGATTAAATATTAATGTAATAAATACAAATGCATGAAAATTTGTGTATAATAACAAAAGAAATAGTAATAAATATACAAGTCGATATTGATCGACTCTAAAATACCCTGTACACTTATTGGGAGGCTATTACTTAATCTCATTGTATATGCATTTTATATATTTGTAGCAGCTTATGATATATGGCAGCTTTTAAATGTTTCTGAGATAGACAAACGGACCACTTAGCAGACGAACATGTCCGTTGTATATTTGGTACAGGGTATACAGCTAATGCAGTTGATAATAAACTAAACACAAAATTCGTTGACCTTGTTCATTGACTTGGCAACCTTCTGTTTGTTTACCTGATTGAATGCCTACTGCATTGATTCGCAATCTTATCGATTTCAGCAGCGCCAAGAGACTTGAAAATTACGAGAATATTTCAAATATTTGTATAGTTGAAATTGAAGAAGGACCACTTACAAACCAAATAACATTCTATAAATATGTTTTGGCTATGAACAACTTAAAACTCAATGCCTAATTTATAACATTGTCAACATGTTTATAAATGGTAATTGTTTCTGTGAGGATTATTATTTTATTCTATCCGAAATGTTGCGTTGTTCCTTTGCTATTATTTAGTGTTGTTCCATAAAACCGTGGCAACAAATTTCATTGATTTGCTGTTTTTGTTTTTGTTTATATACTTGTACTAGATATAAAACAATTCTCCCTATCTACAGTGCTATGTATATGCTTATATTTGTTGTATATATGGAATGGGTTTCTCTCTTCTGCCTAAATACATTTATGTATGTATATATATATATATATATTTCATTCGTTTCGTTTAATTGGTGCATGTAAAAATCCATGTAAAATGCGCATTGAGTAACACCTATGTATATATATATATATATATATATATATATAATTATGTTTGCTATGGTACTCTTTGCTTTTTGCTACTGCTGCTGTTATGTACTGCATGTATGTATGTATTTATGTATGCTTGTATGTACTTATATATATGTATATGGTACTCGTAATTGGTGCTGGTGATGCGAATCTAAGTGCGTCTGCTATTTAATATTGTAGTCAGTTGTTTAGAACGTGCCTGCAAAAGTCGAAAGTTAAACATGGAAATTGGCAACATAATCAGTGTAATACTCACTGGGACACTCTGGTGGATTCATGTAACCGAAAACGTTCATCTCGTAGAGCGCGGCGAGCGTTATGAAGAACAAATACCAGATCATCAGTATGATGCCCAAACGTTTGTCCAACTTCCAGCCATTCAAATGCGTCGAGAGTATCAAGAAGACAACGGTGGAGAAGAGCGAGAGTGTGGAATAGGCCAGACCTAATCAAAAAAAAAGGGTAAGAGCTCCAACGATTAATATGGATTGGCTTAAATGCAAGGCTACACCAGGTACAACAGTCAAGACACATGCCAGGCATACCACAATATACAACATTGAATTTGAATTAGGATTACGACGACGATAACAAGCACTACTTTTTTAGGAGCTAGCCGATATCATACATACCCTTGGATATGACATTGACGTGCGAGCCGGGCTTAATAATGGCCGTTTGTATGAACCATGGAAGTCCTAAGCACACTAGTATATCAAAGACATTTGAGCCAATTGCGTTCGATACGGCCATGTCGCCGAAGCCCTCTTTGATAACGGCTATTGAGCTTAGGGCATCCGGCACAGAAACGCCAGCAGCTACGAACGTCAGGCCCATCACAGTATCGGGTATGGCCAGCGTCGAGCCAATCACCGTTATCATCCAGACCATAAAATATGAGTAGAACGAGATCCAGACCATCGACATGAAAAACGTGAATGGATACCAGTTGCGGTACTGTTCCTGTCTGCAATCCGGCATTGTCTTCTTACACAAAAAGTGTATCGGATAAACCACATACCAGGCAACCAGTGCCGGCAGGCCGCCCTCAGTGGGTCGCAGCAATGGATCGGGGCGTGGCTCGCGTTGCTTATCCGTCGACTTGTAGTACTCAACGCCACCAGCTGCGGGAGCTGCAGCAACCACTTGAGTTTTAGCCGAGGCAGCGGCTGCTTCGCCTGTTACCACAGAGTCCGGCTGATCCGAATTGTACGCCATGTTCTCTTGGCCCTGGCCCTGGTTAAACTGGTTCATGCCCCAATCGTCTTCCGGCGGCGGTTGATTGGCTCTTGTTGCACTTGTTGTCGCCATTGGCTGTGGCTGATTCTCCGAGCCCCAAGCCGCATTTGGATCCCAACTGGCATTTGGATCGTTGTAGCTCTGATAGTCACCCTGTCCCGTTGGCTGTTGTGGTTGTTGCTGCTGCTGCTGTGTACTCGTTTCGGATTCCTTTTGCTGTGCCCCTGCGGTGCCCTGTGTGTAAGAGCTTTCGGGCACATTCTTATAGGTGACCAACGCAGACTGCTCCTCCTTGCTGGGCAGCTTGAATGGCAGATTCAATCCCATTGCCCAGCGCTCCAGTTCCGTATTGAAATGCAAGGCAACACAGTAGCCCACATAACACAGCAGCATCACCACAGATTCACCCTATAATTGGAAACAAAAGTTATTAAAGAACAAATCTTAATGTCGTGGAAATGGATCTGTCCAACTTTGAATGTTTTGAGTATTCTGCAGGTCAAGGTCAAAATTTGTCAAAGTATCAACTGATTAAACTTACGCAAGAGATGACATCATTAAATATAATTATTAGCATGACCAATATGGACACGCAGTAGAAGAAGCAATCACGGACGAGGGGCCACCAGTTCAGTTGGCAAACTGTGCCGGAGCACAGGGCACAGACGGAAATGACAAACATGATGTTGAACACGGCGGAACCGATGACACCACTGATGCCAATATCGTCCTTGGCAAAGAACACACCAATCACCACAGTGGCCAGCTCAGGCGCAGAGCTGCCGGCGGCCATGAACGTGGCACCTGCCACATCCGGCGACAGCTTTAGCTCTGCAAATAGTTTTTTTTATAAATGGATGAGATTGATGAGCTGGAGCCGCGCTCACCCTCGCATAGCCTGTCCAGACTGGCCACAAAGTACTCATCGCACACAATGGCCAGTCCAAAGAACGTGAAAATGGCCACCAGAATGTGTATGATGAGTCCACCATGCTGTCGCGCCCACTTATTCATCAGGGGCTGTGGAAACTGCTCGATAGCCGGCGGTGTGCAATTCTCTCGCTTTGGCCGCCAAGTGGGCACAGCGCCATGCAAATGCGTCGCCATTGTCGTCTCCGCTTCCGTTCTCTATGCGAACGAAAGTGGGAAATTGGGATCATTTGGAGAGAGAGAAGCAACAGCTACGACTTACCTCAGTGGAGTAAAATGGATTGGGTGTGGTATTCTCGTCTTCAGACGGAATATCAGCTTCAGCTGCTTCCGGCAGCATGCCCACATCCAAGGGAACCTCCTTCTCCGCCTTCTCATCTCCCTTGGCCGAGTAGATGCTCACGCAGTAGTAGATCAGAAAGAGCAGGCCCATGTTCCACATGCGTGCGCGGCGGGAGCGGTGGCGAACGATCTGTATATGTATATATTTATATATGTTGATATAGAAAGTGTTAGTCAATTGCATTAAATTCCCATTCACTTGTTGTTGTCGACTGCTGGAGGCGGATTAGCAGCCTTCCTCAGCACACGAAGCGTGCCAAAGACAAAGCGGGATAACAATTTGTGCGGCTTATGTGCTCCACATTGACGTAACTGCGCAACGCCTGCAGGCGTCGTCTCTGATAAGGTCTCATTTAGGCACACACTCTTGCAGACAAACTCACACACACACACACACACTTATGTATATATAAGAGGGAATTATGCATATGTACCAAATGCTAGGTAAACAAGCACTCAGCTTGCGGCGTCTCTCAACTGCTCGGCTTAGAGATATCCGTACTCAAAAATATGCATTAATACAAAGCAAATAAATTATTAAAATAATAATGAAATCATGGAAAAAAGATTATCGGAACTAAAATGAAAAAGAACGCAACAATAAATTGTAGCATTAAGTGCAAAACACTGTTCCGTTTAAAGAGTTAATTTTCATTCATACTTCTTTACAAATAAAATATTTAATAATAATCATTTGTATTAATTATTATTTAATTTAGACAAGTAGTCAACATTTTTAATTCTATTGCATTTAATCACTTATTATACTGGATTTTTACTCCACTTAATAAATCTCAAATTACCCACAATATTCTTGAGAAGCAACACATTTTGTCAATCTTTTTTTTTAAGTATTTAGCTTAATACGATTTGTCCTACTCCACTAACTATAACTGTAACTATTCTTTGTTATTTAGAGCAAATAATTAGCTATTTTTTTGAGTTTCTACGCAAAGCAGTCAAGACCTAAATAAGTTTAAGATATAAGTATTATCACAGCACCTGAAAATGTATACTTCACCAACTGAATATACCCATTATTATTACAACATTGTTTACTGGGTGTTTTTGAAGGGGCTTATGTGCAAGTGCACATAAAATATATATGTTAAAAAAAAAGTTCACTTCTGTGTTATGCTTGTGGCAAGCTTATTAAGTTTATTGCCATTGCGTCTGCCTCAAGTTGGCTGCGTTGTTAGCAGCCAAAGGCAACTGACTTGAAATTGGATACCAGACCAGACCTTAGGTGGGCCCCAGGCCGGATTGCTAGCGAACGAGAAGTAATAATAAGTGCAACGACTGCAAGTCAGTGAGTTGACAGCTTTTGTGTCTGGAATGAGTAGTATTGGCCAGTTCTGGTCGTAGTTTCGAGGTCTAACAATAAAATCTCATTACAATGGCTAATAACTTAGTTAGTTTAGCTGGCATGAAATCTAATATGTTGTATCGTGAAAGTTTCCCGATTATTTGAAGCCAGGTCAGCTGTTTTAGCAAAATATGCAAACTGATTGCTAGGAACTTACTTCGACGTTGATTGTTTACCCAGGCAATTTAACGAGCAAATATATATTTGCTCATTCTTCTGAAACTGTGGCACATTGCAAACTGATAAGCGGCGAGTAAACAAAAGCAAAAGCTGACACAGCCAACAAATGGAGGATTTCGAAAGCAGTTTGTTCCGCCAACAACTGCTGCATACTTTCCAAGACACACAAATACACAGACATATATACATATATATATATATATATATATAGATGGATTCATATAGAGGGATATGACATCATGTGCTCTCCTTCAACTCACTTGACAAAATGCGCAAATCGTGACACAAACTACATAAGCGACAACAACAATAAATGTCTTTGAATAAATTTGTGTAGCATTACAGCCGTTTGTTAGCTATTGACAGATTCTCTTGTTGTTGTTGTTGTTGCTATTGTTGTTGCCGTTGTTGCCGTTGTTGTTGGTTTGATAACAGCGCGAATTTGACGCAAATGGCACAGAGTGCAAGAGAGAGCAAACGAAAGTTTTCACCACAAAAGACGAGTACGAAATCAACCGCCGGGATGAGAGGTGGAGAAAGAGAGTGAGAGCGAAAGAGAGAGGTAAAGAGAGAGAGTATCAAAAAGGAGCAGCGACGTCGGTCGCTACGACAGCTGCGGCGTCTGGATGGCTGCCTGGCTAAGAAAGCCACCACACTACGAGTACGACGGAAGGGAAGGAGGAGCTGGGATGGTTGGGTTGGCGCGGCCAACAGTTCCACAGGCAAAACACGCAGCGCCTTGTGGGCCACTCGGTCATGCCGCACAATATCGATTTGCAACACCCCAACCTCCCCTCCGGTACGCTTTTACTCACACGCGCTGTTGGCTAAGGTTGCAAATGGTGTGTGTGTGTGTGTGCGAGTGTGCGTCCGAGTGTGTGTCCGAGTGTGTAGGCGAGTGAGGGCGCTTGTTAGTTACAGTTACAGTTATAGCTGCCTATGATGCTGCAGCAACATCTCATAAAAATAAATAGCTCTGCTAACTAAATACTTTTATATAAAAACGTCAACATCGCTGCTGATGCTGCTGCTGCTGCCTTTCTTTTTGTTGCTCGTCTGAGCCTGGGCGTTCGGGCTTACATCATATTTTTCTTAACGGCTCAAAACAAAAGATAGCGGCCTTCCTCCCCCCAAAAAGAAAAGCAAAAGTAATCATGGCTTTCATTGTGTATGGGGCCTTAAAAAGCTGGGCGGGAGGAAAGAGAAAAAAATAGAATCGCAGACAATTGAAGGCTGTGACAAATATGCAATTGACTTGGACTTGATATTGTAAACAGTTTGCACAAGCCATTTGTCGTTGGGTTTACTTTCACACAAACACACACAAACAAACGCTCACCCAGGCATTCACATACACACATGCGAGGCAATTTCATAATCACTTTTATGTATATTTACCATTTTTGCTGTAGTTTTAACGTTTCGCTGAGTGTTTTTAATTGTAAAAGTGAATTTTTATACAAATTTTATTGTTTTGCGTAATTTGCTCGGGCTTAGTTGGTTTGTTAGTAGCTTACAACTTTTTTGTAGCGGAAAACAGATACAGAAGAAAAGCGTTGCACGGAAAACATTCAACGATATTGGGTAAGAAGTCGTTTTTTTTTTTTGGCCCACACAGAGTGCCAGGAATCACGTTACTTGAACCTCATTTTCATTTCCATCATTTGGATTAACCGTTTATTTGAGAAAATATCATTTGGGTTTAGTTTCTTCGCGCACCATACACAAGTCCGACGTGTGTGTGTCTGTGTGAGTGTGTGGCTTGTATGTCACGGAGTGTGTTCTGTGTGTGTGTATGAGTGGGTGGTGTATGTGGTTCGAAACGCGCACGAGCAAGCACAGCTTTGCTTTCGTCTGTGTAGACGGTTCAGCGCAAACTAACAACGGCGCCAACGTCGCAAAGTCTGCAGCAAACTTTTTGGTCTAGCTACACTTAGAGAGACAAGTACCTAAACACGAAACTCAAAGCCAGCTAAGAAAACAAACACAAGTTTTTATCGAAGCATAATAATAGTGATTTAAGACTAATATATAACACTTTTTTTAAATATTTTTAAGATTTTTTAATGTGTTGAAAATTACAAAAAATATTTAAATATATATGTTTTAGTTCCAGATGCATAAGTTTCATTGTTGAAAGTTTATTTATGTATAATTTAATTATCTACTACCTTGTTAAAACAGTTAAAAAAAATCGAGATAATATTAATGTAAAAGATTAATGTGGAGAAAAACCAATTTAAGAACTTTATATTTTTGCAGTGTGTAAAAACGGCAAAACGTCGGCGCCATACTCACCACAGCCGAGGGGCGAGACACGACACACGATTCACGAGTGCCAGCAGGAAATGTGCAAGTGTGGCGCTTAGGAAGTGCTTGAGTGTGCGTACGTCTGTCTGGCGGCTACAGCGCCATCTATGCGCAGCTTACAGAGTCAATGGCAAAAGCTGATTGAAAATTATTAGAAATCGCAGTTTTCGTATCGATTGAGATCCCATTGCGCCTACTTTGAGGCCTTCGTGTTGAAAAATTACATTAGGGACAAACAATGGCCCGGCGCGGCATTAATATTTGTTTGATTATTATTTATATGCGCCCTCCCCCCGTCCGCAACGTCAAGTGTTGCCTGTGCAAACAACAAACAAACGTTCGGAGTTAATGTCTCAGTCGGCATCGCAGCATTTGAAGTGGCGGCAAAGGACATCAATTGTCAGGATTTTGCCACATTATCCTTTAGATTGTGGCAGTCCCGACGGCCGGCTTCTCTGATGTGCAACGTGACATTGCTACATGCGGCACTCTCAGATCTAGCCGCCTAGAGGCCGCTTGCAAAAACAAAGCAGGACACTCGACGTACATACAAAATCGCCAACACAATGATGAATTTACCTGTTGACACCTTCCAATATAGACAATTCTGCCAATTAATAACGTCTCCAGCTGCACTCCCAGTTACTTATGACGCTGGCCTGCCATTCAATTGTAACAGGTTATAGTTATATATGGCTCAATCACAGGTCGGCCACAGTACCACAAAGACTGGTAGCAAGGACACTACACGGTGCAAAATTTCAAGATTTTCCTAAGAATTGCAGCGGCCAAAACTCTTTGAATTGACAGTTTCATTAAAGGCGAATTATGACTTTGAATCACGAATCAAGTGTGTAATCGTTCAGCTTAGTTTGCCATTGTGTTTTGGAACCGAGATTCTTAACTCATTGTTGTGGGCCATGGGAAAGTTGTATTCTCAGAGCTAAAGCTGTTTAAAGCCTGTAAATACCGTAAATTTGATTCAATAGTTGTGAATCGTAAAGAGTAAAGTACTTCTATTTATTAATTTTAGTAATCTTCTTTCTTCACTCAGAGCATGAATTCTCCAATTGTGTAGGAGTTTATCTTGGGGAAATAGATTGGTTATTAAAAATAAGTATGATACTATAATAAAAAAATGCGAAATAATAAAATATATGCATATTTTACAAAATGAAATTACCTCTAAGTTCAGCATGGCAGCTAGCAACAAGTACAAACAAATGTTTTAAACCACAACTGTCAACATTTCTGAGCCAATTTCAACTAAATAAAACTAAACCACATTAGTGGTAAGCATATATAAATGGTGTGGAGTCTTGGGCATTCCTCCAAATCTAATCGAACCCTCGTAATATTCTGAATGAGTCCCGTCCAACGCTGTAGGTGGGCCGCGCACATGCTTCACGCACGCCACTTTGTTAATGGGCAACCGAATTTCAAATTAGTTTATAAACTAAATACAAATATTGTAACTAAAATGCGTTAGCTAATCAATTTCATACGCTCAATTTGTGCGGCGACTGAACGTCTAAGCAGAGGCAAGGACCAGCCAGCCACCTTGGCGACCGCATTTAAGGACATGAAATTCGGGTTGCCAGGGACACGTTGCCCGGTTGTCTGCGGCATACAAAAGACGGACCGGGGCAAAACAATAGAGCGAACTCGAACTCAGTCTTGACGCAACTGCCCAAAATTGGCTAGCTCATCATTATTTATATGCCACTTTCTATTGAATTGAATAGATGGCAGGACAACAACACCAACCAAAAAAAGGGAAGGTGTCAAGGCAAAGGTGTCGGGACTGCCCCGCTACAGATGCGGTTGCCTGGCGCAATTCAAGGCGAAGACGTGGCACAGTTTTCCCTGTCTTCTCCAGCTATTGTTGTCTCATTGTTGTTCATCACTGCCTAGCTGGGTCGAGTGGCTCAGCCGTGGTTTATAGCGGTGGCGGTGACGGCGATGTAATCCTTTGTCTATGGCGACTCAATAAAGAACTTATTGTGGACAAATTTCGACATTTTTCAAGCGCTGTTATCGGTTTGTATCTGTTCAAAAGTGTCTCAGAATGTACGTCTGTGTGTGTAAGTGTGTGTGAGTGTGTCCTTTGCTAGTTTCAAAAGACATGCTTGACTTTTAACAGGAATCAATTTATTTTATGCGAAATAATCGTGTTGATGGCTGCGTGCTCGCCCCTTTTTCAGCCGCTTGACGTTTGCATTTTGGGCCTTTGGCTTTTTGGGTTTTTCACTCACCAACCCCAGAGGGCCAACCCTCTGCAAAAAAAAAAAAAAGAAATACACTAAACAAAACCAATGCCGAATCGAGGGCTGTGACTGGGTTTGGTCTGGTGGACCGCCTATGTGAAGAAGGGTGGAAGTAATTTTAATTTATGATGTCAATTTATAGTAGTTTTTGTGGTTTCGCGACATTTTACATAAGCGCAGTGAAGCGACAGACAGAGATGCGGTCGAGAAATATTTCAAACCACACACAAACACACATATAGATAAATCTATATATATATATAAATAAACACCGTTCTGTAGGCTAACTGCGTATCAAGTTTTTATTGAAGCATCAACGTATAGTACTCATCAATCAAACAATTGTCATGCACTCATTATTATTATTATACCGATGTCTTTTTTAATAAAAAAAAAATATATAGGTTTTTTGTAGAGAATTCACTTATTTTTTGTATAAAATCGCACGAGCGAAACAAACCGCCGATCAATCAAATCGAATGCAATTTTCCCCCCGCAATATTTGGCAATTGCAACAATTGCGTTGCCCACAATGCACGTGGGCAGCAGAATGGCATCGTTGGGTAAGTTCGGGGCATGCATATAGAAACCTATGTCAAACACCTACTACATAAGCCCGTAGAGGTCGAGGAGTACACTTCAGATGCTGTTCATCATTCCTGCAAGTTGTGCAATTCATGCATTCACGCATTCAGTCATTCATTCATTCATTCATTCATCACAGGAACACGCATTCGCACAAACAGACACTTGACAGCTGACCAGAGCCTTGGGCTGTTAGGTAAACATAAATTTATCGGTTATTATTAGCACCTTTCCATCATAATTGCACCATAGGAGTCACAGTCGCTGCTTTAGTTCAGTTCAGTTCAGTTGCAATTTTCCTACCGTTGCCTTTCACCGATCTTTGCATCCGTCCATTCAATGGCCAACAAAGTCCTGCCGCACACCATTGATAAGTGTGAAAAGGCTTTTGCCATTCCGACAACAGCAATCCTTGGCAACGTTTTGTGTCAAGGCATTCTACAGAATTCTGGACAGCCTTTGTCCCATTTTCGTACATTTCAATTTGCATTTGACTTTGGTGTTGGCCATGGGCGAGCCAAGCCACTTATGTTTGCCTCAGTTTGCCGCGACAGGAAACCAGGAAGACAGTATCGCCGCCTGTGCTAGACGGATCAGGACTAGGTGCCCGGTCAATGGGTAGGCTTTTGGGCCAATGGTGCGTGCCGCTACCGACAAATGTTACCGATTTTCACGTATTATTTGCGCTCGCTTGCACAAATCTTAAAATCCTAAGACGATTTCGTCCTGTAAATCTGTCATAAGCCGTAAAGCATGTCACATGGCAAATTGAAGAAAGTGATTTAGTTGCTCCACAAGGAAACCAAATTTCAATAAGCCCAACAAACAGGTCAATCGTATGGATAGACCGAAAATAAAAAAATTGTATAACTTAATTCTTATCGTTATGAAATCGTTGAGCTAACAATTTATTAGGCACTGCAGAATAAACACAAATATTTATTTTCTAACGTCAAATAATTTGAAGATTAATATAATAATTCGTTTGGTATTTTTACTTGGGTGTTTCTTATCCGATTTTGATGAAACTAATAACGACTTTAAAAATAAATTGTAAAAGAGTACTTATATATTTTAAATTTAAAGAACCCAAATCTGTTAGTGTGAGATTCTCGAATCTATACAGACTGACAGATCAAAAATATATATACTATGAAGTTTCAAAATTGCTTTCTTCTGCCTGTTCTGTTAATAGTTACAAGCTAGAACATAAATTTGGATCACAAAATATCTTAGCTAAGTTATAATGTATAAAACATTTATGTAAATGAAGCCCATTTTCAAAAAAACATTTCAATCAATTTTTAACAATTTTAGAACAGAGAAAGTTGTTAATCCAATTTTGAAGAAAGAGTGTCTAAAAATTACTATGCCAGAATTTACTTAGTTGCATTTTTAGCTATATAGAAAGATATGAGAATAAGTCACCAATAAGTCAATTGGCCAAGACAAACTGTTTTATTTATATAAAAAAACAACTTAATTTTATTCAATTTATATTGACAATTTCATGCCAGAATGTTGTACATTATATATATATTCATAATATTATCATTGACTTACCATGCAGTAAACATATACGAAGCTGACCCGCTCATTTTGGATATGAGCCCTGAAAAGTGTTGTAAGCCCAGAAGAAAATCCAACTAATCCGGGGCAGGTAAATCAATTTTAGTCAGTAGCCAATGTGTGTCCGATGTGCCACTGTGACATTGTTTGAAGGCAAATGTGCATTAATAATACAACGATTACACACACACACACACACACAAATGGTGCTGCCCGCATACGTATTCAAATTGAGAACACCGCAGGACATGCAGACAACGATGCGATCACTGGGCACAGGACACGATCGGTAGTCAGAGAGTATTTGAATGAACTGCATTACAAGCGGATTATTGGATTTGAGGTTAAGTGCTTTTTCAACGATTGCAACTGGAACGAAATTGACAATTCTCGTCGATTTTCACAACTGTTTTGACTTTGCGCCCTAAGCTGACGCAGGACGACAAAAAACGCGCACAAAACGCGCGCGGTAGGCGGGGCGAACATAAAACGCCATTGCTCATCAGGCAGCTGCCAACAGACACGTACACAAACACACACACACACTCACTCGTATAGAGCTCATGTGTGTGCGAGCGAGAGAGTGAGCACATCTGCCTGCTGCCTGTGGCATGCCCCAAAGGGAGAGAGGAGCGTGCGCCAAGGATATCGAGCCGGACGCTCGTTTTAGTGAGAAAACTAAGCAGCATTGATCATGTTTGAAGTGGATGCGATTTAGACGCGCGTGTTGACTGTCGCCTGCCATTGTCCAGGGGCGCAGGAGAAATCCTTGTCGGGGTTGGTTGTTCCTTTTGTGTGCCTTTTAATGGACCAACGGCCGCCGCGGTTTTTGTGGCGTTGTGTCACGGGATAAATATTAATCGATATCTGTGTATAGTGTGTGTGTATCTTGGGGTGTAGTGTATTCCTTTGTTGCCCCGCAGCATGGCCATTGTGTGTGTGTGTGTGTATGTGTGTGTACTAAAATGAGCAAAATCCTCGCTGTTGTACTTTGTGGCGCGTTCACCGCTCGAATTAGTCGAGTGCATTCGCTTGAAAAACTAATTTGATTTATGTCTTCGCGTTAAAGTGCGGTTTTCCGTTGAAGGACGTCGCCTCAATCGTCAGTCGCCATTCACACCCATAACATGGCCAACTCATCCAAGCATCCAGCTGCTTTTGCAACGCCCCGCCAAGCGCCTTCTGACGCCTCAATGGAAAATGTATTCTTTGTATAATTCATTTTCGTGCTTAGCTTGCAAAAATGTTTAGCAGATATGGTAAAAAAACTTTCGATTCTGATATTGCATGATGAGATTTAATTAGCAGATTAAAATACTATCAAAAATAAACAATCCAGTTGTGCCTTTTTGAATTTGATTGAACATTTTGCTGTAGATCTATGCACAAATCACAGATAAATATCTGGAATTGAGAATCAATATCTGATTTTGGTATCATATGACCAATAGCTTTTATTAAACTCAACTAGTGAACAAAGTCGGATGAACCTTAATTGCATAATTAAGCTTTTAATATAATGTTCCAAATAAAAAAATTCGCTATAAATAAAATAAAATAAAACACAGAAATAGCTTTTTGATTTTCTTTATAATTAATTATATGTATTTATGTGTATGTAAATAAATACTGACACATAATAAGACATTTGGATTGGATCTACTGCCGCGGAACGAGTTTAAGCCAGAAACCAGCTGAAAACCACCGCCGTCGAGCACTACGGGTAGTTTGGATTTCGCAGATTCCTCAAAGCGGACCGCACGCATCATATAGAATATGACAGCCTTGGCCTCGAGTAGAGCGAAGCGGGAAGCTATATAGAGAATATATATAGATATATCATCCATAATAATACGTTTTACTTTCACTCACCTATGCAATTGCGCTGGCCCAAGCCGAATGGAAAGTAGGTGAATGGCTGAATTTGGTCCTTATTCTCCTCGCTGAAGCGCTCAGGATCAAACTTTTCGGGGTTCTCAAAGAATATGGGATCACGATGAATGGCGCAGATGGGCAACCAAATGGCTTCACCTTTCTTGATCTCAACGTTCTTGCCATCGAGCTCATAGGTAATATCCTTGTTGCATTCACGATCAATGGCAATAGCCGCCGGCCACTTACGGAGAACCTCGGATACGACCTGATCCATATACTTCATGCCCATTAGTGCCTCGTATATAAGCTTGCCGCCATCGAGATCACTGTCGACCTGCATCACCTCCTCGTACAGTTTTTCCTGGACATCCTCGTTCGCCATTAGCTCTATAGCTGTGAAGCCCATTAGCACCGCCGACGTCTCGAAGCCCGCAAAGAAAAAGGCAAAACATTGGGCGACTATATCGCGATCGCTCCAATTACGAACTGGACCCGACTTTTGCTTATCCGACTGGACAGTGCCGCTTGCCTCCAATAGCACGTTGATCACATCTGGCCGCACTATATTGTTCTCCTGACGATACTTCATGGCATCCAATACTATGCGCACAAAGTAGTTTGTGCTCTCCATATCAAACAGCGATAATTTCAACAACTACAATCGGGGAAACTAAATGGATTAGACTGAATATTTAGATAGGGAATTGTTGGGCGTACCTTAAAAAGCCAGTTTGCATTCAAGGAAATCATAAACTTTATGGTCATCAGTCCCGTAAACTTGGTCAACTTTTTGCCCATCAAATAGAATGTATTATCACGATCTTTGAACGAGTTCACCTGCATGCCAAAGGCCGTTGAGGCGATCACATCGTTGGTGAAACGGGTGCAATAATCTTTCATGTCCAGATCGAATCCATCTTTTGGCATTTGAGCGCAATTCAAACATTCCACCGCCTCATTGGCCACAATGTCCATCAGTTGAAACATTTGACGCATTTTGCTGCCCGTAAAGACAGGACTCAGCGTGCTGCGCATATCCTTCCAGCGCGCATCACGCATGGAGAACAAGGAGCTACCGAATAGATTATCCATATCGTGGGGATTATCTGTGGTGTCATTGCCAAATACTTTACGATGATTGATAAAGTGATCAAAATCCTTAATTGTTATCTGCTTTATCAGTTCCGGATCGCGTATCATCAGCAAAACATAAACAAAATATTGACCGATTAGTCAGTTATAAATAGCATACAATTTGCAAAGCAACAACTCTTATCTAAACCGATTTGAAATGTCTTTATAAAAATATAAAAAATATATATAAATATTATTGTTTGATATTTTTTTAAGATAATAGGGATTTAACTAAAATCGATGTTAATACACAATAATGTCTTATCAATTGTTTTCTTATCAATTGCAAGAGATTTTAAAACATTCATTTATACGATTCACTTCAGTAACAAAAAGATGCTCGGAATGGAAAACTAAGTATTCAATGTGAATACAATCATGATAATTGATCAATTGATGATTTAATAAAAAAAAATACTATATAACGTATGTAAACAGCCTACAGACATTCTAAGTGATTAATTTAGATATGTCCAATATTTCCATTGCGTATCTAATTCAATTACTTGGTCTTCAGGGAACTAATATGCTGCAACTGGTTTGTTAACTAGTAAATCAGCATAAGATACTCACTTGCCGTCACCTTTGTTGTACAATTCGATGATTATATCAAACATTGATTGTTTGCGCAAAAGCATTTTCCACATGCTACCCAAAAAAGGAAGTGGCTTATCGGATTGGATTCCTCGCTCCTCGAAGAACTTATTATTGGCTGTGGCCCAGCGATAGGCCAGCAGGAGGACGACCGCAAATAAAGCCAAAAACTCGACAAACATCTTGAAAGTTTAGCGACGCGACCCTTTCAACATCAACATCAACTGATCACTAAACACAACGGCGATCGCATTGTCCACAAATAGACTAATTGTGTCCCACTCGAATGAAATTTCGTCAGTTGCTTGCTTCGCTTAAGTGGAGGAGAGCTTTTGTTTTGAGCTTTCGCTTTTTCGCTCGGCAAACGAATGATGCAATTTCGTTAACTCTTCACACAAAGTAAGTTAAGTACAAAAAATATGTATGTATGTAAGCACACACTATTACAGTTTTGGATACCCAAAAAGTAAGCATAATAAAATATACAAAATACACAACAGAACGCAAAAGCAAATGCATCTATTAATAACAACAGTATCAGTACTGCGTCACTGAACATGACTGTCATTTAAACGGCAGTTCAACGAGTGGGTGTGGCCAGCAGAGCGAAAAAAAATATTGATGATAAAACAGTACTCGACTAATAAATGTAAAACACTTTAATTAACAAGCACATTTAAAATATATAAAACTAAAAATGTTGATCGAATAGTTTAATATTTTGGGAGAGCGGAAAATAATAATTAGTATATTAAATACATATGTTTGCGGAATTTACGATCCAGCGCTTCCACTAACTTTTATATATTTATTTAACGATAAAATACGCCATATTGAGTTATGTTTTTTGTATTTTTTTGAATTGCCATCAAAATTGCTGGTATGTCTCTTACACAGTAAAATTGCTAACATAAATTTCTCTTTGAAGAATTGAACATTTAGAACATTTCATGTACGATTCTATTTAATTAAACTATTAATTAAAAGATTATTCGCCTTTTATATAATTAATATATATTAAAATATATCTAATAAAATTTTCCTAACTACTTTGACAAAATTATTTAATTTTTTACATTTTGCAGATTCTAGAGAACTGCCAAAATGTGGAATCGTTAGAAATCCAGCTTTTCATCTTGAAATATAGTTTTATCTCTGCTGGATTAGCCTGGACTTTGTATTGACAAAATCCAAACCCCCCGCTAATCTGACATACGCTCACATTGATCACATTATAATCACTAGGTTATCCCGATTATATCTGATCTATTAAGATCACACCTAGTCCATTACTTGAACTTATCAAATCAAGCTTGTTATACGTACTTAGCCCAACAGAGCCGGATGTATCTTGATCTGTGAGCGGATTGTGATTACCAAACTAATCTTGACCCAAAACGATCCACCGGGGCCAGAGCCGGAGACAGAGCTATGTTTGGCTTATCTGTTCTTCGCGGGATGCGGTATGGATCGAGACGATAAGCACGTTGGCATAAATTGCAGTTGCACATAGTTTGGTTAGGATGTGTTTTCCCCTGGCCACATATCGTTGCCAACTAATGAGGCGCCTAGCGTCTCTCCATACATATGTTTGCTATATTGTTGCAACATTGCTGAGCTCACGTGGACTCGTGAAATTTCCTCATTAATCAAATTATGAATATGACGCCATATCCTTATTGTGTGTGCTCGAAATATGATTAGGTATAGAAAGTAAAACATCGGAAACATTCCATGAATGAATGGAAACTGCATTGCCATTGGCTGGAAATATGCAATTTTTAATTATTTTACAACATATACTCTCATAATTTATGACCATTGCATTGTTTTAGGTAGGTGCTACTTTATGACGCCAATTCCACTGCCGACGCCGACGCCGTCGCCGTCGCCGAAGCTGAATGTGAATCCGTTCCGAATGCGTGGAAAATCCCGCGCTCGTTATTTGATAAACAGGGAAAGTCCAAGTCCGATACTCAACCCAAGGCGGCTGCTGGCCTAAGTACCAGCCTACACAAATAAGCTTGTAGATTTTTTATGGCCTCACCGCGCCCGACGGCCCACCTCCAACTACCTGACCGATCTCACCTAGTTCAGTTTCCTGGCAAAGCGTATTTATGAATGAGTCTGTTCGCTATCTGCTCTGGTAACGCGACTCGTGAATGAATCTCACATGATGCATTGTAATTTTATGGCAGGTACTAAAACCACCTAAGGGCTCAACCCTAAACCCTTACTCCAGCTCTATATAACCCAGTGCATTCCGGAGCAAAGATGCACCCGTTGCCATCATTAGCGTTGCGAGAACAAAGCAGTTGCACTTAATCCTAATGATTTCCCTTTTGTTTCTAATGTGCCAGCGGTAGGCTTATGTGGGACAAGTAGCACCATCTCCAAATATGAGGCAACAGTTCATAAGAAGCGCTGATAAAATAGTAAAACTATTGCTTAATATAATGTTTTCAATAAATCATTTTATACATTTTTATAATACAGACTTCATTACAATATGTTATCTCATTATTTCTACTGATTACCCATACTTTCTTTTGTTGATATTGCTAATTAAATTTTCGATACAAATTGAATTTAACTTCAATACTTATCTTCTAAATATGATAAATACTTACATGGACAGTAATACATCTTAAAGCCAAAAGAAATAAATTAAAAGAAAAACACAAATATTTTTTAAAGCAACGCCAGCTAAAATCTCAGATAACTATTCTATTCTAGTTATCTCCATTCGGCGTGGGGCAAACGCCTACCAGGGCCCATAAAGTGCCCTAAATATATATCCATGTCAACCCCCCGAGCATCCCAACGATGAACCTTAAGCAACTGTACCATTTTACATGCTCAAACCTTAACTCAAACCCCAACGAGTGTGCTGTGAATGTTAAAGCCACAATTTGCCTCGTTTACAAATCTCGGCATATAATAGTATACATAGCGCTTGATACACATTTTGCATATTTAAAGCACAAAAGTTGCCACAAGGCGCAAAGATTGGAACAACCCCCAGTAAGAAGCACTTAATTCAATAATAAATTGCCACCACAGAAGCAGCAGGGCACCAGCCAAAAGCAAGCCCCTTGATTTTTCGGGCAAACCCGAAACAACCCACAGATAACCGAGTTATACAGGAGAGTCATCGGAACGGAGCAATGGGGGAAGGGTACTCCACAGCCCATCCCAGCCCAGCCCAGGCCAGCCCAGTTTGCGCCTCAGCAGAGACAACAACTTTTATCAAATTGCATATTGGGGGGGTTTGTCGGTAGGTAAGCGTAAAATTCATAATCATGAACGCTTCGCTTAAACTTCCACCCCGCAGGGAGTTACCAAAAAATATAAAAGAATAGATACTTCCTTTCTTATATGTATGTATGTATGTACGTATATACTTAACATGAATATACACATTAAAAGCGAAAGTCAAAGAAGCTGCCATTTCAAGAGCCGATTAGATTTGCTGGCATAAAAACTACGCGAAGCGACTTCACATACAGAAGTACATTATATACTCCACTGCCTGCCAGAGCCTGTCTGTGTATGTGTCTGTGTGAGTGTGTGCGAGTATATGTGCGTATTTGAGTCTGCGTGAGCGGCCATTGTTGTGCGGTGCAAAAAACAACCCTGAAGCGTGCCTCTCGCTCACACAGACAGATAGGCCACAAACAAATCGATGAATGAAGCAGGCGACGGATGCCCTCAATGTGTCTGTGTAGCGTGCGTGCGTGCGTATGTGTGTGTGTGAGTGTGTATGTGTGTACGTAGGTAGACCGCTAGGTAGGCCTACTGCCAAGGACCTTAGCGTTCAATGAACAGAAAATCTCTTTAAATTGTGCGTCGCTTGGCCGGGAGAGTTCAGTTCGAGTTGAGATCTTGTAACGCACACTCACAGCTCCGGCACCCGCAATTGCACAAATCAAGTGTTCCGCCCTAGTAAAAAAAAAATAGATATATTTTTATATAAAACACGGTGATTTCATATCTACACAAATTTACGAAAATAACGAAACGAAAATGTCGACAATTAACATGCATCCCCCGCAAACGTATTCGCGTCTGTTCCGTCCCTGGGATACGCAACGCCAAACACCTGCTCCGCCCGCCAGGACAGTGAAACATGAACATCAGCCCGAAACAGTGACCATTAAAACGGAGCTGCCTAGCAGCAGCAATTATGGCCAGGATAGTGACCGCGATTCCTCCTCATCCTCGTCAAGCAGCAGCAGCAGTAGCAGCAGCAGCAGCCACAGCAGCAAATCCAGCTATGAGGATGGACTCAACAGCAGCTACACGCGCACATCGACTCCACTGCTGGATGCCATGCCGCAGCCAGCGTTAGCAGCATCCCCAACAATGGCGCCACAGCAGCTGTCGCCGCAGCCAGCGCCTTATCTGCCCGCCAGTGACCTGTATTATGCTGCAGCAGCAGCTGCTGCTGCCGCCGCCAATACACCGGCCACTGCTGCCTTCGGCATGGATCCGTTCACGCTTGGCCTGATGGAGCAGGAGTACGCACGTGTCATGGCCGAAGATGCGCAGCTGAAAGCGCTGAATGCTCGCAAGCAGCGACCAAAGAAATTCAAGTGCCCCCACTGCGACGTGGCCTTCTCCAACAATGGTCAACTCAAGGGACACATTCGCATACACACCGGTAAGTTAGCCACAACACACAGCATATTCTCGACTTGCCATACTAACTAGTATTTTCTTTGTTTATTTTTGGTAACAGGCGAGCGACCCTTTAAGTGTGATGTGGAAACCTGCGGCAAAACCTTCACACGCAACGAGGAGCTGACGCGGCACAAGCGTATCCATTCGGGTCTCCGTCCATATCCTTGCAGTGCCTGTGGCAAGAAGTTTGGCCGTCGTGATCATCTCAAGAAACACATGAAGACGCATATGCCACAAGAGCGCCAGCTGGGACCGGCCATCTTTATGCCCATGTATCCATATCTCTATGGCTACTAAGCAGTTAACATCTGCAGCTCCAGCTCTGATCTGTGAAGCGCTTGCACGCTTTAAAAACGCTCCAAGCCCATCTACACTCATCTACCAATCGTACCACAACTATAAACAACAACAACAACAAACAACTCAATGCCGGCCAATACTCAATCCTAGAGCATCTACCTCAGGCGTACCTGGCGCAAAGTCGCGCAAACACTCAGCAACAACAACAACAACAGTAAAAACTACCTCAGCAAACCGCTAACACAATCTTCAAGACGACGATAGATATCCATGACGATATATATACACAGAAAAATATATATGCAAATATTGAGCTATTTATTTTTTAATGAATATTTACACTTCCAGTACGTGACGAGGTAGAAGCGTCGAAAAAACCCACACATGTGTAAATAAATCCTTAAGTGATCCTTTCTCATATGCTAAGCGATAAAGAGTTTTAAGAGACCATACAACCTAGACATAAAAATATTTTTCACATTTTTATATATATGCTGAATGCGGTTAATAGCAATATACGATTTACATTTAAATATATAGTTAAATATTCAGAGCTGTATTATACGATTTATGTTTACACAAAAAAAAAAAACCAACTCTTCTACATAAAAGATTTGAAAAAAAAATGATATTTTTGAAGTTTTCACTTTCTTGTGGGTTTTAAAGAAAAATCAATGATGCAGTTTTTGTTTGTTTTTAGAATAAAAAGAATCTTCCAATGATATCCACCATAATTAAGAATTATATATATATGGTTATCTACAATTTCATGGCCATTTTGCAAACGTATTAATGACTGTCACTTCCCACTAACCAGATCATTTGGCAAATTCGAAAAATCATGCCGGCTAAATTCAAAGCAAAATCTGCAGTTTGTATTCGTCGGCACATTTGGCGCATCCTCGTCAAAGGGTTGAAACTCACAAGTCATTTTGGCAAAATCTGCGAAAAATTCATTCACAAAAACAGCCAAAGAAATAACCATTAATTTTGGCCAAGTCAAACGCCCAGCCTAAAATCATTAGAGAGCAGATCTTAAATTATCGGGCAGAACCAATTCAATATTATAACTGACCAACTAATTTAAGGCCAGACAACTTGGCTAGTATTTTACAGTGTTTTCTCACAGTCCCAATACCAGTACCAGTCCCAGTCCCAGTCGCCCTCGCCCCTTACCAGAACCTATTGCAATTGTTCACGTATCCTTGCCATTACTCACACGACAGCTTGCGTCATTCATGAGGACAATGAGTGGCCCACCTGAGCAACTAAGTGCAACAGACACAATGTCTGCTCTGCTCTGACAAAAAATGTTCAAATTTATTATGCGAACAAGCGATCCCCCGGTCCATAATAATATCAATGTGACTTCTACGTGTGCACAATGGCTGCAATTTTTGAAACCGTATCAGACCGGTGGGCACTGACTCTCTCCACCTTTTTACCAGACAACCAGACAATGGCAATACGGTCGCCTGATAGAGGCGTGCAGGTCTGTCATCTACATCCATCTATCTACCTGTTGTCCCCTGGTCGGTCAGTCATGAGAAGATTTTTCCTGGCAGACAGTGCGTCGTCGTCCACAAGTGGCACAATGATCGAACTAATAATATGATGTCCTATTGATTTCTTCAATTCTGTTTGCAGCAAGCAGACACAGACACAGCGGCTGCACTTTGAGCACTTGGCCAAAATAAGAAAAAAAAAATAAATAAAAATAAAAACGAACAAATGGCATCCAGTTCAAATACACATTTCTCAAGATGATATGCTTTTCATCTGCATTTGGAATTGAAGTCGTCCAAATTCGACACTTGATGTTTGCTAAGTATTGTCCATTAATTGCTGGCAATTAATTAAAATGTTTGCTAGATTCAATAAAATCTCCTTTATATTCTGAAGTGTGGGAATGTACTTATATTCCATATGTACATAAATAATTACTATATATTTATGTCGATCAAATTGACAAGTGCTGAGTTATGGGCAACAGATTGAACTTTATGTACATAAGAAAATGGGAAAGTATCCAGGGCTTATTTCTGTTGGGAACACAAATTTGAAATTTGGTAGGGATTCTGCGGATATAATTGAAGTAGGCTGATCTGATTTATGATTAACAAATACTCATATTTCTCATAAAACGGACTTAAATTTTCCGCAGAACTGGTACAACTTTATACATGATAATGAACGGTGTAATTATGAATAATAATTATTTATGCACATAATTATTTATATAATTTATATAGTAGTGAAATTCCTATTTAAACCTGGCAAGTTATAGTGTGTAACTTATCTATAATTTATTATCTTTCATCAACAACGACGAATTAATAAATCAGTCAAGTCTTGGATTTTTATGAATTAATTTTTATTCTTCATCTCGTTGGATTTGAAAAATTATAATTCAGCAAGCGAAAAATATCAACAAAATTTATATACATAGATATTTTTATTATTAAGAAAAAAATTTAAGCTAAATAAAGTAATCACGGTGGTTTTATAACTTTAGAAAAACCCACTTAAAGATTAATGAAAAAGTTAACTAAAAAGGAATTATATATTTAAAGCATAATTCAATCTAATGAACATTTCTAAGAGTTGTCTGACTCAGTAATCTTTTTTTAATAAGCCAACAACATATATTTGTGAATCACATTAAGATGTTCCACAAACTACACAATTTTAAACAATTCTCTGGAACTTGAATTGAACTGAGAAATATAATTGATCTACTATAAAAGTAAACAAGACTGTATTGTTACCAAACAATATCAAGCGAAGTCACTTCCTAACAAGAAAGTAGTTTGGCTATCCATAACCAACTGACGGCTTGGAACAATTGCCATGTAGGAGGCACTAGCCTATCTGCCATTCATGACCACAAAAAGGCCAAACAAAAGTCGTCGGGTGGTCCAGAAATTTTGCAACCAGATAATTGCCAACTACCAGAATCAGGACCAGGAATTGGAGAACGTCTTCCACTTTCTACCCGGGCCACACAACGAGCCTGGCTGAGAAATTGAAATGTGTCCTTTGCACTAATAGAGAAATATACGGGCCATAATTTCGCAAGCCAACAATACTAAAGGAATTGAATGAGTGCTGCTGCTGCTGCAAAAAAAAACAACAAAAAGAGCAGTGAATAAAAAAAAATGGAGTCCCTGCCTCGTTGGGCAAAACAGCGTAGAAACGCGGTTGCTACCTTTCACAGCGCCAGTTCTCTCGGCCAAGCAAAGTGCGTGGACGGGTTTCAACCCCTCAAGGAACAACCCTCATCCCCTATGCTCGCACTGTCAAACACACACCCATGGGCTGGCAGGGGGTAGTGGCAGTAGTGGTAGTAGTGGTAGCCGTTGCCTGTGCGCTGACATTTCATACAAAGTGTCAGATGATCCATTTAATTGGGAAATTTATTGGCCAGCAGCCAAGCAGCGAGCAATACGAATCACGAAAGGGAATAGAAAAATAGGAGACAGTCAGTCTGGCCCTCTTGTTGGCTTTCTTTGGCTCGTATGTTTGCGGTTGCTGGAAATGCTTTCACTATTTCGAAAGGAGACTAAACCCATAAAAAAACAACTACAGACAAATTCGTGTAAAGAAATAGTTTTGTGTCGAACGCACGAGTAAAGTGCCACAATACCCCGGCAATGCCCGCAATCGGCTCGCATCTCAACGTGTGTGGCTGGCATGTTGGTATTTCTATTTTCCATTCTGATGCTACTTATATGCGCACATACAAGTATATATATATATATATATATATATATATATATATATATTTTGCTCGTTCCGATTATGAGACTTTCCCGCTAATTATGTTTGTACAGGCCACGCTTCAGAGCGTAGACATTGCTCAACATTTTCCAGCTACTTATCGACAGAAACGTTTGCCTTGGCGATTTGCAATCGTATTTTCCAAGCGTCTTGCCTAATCTTAGGCGGAAAAGTGGGTATGTCCCGACACACGCTAAACGATGCGTTTATCTGCATAAACACTCTCAATAAGTCGATTGTCTGCACTCTAATCTCTCAACCGCACCTAATGAGCGTATCTCTCCATTATCTCTCCCAGCAAATGTACGCAATTTGAAAACTAATCCTAACGCCAGGACTTACACAACTATGCGTAATACATCTGAAAAGATAGCTAAAT
This sequence comes from Drosophila fungiperda, assembly GCA_035042345.1. Taxonomy (NCBI): domain Eukaryota; kingdom Metazoa; phylum Arthropoda; class Insecta; order Diptera; family Drosophilidae; genus Drosophila; species Drosophila fungiperda. The sequence goes on along the minus strand of JAWNLM010000015.1, from coordinate 4,373,144 downwards.
ACACACATACATATGCATATGGGTCTCATATGGTCATTCCGCACATGTGGCATAAGGTGAGTCCTAATCTGTTTGGCCAAATAAACCGCAAATAGATAGTAGGGACAGATGCATATGCAAGTCAGCAGTTTATTTCCATACAAGACGAGCATTCAATTTGTTGAACTATAGCCCCGATTTACCCGCAATTAAAAATGCGTTTATCAATATTATGCAATTGCATTCAAATCAGACCAAAAATCGACCATAACAACCGAATACAGCGCCCAGCTGGACAACAAAACCCAAAAGGTAAACAGTAGGTGGTGCCGGAAGTGCCACAAAATTCAAAACAAACAAACTTTGCTGAGAGTCCGTTGAATTAGGTATATTGATGCAGTTCCCATCGAAATGAGCCAACAAACTAATCAAAACTAATGATGACATAATTGGCTCGATCGACAAGCCAAAGGAAGCAGGACAGTGTGTCCTGTCCTGTGTGTGTAATGGGCATGACATCGAATAGAAATAGGAAGTGGTTGCCGCAGCGCTGAACAAAGCCACACACCGAATAATGTCCTTGCAAGGAAACAGCCATCAGTCAGGGGTCCTCAGCAAGACGGAAAGAACAGTTTAAAAAAAAAAAACAGAGGAAAAAAGATAATTGATTTGTTTGCAAAATGCAATGCGATGACACCTTTGATTTTGATGGCCACGGTGTGGTCCTTTTTTGCAATTAGCTGGAACGTTATAATTACAATGAGGAAATTGTTGTGACATTTGGTAAAAGTCAAAAGTATTGAGCAATTCATCAATAAAAACTGCCACACAGACTGCTTTCCTATTTCAAATTACTTTTTCTTACAGATTTTTTGTGTTTTCTTTCCTTTTTTAGTTTTGGGTTTTTGCGGATGCTGCCCCGCGGCGTAGCGTGTGCTACTGTACAGTTCCCATTCCCATTAATTAGGATAAGACTTTTAAATAATTTATATCTTAACAATGACTGTTTGTTTTATTTGTATGCTCATCAAAATGTATATAAAACGAGTATAAAAAGTTCATTCGAGTATAAAAATGCATGGAGTAAAATACGTTTAAAATACATGTGTAAATTGTATAATTTGTATCTTTTGTGTTGCTTTTATCAAGTTTCTTTGTGCTATCGAAATGCGTATCAGACTTGACCAACATCATAAGGATAGGTATGCTGACTTATGAACTACCAGAAGGATAAAGATAATAATAATAACTTTTAGATACAGATTTGTATTCGATAATTATTAAGTGGCAGGCAGGGGCATCTTTTCATTAAGGCACAAACCATTGGGCCGCTGAGATTACATGGTGTCCGCATCGCTTGATCGAACATTTTAACATGAGGTTACATTAGGGTTACAACTCCTTTCTCTCCGCCTAGTAGAGCATGATCGCCGCCGTATTTTTATCTTTGCTTAGCGGCTCCAAACGATGGCGGTCGCGATGCTCACGTCGCTTGGCATATAACAGAATTGTTATGTTGATGAGGACCACAATTGTGGAAATAACAACCAGGTAGAAACTGTAGCCAAGGTAGGCGAGGCCGTTGCTGTACCAATGTTGCTGATGCTCGGCTATGAGGACATTGTGGATGAGATACTGATAGAACTGCACCAGCCAGGCCAAAAATGCAACCACCTGAGCGCCCGCAGCTGAGACATTGGCGGTCAACAGTAGAACCATGGTACCGTTTTTCTTAGCAGCCGATGCCGACTTGAGCACAGCAGCTATAGCAGCAACCGCACAAGCCAACAATCCGAATCCAGTGCCAAGTGTGGTGAGCAGCCATAGCCAGAAGCTGGTGTCCCCGTGCTCGGTGCGAATGAAAGAGTAAACTGCAGAAATGCGTTGTTATTTAATAAAAACATACTTTAATTCAATTGCTAACTCACCATCAACCGGATATGTGCGCACTCCAATTCCATGATCTAAGTTCAGGTTGCCATAGAACAATCCTAAGTTAACATCCCCCCTCGCTCCCGTCGAATTGCCGCGTTTTGGATATGCACGTACCCAGTGATTGGTCGTTATGCTGGCCAGCAGTAGTCCGATAGCCAGGCAACTGCCAAAGAATGTGGAGAAGACGAGGGCACGGGTGCGAATGCTCATTTTGATGGATCTGCTGTAAGCAAAATAAAAATATTTTATCAAACGGCTCAGGCTGCATACTGAAATTGTTGATAACAATATGTAATATATGTAATATATACACAATAAGCTTCTTTAAATTGCCATTGACGCAGGCAACAAAGAAAGTGCAACAAAAGCAGCAGCCACAAACCTTGCAAATGGGCCTCCGCGGCAATAGTTGTCGTTATCGTTAATTTCGCGGTCGTCCTCCTCAATATATCTTTGTATCATTGGCAGTTTGGGTTTTTGTAATTATGGATATTCTTAGAAATATATGTAAATTCTTAATTTTGCTATTCCGTTTCCCAATTTTTTGGTCGCTCAAATTGCGATTTTCCTGCGATTATAGACAATGTTGTGTTTTCCCTGTGACTTGTAAGTGTTGGGTAATACTAAGTGCTGGAAAAAGAGCAAATATTTTGTGGAATCTGGCAGCATGGCTATAAATGAAAACACAAATATCCTATGGGCAACGCTACATAGAAAAATAGCGCGTAATTTGTGCGTGACGGGAAAAAAAAGTTTTTATAATAAATATGAGCGGCCGCAAACAAAAGGGTGCCGAAAACATAGAAAATCTGTGTCCAGTAGCCAGGTAAATTTGTGTGTGCGTTTTCAAATTACGTTGCAATCGACTGGTGCAGTCGTACCTATTGCCGGGTCAGCAAAAGGCGCGAATTATTTCAGTGACGTCACACGTTGCTGCCAAATAAAATAAAATAGTGCATATGCAATTAAAGAAAGGTGCTTGACCCATGCTGACCAAGCAACTGGCCCACTTATTGCGCTCTGAGCACTTTTTAATTAATGACCCCCTCGCCATCTGACCGCTTATTACAGAAAACGCTCGACAAGTAAGAACGGCGGCACCGCTGCAACGAAAGCGTCGATCTACGAGCACACCTCGTCTCCCTCCGCACTGACGTTTGAGACACTCGAGGAAATGGGCTTCGGCATGTTGGACTCAGAGGAGAGCAGCTCGTCCGCTCTGTCAGCGATTGCACTGGCGGTGAGCAACACCAGCGATGAGAACTCAAACGAGACGACGCCCATCACAACGAGTGTACCTCGCATGACGCATCAGCAGACGCGCTTAAGTCTTAACTCGACCTCGTCCACGCTTGATAATAGCACCATCAGCAACAACACTTTGATCGATGTTTACTCCGAGGATACGCAGGAGCGTTTGCTGTTGCAGTCGGCGGAGAAGCTGCACGCCTTGGCGCAGGCAAGGCGCACAACTTTGTGCAATATTGGAGAGGCTGGTAGCAACTCCAATTCGCCCAGCAAGCGCACCAGAAATCCTCTGGCCACCGTCACATGCAATAATCAAAATGAGGCATCATTGCTGCCACCGCCACAGGCGCAAATGCAACTTCAACAGCAACAAACGACACTCAGTTTACTGCCCTCTACCAGCAAACAGGCGCTGTTGTTGGTTCAAAAGAAAGTTGTGGCGACTCCGCCACCCCTGCGACTGCTGCGACCCAGCGACAACTTCTTTGTGTATCGCACGCCAGCAATGATCGCCCACATTAGCAGCGGAATCAACTATTTTGATAAGCTCTCCGATGAGATTCTGCTGGACATATTCAAGTGGCTGCCAAAGAAGACCCTGCTGCGCATAGCAACCGTTTGTCGTCGCTTTCATTACTGTTCCAGCGATGAGACGCTGTGGACGCGTTTGGATCTCGGGCTGCGCACACTGCGTCCCCATGCCCTCGAGCAGGTGGTGCGTCGAGGAGTGCCTGTCTTGCGCCTCGCCCAAACAGACGTAAGTTAAAGTGAACAATTTCCAAAACATTTGCGCTTCTCTAATGATTTCATCTCCCACACAGATACAAGATCCAGCCTTTACATGCGATCTGTCTTCCATCGATTTCCAGTCGCGACTGCAATATTTGGACTTGAGTCTTGCCTCAATTTCGCTCAGCTCTTTGCACACTTTGCTTGCGCATTGCCGTCAACTGAAGAAACTTAGCCTTGAGCATGCGGATGTCAATGATGAGATATGCTTTGAGATCTCAAAGAACCAAGCTCTGGAGACACTCAATCTCTCAATGGTTGGCGGCCTGCAGGCCAGCAACGTTCGTCAAATGATGGAATCGCTCAAGAAACTCATCAGCCTGAATATATCGTGGACTGATTTAAGCGCTGACGCTGTCACCGCACTAGTTACTCACATCCCTTCCAATGTCATCCGATTGAACGTTGCCGGCTGCCGACGAGTCCTCTTTGATGCACGTAAGCTGCCCGCCTGCTATGACAAAATAGACCAAACTGATTTCACAATTCAAATTTGCGTTCGTTCCAGATGTTGTCACACTGCAGAAGCGCTGTCCACAGCTGCTTGAGCTCGATCTTTCGGACTGCAATAGCTTGACGCCGACAGCACTGGCGGCTATCATGAAGTTCAACAGCCTTGAGTACTTGTCCGTATCGCGATGCTATCTGATACCCGCCGCGAATTTCATGTATGTTCTGAGCCCAATTCTTGATAACTTTTTTCGCTAATTTAACGCATTTTTAGAGAACTCAAAAATATGACATCTCTGACATATCTGGACATTTTTGGCATGCTCTCGGATGCCGCAATGGAGGTACTGGAGAAGCAAATGCCGAAAATTAGCATCAACAAGTTTATACACAGCTCGGTGGGGCGGCCAACAGTTGGCACGCGTCGCACCTCCATTTGGGGCATGCGCACGCGCGACTAAGACTCCCATAGAATCCATAGAAATTAATTCAGATTATTTTTGTTGCGTTAATAAGCCGCCTAGCGCAGTTTTAATATTCAATTCAATGACAATAATTAAATGTCACGTTTGGCTTTTCCAATTATACACATATTTGTTGCTGTAGTTTACTCATCGTCCACCTCGCTGGGTGGTGCTTCTGGCTTCTCCCACGACCATTCATCCCAGCGGACGCAGTCCTTGACGCTTTCGAGGAAGCCCATTTCAGACGGGCAACGCAACTTGACAGCGGGCTCATTGAGCGACTCACATTTCCAGAACGCTGTAGGATCCCAGTTATCGCGATAAATGGCCACATCCAATTCCTCCTGCGTCTTGCAGGCCGGCTGGCCATCGCCATGATAAGCGTTGGCCAAACTGGCGCCTGCTATGAGAACCAAACAGATTGCAAGCTGAAATTTCATTTTACCTCAACTGATGCCCAATCATTGGACCACTGCTGGTTTTTATAGTTAGCCCTGGTGCAGTGATAAGCCAAGTCAAGTGCAGTCAGTACCAGCAAATGCTTTCAGTAATTGGCTGTGGTGGCTGTGCAAACAATTGGTAACAATTTGGCTGACGCAAATAACAGCACAAAATACTATCTCTTTGCAACTTATTTTCTTGTATCCAAGAACAACATTAGCGAGGCGTTTCCATCTCAAAATAATAATATTTTTCCATTATTTTATTATACAAAATTTATTTCCTGCTTACAGATTAAGTTAAGTCCCAATATTAGTAAATATAATAATAATATGTTATTCAAATGAAATAGACGGATTTCTAACTCGATCATAAACCTTTCCTATTAAAATTAACAATTTTATAAAAATTTATTGCTACTATAATTAACGCAAGACATTTTATAAAAATGAACTGCATTCAAAATACAAATCAAACTTTTTTCTTTTGTCGGGTGGTAATATCTGTGTACTTCGCATGGCATGTTTTAGCTAAGTTTACCACAAACAAAAAAGTTCTGCATACGGTTAGGCAAGTAAGATGAAATGAGACTTCAATTCAGCTATATAAATGTAGATTTTTAAACTACATCGTACATTAAATTAGGAATGACGTCGAATGACGTCACTCGTCGAGAATCTAAACTTTATCTAATTTTGATTTCTTCGTTCTGCTATTTTAGCTGTTTTAAAAATGTTTCTATCCGGTACATTATTCAAGTATTCCAAATTTTTCTGTCTCGCATCCAATGAGAAACTAAAAATAAAGCCAACTAGAAAATCTATCGCCTTTTTTCAGTATCAATAAAAAACAAAGAAATAAGCCCATGATTATCGTAAACTGATATTTAAAAATCGAATTATAACCGTGCTTGTATGATGTATAAGAGTGACTCGTTCTTATACAAAGCAGTGCTGCCACATCGTATTACAATAAATATTCATAAAATGCCTAAAAATGACAGCGCACAAGGGCAGAATTTTAGTCTAGTGCTGAACAGCTTGCTGGTTTCTTGTAGGCTTTGTAATTTTCTTTCTTACAACTTTTACATTTACATAACATTTCAAAAGACCTTTTGTTTAAAAATTTTTGTTTAGTTTATTCAACGACAGAAGCACATACAGCGCATACAACCAGTACTAGCAGAAGTGCGACATTGGCTAAAACAACCTGTAAGACCTTGAGATTTCTAAATCTAGAGCAAATCATGCGCATGTATTCAAGGAGGACGCTAATCTCAAGTGTATTCTGTATTTTATATCAGCTATCCACATACAACAACAACAACAACAAGAATCAAAATGTCTGTCCGCCGCACAATGTCTACGAGCGCCCAGGAGTGGCGCAGTTATTTTATGAGCACCCATTTCTGGGGCCCAGTTGCTAATTGGGGTATTCCAATAGCTGCGATTGCCGACGCGAACAAGCACCCAAAGTTCATCTCTGGCAGAATGACACTTGGTAAGGTTATAACCAGTTTACCAGCAACGTTTACAAATTACCATAAAAGCTTTCGTAATCAAAAGACTCTTTCATGAAGATACGATTTATTATTCTGGGCTGCTAATCAGAAAGCACTGATAGTTCAGATTTGAGATAGTCCGAACAGTCTGGCAGATAGTTGAGCGCCAGATTGTTTTGTATTTCTTAATGAATATAAATAGAGTTCTTCTTCCTCTTCTCATTTCAGCATTGACGCTATATTCGTGCATCTTCATGCGCTTCGCCTACAAAGTTCAGCCCCGTAACTGGTTGCTATTTGCTTGCCACGCCACAAATGCTACGGCACAGACTTACCAAGGAATTCGTTGCCTTAAATATACGCACTCCCAAGAAGCATCCGCGTAAATTATTTCAATCCCAACCCCATACCCCGATCTGAAAAGCGCGCGATTTTACAACACAAATATTTGAGAAGCTAACGAAGCGCTACAATCGCAGCAGCAGCAAAAATGACACCAACTTCAGATTACTGCAGTCACGCAAACCCTTTCATCAAGCGTAATTGCACTTAATTTGGTTAATTTCTCTGGCGGATGCTTCAATCACAGATTGTTGTTGTTGAACGAACGCTGAACACCAAACAAATCGAGGCTATGCAAACGAGTCAACGGTGCTGTTTTTGAACTTAAAGTTCTTAGGGTTTTGGTTTTAAAAATCAATTTACAAATTCGTCTAACGATATGATTCAAAATTAATGTGCATTAGACTAATTAACATTACCTGTCTAGAATCTTGAATAAACAATTTAACTAATTGCCTCATTTTAATGGTTTTCAACATAATTCAACATAAACAATTGCAATAATGCACATATTGATGACCATGTGATTAATTTGCCGATAATTGCGGAAGAAAGTCTTCGTACTCATTGCTAATTGTTACAATTGTATTTCAATTCCTAGAGAAAAGTAAAAAAGAAAATAAGAGGATATATTGATTTCGTCCCTAAGGACATGCGCTTTATTAAAACGATTTTGTATATATAGTAATTCTAAAACATACGTGGAATACATTTATGCATTTGCTTGGACAACATTTAAATTTTTTTTTTTTTGTAACAATTTTTTGTGTTTTTGTGATAAAAGAATATTTATATATATAATTGTAATTAATCGCTACTTCATTTTTTTGTTTTTTTTTTTTGATTTTTGTTGCTTCTAATGAGCTTGAAGATACGTTTAGATGTTGATTACAATTATTATATATGTAAAACATAAGTATAAAAACATTGATTAAAATTTGACAATTGCAAACATAATAAAAATACGAATAAAAAAATTTAAAAATCGTGCGCTTTTTATGTGGCGCTTTTAAAGCATGCATACGCACTTACAATTAAAAAAAAAAATAATATTCATCAATTTTAGCTTAATGCTTAATTTTTGATGTTTAGTTTTTTTGTTATTTTTTTTTTGGCTCTTCGAGTGGGGCCATAAAATACAGCGACTTGTTCAACGACTACCTTAAAATTTGATAATTACTAATCCTACAACTAACACTCTCCGTCGCAATATGCGATCAGCTAGAGGCTCAGGATTTATTGACTATTGCATGGCTACGAGAATCTCAATGCTCCTGCTCGGTCTTGACGTATGTGCTTCTCCGATGATGATTATGATACAGGAAATCTACTATCTTCTGTAATCGATGCTTTAGACGCTGCAGCTGTTCACGCAGCTCTTTATTCTTCGCCTGCAGGGCATCCTCCTCCTTCATTTCATTCTGCTCACGGCTCTTGGTCTTCATGCGCGAGACACGGCTGGCCTCATTGTTCTTAAGACGATCCAGGTAGGATTTTGCTTCTTCATCTGTCATTGTGGACATACGATCCGGATCGGGACCATCAGCATGCTCCTTGGCTGGACGTCCACGCTTGCGCTTGGACTTATCGGTTGCGGATGTTGTGACGCTGAACTGAGATGTGCTGGTAGTGGAGAAGGCAGGTGAAACAGGAGCAGTGATGAAGCCGCCGAATTCAAGCTGGCACGTTGGCTCAGGCGATTGGGCGATGCTCACTGAACTTGTACTGTTGGGTGTATTTGGCGCTGAGAAATAATCTGGTAGTATGGTGGAGGTGACATCCTCAATGCTGCGCAGATCTTCATAGATTTTATCCTGTGTGGAGACTTTGTTGGTGAAATTCAGCTTTAAAGAAAAAATAAAAACAGTTAGCTACAATGTTCCGATCTCGATCGGTAGATCAAATTCATCTAATTCCGGAATTCAGTACTCACTTCCTCAAGGTTAAGCATCTGCTCGATGATGGAGGGCGTGTTGATGGCATCTGATTGACTGATTTGTGATTTGTTGAAGTTAAGTTTAAGTTTGAGGCGTTTTTGTGGCATTGACTCGGCTACAGTTACAGTGGCTGCACGCTTGACACCCAGAGTGGGCATGGCGTCGGGCATTGCGACCAAATGGCAAACATCTTCGTTGACTCCCTCCAGCTGGCTTAGGCCAGAGCCAAACAGAGGCTGACTGAAGCCGTAGGAGCTGTTATCCATGCTGTTCTCATCGGCCAGCATGGGCAGCTCTGTAAAGCATTTGATGGTCTGGCTATTTGAGTAGAAGGATCCCTGTGAAAAGTTGCCAAGCATTGGATTTTGGGAACTCAACAGTATGTTGTCCAGGCTAACTTCCTCGCAGCGATTGCTATTGATGTCGATGCCATTGCACATTGAGCCCATGTCGAGGGCCAACTCCTCGCCCTCCTCAAATAGTTGAAAGTTTAGTTTATCCATATCAGTTAAGTCGCTGTTAATGTTGTCGCTGTAATTGCTATCCATGCCCTGATTGCATTGATCCATTTTCTTGCATTCAATGAGATCCTCGGCAATCAAGTTTATATCAAAGTCAAAGTCTAATTTATCCGTCTCGGTTAAAATCTCTGTTCCAATCTCCTCGTTTGTGTTGTTGTTGCTCGTTGACAAACTTGCTTCTATATTTTGCAGGTATTCTACGAAAGACACAAACTATTATTAATACCAATTCCAATGCAAATTAATTTGTATGTTATTTGTGATTAATTTATTCGAGTAGTTCGTCATATTCATGTTTAGTATGGGTGGATTTTCTCTGTAATGACCACTTATTGCGATTGTTTCACATTTACTTTTTGGTTCAAAAAAGTATGCAATAATCTTAAATTCAAAAAAAGATTCATATTTGTTTTTAAATTGGTTTTAAGATTTGCTGCATACTTTTTAGATCACATACAAATTGAGACAGAGACAACTAGCTATACATATTCAGTTGATACATACGCTATCTCGCTTGTCTTAACTTTGTTGTGAAATTCAACAAATGAAAACGAAAAATGGCAGGAAAATAAAAAGGGTGCAAATTCAATATAATTATAAAAATTATTGCGCGAGATACATTAAAACATAATTAAAAACAAATAATCGTCGCACCCCCAATTTTATTTGTAGAAAATGTTTGAAATTGATTAAAGAGAAAATACTAATAACACTTGTAAAATCAGACAGTGCAGAGAGAAACAAGAAACAAAGAGAAAATAGAGAATTGCGCACATGACGCTTGCGCTTGCGAACATGATCATTCATGTTTACGGCCGTCTACTGAACTTTTGTTGTTGAAAGGGTAAAAAAAATCAAAGCAATTAGAATTGTGTTTTTTGGTGAATTTAATATGTAAATAAGAAATGCACAAAAATTACTTGCATGTCGGCCTAAAATAACGAAAAATGGCAGGAAAATAAAAAGGGTGCAAATTCAATAAAATTATAAAAATTATTGCGCGAGATACATTAAAACATAATTAAAAACAAATAATCGTCGCACCCCCCCCAATTTAATTTGTAGAAAATGTTTGAAATTTATTAAAGAGAAAATACTAATAACACTTGTAAAATCAGACAGTGCAGAGAGAAACAAAGAGAGAATAGAAAATTGCGCACATGACGCTTGCGCTTGCGAACATGATCATTCATGTTTACGGCCGTCTACTGAACTTTTGTTGTTGAATTGGTTATTAAAAGGGTAAAAAAAATCAAAGCAATTAGAATTGTGTTTTTTGGTAAATTTAATATGTAAATAAGAAATGCACAAAAATTACTTGCATGTCGGCCTAAAATAACGAAAAATGGCAGGAAAATAAAAAGGGTGCAAATTCAATAAAATTATAAAAATTATTGCGCGAGATACATTAAAACATAATTAAAAACAAAATATCGTCGCACACCCAATTTAATTTGTAGAAAATGTTTGAAATTGATTAAAGAGAAAATACTAATAACACTTGTAAAATCAGACAGTGCAGAGAGAAACAAGAAACAAAGAGAGAATAGAGAATTGTGCACATGACGCTTGCGCTCAAACGAACATGATCATTTATGTTTACAGCCGTCTACTGAACTTTTGTTGTTGAATTGGTTGTTAAAAGGGTTGAAACGAAATCAAAGCAATTTGAATTGTGGTTTTGGTGAATTAAATATGTAAATAAGAAATGCACAAGAATTACTTGCATGTCTGCCTAAAATAACACCTCAACATTATTGAGCTAGTGCAATAATTAATTACTTTTGAAGATACAAAGAAAATAAATGTTTGGTAATTAAACTTGGCGCAGCAAACGAGATAATATGATAAATATTTTTGCAGTTGGTGAACCTGCCCATAATGTTTATAATATTTAATTTTTCTGTCCAAAATTAAACTAAATCTCATTGAACATTTTTTTTTTATAATTTTCATGAAATTAATTTATATTGAACAAAATATTAATTTTCATAAATATTCACCTTTTATTCGGCTTTTAGAAACGTATTTTTGAGCGCGCTGCCGCTGCTAATGTGGAATGCGTTCTTCTCCTCTTCAAGTATCAACGAAAACTGATTTCATATGTCAAGCGCACGCTTCATATGCGAAAATGTAAGCTGGGTCGACGTGCGATCCAATGAGCGAGAGAGCACACGAAGACACCTACACGAATAAACACGGCAACTGCGAGAGCCAGCTAGTGTCTTTTGACAATATCGCTGTCACGTTCTTTCGCACGTATCTCAAACTGGGATTTGTTCTCCCGCAATTTCAAGTGTTGTTGTAGCAGTAGGCCCTGTTAGCAAGCTATCATACATACAAATTATTGTGTGTAGTTTGGTCTCTTAATGCACCAATACATTGAAAGTGGAATTTCATCAGAGCAGCGAATTCAAAATATTTATATACATAAGTGTAAATATGGCAGTTCTGCGAAGTGGCTAATTTTTTTATACTAAATCATTGCAACTTATTAAAACGATTTTTTTTTTGTTAAACATGAGCAGAATAAGACAAACGACAACCTATGTATAAATAAAAGCCGAACCACATCGCGTATACGCGATGCATAAAATTATATACATATACATTATCCATATATATGTTGGAATGCATCTGTATCTGAGAGCCAAATACCGGCCGGCACAAATCAGCTGTCCCGCTCTTTTAGAGCGAAAGAGAAGGCTGTGTGATGATCGCCAACAACAGAGAGAGTGCACACATACTCCTACAAGTGGTGGCAAGGTGGCAACGAATCGCTTTCAGAGCGAGAGAGTCGCTCTTATATTTTGCAAATCATGCTAATCGAATTTCACAACAATTACAGTAAGAAGGATCTAATAAATGGCTAAGCACGTGCATTAAAAATTTTGTCTATGTACACCTAGTAGGGTAGGCAGACATTTTTTTAAGTATGAGACACAAGTGATTAAAACCCCAACATATTATATATATCTAGGTCATGAATCATCAAACGCCATTGCACTTGAATTAACGTATGATTTTTTTAAAAACCAATAACACACAGGGAACTTGTACACATATAATTATATATGTAGTTTTGTGTTAAACAAGAAGAGAGGCCTGAGCTTTTTTTTTTGCCATGATGAGCGCATTTAAATTTATTTTGCCTGCATGCCATGCCCATTTATGGAGACAGGAGTCGCCACCTATGGGGATTGCTTTCTGCAGCTTTCAGGTAACCGAAGAAGTGAGTTATTATTTTTAGCTTCTTGTTATATATATTATATATTACGAAAGCGCTTGGTAATGCATTTTTATTTTTTTTATATGCATCTGTAAAATATATATTCCAAATACTTATAGGAACAAAGAAAATATGCTTAGAATTGATGTGGTTGTAACCACAGTTTGCATGCGCTATATAATGTATGGCCACTTAGCAGAAATTCATTTGAAAACTTTAAGCTGACCAAGATACATATTACATATATATATATATAACTTTGCAAAAGGGGTCTTTATGGATGCATTTTTACCACAAAATGCGAAGTTACAATTTGTGTTGTTAGACTTGCTCAAAAACAAGTAGTCACGAGCAAATCGCATGAGTCATAATCGAAACAAAGAAAAATATAGTCACAGAAATTTAGATTAGAGATTGATAATAGTTGGATGCTCTGCATTCTTATGGCATATGATGGTGTTGCAAAAAAAAAAGCAAATTTTTTAGGTTGATTTTTTTGAGTTCTCACTAAAACAAAAATTTAATTTTTTTAATTCACTTCAGAAATTTCCTTATACAATATTCTTTTGCGCAATGGGAGAATGATTGTATTAAACATGTCATCAGAATCAAAACAGAATGTCTAGCCTGTAGATGTAGAGACTAAGAAACATAGAAATAAACCCAATCGAAAACTAAACGTAATGTTGATTAGCAATCAAGCCCACTCTATCATATTTATTTGCGAATGTATAGTAATGACTCAATCCAAAAATATTCTTTCTACATACACATTTGGCATTAAGGTATACATTTTCGAAAGACAAAACGACGCAATCGTCAGAAAAAAGCAGACTATGTATAATATATACTAAAATATTTTTTAGTAATGTATAACAAAGACACGTCATTCTTTTGCTATCGGCGGGGTAAATTAAATGCATTGAAAATACATAAATAAAATTAATTTATACTCACTGACACAGTCTCTTTAACTGTAAGTACCTAAGCAATCAAAGTTGGATCTTGCCAAATTATATCCCTTTCCCCTAACAATTAGGAACATACTCTATACAAATTTTTACAGCCAAGCCCTAGAAATCACCTAGAGACATTCAATTGTTGATATTTTTGAAAACAATACATTTTAATAACGAAATAAAACATAGAAGATTTTGTCCAATTTAGAAGGTACACTAATATAACTTTCAAACTTTACTAATCTCTGCGCCAGAATAGCAATTTAAAATATCCTGTAATGACCTAATATAAAGTTAAAAAGTAAATTAATCAAATATCTTTGGAAATATTTGTCAGCCTGAATTGAATGTGGTTCCTTGGCGCCAGAAAGATTGTGAATTGTTTAACCCAATGCACAACCAATCTGGCATTAGGCAAAATAATATGTACTCTATCGACTGCTGTGTGGTCGCAATGGGTCATTGCACTGTGATCTTCCACTTCATCAACTCGTGGTAACGTACCTCGATGTCATAGGCAGAATGGAGCACCGGACTAACCCTCCATTGCAGAAGGGGCAGCAGCCGGTCCCCGATCGATGCCTGCTATCTGACTCTTTCTCTAACTGATTGTTTGGCCATTCATTTGAGTATTGGCTACTCGATTTCGATTTAATTTTCGAACAGTAATGAGAGAGTGCTGGTACAAATTACACACACAAAAACACAGTACTCACCATCAATGAACACCGGAACATCAATCTCTTCAACTGTAGCAGTAGGCATTGCTCCACTCATATCCTGGTGGGACTGCATGTCTGCACCTGTCAGATGTATACCAGCCATTGACGCCAAAGTCAGGGGCGTGCTCGAAACCTGGACCGTCTGGTTCACCATTGGCAATGTCGATTTTGACGGGTCGATCTGGTCGACGCTGTTTAGTTGAGAGTTCAAGCTGTTCAAGCTGTGCTCTGGTGAGTATATTGTCCCAATCGATTTGTTGGTTTCTTTCACGATACGGGATGCTGTCGTTGAGCTTGTAAAGTTCACGGAAGAGTTCGCAGTAGTCGAAGCACGTTTCACTGAAGCCGTGGCTGGTACCGACCCTGGTAAAAAGGGTATTCTGATAAGACGAGTTCGAGGCGCAATCTGCTCTGTCCTGCTGAACTTGCTGTTGTTTGTGCTGTTCCTGTTGTTGCTGTTGTACGTGGGCACCTTGATCAATATAATTCTTGGATTGGGCAGCGTGTTTATTACGATCGGTATGGTTGTCGTTTTCGTCGTTGACGTCAACATATCCGAATCCGTCGTAGGCACTGTTTGCTTGGTTCTCTTCTGCGAGCAGTTGCAGTTGGGCGAGTAGAATCTTTCGCCAGTTGACAGGTTGCTCTGATCTGCCTCGTATGTTGTTTCCGTTACTCGTGCTGGCTCCTGGATCATCAATATTATATCTCTGGGATTTTCGGTACTCCGTCTGGTTGCGGCTTGAATTGATGCCGTTGATGCAATCGATGACGCTGTGCTGACAGTTGTTGATGCCCTTGGTTTGCTCGGTTTTGTGGTAGTTGTGATTGTTGCTGTTGTCTGATTCGGTCTTGGCCCTATTTTGGCTGGCTGAAACTTCGACTGTGAATGCCATTTTGAACGAGGCTATTCGACGCAAATTTCCAATCATATTTTCAAATTCATCGTTAGAATTCATATTTTTATTTTTTTTGGTGAACGGTTTATTGGTTTCGGTTTGACAGGATTTCAAAATATATACATTTTTCATAATTTGAATTATATTTGATTGATTTTTCAGGATTTTTCGATGAGTGGAGCAAGCGCATTATAGAGTTTTGGTTTGATTTTGTTTGTTTTTATGTGAAAGAAAGTAGACAAAAGAAAAAGATTTTGTTATTACACAGATCGACGATCCTTTTGATAGGGCTATCGCCACTAAATGTTGCGGAATGTGCGAAATGTTGTGTATTGGATTAGATGTACGCGCAGATCGTAAGTATATCTTCAATAGGTTAGAGACATCAATAAACTGTCAAAAAGCAGAGATGACATGATATCTCCGACCATTGAGTTATAAATCACGGCGAATTTTATTTTAGCAGGATTCGTACAGCAAATGGATGAGTATTGTGAGTGTTTGGTGTTTTATTATTTTTTTTTTGAGGCGTGTATTTTTTTGTGAGTATGTTTCCTTTTCTTTTTCTTTTTTCTCATGCCTTTTCCAATATTTTCCTCTTTTTATGTACACTTTTTTTTTAAAGTATATATACATTTTTTTTTTGGAATTTATCCTTTTTTGTAATTTTTTTTTTAATTTTTATGGAATTGCTCCTTTTTTAGTTTTGGAATTATTCCTTTTTTATATTGGAATTGCTCCTTTTTTATAATGGAATTACTCCTTTTTTTGGATATGATCCTTTTTAAATTGGATTTATTCCTTTTTTGTGGAATTACTCCTTTTTTCAATATACATTTACATATGTAAATAAATGTATTATTTTTTTTCAAATAACAAACTTACAAACTAATCAGTGGTAGTGGTTAATTTAACCAAGCAGGCAGATGAGGCTTACAACTAAATGTAAGAATAAATGTGGATACTCACTTTTAATTTACCGTTGGAAAGGAACAATGAAATTGTTAGGGAACTGTAAACAAGTTCTAAAAGAGTCGTCGGCACAACTTCCTTTTAGACTGAAAAGAGAGAAGAATAAAATGTCTTATTACTTATGATTTCTGATGTACGTATATACGTGTAAATGTAAATGCGGATTTATGTAATAATAACATTATCTGTCGAGTAGTTGCACACTTGTTTGATTCACTTCAATATGTACTATCTATAAAACATAAATTAGTCGTCTTATATGAAGTACTTCCTTATTCGAAACACCCCGCAAATCCATGATAGTCGACGATAAGTTTTAGGGCACATACCCCACCTCTTTCTCCATTCCCCCTTTTCAAACGCTTTATGCGAAGCGAGCGAAAAAGATACAGTCGAAAGCAAAAGCTTCAAATTGAATTTCACAACAATGGTATTAACAAAATGGCTGCCAATGCCACAGTGGCAAAAAAAAAAACAACAACAAGTCCAGGCCTAATCAGTAGTTGGATACTCCCGATCGAGGCACTGTCAATGCTAACAGCAATAATTATCTACCCTGGTGCCATTTAGATAATGGCACACGGGCATGAATACATACACAAACACAGTGTTTTTGCAGATAATTGGACGTATCGCAATCTTGTTGACATATCAAATCGTGCGCCAAAGCAACAACGAAAAGCAATTATTAATTGCTAGGAAAAAACCCTAGCACCTCATACAAACCTACATATGTACATATTATTAGCCCACACTTAAACTAACACACTATATTCAATTAAATAAGCATTTAATTAGCAGCACACAAAAAGTAATCGGCATAAGAAACCCCCTACAAATTTGCATGCGAATCTGTGTGTGTATATTTTAGTGTCCGTCCGACTCTCGCGATCTTGAGTCGTTGCCAAAGAAAATATTTGTTTGTGTGTGTATTTTTATTAACGCATATGCTTATGTGTATGTGTAGATATGTCTGTCATTGTTTCTTGTTGTTGTGCCCTTAGTACAAAATGGCGGCCGCAATAATTAAGAGCTTTCGGCATATAGTATATGTATTTAACTAATTCCTCGAAAACACTTTTCGCATAACTCTTTACATATTATTGATTTCAATATTTACTTACAATAATATACTTCTTTTATCTCCAAGCGCTGTTGGCCGGCTGTCAAAACCTGACCGAAAAATTCACTTATTTTATTAAGAGACGCAATTTATTAGGTGGTCTGTGAAACCACCTCTTGAATGTCTGATCGCGATTTGCCGTTTCTAATTAAATTTGCTTTAACAAATGCGTAGTTGTTGTTCCACGTAGAACAACAACAGTTATATAAAACTTGTACAATATCTGTAAAAACACTCTTTATTCTTTACTAGCAATTTGCCTTTTTGATATTTATTGCTTTATATTCCACTTTTCACAATGAATATTGCTACAAACTTTGTTGAGTCACACTCAACCGATTGCTTGTAGTATTAACTTGGAATTGAATCGACGAACAGCGAACGAAAAGAAATAAGCACCACGCAAGTCAGAAATGTGTACAACACTGCAATTCTCATGAATTTAGTTTCGTTGTGAAATTCAAAAAGCACAGCGCAAACCAGTTTTTCACAGTCAGATAACTTACTGAGCGTGTATGTGTGACACAGATACTCGTATTCACGTAAGCGAAAGCTCTATGTGGAGCGAGCTTTTTGTCATGATGGCAGCGCCACGGTTCTTTACAGCAACGGACAAGTATGTGAAGTTTGCTACGTCACTGCATTTAAATAAAATTGATTCTCACCAATATTCCACAATGAGTTTGGATATTAAAATAGCAGAAATTACAAATGTGATATATAAATTTAAAATATTTAAAACTAGACTGTTAGTTAGTAGCTTAACATAGCTTTTTATTACAAATTTCAAGCGGATGACGTCAGTCTTTTACATGAAATTTGCCGCGCATTGCATTACCATTACTCTCCTAACTCTGTCCCATATCAACTTTTGTCTCTTAGGTTGCCGGCCGGCCGGCAATTGCTGTATTTAGTTTGGAAAAAATTTTTTTGGTTCGTTCTCAAAAACATTATTATTTGTAATTAAATAACTAGATATAAATATATGCTGGCATACATATAAGTTACTATTTATACATGTACAAACTATAAACATAGTTCAACCGTTATTTTGGCTAGGAATCATCTTTTGGTGGTGAAGTTCAGATTATTTTAATTTATTAAATACGAGCAAGCGATGACATATATATTTATATGTACATTATGTACAAATAATATGTAAATATACATTTTTTTCAACCAGTGTACCAGTGTGCCAGGTGTCACAAATTAAAAAATTGCAGTGTGGCTTTGAGTTTTGAAGAAACGTTAAGTATTTAAATGTGTGCTTTTCATATTTTAAATATATCTCGTTTTAAAGCTTTCATTAATGAATCAGCGTCTGCTTTGCTGTGTGTGCACTTGTCGGTGTAAAGATAAAAGCTCCGTAAAAAATTTCTCCGCATTGGAGTGCTTTCAGCTTAACATTCACAAGCACACTGAAGATTCACATAAATGGAAGATTTTGTATCTGTGTATATTAACAGAGTATAATGGTATTTAGACAAAACTCATGAGTCATGCTGCCAACGCAGAAACAAAAAGCTTTTCTAGCATGTGACACATGTTTTATTTATAGAGGGATAGGTTAGTAAAAGGTAGGGGGTTTTCCGCACACAAGCTTTGAAAACAAATACAATTTAATTATCAGTTATGCCAAAGAAATACGCCAAATTCGTGGAAATCTGTTTAAATTGCGCTATTTTGTAAATGTATGTATGTGTGGGCATGCTAATGTGTACACTTAAGTAAATTGAGTTTTTTTTGGCACCGAATAGCGACGGTACTGAGTGGCACGAGATGTGAATTCGAGAAAAAAAACAAATCGAAAAGCCGCCTGTTGGCATTTGGCCAGTAAAAATGTGACAACGCAAAAACTTGTTGCTGAAAACCGTCTCGGACTTTTGCAAGCCATAATGACTGAGTATTTTTCCGTGTCAAGGGCCACGTCAATCAAAACGCTTACACGAAATGCGTTTGTTAACTGTTTAAGTAATAGTGGTGGGTGCACCTAGTAAATATATGAAATACCCAGTCTAGAAAATATATTATTGACATTTTATATATTTTTATTTTTCTTATTTGTATAGATAGAAATGTTTGTACGAATTCATGGTGATTATCTAATGAATAATTAAAATCGACGGATGTAGTCAATGGTCCATTAATATACCCTTGAAACTACGAGACTAATTTGCATAGAATCAGACGATCATATTTTGATATTGTTATTGATAGAATAAAATATGCTATTTTATAATTTTTTTTATAAATAACTAATTCCTTAGTTCCTTAGTTATTCATCAAATGTGCTTTTGCTTAATCTCGAACTTTCTACTCATCAATTAATGCTAAAATATATGATTTAAAGTGCAGATTGCGTGTTATTGCTGCAAAACATTTTGAGTCATTAAATACCCAACAGTTCTCATATGGCGCAACTGTAGGGTATACGCTTTTATTGGTGAAGGGTCGCAACTGGCGGCACGTGTGCTGATTAGAGACATACTAAAAATTATGTTGATAAACCACAGTAGCTCACAGATTTGAACAGCCAAGTTAAATTTTACATGTTTTACTATTTATGTTTTGGTGAATGGGTTTTGTTGCCAGTGTCAATGTGAATCTTTTACATAGATTAGATGCGTTTTATGAACTTACCACTCATTTTGCTGCCGCCGCGTGTGGCAAGCAAGTTCCTCTTAAACAAATTTCCTTTTTATGCGAATTGAGATTTTGAGTTCTTTATGTGCGTCTGGCGTGTTGCCTCAAAAAATAATACCACTACAATTAAAATTGACGCGATTCTTCAAACCACGCTTCTTTCGCAAGATCTTGGATCGCTTTAGCAGAGTCTTGGTGGACAAGGTGCCCTTAATCGATTGTAGACAATTGTTGTAATGATAATTATAATGCCAGCCACGCATGCGCATACACATGAAATTGTTAAGAATAGGAACTTGCTGCTGCGAATGTTGCACACACATGAAGACAACGACAGGCGAATGTTGCATGACGTTGGTGCTGCGCTTGTTGTTGTTGTCTGTCTCGTAGACGACACGCGCTCTACTTGTTGTTGTTATTGTTGTTCTTGGAGCAGCAATAGAAGAGACGTCGAACATAATATTGGTTAACCGATAGGATTGGGGGTTCACTGTATTGAATATTCACTGTTGATTTGTTTTTTCTACCCAGATTTAACTGCTATCTCAGATACTGTTTGGATTAATAATGTAGTTTTTAGATTAATTGCGTGTGTCTCTCTCTCTTTCTTTATTTCCTTAACACTTTACACTTCAATTTGTGTTTAAAGAACTTACTGTTCTATAAATAAAATATCTTTATATCGAAGTACAGCTGGTGATGCCATTAAGAATATATCTTTAACTGAATGAATGGGCTTTTCTATGCACAGTGTACTCAAACACGCAACACAAATTTAAATAAATTTCACAAGTTTCCGTAAATTTGCACAGTTTTTAGTTGAATTATTTTGTTGTTGAGGGGAAGCTCTCTGAAATGACTTTTTTGCGATATGATATTAAAAGTTGCTCTGTTCACGACGGCCAAAGTTTTGTTACTAACCAATTCGGATTCGCTCAACCAGTCGCTGGACTACAGAGAGCGATGTGACGTAAGCAACATTTGCTGCTGATAAATATTTCCACCTGACGTCGATAGACCCGAGATATGCGTTTGCTGATTTTGTCCTAACTCTCAGCTGTTGGGGCTGTTGCCGTGCCCCCAAAACCAAATTGTATTTATGAAACACAAAGATGCTATGCGCATCTCAGCATTAGTCTGTAACATATTCAGTTGCAACGACTGCTGCAGTTCCTAGCCATGTGTGAATGATCCATTTTTTTCCCTTTCTTAATAATAATAAGTAAAATATAGATGTATATTTTATCACACTTTTGAGTGTATTTGTAATAAATCTAAGGCTAAGATATAATGGAAACAATTTATTTATTTCCAAAAATTGTAGAAAAAACTGTAGCACACATAAAATATTTTCCCAATTTATAGACAAAGTCGAGCTATAAAGACTCTTAGTAATATATTTATTTTTTTAGAGAAATGACAAACATGATGAGATGAAGCAATCAAAAAAGGCAAAGGCAAAACAAATAATAATTATAATAATAATTGTTTTATATAAATATTAATAATAATAAAATTAGTTATTGTTGAAATCATCGTGAAATGCCTACGGTCGCCTATGACTGTCACTAAAAGTGTAGTGTGCACATTGTAATAACAGCACACAACATTTTGCATACACCATGCGTAAGAGAGCCGATAGAGAAAGAGAGAGAGCTGATATAGAGAGAATTTTGCCGGCTTGGCTGATGCAACAATTACTACGTATTGCAACAGCAGATGAAAAGCACAGCTGCTTTCGGCCTCTTGAGCATGTTGCCAGTAGCAAGAGTGAGCGCTACATGTTGCTTAAGTTTTGTTGGCATGCTTTTTTGTAGCGTTTCTTAACAACAAATAAACATTTGCCGTTAATTCAAGAATGAAATAATTTGTATATATATGCATAATAGCGCACACTGTGGCAAATTGGTTGAATGTACTTTAAATGACTGTGATTCTCGTGACAACTAAAATTAAATGAAAGACAGCTATACAAAACCAGCCAATGGAAGAAATTGCGCATTTAATTGTGGTCTAAAATCAAAAAATGCGCAGATTAGCCTACGTCACATTTTTTTTTGCTAATTAGCAATTGCACTTCTGCATTTCAACTAAAGGGAAGATATATACTACATGTGCTATAATTCTTTACCCAAGCGATTTGAATAACTGAAGTACAAAAAAACTGAAAACTGAGTACAAAACTGTTATTAACATTTAATCTTATTAGAAACAATATTAAATAAAGATGGTCCTTAAAGAAAGAGCTGTCCCCTGATATGAGTTGAAAAAACACATTTTAAATTAAGTCTTGAAAACTACGCAGAATCATTTTTTATTGCTATTAAAAATGTCTGACCATGTCCACGGGAGTTAATTGCGTGCCCTTCTCTTGTTGTCGAAATTTATATTTGCACAACACTTTTCTTGTTGTCCGGTGTAGTCCTTGTAGTTCAGCCAGGCCCCGCTTCATGCTGGACCGGGGTCTGGGTGTGACAAGGATGTCTATATTATTTTCAAAGTTACTGCTCCCAAGGAGATTGTGACTGTCGACAAAAAGTAGTTGTCAAATGTCGTAGTTAAGAAGATTTAATGCTCTGTTCATCGCAGAGGCAACTTTACCGATTATACATCTTTTAGATTATCAGTTGCAGACTGTGTTAATATCACAAGTAAGTGAATTTCGTCGTCTTCATTACTTCATTGTAGGCGATAGATCTGCAGGGTCTACTCTAATTGTAAGAGGCTCCGCTACGTTCTGAGCCTGGGCCTTTTGTGATGTCAGATGACGTCATTGGTTGAGATAGCATTATGTCTGATACTTTTTCTCTCATCAACAAAGACGGCAACTTGGTGTCGCTGCTATTGGTGTGAAGGAGCTGGCTATACAAACAATTTAGCAACGAATTAGTTAAAAACATTTAGGACTTTGGATAGCGGTGGTTTTAGTAACAATTTTTATTTACCCATATGATATTCAAATATTAGCTCACACATTTACACAGTTTTAAAATTATTAAATTACTTATGAACTATTTACACAATATGGTATTTATTTATATTATGTGTACCTATTTATGTACACAAAATATTTGTATTAAAATATAGTCTATTTAATCCAACCGCCTGCGAATTGTCGGGTATAAAACTGGTTTCAGGTTAATAACCTGAAACTTTCCTTATCTGAGCACTGTTATAAGCAAAATATATAACAACATATTCTACACTTGAGTATCGTTAACATTTGGTAAAAATGTATATATATTATTATATTATTATACGGTGTTAGATCTTTTTAATAATGTCATAATTGCAGTACGAAATTAATATTTAATAACCCCGAAGATCTTAAATTCAAAACTATACCAAATAGGCATTCTGTATTGGCGGTTGAAATCGGATCTAATTTGAATTCTCCATCATTTTACAAATAAGTAAAGTGAATGGTTTTAATACCAATAATAATACATAAAGTATTACTTTATTCACATCCTACAAGCATATTAAATATTTATTTCTTACAATGTGTTTAACCCTTATGAAACTAAATGAAAAAAGATTAACTCAATAATACACTTCTTATTTTTTTTATTCCCAAACCCATTTTCTTTGTGTACATTTAAATAGTGAAATGAAATGAGTTTTAATCAAAGTAGCCAGTTAGACACTGGATAAAACTGCTTTGAAAGAAAGCCGATCAAAGTGAATGTACAAGTCAACGTAAATATATATATATATATATATATATATATATATATAAGTATGTGTGTGTATATTCGTGTTTCCTAGTTTTGGCTATTGTGCAAGAGAGAGCAGCAGTGAGCTCATGCTGGGAAAGAGATTGAAACTGGAACTGGAATTGGAATTGAATGTGAATTGACTGTGCCTGGCTCCAGGCAGAGAGCAGACAAACTGCTGACAACGAATTGAGTTTCATATACTGAAATGTTTTGTTGATCAGTTGGACTCAGGCACACTGCGTCGACAGATTGACTTCACTGACCGCGACAGAAATTTTAATCGCAATGCGATTGTGCCTTTTATTTGGATCACTGTTGTTGTTCTTGGGCAGCGGCTGCTGTTCGCAGAAGCCGCAAAATGTGCTGCTGCTGCTGGCCGATGATGCTGGCTTCGAGATGGGCGCCTATCTCAACAAGTACTGCCAGACGCCCAATTTAGATGCGTTGGCACGCAATGGGCTGCTCTTTAACAACGCCTTCACTTCGGTGAGCAGCTGCAGTCCGAGTCGGGCTCAGCTGCTGACTGGCCAGGCCAGCCATGCCAGTGGCATGTACGGTCTGCATCAGGGTGTGCATAACTTCAATGTGTTGCCCGGGGTGATTTCGTTGCCGAATGTGCTGCGGGAACAGAGCAACGGTCGCATCTTTAGCGGCATCATTGGTAAGAAGCATGTTGGGGCTGCCTCCAATTTCCGCTTTGACTTTGAGCAGACGGAGGAGCAACATTCGATAAATCAGATTGGTCGCAACATCACCAAAATCAAGGATTACGCACGTGACTTTTTGGCAGAGGCCAAGCGGGAGGCGAGACCATTCTTTTTGATGGTAGGCTTCCACGATCCGCATCGTTGTGGACACATTACACCGCAGTATGGTGAGTTCTGCGAGCGCTGGGGCAGCGGAGAGGAGGGCATGGGCACAATACCGGACTGGAAGCCAATTTACTACGACTGGCGCAATCTGGAGGTGCCCGCCTGGCTGCCAGACACCGATGTGGTTAGGCAAGAGCTGGCCGCCCAGTATATGACCATCTCGCGATTGGATCAGGGAGTAGGTTTAATATTGCGCGAATTGCAGGCAGCAGGTCTAGCCGCAGATACACTTATTGTCTACACCTCAGACAATGGACCACCCTTCCCCGGCGGACGCACAAATCTTTACGAGCACGGCATTCGTTCGCCGCTGATCGTCAGCTCGCCACAGCCGGAGGCCCGTCGTCATGAGACGAGCGCCGCTATGGCCAGCTTGCTGGACATATATCCCAGCGTGCTGGATGCGTTCCAGCTGCAGGCGCCGAATGGAACTCGCTTCAGCGGCCAATCCTTGCTCCCCATTCTGCAGAAGGAGCCGGAGCCACAGGAGAGCGACGTTATTTTTGGCAGCCAGAGCTATCATGAGGTGACAATGGCCTACCCGATGCGTATGGTGCGCAATAGACGCTATAAGCTCATCCACAATCTGAACTATTGGGCAGATTTTCCCATAGATCAGGATTTCTACACATCGCCCACTTTCCAGCAGATACTCAATGCCACGATCAATAGGCAGCCGTTCCCCTGGTATCGCACCCTCAAACAGTATTACGAGCGGCCGGAGTGGGAACTGTATGACATCAAGGCAGATGCATTGGAGCGGATCAATCTGGTGGACAAGTCAAAGTATGGCGCCACATTGAAACAATTGCGCCAGAAGCTCTTCAAGTGGCAGGTGGATACCGAGGATCCCTGGCGTTGTGCTCCCCACGCTGTCCTTCAGGCCCAGGGTGTTTTCAAGAACGATCCCGTCTGTCTGACACTGGGACACGAGGCGCTGCAAAGGCCGACGCGTATGGTGCTCACCCAGTACGAAAAGTATGTGCTTGTCTAGCGGTTTTAATGGTGTTGGCTTCCGTCCTTATCTTGCTGCCTTATCGATAAAATCAAGTATTCTCCAAGTGTTCTAAGTGCACACCTAAATTATTAAATTCGTTCTAAACAATAAATTTAAAAATAAACTTTAGGTGCTGATAAGCCAGCGCCACATTTTTATAATATCTTGTGTTTTATTTAAAATTAGTCATCGGGCTTCACCGTAAGCTAAACTGATAAGATACTTATTTGAACATTAACAAATTAAAATCGAATTCATATTGATAAATTACAAAATGCATTTTAAGACAAGATAAGATAATGAATTACAAAAATAAAAACAACAAAAATGATCTTTTTATTATAAATACCAATAAAATATGTTGAGTTTTAAATGAGTCAGCTTACGCTTAAAATGTGATAATTAATCTACAAATTAACAGTTCGCTTTAATATAAAAGAACAAATATTAACAATATATATATATATATATATATCTGTATATTATATATATATATTTTTTTACATAAAATTATAAATATCAGAGACATGTATCTTTTAAATGCTTTAAACAAATTGATAATCTTATTTCCTGTTTTTTGTAGTAGTTATCATAAATATATATTTCTTAAAGACATGAATTAAAATGGTAAACTTTAATTTATACAATACTTTTTGTATTACATTGTAAGCAATTTCACAATGGCTTCTAGAAATTACTCTATCTTTATTCAACATTGAAGGTCCACCCATTTCGGGATGCTATGGCATTGGTGGCATGACCTCAATAGATGATGAGATGAGTGGAGCGGGGTATGTTGCGTCATATTTCAATGTCATGCCAACAAGCACGACCTTTTCTTTTTTCTTTTTTTGAGAGGTTAGGATTTGGGTTCCGCTGTCTTTTCATTGTGCTCGCGGAAAATCGAAAATTTCATTGCCCCATGTGCTTTATTGGTGGCGCCGTCGACGTCACTGTGTCGAGTCGAGTCGTCGCAACCCCGTTTAACAGCATCCAAGTCAACGTTACGCAACATGCACGAAAACCTTGTGCTCGTGGCCAAGGCTAGGGGGGTGGAATGTCTGCTTTAAGGTCAACATGCAAATAAAATAAAAGGCAATTTCGTTTTCTTTTTTGTTTTTTTTTATGATTTTGAACGAAAGACACATTGAAAATTAAATGTAGTCAATTTTGGTTTTTGCATAAATTAGGGTATCAATTATTAGCGTAATTCTTATATAATTTGTGGTATTATTTGTATGTGTATGTAGGTATGTATATATTACTTTTATTTTTCCACCACACAAAATGCATAATTACAATTATTATTGTTTTCTTTTGCCATCATAAATCAATGCGTCAATAAAACATTCGCCTTTGCCGTTTAGGCCAAAATCTTTTTTTGAGGGGGATGGTGGATGGCCGCCTAGAAATGTTTGGCAAATGTCGCAAGTTTTATTTTCGCGCCTCGTAAATTTAAATTTTGTATGCTCATTATCTAATTTATTATCAGTAAATATATAATTGTGTATACTTTTGCTCATATATACATTCGTATATATATTTCGCATGGTATGCACCACTCTATATGCCAACATGGGACTTGACTCTTCTGCTTTTTGGATACAGATACATATATTGTGTATATCTTCTAGGCATTTATTGTTAGTAAACTGTTTTTGCTTTTTGGTTAGTAATTTTCTTAAATTTTTTCATTTTGTTTGCTATGCTTCGACTGACTTGACTGGTTTTTTTTTTTTTTACTTTGTTGTCGCTTATGTTAACAGTTATTATCAACGTTTTAATATCAGTAATTATATTCAAAGTTTAACTAGTTATATGCTGGTTTTGCGTAGGAGGATTCTGTTACGTTGTTCATTACTTTGCCGTTATTATTGTTGTTATTATTATTATTTTCAGTATATGTTATAATAAATACATAATAATAAATATACATGTAGATAATATGCTTAATAAATATATCTATTTTTATATATACATATATATGTATATATATATTATTATTTTTTATTTATATAATAGTTATGTATATAAATAACAAAAAAACAACACACATAAAAGAGCAAAAATTTAGGATAGAAATTGATTTGATTTCATCCTTGAATTGAATTTGAATAATTGTTTAAATTTTACAACGAACATTAAGACAGATTTTAGTTTTTGCTTTTATGATTTTTGGGATAGAGTGTGGGGAGTATTGTTTTTGCACAATTATCAGTAGAGGATATACAATAAATAGTAGGTATAATAGGTATATGATGTAGGTAGGTAGCATTAGGTATACCATATAGAAATTGCATAGAGAGCGCAATAGAAATTAGAACTCAGAAAGTACAACGATCAATGTGTGGGAAAGCAGAAAAACCGCAACATATTTATGTATGTACCTATCTGATATGAATATTTAGCTAATATATATTTGGGAGTTGACCAAGCTGACAAGCTATGTATATATATATCTATATATATATATATATATATGGATGTATGCTGTAATACATTAGGTGTATAATGTTGTATATGATGTTTGTTTCGATTTTAGCATATAAAATAGAATTGAAAGTTGAACAATTTGGAGACAACATTCTTGAATTGGAAACACATGGAAAGGTCTATTCATTTGTAACGTTTTGTAAATTTAGTTAGTATTACACACATAATATTACATACTTTAATTTAAGTGTAATTAATAATTTGTAGTTATTGTGTTGCCAACTGGTAAAATTTTGTTTTGCTATCGCATGTAACATTTGCGGTTTAAATTGATGTTCTTGTATTGTATTCATGGCCACGTGAATTTACTGTGCTAGCTAAGCCGTAACCGTAACTCTAACCATATTAATCCATCTACATTTATGTATGTATCTTTGTTTGTTTGTTTGTTTGCATATTGTATTTGCCAAGCTGCGCGGCGCCGAAGACGACGAAACCAACATTCAGTTAAATTATACTTCGTAATGCATGATGCAATCTAATTGCCATTGGGCAGAGGAACCTGCACCTGCACATACGACTGGGGGAAGTAGCCAGTTCGGCCATTGACGGCACCTTCATACCAATTATCATCTACTCGATTCAGTAGAGTGATAATGTCATTCTCCTTGAAGCCCAGCTCACCGGGGTTCTCGGGATCAAAATCGTAGAGTGCCTGGCAGCAGGGCTGCTGCTGGCGATGCGGTGTGACGGCCATAGACTTGGCGGGCGAGCGCATCGGCGAGGGCAACGGCGAGGCGCTCGAGCTAATGTGGGACGGCGTGCCGTCATCAATGAGGCCGCCGCCACCGCCGTCCAAGTTCAGATCGAGCAGCGTCTTGGGCACAAACTCATTGCGTGGCCGGCTCTCTGCCTCGGCGCGCTTATCCTGTAGCGTCTCCTGCAGGCCACGTAGCACATCAGCGCATTGAGAGTGAAAATCGTATAGTGCTTCAGCAAAGGTGACGAGCTGTGAGACATGTTCAGTGTCGTTCTCCAACAGATTGAACATGCCCACTTGGGCCAATTGCAATGACTCGGCAAACTTGTCCTCAGCACCACGAATTTCATCATCTTTGGCCTGCCGACGACGCTTGCAGTCAAAGTCGAGACGCCGGCCCTGCAGCTTCTTTCGATGATGCATTACCTCCTTGAGGTCTTTGGTCTGCATATGATGCAGTGGCTCCAAAAAGTTCTGCTTGATGTTGTCGTCCAGCGAATACTTGACGTCGGCCATTTGTTTCAGCGCTTCGCCGAATTCGACGAGCGCCTGCGCAAACACGCTGTTGTCCTCGCCGAGCTTCTTACCATAAGTCAACATGCACTCGGCCAGCAGACCCTCGGGCTGTGGATACGTATTGGATTTCGCCTGGCCCGACAGCTTCGAGATGCCCTTAACGGCGGCCATTTTGGCCCTAGCCGTTGGATTTGGCTGCAGAAACTCTTTGGTCTTCAGCTGCAGCTCCTCGACCAGTTCCACAGTGACATCCGTCTTGCGCTCCATATCCACAAAATCCAAATCAAGCTTGGTGCCCTCCGCACCACCCATTTTCTCCGTCACATACTGATTCGCTTTGTTGATCTGCTTCTTCAGTCCGGCGAAAGCCATCACGTTGCCTTTAATATTAATGTTGTTGGTGTTGTTGTTGCCACTGGTGCTCGATGCTATGGATCGATGTCAACGACGCGGTTGCTGTGAACGGGTTTATTTGAGTTAGTTGCTTTGCCAATTGATGTTTCTCTTTAATTAATAAACCACTGACCACTGACCACTGACTGAAATTAGTAAATATACATAAAATTTGGAATTTGATTTTGTTTTCGTTATTTTTTTTAAAATTTCTCTGACCAGATAAATTTGCTTATGTTTTTCTTTACTTTTCTATTTTTAACGTTTGGACGACTTACGCGGCGTGCACTTTTCTGTTGGGGGTGGATACGCTGGCTGATGGGGCTGACTCGGATTGAGGCTGTGTATGTGTTTGTGTAGGTGACTGGAAGAAATTTTGGTAAACGGCAATCGCATAGATTTATATGTTTTAATTTTGCACTTTCACTCGTTTTGTTTGCTTTGCACGTTCTGAGATATATATCTTCTTTGCATGCAGCATTGACACTTCTTAATTATTCTATTGGTCAAACCTTGATGTTTTTGCTTGGCGTTTGTCTGCGTAATGTTTGAAGGACTGTCGTTACTACTACTATTCTCCCTCTGCCTTGTGGCTGGTGTGTTGGACGCGGGGGTCGTTTTTCCTCGACGAACTCAATCGATTTTTTGCTGTGTACAAAAATTTTAGTGATGTTAAAAACATCGATGCCGATACATGCGCCAGCTGCTCACATTGCGTTAACATAATGCTTATATGTTATCTAACAGTATCATTTCAGCATAACAACACCAAGCTAACAGAAGATGTTCACTTACATTTAACTGCGCGCGAAATTTTGTATTGCGAAATTGCTACGGTCGGTACGTAGACAAAAACAACGAAATAAATTGTTTTGTTGGTTGACACTTGCGTAGAAAATTGAACTCATGGTTTTATAGATATTTTTCTTGTATCTCTCTTGCTCCATACTTTGATTTGAGGTTCAAAAGGAATGATCTAAGAACTATCGTTACAATTTTTATAAGCACATATGTCATTACATGTAAAGCTATTGCATTAATTTAATTCCAATATCTTCAATAAATGAATGGTTATCAATGCGTGCGGAAGAAAGCCAACTGATAGTAATACATTTGTTGGATTTATTTCACGAACTAATTTATTCAATTTTATAAGTGTTATATTTGAATACATGTATGTGCTATTTTAATTTCCGGCATAGGGCATTTAAACTTGGACACACATTGACAAATATATCTATTTGTGTACGTATATATTTTAATGATCAAGACAACATTTCTATGCATAGAGTCTCTGATTTGAAGCTATTATGAAACATTTTTATTAATTGGGTGTAGCAAGCATTACATTTTTCGGAATCGGCTGGATCAGTTCGCTATTTAATTTATGTATGCAGTTGTAAAAGGAACGATCAGTCGAAAACTAAGTTGTTGTTCTTAGTAAAACTATTGGTTTTTACATATATAAGTTATATGTAAATCATTGCACTTTAAATTATTCCATTTTTTGTATAAAAGCAAAACTAGTTCTTAATAAATTATTCTAGACTTATATATGATCAAAGAACGTTCACGACTCCTGGAAGATATTAGATTAATATGTCTGCAAGAGTATTTAAATAACTACTCTTTTTTTTATTAAGTATACCGCTTAATTTTTAGAATTTGTATTTAAAACGTTTGCTCATTTCGCATATATGTTAGTATTATAACCCCTTGTATTGGCTGGTTTTGTTTTTTTTTTTTATAAATATTTTTAGTACTTAAAACTTAAAAAATGTAGTTTGCTTATAATTAAGAAAAAAGTTTCCATTATAGCCCCTACGCAGTTTTATTTTGTTTTATATTATTATAAATGCAATCCATAAATGCAATTGTAATGGTCTGGAATAATATCTTCCTCACTGTTCTCGAAAGATTTGGTTTTGGGTTAGAGAGAAAAAAGAAAGAGCTTTGCAAACATTGATTATTAACGACTCTTTGAGTATATAGACGATGTTTGAGTGGCTTACCAGAGAAGAATCTTAATAGCTATATAGATTCAATAAAATTGGATATTGATAAGTTTGTATATATAGTTTTGTATACATACGTATATATATATATAAATATGTGTATATGTTTGTTGTTGTTTTCTAAGGCTAAACTTGCATAAAAAAGGAACAAATTTGGCCAAAAAGGAAACTAAATGCATTGAACTTTAGTTTTGCTGTACTCGCATTACAAAGCTACCGTTTGGTGTTCTTCATGTTTTTGTTTTACATTTTTGCTTTTATGTTTCTAATTAAGTTTATCACACATATGGTCGAAAATCGAAACCGTCACAAATAGTTCGATATGATGTGGCTGCAGTGCTTTCTGGGATTATTTGTGGACTGTATAAAAACAATAAACACAGTTCAATTAAACGACAAAATAAAATTGATATATGACAGCTGCAGTGGACACATTTTCTCGGGCTTCGACGGATAGCGCTGCTCTTTTTAATTAGTTCTTAATTACTTCAACTTTTTTTTTATTACATGGACAACTCCTGCCTGGGCTTATTGATGTGCAAGCGCTGCGGATCCTGTGGGGCGACGCAAATGTCAGTGAGTATAACCACCTCATAGGGACTGCAGTCGGGCATGTGTAGAAAGCCACACAGCCACCCGTAAAAGCCCTTTTCTATATCGGTTATATCATTGATCCAGCTACTATATTGCAGACTCAACTGGCGAAAGCCCGAATACAAACCCAGTCCAACAGTGCAGAGGAATATGGCCAGCGGATAGGCCAAAAATAGTATGGGCGTTACGAAAATCTTATGCAAATACGATTTCTCCTCACAGTAGTAGTTAAACATATTGTACCAGGTCAGGGTGCCAATGTAGAACGAGTAAATAGCCGAGATAACACTAACAAATGGCAAACAGATCAGCGAGATTAGAAAAATGTGTAGTCCAACACCGCAGCTGCAAGTGCAACATAGATTGTGCCCCTTATGAGATTCATTGGCCATGGCATGGGCATTCAGCTGTTCCAGTTCCTCACGACTTATGTTTATCTGTAGATCAATGGACTGACCCTTCTTGCGGCCCCGTTTGATGGTGCCTGTAGAATATAGAACCATAATATTCAATCCATGGATTAGAAATATATACGAAGTAGTTTCTTTGAGTGGAAGTCTCTGTCTATTATATTCCCATTATGGAGTCTTACAGATTTGGGAACACTTTAAAGGTATAAAAAAGAGTTGCTGTTACACACCTGTCATGGTTAAGTAGTTGCTGCCGTCGATTGCCTTGCGAGCCTGGTAACGCTCCAGACTATGATCGTATGTGTTCAGCACACTAGTCTCACCCGACTCTAGATCCTCGTAGTTGGTTATGTCAGGCGAAGCCCGCTGGCTACGCACATGGGGCAAGTCGGAGGTGCGTATGTTGACGCGCTTCTTTGAGGATGATCGATTGCTTAGGCTGAGGCAATCCTGCGACTTGCTCATCTTGGCATCCAGGCTGCTCTCCGAGTAGCAGCAGCTGCTGGGCGTAACTGTGCTACTCTCATGCCGCTGCGACGTGGACTTGGTGCCCTGCGAAACGGACTCAAAGTTCTGCAGTTCATTCAAATTGTTGGTCGATCGAGTTGACTTATTGCTGTGCTGCGTGGAGCTAGCCGAATTTGTGCTCGCAATGGTGTCTTGAGGACAGCCAAGTTCTCCTGGCAACTGTGGCAGCGGCTGTTTGTTTTTAATGATTAGCTTTGATTTGAGCAGCTCTTCCTCGAGACCCGGGTTGGAGGGCGAAAGCTTGGCGCGATTTGGCTAGCCATAAAAAATATAACTTGTTAATTTAGGGGCATATTTTTCTGTTGTATTTATTTAAAACTCACTTGCACATTGACTATGTGATCCACATAGTTTTGCTTTTTGGCCTCAGCTTTGTTTTGTTGACGTTTACGTGGCGGTATGAAAACAGGGCGTTCCTTTGTTGTCACTTCCGCGCCCATGGCGCTTTTGCCTACCATTTTGTGCTCTGTATATATTTTTCACTAACTTAACAAATCTACATATTTTCAACGTCAATTAACGACAATATTTTGTTTTTAGCAAACTGCAGCTATTTGAATTGGCAAAAAATGCACTTCCGGCTGCCTGTCTCGGTAGCTATGTAATTATTGATTTTTCATAGAATTTCAATGTCCTTGTGCTGATTTTGCGTTCATTGACAATGCCGCCTTTTGGGTTGGGCGCATCATGTTTACAGTAATTTAACGCCTGCGCAGCAGTTCCTTTGACAAATGCATTCAAACAGCTGGTGATTGGAAAAAATTCAAAACACTCTAAACAACAGTACATAATCTAAATAGTAATCCTTTTAAGCATATTTAACTAAAAAATAAACGGTTATATTTTTGTAGTGGGGTAGAATTCCTTTCCTGCAAAATGTGTTGTTTCGGCGAAAAATTTCCTTGAATTGGTATTATTTTATATTATTAAGAGTTTAATTTTGTACAAGATGAAATATGCAATATATATATATATATATATATATATATATAGATATATATATATCTGTATATCTGTATATTTATATGAATATATATGCACCAATCGTACGATGCTGATGTAAATAAATTTAACAACACTTGCGGCAAGTGCAGAAGCATCAATGAAAACCACAACAGAAATACAGATTAGAGTTCTAGGCTTAGGATCAATTATGAACTATGTAAAGTCTAATCTAATCGACAATGACTACGTAATTTGAGGCCGCCAGGGATGGATGCATTTTGGGTGACTTGGATTGTGTGAAGTTAACTTTGGTGACGTCGTCTTCATTGTTGTCCAGCGCCCCCTCGATAATCATCTCCAGTGCGCCCTTCAGCTGCGCCATCTCCTTTGTTAGCCTAATCTCGTCCCGCATTGTCCGTCTCAGTAGCTCGAGGGCCTCATGCATTGCTTTGCTGTACGCAAACACATTGTTCTCGAACACATCCATCACGGTGCTGGCGGCATTGAGAAGCGGTCGCATGAACCGCACCTCGCCAATGTGGGCGCACAGGAACTCAATAAATTGGATAAGGGTAGCCTCACTTCGATTTGTTAATGCGGCCCCCAGAGCACTGCGATGCAGTAGCTCAGTTATCACGGCCACAATTTTCTCGGGATGATCTTCGATGTTCTTCGGTACGAGCACACTGTCCAGCGCCTTCTTGTAGTTGTATTTACGCAGTTGATTCTCGAAGACCGTCAGCTGTGTCATTCGCCGTCGACCCGTGACAACATGATCCACGGTTGCCGTTTTGTTGGGGGGCGCCATCCGATTGCGTTGCGTCTGGCGATGGTTAGCTTTGATCTGTTTAAGGTGACTCGGTTTGCTGTCGACAATCATGCGCTTGATGGACACCAGGCCATCAACCATGCCGGCAACGACAGCCTGATCCCTGGCAGCAACGCCCAGACTAATCACCGGATTGGGATAGGTTAAGGTGTGCACCGTTTTATATGTGCCCACATCATAGATCTTCACATGACGATCAAGGCCGCCAGACAACAGACGCCGGCCATCGGAGCCCAGGCGCAGACATGTGACGGTCTTGTGATGCTGAGACATGGTCGTCAGCAGGCGGCAACCACTTATCAAATCCCAGACGCGCACCTGTGTGCCGCCGGCGGTTATAAATATGGAGCCGTTGGGCAGGAACAGCATGGACTCAACGGGACTGCCGTGATCCAGGGTCTGTGTTATAGACTGTTCCGCTCGTGTGTCGTACAGATTTACTTTGCCATCGTAGCCACCAGAGATGAACATGTGCGGGGCCTGCGGATGCGTGGCGCCCGCGCGTATATAATCGCTATGCGCATCCTCATACGTCCTCACCAGCTTCTCGTTGCCCACGTCCCACAGTCGCACCGACTTGTCATCCGCAAAGCTGGTTAGCTGCAATTTGTCGGCCGTGAAGAATGTGCGATGCACGGGCGCAGTGTGCCCCTTGAATAACCGCAGTATATTGCGGCTGCTCGTGTCAAATAACTTAACGTGACCCTCCTCATCGCCGGCAGCAATAAGGCGGCCGTCCTGCTGGAACGTTGCTCCATAAGCGGTCTTTTGAAACTTGGATAGGTTCTTAACAACCAGCTTCGTCACCAGATGGTAAATCTGCACCCGCACCGAGCACGTCAGCACAAAGTTATCCGGCTCACTCGGACTGAAGTCGATGTAGTCTATGGTCGTGTGCTCCTTAAGCAGCTCCGGTTTGTCCAATCGGTTCCAGTAGGTTGTGTCTGGTGTGATTACTTGGGCCTTCTGTTGAAACCTTCGTATATTAAGTGGCTGGAAATTGTTCATATTTATTTTGGCGTCTGAGCGCGCACGTGGAAATTAAACTAATATGTTGATTTTTACAGCTGAGGGTGTTGATATCGATAACGATTTTTTGGTTTACCGCGCTAAGATCCAATGTTGCCACATGTTCAGAAACTAAAAATAAAACAAATATTTTAAGTATCTCCTAATACAACATATCTTATTATTTGAACTGGCATTTTTAGTTATAAAAACTACAATGCCTTATATTTGACAGTATTTATGTTATATTCAAATTCGACTCAATCTAATTTTGATATTAAATGAAACCACTTATTTATAATATATAAGCAAAAGCGATTTGTTTTGATTTCAAACCATTTATATATTCATTATTGTCCCTAATTACTTCATATGTACATTTAATATGTATTAATTTGAGTTCAAAATTAAACAGAATTTCGAATCGAATTTCCTAATTAATTGTGTGATAATGTACTTGTCAAGATCAGGCAGGGCTTGTGCAATGAGTGTGGTCCACTCGCAACAAGTTCACAATGGGCGCCAAAAAGAAAGAGAGCAGCCGGCTCCGCTCATCACTATTGCTGTTCTCAGTTTCTACAATCGAGTTCCAGTTTTTTTCATTAAAAAGATAGAACAAGATGTCCGCCACAGTAGGAAAAGTAAGTATATATATAAAAAGTTAATTAACTAGAGCACAATTATAACGTGTGTGTTACTTAGGTAATAACCTGCAAAGCAGCTGTCGCTTGGGAGGCAAAGAAACCACTTGTTATAGAGGACATCGAAGTAGCGCCCCCAAAAGCGCATGAAGTAAGTCAAAGTCGACTTTTCCAGTTTGTTATGCAAACTAATTAGTTGATCGTTTTGTGAAGGTGCGCATTAAAATAGTGGCAACCGGTGTTTGCCATACCGATGCATTTACTTTGAGGGGTGCAGATCCCGAGGGTCTGTTCCCCTCCGTGCTGGGCCACGAGGGCGCCGGCATTGTGGAGAGCGTTGGCGAGGGTGTTACCAATTTCAAGGCCGGCGATCATGTCATTGCACTGTACATTCCCCAATGCAATGAGTGCAAGTTCTGCTTAAGCGGCAAAACCAATCTCTGCCAAAAGATTCGCGTCACCCAGGGCGCTGGTGTAATGCCCGAGGGCACCTCACGCCTCACTTGCAAGGGCAAGCAGTTGTTCCACTTCATGGGTACCTCCACATTCTCAGAGTATACTGTCGTCGCTGATATTTCGCTGACCAAAGTAAATGAGACTGCACCTCTGGACAAGGTGTGTCTCCTTGGTTGTGGAATTTCCACTGGCTATGGCGCTGCCTTGAACACTGCAAATGTAAGCCGGCATGTAATTATTAAGTCAAAACATTATCTAAATTTATTGGTTCACAGGTGCAGCCCGGCAGCACATGTGCGGTTTGGGGTCTGGGCGCCGTTGGCTTAGCTGTTGGGCTTGGCTGCAAAAAGGCGGGCGCTGGCAAAGTCTACGGCATCGATATAAATCCCTCAAAATTCGAATTGGCCAAGAAATTTGGCTTCACGGACTTTGTAAATCCAAAAGATGTCGCTGACAAGGGCGCCATTCAAAACTATCTGATTGATCTGACCGATGGCGGTTTCGATTATACGTTTGAATGTATTGGCAACGTGAACACCATGCGCGCTGCTCTGGAAGCCACACACAAGGGCTGGGGTACATCGGTTGTAATTGGCGTAGCTGGTGCCGGCCAGGAGATTTCAACCCGACCATTCCAATTGGTTGTGGGTCGTGTGTGGAAGGGATCCGCTTTTGGAGGCTGGCGTTCTGTTTCCGATGTGCCCAGACTTGTAGAGGATTACCTGAAGAAGGATCTTCTTGTGGATGAGTTCATTACGCATGAGATGCCATTGGACGAAATCAACAAAGCTTTCGATCTGATGCACAAGGGAGAAAGCATTCGTAGCATTATTAAGTACTAAGAAATTACAGCAATGATGATCAAAATTTGAATTAATAAAGCACGCACTGATATATAAAATTTCACTGTGTGGTTGCAACAGTTTCACTTATACAAACAAAAATAGCTTATCTGTTAAGTCTGTCACGGATCATGGATTAAATGACCTTTCGCCTCGTTTAGAACATATATATTAAATAAATATGCTTATATTAATGAATTGACAAAAATATAATTTTAATCTCCTGTTGGCATATTTCATGACGACTGGTAAGCTTATTGCCGAATTACGTTTATTCATTAAATAAAAAAAGTTCAATCTTCCTAAGTTTTAAAACCCATTATAATTTGTCGACATTTGTATCCATAATGACAAAGGCGTATATTTGCATACATATATATTTATTTATTTAGTATTTTGAGATTAGTATACTTTTTGTGATGTACTACATTTGATTTATGTAATAAATTTTACTACTAATTGCGTTGAGTTTACAATAAACGCATGCAGTTTATTATTGTTTAACATTTGAATTAAAATGCAAATTTTAAATGCATTCACTTCTCTTAACACCTATGTACATTGTCTTTTTTTTAATGATGTAAAGAACACAGAGATATTGCATATAAATATACATACAAAAATTTCATTTGCTTAGAATTTTGTCTATGCCCGATAAGCTATTAAAATACTTAGATATAAATGTGCATTAAATGGGTCAATGCTTCCCATGAGGTGGCATTTAGTAATGCAGTAATTTCTATAGCTGTATGAGGATATACATATATAAGATATATAAGTGCTAGTATTCCGAGTATATAATATTGAGAAACACACAGAAATGCATATTAAAAGGCAAGAGAATTCGAGATTCAAACAATTCTCGATTGAGCAACAACTGTAGATTTATAATAGTACCTTACAAATAATTATTGTAGATAAAATTGTGGGAAAATATTTGAGTTGCACTGCACGGATCAGATTAACATAGACGAAGACGTATTTGGCGACGGGGACACAAGACGGCCTGGCCGGGAAGCTTCACCAACGCTTGCTTACATTTGTGTGTCGTAGTAGTAGGAGAAATCATCGAAAGGATATCCGTAAAAGACCGGATGCTATGGCACTCACGACCAGCGCGACTTCTGCATTTCGATCTGTCCCTCCAGAGTCTTCGCCAAGTATATAACAAACAACTGCACAAATGCAACGCCCAATGCAACGCCGGCAATCATATACAGATTACGCTCTGCCCAAACCCTAACAATTTCGATGCAGCCACTAGTCCAAATGCGTTTGCTGGCCGCCGGCACAGTATGTGCCTGCACACCATAACCGCACATAATATTGACTAGGCCCGAGCTAATATCGGTGGCATTGATGCAGCAGCTGTAGGGAACACCACATCGCTCCACTGAAGGTGACGAGCAGTTGAAGTACTCGTTCTTGCCTGCAAAACATTAAAGAATGTCAATTAATAACAAATAAGAATACTCTAGTCGGTGGTACTCGGATGTTTGAGATCCTCTTCTTAGCACTGAACTTCCATAAGCAATTAACTTTCTTCTTATCTCACTGAAAAGTTAATTTATTTCCGCAAAGTACTGTGAACTGTAACTGCAGAGGTTGCAATTGTGTATTCCTTTAAGTAGCAGACGTATAGACATAATCCCACAAAAACAGACAGACGACAGATAAGCTGAACATTTTATGAACTACTAAGTTCGTAGCTATAAGTAATATAGATATTCACATGTAAACAATTTTGAGGAAATCTGCTTTCCGCCTGTTAAGTGCACTTGCACATCCTTTTATAGCCAATTTTTTATTCTTTATTTCCACTTACTCCAATCCAGATAACCAACATTGCTTAGACCGCAGCACTTGAACTCTTGCTGTGCAAAATCTATAAAGTTCTGCAAGTCGGAATCATCACGATAAGAGTGAATGATTCTGTCAGTAAACTGGAATTCCAAGAACGAGTTCATGTTCTGAGGAAACACAAAGCAAATGATAGCTGTAAGACAAGAAGAAAATAAATTTATAAAAATATCAACTGCAGTTATGGTCACCACCCACCAATGGCCATTTCCAAGAGAAAGAAGACCAGCAGGCACATGGAATAGAACTTCAAAAGACAGGTATTTTCGCGAAGGGCACCCAAGCAGCCAGCAAAGCTGACTACAAATACGACAATGCCAGCAATGATCATTACTAACGATATGTTAAACATAACATCGTAAACAGTTTCCAGTCGGACCCAGTCATTGCCTTCCTTCAGCTTATCCATGAAAGCGTACACCCCAATAGCTAAGAGCAGACCACCAAATAGCCAGAACAGAAAGTTTAGCAGAAAGATAAGGTATTTAACACAGCTGGAAACGTATGTGAACGTATGATGTGGATATCCCATGCGCGGATGCATGTATCCGCCGCCGCCGCCGTGATGATATCTGTGGTTGCTCATGGCTGCAAATTCACTATCACTGATGCGTAAGCCAACAAATACTTGAATGGCGTTGAGTTGTTTCTTTTTAATTTCTTCTTCTTCACACTGTTTCGCCCTTTGTTGACGCCCTCTTTCAATGTGTTGATTTGCTAGTAGCTTTTTTATATATTTTCATTCATGCATTTATATTTATTTACGGAAGGCTTATCACATTTACTTAAACACACATTGCTGCTTGCTTGATATTACAGACTGAATAAATTACAAGCAATTAAAGCATTGTGCAGCCAACAACACAACAAATAATTTTTGCAATGTTGCCAGATTGATATATTCGAAACTACCATAATTGGCAACGCTATTCAACAGCTGCTAAGATTTGACGTGCTGTCTGGCAACGTTGTATATTTCCACATGCAGCTGTTTTTTAGTTTTTAGTTTTTAATTTTCCTTCGCTGGGGAAGCATTGTATGTGTTTGGTGTTCGCAGATTTAACGCTGTTTCCATCAGCTACAAAATTATAAACAAAAAGCCAAAAATAGCGCGTAAAGCACGCAGCAACTACAAATTACATATATATTTGCAGGTGAGCGTTTTTCTGGCGTAGCGCCCCATTCAAGGACACTGGGGGTAATTGTGTATGTGTGTGCATGTTTAAGTTTGCCTTGCGTCTATCGTTTTAGGCTTTTTATTGGAAAAGTAATTTGAACAAGACTCTCTTAATGAAAAATTCTTCTCAGTAGGAAATTGAGCAAGTGTTTATTATTTTTTTAAGCAACAGTGTACAATTGGGCAAACTGCAACCATTTGAGTTGTCGTTGGCTTTCTCTCTTATGCGCTTTCCCTCCGTGCCTATGTGCACACATACAAACTAGCTATTGCATACATAGAAATATAAAGCCAAAAACACGGAAGTGAGCGAAATTGCATAGATATTAGTTTAGTTCTACTTCGTTTGTGTGAGTGTGTGGATGTAAAAAAAACATTGAATTTTCGCCATTTGCTATTTTCTATTTTACCATTTCACCAGTGATTAAATAACCCACCAGTGCCAAGTGCAACCTGCAGTCGCATTTGTTGCCGTTGCTGTTTTACTTATTCGTTGTCAATTTTTGAAGTGCTCGAAAAATGTTTTCACTTTCTCGCCACGCACTGTGGGCACGAAATTTCGCACTTATTGCTAACAAGCACAGGTGCAACGTGAATCAATTGAAAGCAGGAGCCATCGCAGTGTCTGCACTTCCATACGTGCGTGCATTTGCAGGTAAGTTTGATAGTGATTTGACGGTGATTCGGTGTGGGTGTGAATGGGTGTGCCTATGTTTCTCTGGCCTTAGTATTTGTTGACCATTTTAAAGCAGCTCGCAATAATACAATGGATTCGATTTATTGTTAAACTTAACACAATTCAATCGATTTTTCTTATACACATGCCTGCCCAGTGATTGGCGAATTTCCAATTACGGATCAATTTTCTAGTTCAAATAGTTGGCATTAATACGTTGCGCACTTTATAGCTGTCAATTTAGTAGCTATTTTTAGCCACACTGTGAATCAGTGATTCGTATTTGTTGTTTTTTTTTAGTTATTTTAAAAAAAAATCATCGTTTTTAATTGTGCGCGACACACTTCGGTGGTTTCTATTTTTTAATTGTACAAAAAACCGGCCCCAATTTTCCCCCATTTCGTGCACCTCTGCTGTTATTTCTGTTTTTGTTTATATTGGGCGCCACTTCAATTAATTGCGGCAGCATATATTTATTTTTAACCGATACGTTTCTTCACTCAATTTGTAGACATGCAGTGTCCATAACAAATATGTTTACACCTCTTCCATTTTCAATTTTCATTTTTTTAATGGCTTCAAGTCGCAAGCATTTTGTTTATACCTTGTACAAATTTAAATACCAAAAGCGTGGTTTCAAAGTTTTTCCTTTTAATTTCATGTAGCTTGTTTTTAGTGTTAGTGTTCCTAGATTATCTAAAGCAAATCATTACTGATAACAAGATGACTGACACTTTCGTTTGTAAATTATGAACACCTATTTTTTATAGGGTCAGAAAACTGATAAGTTAATTGGTGGCAAATAATATAACAATTGTTGTTTGCTAGATTTCAAAACAAGTTTATTAATAGTCAAACAATAAAGCTACATATTACACTCAGAAAAACATATTAAAACTTCAAAAATCGCGAAATCAAAAGGAGCTCACCTTAATTTTACATTTCTGAAAAAGGAAAAAGCGTAAAATAACATAGAGGAAGCTAGGGATAGTCAAATTTTGTACAACAGTAGAGCAAATACTTTGTATATTATTACTCTAACGATAATAAATTTGACAAGAGGTAGTTAAACTTCTGAAAATGACATGGAATGGAAAATTGTGACAACTTAAGAGAGAAAAGGAAATTGTGGTTTCACCTAACAGAAAGACAGCTATAAAATTCAATTTTTATTTACAGTTATTGGAACTAATTTTAAAAATAGCTAAATGATTTCTGATGAAACTTATAAAGACACTTCGTCTACTTAAATACTTAATGCATACCATATGCATTTT
The DNA here is from genome assembly GCA_035042345.1 of Drosophila fungiperda. Lineage (NCBI taxonomy): Eukaryota > Metazoa > Arthropoda > Insecta > Diptera > Drosophilidae > Drosophila > Drosophila fungiperda. The sequence continues at coordinate 4,330,042 of JAWNLM010000015.1, read as the reverse complement.
CCGCTGTAACTTGATAGCAATTGCTCAATTGTTGTGAAAAAAAGTCAACTACTCAGTTGTAAACCACAGGATTAAGTGTACACAATCGTCTTAAATTGCAGAATCACATCAAGGCGACAACAGTAACAGAAATAGCAAAAGCAACAAGAACAACGGCAACGTGACTAATTCCAGCATGGAGAATAAAAGCGAAAAGATTACGGTAAACAAAGAGGAACTGCGCAAACGTCTAACGCCGCTGCAGTATCAGGTTACACAAGAGGCGGGCACCGAGCGCCCCTTCACAGGTGCGCTTTACTGCTTTATTATGTTGGAACAACCAAATAATAACGATCTCACTTCTCGACATTTTTCAGGCTGTTACAACAAGACCTACGAGAAGGGGGTTTATCAGTGTATTGTCTGTCATCAGGACTTATTTAGCTCGGATACTAAATACGATTCGGGCTGCGGCTGGCCAGCGTTCAACGATGTGCTTGATAAAGGCAAAGTCACCTTGCATCGTGATGCCAGTATACCAGGTATGTGCACTACATCTATCTTCATATAGTCCTACTAAATGTAGTTTTAGATACGTTAAGCACTTTTAGATGTTTGCTAAATTTTGCATTTGAGATTTTAATTTTGTACAGTTTATTTTTAATATATATATTATTTGTTTGTCGCTTTGCAACAACAGCTTTGACTGTAAATCATATTTGAATTGATTTTGAGCACCCTGTACAAATGTTTTCATAGATTCTAAAAGAAATTTGTTCAGTTGCAGAGACGCTTAAAGTTACATAAGTAAAGATTAATTCGATGAATCGGAAACTATATTAAAGCTTCGCTTAAGCCATTTGTACATATGTACATCCAACTACAGTATTGAATTGAAATGGAGTTTGATTTATCCGGCATTATTGTATTGTAAATTGTCCCATTGTGTTTGTTGATGTTATTGTTACATGTATATATAGATAGATCTGTTAATTGGTACAAAATGCGTACATATAGATACGTTGTTGTGATAACCTTTTTAAAGCCATTCGTGTGTTCACTGTAGTTGTTGAGTCGCTTGAGCGCAAACTGTTTGTGTCGTTTTTTGTGAGTTTCTCCTGTTTGATAATTGTGCAACTAATCGAATTCTGAACAGAAATCAAAAACTAAAAACTTACCTAATTGAGTATTATTCTTTTATCCACATCTTTTTTGCTAACCAAAACAAATCTGAATTCCAAAAAAAAAACACTTCTCAAATTTCCCAAAATAAAAAAAATTCAAAATTTTGACATTTTGTTATCTGCTGCAACACTATAAAAAAAAAAAAAAAAACAATATGCCAAATATATGATTAAAACAACAGTAGTCATTTCAAAAACGTTAGGGATGGTTCGCACCGAGGTGCGCTGCTCCAAGTGCTCGGCTCACATGGGTCATGTGTTCGATGATGGACCGCCACCGAAGCATCGGCGCTTCTGCATCAACTCGGCATCGATTAATTTTGTGAAAAGTCAACCACCAGCAGCAACGACAACATCGTCCAAAAAATAATGCAATTGAGAGATCAATCAAAAAAGAAAATCGAAAAAAGACAACAAATTGTATGTTAAGTTGAAGTACATTTAGTACATGCATATATTACCATTATTATAGGACTTTATTTACATATGCTAAAAAACAAGTACTCATTAAATATATATTGTTGATATGTTTATATCGCCGATTTGTGATTTGAGGCTTGACACAAAGTATTAAGACGCCATTTACCAAAAATTTAATTTATGTTGTAGATAAAGTTGCATCAGCCAGAATTGATTAAATTGTTTTCTTATTCAATCATTTTTTGAATTACGTTTTCAAACCATTTTACTCGTGCTTTCTAAGTTCCATAAACAATTATAATCATAAAGCACGCATAAGTTTATCAATACTTTAATTTAATGCAAACAATTCATCTGCGGGGCTTAGGAACCATTTACTACATTGTATATATATGTTTATACTCTATGTATTTATGTACCAAAGCTAACAAGCTGGTCGCAATGCTTTGTTTCGCTTTTTATTTAATTTTAACACATTTGTTGATATTTTTTTAATATGCTTTACCATTGTTTTCTATTTATTTTTGTTTGGTATTTATTCATATTTATATTTGATGTATAACATTGCATTGTAGCGGATCCATATATTGTCGGACAAACTGAATAATGTATACTTTTCATATATTTTTTCTATTTCTCTTTTTTTAACTCGCTTCGAAAAAAAACCAAACCAATACTTTATGTACCGCCTGTAAACGTTCTTTGGGGGTTTGTTTTGCTAACAAAACACACACACTTACACATACTTATCGAAACACACTCAAAATCATTGTTAAAACTCTGAACTGTAATGTAAAACACCCAATGCATAAAATGGCTTATTAACTACAAATATAAAAACACTATTTTTACAATTTCAACATAAAATGTATATCACAACTAAATCGTTCGCAAAAAAAAAATCATCTCTATTTTAATTTCATCATTTATCGACCGACGCCGTCTACTATTATTTTTCGCTCTTCTCTTGCTGTCTATCCTCGATGCAATCACACCTTTACATTCCCATCTGGCAACATTTTTCTCGCTGTCTCTTGCACAATTACATTTTCGCCGATACTTTTTTTGGTTTCTCTTATTGCTTGGATCAACTATCAACTCACTCTCTCTTTTATGTTACGTGTACTCCTTTGCATATTATCCACTTTTACTCAATCTCGCTCTACTTATCATTTCACCTACTTTGAAATTTAATTTTCAACACTGTTTTAATCTGAACAAACTCAATGAAATATCAATGATTGTAAATTCCAACAAAACACAATGAAAACGTAATCTGCTCCATGCAACATAAACAAAAAATAATAATAATGAACGAAAATACGTACCCAATTAATATCACATTTGCAAAAAATATCAATAAAAAAGGGGGCAATATTTTACTACTAATTGCACATCCAGAACGCATACGCACCGAGGTACGCTGTGCCCGCTGCAACGCCCACATGGGACACGTCTTTGAGGACGGACCGAAACCGAATCGCAAGCGCTACTGCATCAACTCAGCATCGATTGATTTTGTTCAAGCGGAGTCCTCGACGGCGGCGTCAACGCAGGCTTTAAGTCCACAGGGCACGCCAATTGCGCAGCAGTAATGGAGATGGAATGCCTGGGAAGGGAACAATCATCATCGAAAACACGAAACATGTGCGAAAGAGTCTAACCTCAATGTTGCTGTTATAAAGAGTTTTTACACGTATTTTCTAACTTTCCGTAAATGTGGCCAATAATTCTTAGCGTAGTATATTGATATCTTTTAACAAATGGGCAGCTGTTCATACAAATTGTTCACAAGTAAACCAAATTATTATATTAATACTCCGTCTGTTTGTGTAAATAGCTAAATGTTTTTCTCTTTTTCCTTGTTATACATATGCATACATACATTATTAATTTGCAACACACACACATACATACAAACATAATTTTAAAATGTGAGCGCTAATAAAAGTGTATTTTTTACAATATACAAAAATCAATTTGCAAACGATATTCGTATGGTTGATTTTCTTATTTCGAATTTGGCTTTGGGCGGGAATTACAGATGAATTGCGAACAGCTGTTTAGCATCGCGTTGCCAACCAATCGTATAGCGCATAAATGCTACACACAGCTGTCACATTGTGATATAAGACCCGGCTATAACATGAAATACAAAAACATTTTGTGCTGACAGACAATAAATTAATTAAACAGAAGTCAATTAAGTTGTTATTGTTATTGTTCTCATAGGGTTCAGTGTCGTGTCATATAATCAACTAAATAAAATGTGGCACTGATTACACTCGCATTAAAGCAGAAAAGTGCGCGATCTTTTCGTTTTTAGGCGCATTTTAAGTGGTATAGGGGATCCGATAATTCTGTTAGCCAACTATTTGAAAACAATCAAAAGTATGATTGTATGTATGAGTTTGTACACTTGTCTTTGACATTTTGAATGCAGTCTTTTAGCAAGCCGGCAAATTGGCCTTCGAACGCCAAAGCGAACACAACGTGCGGAGCGTTTTGTAAATTATTAGTTTTGAATTATCTGACAATCATATAAAGAACAATTAGTGGAGTGTTACGAAGTTAGATAATGACATCCACACAGCCACATCCAAATAAATCCACGTAACGATAAGATTAACCTGCAGGTTGTATCAGCTTGATGGATTCCAAGAAGCGGAGTACGACTGCCTGTATATAAAATCAAAACAAAATGTGTTAAAAGTACTGCTATTCACGTAAAATTCACCAGAGCAAACAGCTGACGCAGGTAAAATAGACTGCAGCATATCGTCTTTTAACGTTACGTTACGACATTAGCTTCCATTTTATTAGTTTATAATACGTTACGTGAAACGGTTAAAGGATGAAGGAATGGTTAAAAATCTCCTGCCTGTTGTGCGTCTTTGGCTTTGTGCGTGAAATTCGTCCCTCAGAGCCCTACATCACGGAATTTCTTTTGGGTCCATGGCACAACATTACAGAGCAGCAGGTGAGTTTTTATTTTAGCTTTTTATTTAACAAGTTGTTAACTGTGACTTTTCGTATTCAATTGTAAATTAAAGCTAATACAAGATGTGTATCCGGTGGGCACCTACTCAAATCTGGTTCAATTGGTATTCGTTTTTCTCATAACCGACTTCCTACGGTAAGTTTGTTATAAAGATACTAAAGCACATTTTATGTTAAAGTACCCTTGAAAAAAACTCACTGCAAGACAGATAAACAAAATTTTGTAATCTTATCATTATGATTGCTATACGATCTTATAAAATAAGTTTAGACAATTTAAAATATAAAACTACTTGTAAAGAGTTTGACAATAAGCCTGTCTCTCGGATGTTGATGTACCCACAATGTGTGAAAAGATTATAATAACCTTCACAAGTGTATAAAACAATAAAAAGTTTTAATTATTACAATAAACAATCATATTACAATAAACAATTTATTTAAATATTTTATTTGTTACAATAGACAATCATATTATTGTTTAAATGGGTTAATTGGTATACTTAAATTCTCTGCCTCATTTTATTTCAGCTATAAGCCACTGATAATAACAATTGGTGCTGCTGGTGTGATCATATGGAGCATGCTCATTTGGACGACCAGTTTGCTGTCATTGCAGATCTTAGAATTCTTTTATGGTACTTATATGGCCGCCGAAGTGGCCTACTATACGTATATCTATGCCAAGGTGGACAAAAAGTATTATCCAAGAGTTACATCACACACTCGGGCTGCCATGTTTGGTGGCAAACTAATCTCGGGCGTAATATCGCAGCTTATGATTAATCTGGAGCTGATGGACTACAAGCAGCTTAACTATATAACGCTAGCCAGTGAGTTCATCAATTATAGGATATCAATATAAAGTGGCTTAACCTAAACTTAACTTTTTATTAGCACAAATCATAGCAATGCTGTGGGCCTTCAGTCTGCCCAAGGTGGACAGGAGCTTGTATTTTCATCGAGAAGTAAATGGAATTGAAGCACACAGGACATCAGAGCAGCAGATGGACACACAATTAGAATCAGTCGACTCTGATATGGCCAGCCAGCAGACAATTAGCTCGGTCAAATACAGCGCAATGCGCCTGCTTTGGCAGCACTTTTCCAACGCCTACACAAATCCGCGAGTGGTGCAGTGGAGTTTGTGGTATGCGATGGGATTTGCTGGTTATCTGCAGGTCTCCTACTACATGCAGGTACTTTGGAAGACTATAGAGCCGAATCCACAGATTGCGTGGAACGGCGCTGTGGATGCCGTATTGACCGCCCTAGCGGCACTGACTGCTCTGGCCGCAGGATATCTGCATAATGATCGTGTGAGACCACGAGTCAGTTTGCTGGTGCTATCGGTGCTATCTGCATTGGAAGGTGGCAGCATCTTAATCTGCTGCTGGACTCATAATATCTATTGGTCCTATGTGGGCTTTGTGATCTTTGGCGCACTCTATGGCTTTACTATAACTGTGGCCAGGTAAGTTTTAAATTGTAAAAATGATTATTTACCTAAAATGTTCACTTTTAGCGCTGAGGTGGCACGTAACCTCCAGGAGGAAAGCTTTGGTCTTGTCTTTGGCATTAATACGCTACTCGCTTTGGTCTTTCAATCGCTGCTTACCATCATTGTTACCTCGGAGACAGGTTTTGAGCTCGCTCCTGTGGGACAGTACACGGTCTATGCATTTTATTTCATTGCTGTGGCCATCATATATTTAATATCGGTTATCATAGAGTATCTGTGGTATCGGGGATCTGAAAAAGTCCAGACAAAAACGCATAACTTAGAATAAATTGAAACAGTGGCATAGCTTATACAACTATTTATACAATCTACTGTTATTACCTTTTTTTTTTCATAGTCTTTCCAATAAATTTTTATCTAAAATTTACCATATTCTAATTAACACAAAAATTTTAATAATATAATTTTTTTAAAGTCTTGCAAGCGACAAAGATCTGTTATACTTTGTAAAGAAACTCAAATATGTTAACAAATTCTTTAATTGTTCTTTTGTGAATTATTTTATCTTTTGCATATTTTATTAGAATATTTTTGTCTAATTCCAGTGTTAGCTATTGAAAATAAGTTTGTTGTACTTAATAGCGTTAATAATAAAATATGTAGAATTGTATACGGATTAGCATATAGCATTGCTATATTTAAATTGCTATTTTAATTATGCAGTTCGAAGCCTAATTTAAAAAAAAAAACACATTAAATGTTCAAAGAAATGATGTACAAATAAAAATAAATGCTCTACATCCTGAATAAAGTTTTACTATTATTATTGTTGAAATATCTGCACTGCGACCTACTTAATATATGGTGCCACCTTCCTTGAGAATTCTTTAATGTCCTAATGTCATAATTACGGTGAATATTCTTTGCCATGGTTATTACTGGCTGAAATCGTTTATGATTATAGCCACTCAAACGACATTGCTTCTGAAGGCGGCAACACAGCCTGGTCAGCATGCTTTAATTTAAGAGGAATCTTGTGTTATTTCTAGCTAATCTTCACTCTGGGGAAAATATGCATATTTTATTTATTTGGGCAGGCATCACTATCATACTCATAGCTACATTTATGAACGAGCTGCGCTTAAAAACTAATGTGTGTAATTAAGCATTTGTTAGATTCGCTGAGGAAGTGATGTCAAATGTCACAAATCGGAAAATACCTCAGCAGCACATTTTTTCTTTTTTCCAAAGGTTTTTTTTCGGTTCAATATGACTGGATACTAAACAATATAGGATCGGATAGTTTGCGATAACCTTTTTTCCCATGTCATTTTTACCTACCTCACTAAATTGATTATAAAACGATTTGTTTAATTAGTATAAAGACGTAATTTAAGTTCTAGTACAGACATACAAATTTATTATAACAAGTATAAAGACTTATTAATGTGTGAATTTGTGTAATTCGAAAACTGATCGTTCGCGATTTGTCGGCAAGACTTAATCTGTATACGGAATTGTGCTGATTGCAATAATTGTATATTTATTGTTAAACTTCTAACCCCATAAAGTATATGCAATTAAGTGATTTATCTAGATGTTAAAGTACACACACGAGTAATTATGATGATGGCGCTAGTTTAGCGCTAGTTTAGCTTTTCAGGCAAGGCACACCGATTAGATAGAGTTGAGCAGGCGCCGGAGCTAGTAATGGAATCATCTTGGCTAAGAATTTCAGGCGCGCTATGCGTATTTGGATTTTTACGCGAGATGCGTCCCTCGGAACCTTACCATACCGAAATCATGTTGGGTGAGTGGTATAATGTAACGCAGGATCAGGTGAATCGCGATGTTTTTCCCGTTGGCACCTACTCTTATCTTGGCCTGCTGGTTGTCGTATTTCTTGTCACCGATTTTCTAAGGTAGGCGTAATGCACACAAATAAATAAATGTGTATGCTAATGTGTTACATATATTTTGTAGATATAAACCGATGATTGTTGCCAATGCTCTAACTGGCATTGTTGTTTGGATTGTGCTACTATGGACGACAACTTTATTGGGCTTGCAAATTACTGAGATACTTTTTGGATTCTATCAGGCAGCCGAGGTGGCTTATTATTCCTACATTTATGCCAAGGTCGAGAAAAAGTATTATCCCCGTGTCACCTCCCATACCCGAGCGGCCATGCTTGCGGGCAAGCTTGTGGCCGGATTATCGTCACAACTTTTAATAGGGCTGAATTATATGAACTATCAGCAGCTTTTGTACATTTCAACTGGAAGTAAGTATGCAAATATGTTTCTAAATTGGTGTTGTCTGCCAGTCTGTCTAGCCGTTTAATAACCTTGTTATTTCGCATAAGATGTTAAAAGCCACTTTTAAGTTGTTTAATGCCTTATAGGCTTGTAAATCTTTACTGCAAACAATCACTGCACTAACATCTTTATCTTTTTTATATTTCTGAACAGCGCAAATTTTGGCCTTTTTTTGGGCCATTGGACTGCCGAAAGTGGAGAACAGCTTGTATTTCCATAACAAAGTCGATAGCAATGACAGTGGAAAAACACCCACTGACAACGTTCAGCACATAGCTGATAAACCTCAGTCGACTATTGCCGAGGAGGATCGTATACAACCACTTAAATTGCTGTGGTCGCATTTCTACAGCGCATTTACAAATCCATTGGTACAACAATGGAGCTTGTGGTACGTAATCAGTTTTGCAGGCCAGTTGCAAGTTATGACCTATATGCAAGTGATCTGGAAAACGTTTGACAATGAGCCAACAGTATGTATAAATCTATGTTATAATTGTTCAACTAATGAGTTTAATTGCACCCAGGTTGTGTGGAATGGCGCTGTGGATGCCGCTTTTTTTACGTTGGCTGCTCTCTTCTCACTGCTAGCCGGTTATTTTCATGCGGGTCGTTTGAAAACTCGAGCGAGCTTTTTATCAATTGCGGTACTAACTGTTTTTGAAGGTGGCTGCGTTATATTGACATCGTGGACAACAAATATATATTTTTCATATCTGGGATATGTGTTATTTGGAGCACTCTCAGGGTTCATCATCACAGTGGCCAGGTAAGCTAGAAATTGGATTGTTATTTCTCTTATCTCTTCTTATTCGTTTTGATTTATTTTGCAGCGCCGAGCTGGCTGGAAGTCTGCTAGAGGATAGCTTTGCCCTGATCTTTGGAATTAACACACTTTTTGCACTCGCTTTGCAAACATTGCTTACTCTAGTGGTTGTCTCTGATAGTTGTGGCCTTAATTTGACCATATCTGAACAGTTTACCGTCTATGTATTTTATTTTATTGTTATTGGAATTGTGTATTTCGTTGCAATTATCATTCAATATTTATTTAAACGGTTAAGGAACGTAAAATCTAATCACATTTATGAAATCGAATAAGTCAAATATCGGAGAACTGATATTAATAAATAATAATTAGCCGAGATTTTTATAAGTCATTTTCTGTTCAAAGCATTTAAAATAACGTTTTCAGACTTCAAAAGTTATACCTCCCAGATGTAAATAGCTTAAGTAACTTATAATGCATTATCGGCACAAATGGAATTAATGGACATGATTATAAGTAATAGAACATTTATCGGATACATTTACATACAATTAAAATATTTAAATTTAAGCTACTTAATATGTGTTTTCTTGTGTGAACAACAGTTATGATTTTAATTTTTCGTTACAATAAAGCAAAGTGCTGCCAGATCAAAAAAATATTTGATTTGTGTCATAAGTTAGTCGATTAATAATAATCTAATAATTAATCATATTATATTAAATTTACTACGTTAAGAAACAGCTACAGCAGCAAATTCAACTCGACGATGCTTACAGGCAAAATAGAAAAATTAGATTATTGATTAATACCAAAATATTTAACGTTGGGCGAGTAGTACGGCCTCACTGTTAAGTATGACTAACTGTAACAGCTGATTTTTTTTTAACGCGGGGTGGTTTAACAAAGTTATTGTCATAAGGCGGCACAATTATAATACATTAGCAATAAAAACAGCGATTTAAATTAGCATCTTGTGTGTTAGTAACTTTCGATGTTACAAAGTGCAAAGCGTGAGTGTGTCAATGTTAACATAATTTAAACAAGGAACACCTACTCCATACATTAATGAAACATTTTCAAGCAAAAGATTGTAGTTGTAGTTTAAAAATGCGGCTTATGCGACGATATGTACAAAAGCCGATTCTGATTGGAGCTGTAGCCTCGATGTTCTTATTATTGTATGTGTTAAACAGTGAGCCGGAAGATTTGGATAAAAGCATAAAAATGTAAGTTATGTGTGAGTAATACTGCTCATATTTGGATATAAATACACACACATGAGCGCCAATTTATATATATATATATATATATATATATATATATAATTAAATACATGTATATATATGAACACATATATTATGTTGGTTGTTTATCTTACAGAAAAATTATTGAGAGATCGATAAGGTCCATGATGAATCAGGGAGAGTGCCGACAACCCCATTTGCCCTTGGATAATCCGGAAATAATGAAATTCTACAAGCCGGTTGACAAATTAAATTGCGGTTCCAAGCCGGATTGGGTCATGTGTGAGGTAAATAATAAAAAAAGGCTAGAGTGGCGTATATTATAATTTTATAATTATTATGTATTCACTCATTAATACATTAAATGATAATGCGGAATACCATGAACTTAATTGTCACAACTTATCTTCATTGTACACGTTAATCTTTTTTACAATTCCGAAGTAAAAATGGTTTTGTGCCAAGTGCTTTTCATTATTTAAATTAAATTTTGCTTTCAAAACTTTTCTAGCAATCTATATGTTTTGTGAAGCCTGAGATAACCGCAATCCATGGCGATATAACATGTTCCTACACGGATATTATACGCAAGTCGGACTACACAGCCCGCTTTGGACGCACAGTGAGAATAAAAGAGCCATATGTACTGCAGAACAGCGATTTTGTTCGAGTTGCATGCCATGCGACCAGCGGGGAGAGATGGTTTGGCATGGCTTATGGAATACGGGACACGGTGCAACGTCCATCGGCTCCCAATTTGGCACCCAACCTAGCTGTGCTGCCACCCGAGGTGGTTGCTCAGGCCCAGCAACGACTACAGGATCTGCCAACGAGCCCCTTTTACAATGTGTTGATGTTCGGCTTCGATTCGCTGAGTAGGAATGCCTTCATGCGTAAGTTACCACGAAGCTATGCCTATTTGACACAGCAACTGGGCGCCATTGTGCTGCAGGGCTACAATATTGTTGGTGATGGCACTCCACAGGCCCTTGTGCCGCTGCTCACTGGCCACACAGAACTGGAGCTGCCGGAGACAAGGAAACGCATATCTGGCTCTGTTAGCGTCGATTCGTACCCCATGATTTGGCGGGACTTTGCACGACTCGGTTATTTGACTTCGTTTAATGAGGATTTGCCTTATGTGGGCACGTTCACATATCGCATGAACGGATTCGATTCCCAGCCCGTTGATCATTATTTGAGAACATTCTACATGCAAGCTTCGAACATGCTGAGCGGCAGTGCACCCAACTGCGTTGGTAACCAGCCAGATCATCAGGTTATGCTGGATTACACCAAAAATGTGAGTAAAGTTTTATAACAAAGATTTGGCTTACAAATTAGAATATCTCTGTTTCAGAGGCATATTATTATTTTTCATATATTTACCAATTTAAAATAAAAAAATTTATAATTTTGAGTGCTTTTAATTTAATACACTTCCTCCTACAATTTTGATTTGTTGCAGTTTATGGTGAAGTATCGAGACTCCCCACGATTTGTGTTTAGCTTTCATGGCGGCCTTTCACACGATTCTATTAATCTTGTGGGGGCTGCCGATGACGATGTACATGATTGGCTGGTGTCACTTAAGGAGAAGTCGCTGCTTGACGATACCATACTAATTTTCATGGCAGATCATGGCAATCGCTTTGCCCAGGTGCGAGCCACACTACAGGGCAAACAGGAGGAGCGCCTACCCTTTTTCAGTTTTGCATTTCCCGAGTCCTTTAAAAAACGCTTTCCACAGGAGTACAACAACTTTTTGGCCAACGAACATCATCTCAGCACGCCTTTTGATGTGCATGCCACGCTTAAGCATCTGATCCGTAAGTTTTTTATCAATAATAATAGTTTACAGACAAACTGATAGTAGTAACTTACCCAAAAGAAGCTATTTCGTTGAATCTCATTTATTATTGATTTCCATTCCTATGAATCGCCAATCATCCAAAGTTTAATCATTTAACTTATCTAATTGTGCTGTATTTATAGTATATATATAGTTATCGTTATTAATGACACATTTACCTTTTGCAGATTTGCAAACATCTGGCCTTAATGATCTGACACCTGACAACAATTACGACAGCCTTATCAACGATATAAAAACGGATGCAGTTGAGGCAAGGGATATACACATCTCGGAGCAGGCACGTGGAAGAGCCATATCGTTGTTTAAGCGCATACCTAGCAATCGATCCTGCGCCGATGCATACATTGAACCACACTGGTGCGCTTGCCTCAACTGGTTGCCGTTGGCGTTGAACGACACTCGCTACGCGGGTGTCATACTCAAGGCAGCCAGCAGCATTGTGGATACCATAAATGCAGCAACGGCAGAGCGTCGTCAGCTATGTGCGCCACTTCAATTGATGCAGGTAAACTGGGCGCTGCGCTTGCAGCCGCACAAGGAGCTGCTGAAGTTCAAGACCAATAGCGATAGAGATGGCTTTTTGGCGGACATGAGTGGGAATACAGTGGTGCACGAGGAGTTCTATCAACTGCAGTTGGTCACGCAGCCAGGTCAGGCACTGTATGAGGCGAGTGTCTCCTACAATTTGCATACATTCAATGTAACAACCAAACTCACGGAAATCTCACGCGTCAACCAGTACGGAACACAGGCTAAATGCATTTACGAGCGCGATCCGGAATTGCGTAAATTTTGCTACTGTCGCGATTAAAACGAAGCCAAAGTCATACAATGCACAAACAGAATTAGTATTTATATAAATTCGAATATAACCTATAAGACTTATTATTTCTATTGTTATATATCAATATATTCTTCTTCTTCTTCGAATATTAAAAAACTGAATTTATAACGATTTGTAAAATATTTATCATTTTAGATAGTATGCGGAATTTGTTTTTAGTGATTTCATAAGATATTTCTTTATTTGTAAGTTATATGTATTTTTATATTGAATATTCGCATTAACTATGCTGAAACTTTCTACATTAATTATATATAAATTATCTCTGTAGTATAACTCCCTGCATAAATTCGTAACCGCAAAGAATTACTATAAACAAAGTATGAAAAATATTTTCTCAAAAACCAACTAGATAGCCAATTTATGTTTTTTTAATTCGCTCTGATGCACTCGTCCGAATTTATATCTTAACAGGCAGGTATATAGTCTTCTCCACAAACTTGTTAACCATAATTATACTGTTATTGAGTTATTTTCAATATTTCAAATGGCACTTTAATTGTTCTGATCCGCTGATCTGCTAAAATGTATTTTTATTGCATATGATGTGTATATAAATATAAATTTATATATATATATATATATTTTAAGATGTATAAGTTTAACTGTTATGTTTTAAAAATATACTTATGTGTATATAAGTAACTATAATATTTCGCACACAGTACGAATCTTAACTTTGGATTGAATTCTATGGATTGAGCTTTCTCAACATTTCTTTTTTAAAAGATAATGTTTATTTGTTAGTAATGCACTGTTAGAAATTTATAATGAAATGGGAGCAAAGTAAAACGTATAAAATAAAAACGAAAGTTGTGATTTATTTGTAGAAAAATACCAAAAAGAAATTAATAAATATTTATTAGAAATTAGCATCAAATGTTACAAACAATTAGGAAACTAATAAATATATTGTAGGACAGAAACAGATCACGAATATAAAAAAAAATAATAATTACGCAAATCAAAAGTTAACTAAATTAGCTGATTTTTTAATTTACCTGTTATGAATAGTATCTAAAAGATAGCCTTGCACAGGGTGGCCGCTGAGTAAATATGTGTGAAAAGTATCGCATACTTTACGGCTTTCGGTTCATTCTTCTTACAGAAATGTTAAATTAACCGGACAAATGGCCGTGCAACACGTAATACGAGTACACGAAGCCAATACAACTTGGGTTGTGTAATCGATGATTTTTCGCATTGCATTTGCAAATGTTTAAACTAATTGTATGTGTAATGATTATTTGGTTATGTGCATGAGTGAGAGTTGGCCTAGGGCAACCCACTTAGCTATAGGCCGCTGTTGCCGCTGTGCCCGTTGGCATTTTGGGTCACGACACCGACGTCGCAAGGAACTCCTGAAGTCGCTGCACGGTGACACGATCCAATTTGCACAGATCAAAGTCAAATGTTTTGTGCGTGATCTCATAACAGCCGGTGGCTGCAATCATCTCGACAACCTGCTGCAGCTCCTCATTGTCCTGCAGCGTCATTATTTTATGATGCAGCTCCTGCAGTTCGGTCAGGTATTCTGTGGGCAAAGGTGTATTGTTGCCGCCGCCGACGCCACCACCACCACTCAACGTTGGATCGGCGGGCGAATGGCCGCTATTATTGCTATTGCTATTATTGTTATTCAATGTATTGTTGTTATTATGGCTGCTCGGCGAGGAGACATTGCTGTGGTTGGACGCCGCGGCTACAGCCGCCACAGCACTTGTCTGTCGCAGCGAGGGCGACTTGGATTTCTCTCTCGTCGTTTTGCCCGCCAGTTCCTTCTTAGTGGTTTTCAGTGCGGGCTCAATGAAGGTGGTTGCCGTGGTGGTTGTGCTGCCGCTATTGCTATTCTGCGAGTTGCGCCGATTCCGTTTCTTTTCCTCTTTGAGCTCGGACTTGTCTACCTTCTCTGTCTTGGCCTCTGGTGATTTGTCCAGCTTCTCTGGCTTCTCTAGCTTATCGCCTGCCTTGGACTTAACTTTGTGTTCCTTGCCAGCTAAATCAGCAGCTTTTGAATCCTTTGAACTACTGTTCAGGGTGTTCTTTACAGCTTGTGCGCTCTTCTGTTGGCTGCTCTTTGCCGGAAGATCGGGAAAGCTGCTATTAGAGCTATCTGAATGCTGCAGTGTGGCCGCAGTGGCTGCTGCTAGCGCATTGGTGGCCGCCAAGTCTGGTGCTGATTGTGCGGAATCCATGTCGCTTAAATCTAAATTGCTAGCCACCTTGCTTGGCGCCTGGGACGTTCCACTTGCTGGAGTTGTGGTTTGCTGCTTATTGCTGTGTTTTGAATCCGCTTCGCGTTGCCGCTTATCCTCTTTGCTGGCGGTTTTCTCCTTGGATTTTTTGTGCTTCTCCTTCTTGCTGAGCACGGCTACAGTTTTATCTGTATTTGTCTCAACCTGTTGGCTGCTCAATTCAGTTTTGGGTGAGGATTCAGGGACACCGACTGCTGCTCCAATTGTTGCTATTGCTAATGTTGCAGTGGGTTTCTCAGTTGCAGACGGCATCTGTTGTTGTTGTTGTTGCGACTTTTCCCTTTCGCGTTCCTTGGACTTGTCCTTGTCGCGTTCTTTTTCCTTGTCTTTGTCACGATCGCTGCGCTCTTTGTCCTTATCTTTATCTTTGTCCTTATCTTTGCTTTTTTCTTTTTTCTTGTGCTTGTGCGATTTCTTGTCCGTGGCGCTGTTCCCATTGCTGCTGCTCGTTGTCTTGTCGCTTTTTGCTTCCGCGACCTTCTCGCTGCTTTTTGCTGTTGTTTGGTTCGCATGAGCGGTCAGCTCCTCCTTATCGTGGACCCGCTGCTTGCTGCTGCTGGAGGCCAAACTACTGGCGCTAGCGCTGCTGCCGAGCGAATTGGGCGTGCCTTTTCCGGTTGCCTTGAGTGCATCGTAGTTGGATTGAGATTGCGACGAATGCGATTGTTGTGACTGACTGCTGGTGGTGGCCGGACTGTCGCTATGTCCCCGCTCATCCTTCAAAGAGCGCTTATCCTTGTCGCGTTCCTCACGTTGCTTTTCACGCTCGCGCTCCCGTTCACGCTCCTTGTCTTTTTTCTCTTTTTTCGATTTTTTGTTCGAGCTGCGCTCCTTGTCCTTTGATTCGGACTTGTTTGTTGACCTGTGTTCCTCACGTTCTTTGGAACGAGAGTTCGGCGTGGCAGCGGCGCTGTCGGTTTGCTTCTTGGGGCTCATTTCGGCGAGGTTAGATCTGCTGCCCGCCTTGGGACTTACTGTACGTCGCACCAGTGCCGTCGCGGCTGCTGTTACTGCGCTGCTGCTGCTCTGTTCGCGTTCGCGCTCTTTGTCTCGAGTTTTATCCTTTTTGGACTTTTCCTTGTCTTTGTCATGCCTACTGCTGCTGCTGCTCTCGCCGGATTTGCCAGACTTCCGCTCCTTATCCCGTCCATGTCGATCCTTTTTGTCCTTTTCTCGCGGCTTGTCTGAACTGTTGGATTTATCACGCTCCTTGGTCGACTTCTCTTTAGCATCATGAGAGCCACCTCTCTTGGCGCTACTCGAACCGACTTGTGCCTTCCCATCGGGGGAGCTCTTGGGCGCAGTTCCAGCAGGTAAAATCGGCGGTCCAAAAAGCGCGAAGGCAGTAACCTTGCCCCCATCTTCAGTGCGAGATTTGTGTTTCTTGATAGATCCAGAAACGCCTTCAATTACCATGCTACCGCCACCACCCTTTGCCTTGACAAGGTTCAACTCTGAGCCTGATCCTTCACCGACACTGGGTGACGCCGTGCGGTTGAGACTGGTGGCAGCTGTGATGTTACCGCCAAAAACCGGCACTCCGCCGCCACGCATTAGCCTGGCACGAAACTCCTCCGATGGCGCCTCAAAAACATGCGTTTTAACTTCGACGCGATGTCGCGGCGGGCCCGTCTGCTGCAGATCCAGGTCATATTGATACATGATACGCTTTGGCTCGTCCCTATTGCGAAAAAATATTTCAACGGGCAATATGAAGCCGGCATAACCCGACTCCTGTATGGCATAAGGTGGATCTTTGATAACTGAAATAAAGAATAAATCAATAGTTTTGGCGGGCAAAATAATAACACCTATAAAGTTCAAATTTTTACCACGCTTTGGTTTGGGAAAGGAATCGTGCAGAATGAAGACAACCTTGTCCACAAATGCACTTATGTCCGCCTTGTTCACACCCTGCACATATATCTCCCAGTCGTGGGTGAAGGCCTGCGGATGTTTCTTGCTGCGGAGCTTTGATGTGTGACCAATTTCAAACTGCACCTTGACTGCCATATCGCTAATGCCGGCAACGGGCAATGCATGAAACTTCTATGTCGGCTTTATCAATATTCTGCAAGATTAGTTTCGTATATAAACAAAAGTGTGTGAGACTCTGAGGCGGCGCAGAATGTCTGCTATTTTTTTTTTTGTAATTTTTTTTTTTTGTGTCGCGGTCACCTTAGCTAAAAGTGCCATGTGCCAAGAAAGTACAGCAATATACAAATTTTTATGACACCGAAATTGTGTGCTTGAATGTGTACAATTGAATTTGTGGCCAACTTCAGCGGCAGCTCTTTTATTTAATAACAAATACGGGTAAAGAAAACGAAAACACTCGCACTACATACACATTGAGTAATATCGATATCGATGTATGTAAATAATATGGATATTAAGCGAATGCAACTCTGGTGGTTAGCTTAATTATCGAGTATATTTTATTTAGAATTTCACGATAGTTTTGTCTGTCGATAAGATACTAAAAATATATGTACGATAGTCGTTCAATTGGCAAAAATCAGCTGATTTGCCATTCACTCTAAACTGTAAAAACAATAAAATGTTGTGCGATAAAAACTGCAATAAAACTTGAGAAAAGTAGGAATATCCTAAATGTAAGCTGCAGACCGTCATTGCTTCTATTCCAAAATGGCAAGTGATTACAGTTCCAATCAATTTGTGTCCACAAACACATGTGCAGCCAGTGCGGCGAGCTCCTCCCGTTGGCTCACCGAAGAAGTCTTCAAGCTGATCGATATTGTGCAACGTGATGAAGCTATCTACAATCCACGACACAAATACTACTTTTGCCGACCATACGTGGAGAACTTTTGGCGTGAGGTGGACTTGAAGCTGGAGAAGAACCCTGGTGCCAGTTTGGCCAAATGGACTAATTTACGCATTTCATTTCGACGGGAATATACCAACTATTTGGAGGAGAAAGTTCCGCCCTGCTGGTCATATTTTGATCGCATGTTCTTCCTGCATCCATATTTGCGCAAAAAGCATCAACAGCCCAAATCGCTGGACACTCAGGTGCAAGACGCCCTAGCGCATCTAAGCAGTCTGTCCAGTCGCATTCAGCGGGAACGCGCAGTTAACACTTGTCCAGCAGGTAGCAGCACCAATGGGAACAATAATACCGACCAAGTAAATGCCAGCAGTGCGGTGCAATCCCCACAACAGCAACAGCTGGACAACTACTTGGACTACTTCGATGAACACGATCACAACAACTCGGAACTGGATGAGATTATCGATGAGGAGCATCGTGCTCGTTTCCAAAATGACATCAAATCGGAATGTGAGGAGCCCGTTGATGATTACGAGCCTGAAACCGAAACAGAGCCCGAGCAGCGTGTGAGTCAACATCATCAGCATCCTGATGATGATGATCATGAAATGCGTGCGTTAACTTACGATACGGCTGCTCCCAGTTCCACATCCAACTGCTCTTCGCTACTGCCGCTAGAGAAACGCTATGCACAGAATTATCAACAGCATGCAACCAGTGCCAGCAGCAGCAGCCGACTACAGCACGTGAATCGGCTGCAGTTGCGCTCGTACCAAGACGAGGCGCGTGCTCAGCGCTCACGCTCACAGGAGTTGCAAGGAGCCGCTGCAGCTGCTGCTGTCACTGCAACGGCGGCTGCTGTTGGCGCTGCTAATATGCAAACGCACCCAAACATTTCATTTGTGCGTCCGACTTTTAGCAGCAAGCCCGTCGATATGGTGAGCACTACAACGCACACTGGTGCTTCCGTTGCCGGCATCGTTGTGGCGTCCACATCCGTTGCGGAATTGCCAGCACCATCCACTGGAGCAGTATCTGCACCGACGCCCAGCAGCGCCTATCTGAGTCAACGTCATGTCCATATACCGCACTCACACACGCACGCGCATCATCAAGCGACGGCCACGCAGCGAATAGAGGTGAACAACTCATCCGGAACTGTGGCAACAGCGGGTGCTGTGGAACTGTGCGACTGCAAGACAGATTCGGATGCCATGTTTCTCATGAGCCTCCTGCCCGACATACAGAAGTTAAATGGACGCGATCGAGGGAAAATTAAAATAGCTTTCCAAAACATATTGCAGGACTACTTGTATCCCGACTAATTGCGACTTTAAGTCATTTCTGCTGCTAGCGAAGATCTCTCAGCTCTGTGTATACAATTTTGCTTATAGCATGCGCAAATCTAATTTCGGTTTATTGTTAAGTTGATCATTCGGCACAGCCAGAAATTTCAATTTTGTATTCGAATTATTCACTTAAGCTTTGCTGAGCAAAAAACAAAAAACAACTAAGTTTCCTTAAATTGCAACTGTATTCTTTTTTAACAACATGTGTTATAAATTATTTTATTTTTAAATGTATAAATATTACAAAATATGTTATGTTAAACACAAGAAATTCATTGAAAATTAAAGGCGAAATGTTTATTATTTCTAAAGTTAAACTAATTTAAAATAGGTCTGCCCTATGTTGATCATCTGAATCTAAATTGCACTATAGAATCAGAACTCATAGCACATACTAAGCTATATAATAAAATAATGTCTCTTTTGGACTATATTTTGTTTTAATGACATAGTGTTATTGGATCTAAACTCTTAACGAATATATTCTGTATACTTGTTCGCAATGTGCTTTACAAAAACAGTTTCAAGTTGCGTGCGATCTTCTGTATCTTATTGTCCAGAGTCTTGTCCTCGTACTCACAGATGTAATAGTGCCTGGATGTGCACTCCTGCCCATAGTACATATAGCTGTGCTTCCCTGAATTATAACTGAGACGCAGGCAGCGTCCCTTGCCCTCAATCTGCACTGTATTGTTGAGTATATCTTTGTCCTCGGCAGATTCTTCGCTGCTCTCCACCAGATTGGTGGCTGTTGAGTTTTCACCCTTCTGTGACATAGCTATGGATGTGAGGTTTGTATTCGGATTGACGGGCTTAGCGGAATTCGACCAAATCCACAACAAACCCGGGTTGAGACCACCCAGCCAAAAGTCGCGTCCCCGATGTGCCGGCTGATTTAGCAAATATGCCATTATCTCCTCATTCTCTGACACCTTCTCGAATTCAGCCAGGTGCCCAGAGAGGCCCTTGCAGGCGGTATTTGCTGTCTTCCAATTCACCTGCTGCTGGCTATTAATATAGTAGCAATTGTCACTAATCCGCGTAAAGTTCGTTGGACAAGGGTCTCGCACTTCTTTCTGATTGTTACCAGCCATCAGATAGTAGATTAACTGTTCCGTTCGTCGAACGCGGCTTTCCAGATAATCTAGAGTAAAGAAAGTGAATTTTATTAAAAATATAAGTTTCCATCTAGAATAAAACTGACTGTTATTTAATCTAAATATTCCAAAAATAATAATATACATTCATAAATCTTCTTCTTTCAATTTAATTTTTATAGAAAAACCATTTAAAACTAATTTTGAAAAAGATAATAAAGGTAATATATTCAAAACTTGTTTACATAGTTTGATATTTTCTTACCAACACGATAGACAAGCTTTTCAATGGCGCCCAGAAGATACAAATCGTTTTCAGAGACGGCTCGAAATGTGTTTGGTGGATTGCCATGTGACTGTTGGCCCAAATGTTGCGATTGTGAGTTTGTCTGCACTGGTCTCAAGTGCGCTTGAGGAGCATTGCTGGAACTGCCACCGCCACCGCCACCAGATCCACCAATACCAAAAAGTTGTTGAAAGAAACCGGGTTGTTGGCGTTGTTGTTGCTGCGATTGTTGTTGCTGCTGTTGTTGCTGCTGATGTTGCTGATGTTGTTGTTGCTGTTGGTGCAACATTTGGTTTGTCATGGGTCGGAACTGAGGATTAACCTTGGGGCCTTGACTTTCCACTGGCGTACGCAGATGAGGCTCCAACTCCACAGCCTCGCCAATGCGACGCGTAATGTAAATATTGTTGCCGGGCCGCTTGTAAGCCGAGGAATGGTATGTGAGGGGTCCGCTCATTCCACCTTCCATATAGGCCAGATCCTTGGACATGCGCTGGCTGCTGCTTTGGCTGTAAATTAACTAATCCATTTAGGCAACAATTTAAACACACCCACACACAAGCACACACACACACCTTACAACATAATCTTCGAGAAATTGTGACCAATTTGGTGCCGTCAATGATTCATTTGCGTATTTTTGCATAGTTTCACTCTCCGCATTGCATAATGCAGGGCAAGGGCCCAGACTTATAAACAACATGAACATATAGACGTGGACATGACGACACTTTATTATATTTATTTTCTTAGCAGCCGATGACATGGCGACATGTAATGCCTGCTTGCACTATCCACTCTCTTTAAAAATTCCCCTCACAAACTCAAGCTACAAAAAAAAACACTTTCGTTTTCTGCAAATTGCGGGCCGTTTCTTGTTGTCGTCGCGTCGGCGCTGTTATTCAAACTGATGCCGGAGCTCAATTGGAGCTGTGTTTGGCTATGATGACCATGGCAATGCCTTCGCGACGTCGACGCATGCCCGGTTTCTGTTGTGATTGTTGTTGTTCGATTTTTTAACAGCGTAAAATGCAAAATTTCACTTTCTCCGACACTCTTCACAAATGTAAGTCATTGGGTTTGGTTTGGTTTGAGTTGAGTTGTGTTTGCTTGACGGCGGCGCCTTTCTGACTTGCTGTTTAAGTGTTTGTAAATGTGTTTATTGTCTACTTTAGTCCATTGATAAATACAAATTCATTATATATATCATTATATATCATTAACGTACTTTTTATTGAATAGTTATCTGGTACATCCTAACTTTAAAGTCCAATTTGATTTTATAAACACATAAGCATGGCTAAAACTTATTATTATTTTTATTTCTCTTCGTCGAAAAGTGTTTTGGTATGATATTTATTTATGTACAATCTTAAATAGAATTTAGTAATTTAAAATCCTTATTTAAGCACTTTAAATAAAAATTCCCATCTGTATATTCTTTTAATTTTATTATCATTAACTTTCTGATGATCAAAACTATTTTTGCTTATATAAACAGTTTTCAACAAGCTTATTTAAATAATTTATGTGCAGACGTCCAAGTGTCAATCACGACAAGTTTTAATAATATTGTCTATAGATGAACACAGATTATAAAGAAAGGGGAGTTGAATGTATATAATTAAATTTTCGCTAAATTGATATTGGTGACCATTTCTGACTTTTTAAACTGGCGGTCCAAAAGTATTATAACCAGCATCATTAAATCGTGGAGCGTGTTTCGCTCTCTGCCCACATGAGGAGAAGTGCTCTTAAATAAAATAAATTCATTTCTGATGGTTGTCATAAAGTATTCAACGCATTCAAGTATTGACTTTCATTATGACTTATTTTGACTACTCATTAGCCGATGGTTAACGATGTTGCAACGAAGGTCTCCTCTCATCGTTCATATTTGGTTTGGCCTCCGCTTTGATGACGCATTTGTAATTTTTTGGTTTTTGAATTGATCTTGAGGGGTTTTCCCAAAATACTGAATAAGAGCTCGCGGTTTTAAGATATCACATCATGTGGCAAACATTTCTCAAGCTTTACTTAGAAATTACGACAATATCATTTCAGTTTTAATATTGTTATTATATATTATTATTATTATATTTTGATTAATACAAACCTTTCTGAAAAGAAGAACACAATGCAATATTGAAAAATAGATTTATTCTGCGCGAAGTATCAAAGGGAAATCAAAATTGAATTTCTAACGAAAAATTCTGCATTTCTGATTGCCTCGTAACGATGTTTAGTATACAAAGATTACGAATTTTGTTCCATGCAAAGAAAATAAATAGTGCCTTCTCATCCAAGCAAACATCAACATATAATTTTTTTGTAATTCTTTTTTTTTATAAATTTTTATACTTTTTTTTTGGTTTTTTTGTGTGTGATTTTTTAAATATATTATAAAATTTCAAATTTTCAACCATCTTTCTTAACAGCATAGATACATGTTTAACTTTCTCGCTCTCTCTTTTTCTCTCTCTCTCTCTCTCTCTTTATTAATATATATTTATCTCTTTATCTTTTACTAAACTTGTGTAATTGAAATGTTGGTTTGTTCTGCTCAAGTTCTTAATATTTTTAAACATGATTTTAAAAATACAAAAATTTATTATTAAATTCAGATTTTGTTGTCCTTTTGGACATCAATCAATCGATCTGACAGACATTCTAGTTGGTGTTGCTGATGTTGTAGACCTTATTGTTGTTGTTATTTATTTATTTAGAAATAGATTTGGTTTAAAGATATACACAATAGATGTTGTTCTTGGTATTTGATTGTAGTTCTTCGATTTTTCATAGGTTTTTGATTTCAAAAATGATATTGAGATAATAAATCGTTGACATTTAGTTGAGTTCCTCTTCTTTCGCATGGTCCAGAGGCTGCTCCGCTTAATAGCCAGCCAATTCGGCGAATGTGGAGTCCATCTCGTCGGCCAGGGACTTGTACCTGTCCTTGTTGATGCCCAGCTCGTCTGTGAATCGAATAAAATGTAAGCGTTAATACTAGTTCTCAAAAATGTGGAAATTAACGTAATGCAACATTTATTTTGAACAGATAAAACAGAAATTTTGAGCCACTGGTGGCTATAATACACTGTAAGAAATCAAGTGTTTTGCTGTTAATATTTTTAATTAGTTCTGCGCTGTTTTCGCAAGCCTTTGATTTTTTATTATTAATTTAGTACTTTTTATAATACAATAAACAGTTGTGATCCCTGGTGTCTGGGTGGGAGAAATTGGAAAATAGGCAGAATACGTGAATTTCTAACTCTACGACAGCTATGATGTGCTTTGTGGACCAAAATTCAACATCTGTCAACGAGATCGTACAGAAACTGGACTGCAATCGAATTATATGAAAATGAGCCGATAAATGCAGAATGCAGCATATATATATAGACTATAGATGGTTGAGTTCAGAGTGTGGCATACAGAGTTGGGCTTGTTTTGAGTCTGGGTGGGCGAGACAGTCGAACATGCCACATAAAACACTAAACAGAAATAATTTTGTCGATATAAAATACATAATGGAAATCACCTGTTGTTTCGAAAGCATAAATAACTAAAGTTGGCAATTTTATATGGATAGTGGAACTTGCTTTTCTTTGGCCTGGACATATCTTTTTACAGTGTATTGTTTTTCAGTTATTTGTTTTTTTTTTTTTTTGGGAGGTAAAGGAATTGTGTTTGAAGCTTTAACAGCAACCACATGTAAACAAGGCTAAACAAATTATTTACAGTGTAAGTCGTGACTGTGAAAATGTGGCAATTCTACACCAAGGATAAATAGCGCCAAATGAATAAAACTGTCTGTGCGAGTTATTTTTTGGGTACACTGAGGAAAATACATCTGTGCATATAAGTGTGTGAGTATAATTGTGGGGGAACTGTTTGGCATTTTTTGTGTGTTTTGGTATTTGGGTTTTATGCTTGTTTTAATATCCAGTAAGTTCAGCAAATGTCTGGTCCAAATCGTCGCAGATTGCTTTGTACTTTTCTTTCTCATTGAAGAGACGGTCTGCAAAAAGCATTTGTTTTTTTATTTTTCAATTATATATTACAAATGTCAAATTAATAAAAGCAGTGTATGAAATTATCAACAATCAGCATACTATGTACAATGTATTTATATTTATTGTTTATACAATATAAACAGACCGTACGCATTAGTGAAAGCTGCATTGAGTTTAAGAACTTGAGTTCAATGCGATATTTACATTTTGTACATAGGGTTTTTTTTTAAGTGTAAAATAGATTAAGTGAAAGAGAGACATACCTTCTAGCCTGTCGACCTCCTTCTGCAGGCGCTTCACTTGCTTCTCGGCGTGCTCGGCGCGCTGCTCGGCCTCCTTCAACTTGACGGACAGGGTCTTCATCTCGCGCTTGAATTCCTCAACACGCTGGTTGGCCTTCTCCTCGGACACTTCCAGAGATTTCAGCGAGTTGCCGACAACCTATTTAATTGTCAAGTTTATATATATATATATATATAAAATTTTTTTGTTGGTAATTTGTATATTGGTATGCACCTTCAATTCTTCCTCCAACTCCATGATCTTGGATTCACCGGAGCGGACACGATCCTCAGCCACTTCCAGCTCATCTTCAACGAAGGCCAGCTTGCGGGACACTTCATCGGACTTGGTATCAGCATCCTCAGCGAGCATGCGGGCTTCCTTCAATTGATTGGTCAACTGATCCATACGCTCCTCATCCTGCTGGGAACGATTCTCCAATACTTTGCACATACGGTTGTTCTCATCGGCCGATTGTGTGGCCTCCAACAGCTTCTGTTGTGCGGTGGTTGAGCGCTCCTCAGATTTCTCCAAATCCTCCTCAATCTGTTGGACCTTACGGTTCTGGGTGGCTACCTCAGATTCCGTGGTGGTCAACAGTTTCTCCTTCTCTTCCAATTCGGTGTTGGCCTTCTCCAGCTGCTCCTTGGCGGTGACCAAATCGATTTCAACCTGCACGAACTTCTTCTCCAAATCGCGCACCTCCTCATTAAGTTTGTCGGCGCGGGAGTTGGCATCCTTAGCTTGATTCTCACAGGTATCTGCCTTGTCAATGGCATTATCCTTCTCAAGCTTCATCGCTTGCATCTTCTTCTTGATGGCGTCCATGGTGTTTCTGTTTTTGTTTTTCGCTTAGGAGGGAAGATAACTGGAAAAAGGCACTGTAAAAAAGATTCAAAATAAAACAAATCTGCATTAGATATGCGATGTAAATGTATATTTAGTGTTATGCCCAATATTATTATTACTATCAATTCAATACCATTTGA
The DNA here is from genome assembly GCA_035042345.1 of Drosophila fungiperda. Taxonomy (NCBI): domain Eukaryota; kingdom Metazoa; phylum Arthropoda; class Insecta; order Diptera; family Drosophilidae; genus Drosophila; species Drosophila fungiperda. Next base: position 4,303,874 of record JAWNLM010000015.1, on the reverse strand, counting down.
TGTTTATAGAGATTTTCGGTCTAAAAATATGCCATTACGCTTCTAAAAGTGATTCTGCAGTTATTCACTTAACAATTCAATTGCCTTTCGCATGTTTCCTGACAGCCCATAAAAATGCACTTGATACAATTAAAAAAGTGTTTACTTTAGGCCTTCAATGTGTTAAGTATATAATTTATACATATATACACATGTATATATAATTCCACACAAGCATACATATATAAGCCCAAAGTCAAATGTAAACAGATTTCGGTTTGCTGAAAATGTATAAATTCTAACGTAACTTTCGTTGAAATTACGCCCACTATTAATCTGGTCAATATACATATATATAGATACCAATGTATATATATATGTGTGTCTGTCTCTCTCATTCTCCATTTGTTGTCCGATTTTGAACGAGTTTAAAAATAAACTTGATATGCTTTTGCATGTGAGCATATCCAGTCCACACATACCAATAAGCATTTCGCTTCTGGCGTTTTTTGGACATTTTTGCTTAGCGTGTAATTCTAGAATTCCCATCATGTTTCAACACACTTACACACACACACACACACATACATAGATATACACGCTGATTGCAATTTGAAATTTCAGTTCATTCTACACGCATTTCTTTTTTGGGGTCAGAATATGTGTAGGCGTTTCTGATACAATATATATATATATATATATAAGATGGTTTTCTGTGTGTGTGTATCTTAATAAGTGGGGCAAAGTCATTTATGTTGTATTTGTATATAGATGATACCTTGGCGGCCTAAGTTTTAAATATCTCACATATAAATTGCTTTTTAATTATATAGCGCCGGATGTTGAATAGAGTAAACAGCAAAATGCTTTTGGACTCTGTCTGATAAAAATGTTAATTATATGGTTTCTTATTAGTATTACTTGTTTTCACGATGCCTTATAAAACAAGTAAAGAAGATTTCAAAAGAATTATATTCCATTTTTGTATAATTATAATTATAATCTAACTTTCTAAAATTATCAATTGAAGTATTTTTAAAATATTTTATTAAATATTTACATTGTATATAAGTATGGCCTTCATTATTTTTCAAAATGTATATAAGACAAAAATGTTGTGTGGGTGGTATCCCCAAATATCTAGACATATAGTATCTACATGAGACATAAAACGAATTCTCAACATCTGCTCTCTAATAATTTTTCGAACATTTCTGACATATAGCCAAAAACAAACTCAAGGATAAATTACCAATAGCAAATGTTCGGCTGCGTTCATCGTTCATGAGATCACGAAAGCTGTGCGAGTGAAAGCTTTTTCGTCTAAGTTTCAAGTAAAGTTAAAAATAAAATCTTTAAAGTTGCCTCCCGAGTAGCTGAATCGGTATTTGTATGTGTATTTGTATCTGTATCTGTTTCTTTGTGTGTATTTATGTGCGACAGGCAGGTGTCTGTCTGCAGTTAATTTTGTAGAATAATAGAAATCTGCTGAGAAGCAGCTTTTTAATTGTATGTGTGTGTGTGTGTTTATATGTGAGAATTGTGCGTATGTGCATATGTATGTGTGTCTCTATCTGTTTGTGTAGCTTTTCGGTCTGAGAGTGCAAGTGTGTGTGTGTGTGCAAATTTTCACTCATACCCACAGAGACGGATATTTTTGTCAGATTTAGTTACAAAATTCCTTATAAGTGAATTTCACACAACGTCCAAAAGTTATCATAAATATATTCATGATATTTCATATGTTGAGCTTTAACTCAAGAAGAGACATATTATGTTCTCTCTACAGATCCTTTTTGGTGGTTTTTGAAAAGATTTTATTATTTCTTGTAACACTTTTATTCGGTTTTAAATATTTTTATTTTTCTTTTAATTACATTTATTTATAGACACATACATATGCACATTTAATAATTGAAGTCTTTTTATATACAAATATTTAATTTTCGTTATGTAGAAAGCTATTTGCCAAATGCAATTTGCATGCACTTTTCACTTGATTAATTTTACCAAACTTTTTTTGATATTGCAAGTACAATTTAAAGTTTATGAACAAACTAATTACGCAGAATTGATCAAATTATATATTATAATTTATATGGTTTTTTTTTCTTTAAAATATTTCCAATGGTAAAATCCTGGCAGCAGCCGCAACTAACCTTAGCGTTTCAAACACACTATACGCTGTCGAAACCCCGAGAACACTGATGCTGACCAAGTCGCGGTGCCAAGAAAGCGAGCCCAAGAAATAACGCAAGGCACACACATCCATATCTACATAAGCACACGCACATACATATACATTCAAACACTCGGACACACTCACACACCAACGCAGTATTGAACATTTTTTTCATTTCGAAAAATTTCCCATTAAAAAATAAACGGAAAAGTGCTTTCGCAACTTTTCATGGGCCGATCAGAATTTCCCTCGAAATTTCCCACTTTACATTTAGATACTTGCATCTGTGTGTGTTCACAGGTTTGACGAATAAACACACATATCCACACACAACTCTCGTGAAATTCTCTCACCTAATCGTGTAGCTATTGGATAATGCTCCCGTTTTTCTTTTACTGCATTTTCATCATATGCCTCACTGAAAGGCGTGAAAACTATGTTTTTTTCGTTTTTTACTTAATTGAATTATATATATATATAAGTATATTTTTTGGTTATTTGTGTATCTGTATCCATCCAAAGTGAGGCTAAAAATAGCTCATAAATGAACAAAACAAGCCCGACACGGACACGGCTAACAAGATGAGAATCTATTTTGATTCAATAAATATTGAGCAATTTTTCTTATATTTTTTTCTCACGGTAAAAGCTGCTTGCCATCATTTTTGTACGTGACGCGAAACAATACAGAAACAAATTCTAATATTAATTTATAAAATAGCACTTTTTAATTCATAAACTTTCTAAGAATGTTATTCATGTATTTGATTGTAATTTAAATAATTGTTGTTTAATTTTGTACCTAAAAATTGTATAAGTATATATTAAGAATGATGCACTACCGGCTCTCTATATGTGCATAATCCATATACAAATAGATTTAAAGATGAAATTGCTACATTTTATTATTGAATAGTGTCTTTAAAACCTGAACTGAAGAATATTCCTTTAACGTGCGCTTTTTCTTGGTTGCCAATATATATTCGCCACTGTTTTGATATAATTTATATTATAACAATTTGTACAATATTATAATTATATTATATTTAAATCAATTGAATTGCAAAATTCCTTAAATAATTTAAAGATACTTTCAATGTATTAATTTACAGGACTAAATTAAAAATGTGGAACGGAATTTGGAATTTTGGTTGAAGTAAAATGCCGGATACTTCATTAAATTATTGTTAACTTATCGATCGATATCATTTGATAACGGCATGAAAGACGGCAATTGTAAATGGTTCCTTTACCAACGATTGTGTTTTTTGCTTTCAAATTCAATCTTGGCGATTTGTAAATTGTTGACATTCAGAAAAGAGTGTCAACGAAAAAGAGCTACACTGTATATTAATTATTCTATATTTAACGCCACATGTGAAAATGATCAGAACTTCAGTTTTGAAAGCTATTACCAACAAAAGCCGCAAAATCGACATTACTGAAATTTTAGCTCGGATATATTTAACCTAGATATATTTAAACACCCTTCTGAAATGAATACCAAATATTCCACATATGAATAAAAAGAAAATTATTTGTATATATTTTATTTGCAAAGATTATTCCATTTATTTATCATAAAAATATAAACGCTTAACTGTGAAATGAAGATATTATTCATACACACATTCCTATATAGATTATAGAATTACAAAAGCTATGAGCGTGTACATAATATTTATATTTGTCTTTTTATATTTTTATTTTTCATTTTCATACAAAGGCCATGGAAATTTTCATTTCTTTTTTTCATTTTCAATCAAGCATGCAAGCATTAAGAAATAATTTTATATTTAATAAAAATTATGGTTTTCTCAGAGCTGCAAATATTTTTTGTAGATTTGGCCGTGCATAAAGCAAACACTAAGGTAAGATAAGTTATTGACTGGTGGGCTTTATAGATATTGAAAATGGAAAATAATGAAAGGCATTTTGGATTTGAATTGTAAGTTGAAAATGATTTACTTTCAAATGTTAATACATTTCGAATTTTGTAGTCAAAATAATAATTCGCACTCATTCACACTTTCATCCATTTTGAATATTTGTATATATTTAATTGCTAAAAATTTGCTTTATTATTAATATTATAATAAATGTATTGAATCGTTTTGGAATGCTTAAGTAGAATGCTTTGTAGATGGTAGTCGAAAGGCATTGAACTCCATTTTGTAAATCTCAGGCTGCATTTGTAGCTGTTGTTGTTGTAGTTGTCATTGTTGGTGTCATTAGCTTAATAGTTGTTATGATCGGCGTATTCCAATTCCTGGGCAATAGTTTTGTATTTCTCTTTACCTTTGCTGACTTCATCTACGAATGCAGCAGTTAAATCAAATGAAAAACGCAAACATTTTAAATAGTTTTTAGTTTATTGCATAGTTTGAATACAAATAATAGGTAAAATTGTTGAGTTAAACAAATACACAAGGCGATTGTCACATATAATTTAATAAAAGCTTTACACAAAATCTACAGACAATTTTTCTACAAATACACACAAAAATCAAAATTTGCAAGCAAAATACGTTTACAGTACGCCTATAAATATGCAACGATAAAACGATAAATGTGCGATAAGTGACGATAGATTTTGCCGTGGCTCTTTTGGGCGGGCAATGGTGGAGCGCTTATTCCTTGAGAATGAGCTCGACAAAGGCGGTATCGAGATCGTCTCCAATATCCTTGTAGCGCTCCTTCTCCAACACAAGGTCGTCTGTTTAATGCCAAATCATATAAGAACACAGAAGTAAAGAAAACAATATTGCAATTAATAAAAAATAAAAATAAAATCAAGTTCACATAAATCCCTAAACATAAACCTCCCAAAAAACAGAAATCTTTATACGAAACAATAAAAATGACACTAACATCACCTAGACAGAAAACATAAAAAATATATTTACCTTGTCAAGTAAAAGTAAAATAAAAATGAAGCAGTTGCACTGCTTGGCGGCAGCAGCGTATTTTTATCGGTAAGGCAGTGCACCGCTAGCTGTTAAATTCAAAATCAAAATAAAAATGCAACAGGCAAACAACAAAAAAGGCAGCCAAAAAGAGCAGCTTGTTTTTTTGCAATGCTTCAATTAAAAAAGTTTTAATAAATGTCAATGAAAACTTTTGTTTCTGTTTGTTCTTAAAACGTGCGTCAAACTAAAAATAAAAGCAGGGCAGCATTTTGCAGCAGTTATGTGTATTGCGCAGCAGATCGATCAAGTCAGTTTCGAGGGGCAGTTTTCGTTATCGAATTGGGGTATTTCTTTGAGTTAAGCTGGTGGCGCCTCGGCGGCTGGGGCAGCAGCCTCTGCGGGTGCGGCCTCCACAGCTGCAGCAGCTTCTGCGGCGGGCGCCGCGCCTTCAGCGGGCGGAGCAGCTGCCTCTGCTGGTGGTGCAGCACCTTCAGCTGGTGGAGCAGCGCCTTCAGCTGGCGGTGCAGCACCTTCAGCTGGTGGTGCAGCTCCGTCAGCCGCGGGCGCAGCACCCTCTGCTGGTGGCGCAGCTCCGTCAGCCGGCGGTGCAGCGGCTTCACCCTCTGGCGCTGGCTCTGGCTCTGAGCCGGGTGGTGGTGCTTCATAGTTCTTGACGAACGGCACTTCAGCACCCTCTGGTGGCAAATCGATAGAGTACTCGAATGGCGGCGGTGGTGGTGGTGGTGGAGTCGGCTCCTTTGGTGGTGGCGTTGGTTCCTTTGGTGCCTTCGGCACTATCACTGGCACACCATCCTCCGATATAACAACTTCACCCTCGGCACCCTTAGCCTCGGCAGCGAGTGCCGCGGCGGCCGCTTCCGCTGCGGCTCTGGCCTCCTCCATGGCAGCCAACTCTTCGGGCGTGGGTGTTGGCATTTTGGGTGTGGGTGGCTTGGGATTGCGCACCGTCCAGAAGGGCTCGAGGCCCTTGATGAGGTCCAAGAATGCTTCGTCGAGACTGTCGCTGATGAGGCAGAAGCGTTCTTTTTCAACGATCAGATCGTCTACAGTTGGTTGTGGTTTGTTAGAATGTGAAAGCATAACAAGCAGTCGGGAGCGAGATAGAGCGAGCGAGAGAGAGAAAGAGAGGTGTGGAGATAGAGAGCGTGAAAAGGAAGCAAAAGAGCAACTAAAAGAACTAAAAATTTAATGGTTTTTTCCTGGCATTGTGGTTTAGTCGGAGCCATGAACGTGGGGTGGTTAAAGTTAGTGAAAATTGACGGGGAAAACACATTCATCAGTTGGTTTTTTATTTTAGCCATAACGAGATCGTTTGCAACAGAAATCCTTTGGTGATCTATTTCCATTTCAATCAAGTGAAACAATATTTTAACGATTTAAGCTGGCGGCGCTTCACCAGCGGGGGCAGAAGCAGCTGCTTCGGGTGCAACTGGTTCAGCAGGAGCTCCCTCAGCAGTTGGAGCTCCCTCAGCAGCTGGAGCTCCCTCAGTAACTGGAGCTCCCTCAACAGCTGGAGCTCCCTCAGTAACTGGAGCTCCCTCAACAGCTGGAGCTCCCTCAGCAACTGGAGCTCCCTCAGCCACTTGAGCACACTCAGCAGGCACATCCGCTGTTGGCGGAGTATCTCCCGCTTCGAAGTTCTTCACATATGGCACTTCAGCGCCTTCGGGCGGCAGATCAATGTTATAATCAAATGGTGGCGGTGGTGGTGGTGTGGGTTCTTTGACCGGTTCAGCGGGAGCAACCTCCACAGCTTCTGTAGCAACGACATCCTCATCAATCGCTGACGCACCTGCCTCACCATCGGCAGCAAGCTCTTCTCCTTCGACTGCCAGTTGTGCGGCTTTGGCAGCGATCTTTGCCCGTATCTGTGCCTCTCTAGCGGCAATCTCCTCTTCGGTTAGCTCTGGTGTAGGCGGCTTGGGATAGCGATCGTTATAGAACGGCGGCATGCCCATTAGTTCGACAAACGTAAAGTCCAAGCTATCGTTAATCATGGCATAATGCTCTTTCTCGTTGATCATCTCGTCTGGTTGGTCGTTTAGTTTGTGGTTCAGTTGGGGTTAGTCAGTTGTATTAAAAGTAAAAAATTAGGATTAGTGCAAATATTGGCAGCTCTTGTTATGGCTAGTTAACTGAGGAATCCAATTGTGGTACAGCATGGATGTAACATCGACAACACTCAAGGTCCTTGGGCAACAAGTACGACGAAACAAATTTGCGGTACGAAAATGTCGTGTTTTTGTTTGTCTGGATTTGTTTTTAGAAAAATATGTTGTTCTTGAAAAATACTTTATTTGTGCAATTGCAGCAGCATGGTATTGTATAGTATGTAATATATTAAAAATATAAATAATTAATTTATGTAAATCGTAAATAAATCAATTGTTTTTCATTTCATTTGAATGCCATTTTATGTTAGGTTCATCATCTTTTTTTTTTAGCTTGCTCTCTCTGGGGCAAGAACACATTTTCAGCCAGATAGCGTAGTAAATTAATTAGATATTATTATTATTTTTTTTTTTAATTTGAAAATTGTATATAGTAGAAAAGGTATTAAGAACGGTCTAGTTATGAATGCTTGAAATTGGAATGATGTGCGCTGTGTGCGTGTCATTTTGGATTGTTTTTTTTATTATTATTATTTGTTTATGTACTTGCTTTGAATTTGTGTCTAAATATAAAGGCGTGGCAACTTATAAGTAAGCAAATATTACACAAGGTTTTGCAAACACGATTTGTTTAAATTGTATAAACAATGTAAGTATTAGCATAATTAATACAGTAAGTTTAGCTGGCGACAAAAATACAAACAGGATCTTTCCTTTCTTTTTTTTACTTTACATACGTATGTATAAATAATTATACATAGAACTAATTTGCAAGTTGTTGTTTTCTCTAATATAATTATACTTCAATTAATATCAAAACAAAATAAAGGTAGCAAAAGCAAAATGAAAGAAAAAGTTAAAACAAAATATTGCAACAGTATTGTAAAGCATAGAGTTTTAAAAGTGCCGCCATTTATATTTTTTTTATCGTTTTGTTTGCCATTTCATATGACATCGATCAAGCGCATGCCATTCACAGTGCAACGCGGACAGCGCTCAATCGACGGCTTGCACTGCTTGAAAATATGAATATATGCAAATACATTTTTACTTAGAATGCATAGGTGTGTAAATTTGGAATGCGCTTGCTACAGGGAACGTTTTGTTTTGTCTTTTTTGTTTCTTTTTTTATCGTAATAATTTTACTTTCTCGACTGCTTTTCATTGAGTTTACCGCTTAATAATTAACGTTTTCATTTCATTTAGAGTTTATCAAAATTGGCGTTCACTCGTTTTTATCTGTATGGAAGACACTTGGCGTTGTCCTGTGTGTCTCATAATGTGTGCGTGTGTATGTGTGTGATACTGTGTATGTGTTTGTGTGTGTGTGTGTTTCTATTATTATAATATGGAAAGCGCCAGTTTTCTGTATTGACGTCAAAGCAGGCAGTTTAGTTAATTTACATAAGCAAATTATTGTTTTTACATGTTTTGTATGTCATGTAAAGTGGATTCCATCTCCTCCTGCAGCAGTTTGTTCTTAGCGCGTTCGTTCACCAAGTCGTCTGCGTGTGTGTATCATTGTTTTGTTTAGGCAATTACAAAAATATATAACGGTAACACGTGGCATGCATCAGCGATTTAAATAATAATAACAATAAACATTAGGGCGTTGGCGGATCGCAGGCGGGGAGCGTATAAAGCAGCACACAAGTTGAAAATTGTTTGTTTGGTTTTTTGTTTTTCGGTTAGGCACAACAACAAAACAAATTCATATGAAAAAATAAACATACAAAAAATATATATTAATGGGGGTAACAAAAAAATAAATAAAAAGTAATATAAATCTTCACTAACATAAGGTACATCGGTTTGGAATAAGGAAACTAATTTTGCACCTACTTATAAATATGAGTAATAAAAAAGAGCTACAAATTAAAAATGCTCAAATATCTACAACTTTTATATTTGTACTCATTTAAATACTGCGACAATGTAAATATTATAAATAAGTTTGTATAATTATGTTTAGATATATTGCTTTTTTAGTTGACTTAAAGTCTCAATGATATTAGAAAATAATCTTTAACAGACATACCTTCGAGCCTGTCGACTTCCTTCTGCAATTTCTGAACGGAACGCTCAGCGAATTCAGCGCGTGCCTCAGCCTTTATGCGTTGGTAAATAGAAAGTTAAAAATTTATATTTTAGTAAATATTTTAATACAAATTTAAATAAAGTCTACAAATAGCCACTATGAACAATGCAATTACTTTCACAAACGGTTGACATAGATGCCGATTGTTCATGGTGGCTAACTTTCAAATTCTGTTGTAACACGCAACTGCAACTGTTCTTTTAACGTTTCAACAGAATTTCAAATATTACATTAAGTTTAAAAAAAAAGTAAAAAGAAGCTTCCCAAAATTTGCTACCAAAACCAGCAGTAAGTATTTAGTTTATATGATAAATGAACATTAGTAAATGTAGATTAAAATAAGTGTTTCACATAATGGTTATATGATATAATAAATAATAGTAATTAAAGAACATTCAATAAACAGCATAACAATTAAGATCAAACATAATTTGGCCCACTTATTCAATATTCTTACAAAATTTGTAGACACTTTTTATATGTATTCAGGGTGTTTGTTTTAGACAAAACCTAAATTAGACAAATTAAATAATATTACGGGAGTGTCGATATATAGATAAATAACTACAACAATTGCTGTACGGCGCTACGCAGTCACTGCATAAAAGACAAAATATAAATAAATTGAAAATGGAGCCAATTCGGAAATGCTGTTAAAATTCTTTGGTTTTTATTTTAACATCAGCACAATTGTAATCTAACATGAAAAAAAAAACGTACTAAGTACTCTGTGCTGCAGCGACTTACAGTTTCTACATTTAATTTGAACTGTATGAGCTCCTGTTCGACAATTTTCTGATTTTCGCGTGCCTAGACGTCGAGAAATATACAACAAATGTTTGGTATATCAATAACAGTGCTTAGGACATACATCATCATTATGTTGGAGTGCGTGTACGTGTGCGTGCGTGCGTGCGTGTGTGTGTCGGTGTCTGTGTCTGTGGTTCTGTGTGTGCGTGTGTAATGTGTGTATGTGCTTTGACTATAAAATATCTACCGAATAGAATACGAGTAATTAATTTATTATTTATCAAGTCGATTGCATTATCACAATTAATTTTTGGATAGAATTGCCACTAGACAAAAGCAGCAGGTTCGAATGCCGGAATAGTGTTGCAAAACGTCAGCTTTTCAGTTGGTTCATTTTCTTTGCAATCAATGCACAAAACGTTTTTTTCAATTTTCAAGTAATGTACACACACACGTCCTATAGGGAAATACTTGCCATGATGCACGTTATTGATATACATATTTTAATTCGGCTTTGTTTGCATATTTGTTGTATTTTTTCCAACACGTTTTTGGCCATTGCGTTTTTTTTTTTTGTATTTTAGTTTGTTTGTTCGTTTAAAAAGAAAATATCAAATGTCGTATGTCGAATTAAGAATGTGTCTTGACGACTATGTACAGTTAATTTAAAATTGAGAATAACGATTTGTGCAATTTAATATTTTCTTTTTCTTTGTTTTAGTTTCTTTTTTCTTCAATAATAAATTAAATGAATTTTAATTAATGCATTTACCAACACCAGAGACCACAAATATCAAGATAAACCGCTTACAAATATTTATAAATATATAATTCTATAGTATACAACTTGGCATATACCTCTTTCAAGGAATGATCCAAAACCTTGATTTGCGTGTCTAAGGTTTCCTCTTTTTGTGTAGCCTATTTCGTTATTTATTTTGTGGTCGTTGGTCATTGGTGGGGAATATTTTGGGTTTTTTTTTTGGGTTAACAAAACATAAATTGCAAATTGTTTAGCAAATTTTTGATGCATGCAGAGTTTAAGGCGTAGCAGGGGGTAGGAGGAGCAGATTTAAGCCGTTTGAGTGTGTTGACAAACATCCAGTGCGCAATAATTATTTTATTTACAAATATCATAATAATATGACAATGTAGTAAAAATAATTTATTTTTGCAGCAACGTTAAAGCGGAGCGGGTTAACATAATATGAAAATAAAACAGAAAATATAATAACAATTAGTAAACAAATCATAATAAACATATATTAGGGGCATGTACAAGTTGCACTGTCGGTAGACATTTTATAATAGCCAGTGTTGTACAGTGGCTTTTCAAAGCCTTTGAGCGGTCCTGTGCGCTCAAATCAGATAGAAAAAAACATAAACAACAACAATTTATAAAAAAAACACAGATTTTGTAACAGAAATATCGCTAGTTGGTTTTGATTGCATATCCACACACTGAGCTGGGAAACTCCTTTCGCAAATTGCTTCAGTATTATTTTTAAATATTTTTTTATTGTATCTACCTCCTTTAGACGTGTGTTCAGGGTCTTGATTTGGTTCTTGTACTCTTCCTCACGTTGGTTGGCCTATTTATTGTTGTTGTTGTTGTTTATGGGATTTGTCGATAGTTACGGGGTTGTGGGGAATACATATTTAAATTTGTTGTAATGTAAAGTAGATAATACAAAATATATATTTTAATGATTGATCATAGTATATTGTTGATGATAAATTTGTGCGTGGGCACAAAGTGTATCATGGTCTTGCATCTTAAATCGTAACATTTCATACTGACCTTCTCCTCAGAGACCTCCAGGGACTTCAAGTTGTTACCAACAACGCGCAGCTCCTCCTCAAGCTCCACAATTTTGCTATAGCAAACAAAAAACAAACATTAGACTTTGGTATTTTGCACACATTTTTTTTTTTTTTTTTTTCGGTAGGAAAACAAAAAACTCTTCTCATGCGGTTGTTAAATGAAATTTTGTGGGCAATTTTTTTTTATTTCGCCAACGCCAGAAACATCGAAAAGACAAAATCAAAGAAAAAAAAAACGGTAATACTTCACTTTCAAAAAATTTTTGGTCTGGAGGCGACATAAAGTAAAAATAATAATAATAAAACGAAAAAAGTAAATCATGACTGTGCAAAAGAGATGAAGGTTTGGCAAATATTTGGAATAAAAGAAAAAATAGTAATATTATTGTTGTAGATACAACATTTCACTGATACAACTTCGGACGATTTCACTTTTTTTGTCTATGGTATTATTTAATCAGCGGTTAAAATCTGCCGATTGCCTCCGGACAATTTCTTTTTATAATTGTAAACTATGCAAATTATAAATAAACAAATTGTCAACTTGATCTGGCGTTTTGAATGGCGTAAATTTTTGTTTCATTTAACACATGTGCAGTTAGTATTTGAACACAGACACAAAAGCAAAACAAACCTTTCGCTAAGCTCAACTTTTTCCTCGGAACGCTCCAGATCCTGTTCCATGAGCACTAATTTTCTGGCGACCTTTTGGATTAGGCATTACCAGACACGTTGAGCGAGCGGTCGGGCGGGCAGGAGATTAACAGGCAGGCAGGATATTAATGAGCACACGCATAGCAACAAACACGGCAGCAGGATTCGCATTTATTTTTTTGGATTAGGCATTGAGCACATAAAAAACGTATTTTTTTTTATCATTAGTTAAAGATTTATGAATTGATTCTTATTTGCAGTTGGCAAAAAATGTGAATAATTTTATGCACACGTGAAAGAAGAGCATGATGTGATATATTTCTAAACTAGAAAACATGCGCGTTAACAACACTAACACACACATTCAAATTAATTCATTTTTTTAATATATTCACATTTTTTACCAATTTGAGAAATATATGCAAAAGCTAGCTAGCTAACGTAAATAAAACAAATCAAAATAATAAACGAAATGTATGCAAAAATGCACTTTGAACAAGAAAAAATGTTGGGTTAGGTTGCGTTGGGCTTTAAACACTGAACGAGGGGGGGCGGTGGGCACCTGTTAGTTAAGAGCGCTGCATAAAAACAAACTTACATAACTATGGCCACATTTGCATTGGTTTTTTTTCAATATTTTAGGCACAAAAATTCTTAAGCTTTTGGCGCAACAACATTTAACTAACTGAAATTAAATTGAAATTTTAAACGTACTTTTCACCCTGCTCGGCACGTTCTTCGGCACGCTCCAAATCAGCTTCAACCATGGCCAATTTACGGGCAACCTTTCATTTATATATATAGTTACACACATATATATTTGTGATTTCATTTGTTGATTTTTGTACAATATTTTACATTCGTCATCGTTTTTCAATATACACAGGAAACATAAAAAATGAGTTAAAGTTGATGTCATATTTTCATACAAGGATTTTTAGTATTAACAATTGAATTGATTAAATTTCCTGAATGAGGCTTTTTTGTTAGTAATAAACAACAGTTTTTGTTTTGTTAGTTTTTCATGTATTTAGTGTAATTTTCTATTTTATTATAGCAATTTGGTGGCTGGTAATTCTTGTGCTAATTTGATGTGTCTTAAGCTATCCCTAACTTGGGAATGTACTCAATTTGTTTGGGAGCTTAGAACTAATATCATATATATTATATTATTTATTATTATTTATAAATTGTATTATAATTTATATTTATTGTATTAACCATTTAAACATTTGTGCAATTCTATAAGGAAACTAAAGTTATTTATTTACTGCAGTTGTACATTAAAATAATAAAAAAAACCGACATTTGCACATTCTTAATAATAATTGAGCAAGAACTTTTCCTGTATTAAAGAACATGTTAATATATATGGAAATTGGTACTAAAATATTTAACTGCTTTTGATATTTTAATTATACAAAAAGGAAGTGGATTGGCTTGCAGGAAGTTCATAATAAGTTTACCCCACGATGGAAAGGAAGCTAAACTTGTGGACAAAATCTACTAACGTCTTGGGCTAGCAGTTAAAATTTAAATAAGTTCATTACGCAAAGAATTAGATAATACATTTAAAACCTTCAAACCAAATATGACTAACAATATGTGTGGCGATAACATGTGAAACGACTTTGCCAAAATAGAGCCAGTTGAGGAAATTGGCGTTGCCAAACTTGTAGCTGTGAATTTCGATATGCGGAGAAGCGCTTCTTCTACGGATTTTAATTACACACGATAACCAAAACTGAGTTTCCTGTGCGCAAGCGCAGAAACGCCCAGAAATGAATTTAAATTGAAAACTGAATGCTCTCCGAAGGTTTAAAAAATAACAATATTCAGCACATTCAGGTTTGTGGCAAAAAAAAAATGCAACACGCATCGAAAAATCAGAGACCCCCAAAAGAGAGGCAAACGCATTACGTGAGTGACCGAGGCTGAGTCATAGCCACAAAGAGAGCTAAAGGCCTTGAGTGCATAAACACATACATACATATGTATGTTTATATACAAATATTGATAGCGTTATTTTCTTTTGTAATTATGTATCTCTTGCTTGGGTCAAATAATAATTTCATACATCATTAAAGAGTTTGCAAGCTTTTTTTTCTCTTTCAGCTGCTTATGTCACAATGGCAAACTAATGCGCCGACCGCTAAATATACAAATTAACGGCTGACTTTAAGTTCCCATTTCGCTTCGCACATATGCGCATGGATGTGTGTGTCTGTGTTTGGTACCATATTCACCATATACACACACACTGGCTTGGCTTATCAGTCGCAACTCGCCGAAGTTTGTCTCATTGTGTTTTTCTCCGTTTTCCATTCAATTTCTGCGAAACAAAAAACAACAAATCTATATAGATAGCCAGCAGGGCGTTGCTTATCGTTAGTGGCAGTTTATCAATAGCCGATTTGATTGACGTACGAAACACGTAAGCAGCAACTTATAAAGTGCTTACAGAGTAAATTGAGGTTGTGGCCACAAATTCAAATTGAAACCTAAATCGTGTTGTCAAATTCACATCGAATGCGCTTCATATTCAAATCAGCCTCAGCTAATCATTAATCCTCATAATCTATACCTAAAAAACAATTTAATTTGCTGTGTTAGTTCAAGCCAGCTAAAGGGCAACCAAAAGCTAAAGTTCCCTATCTAATTAATAACTCTATTTGCTCGCTTTTTAATGTACAACTGCTTTAAGAAGAAAACAAGACTTCTGCAGAACTCCAACTTATCATCATTAAATAAATAGATTTTGTCATTATCAACTTTATTGCAAAATGTTATAATTGAGTTAAATTATTAAATTAATAAGTATTACATATTTGCTGTACAATATGCAATATCTGAGTGGATTTTATATATATATATAGTGGTATTCATGTGTAGTTTAGAATTCGCTTACGCTTTACACATTTGCAATTGCATTTGTTAATAATTTTTACAAAATTCAAAAAATAAACCCAACCAATTTTTTACATATTAAATATACAATAGAATAGAAAATATATATTTGTATAACTGATATTATAAGGCCAAATTGGGCAATTTAAAATTGTTTCTTTTCACTTTTAGTTGGGATATGTTTACATATAATTTAATAATTGTAGTTTTATTTGTTTTTTTTTTAAAGCTTCCCAGCACAATTTGAGTACATTAACAAATTTATTTATTGGATCGCTTAGCATTTACTTTTCATAAATGTTGTTCTAGACTTTGTTCAGAAAAAGAAATTGCATATTCAGCATACATTTATATATACATAAATACAATGGATCAACTAAGACAAAAGTTAATTCTCATATTTTATATATGTATATATATATATTTATGTTTAAGTATATATCGTTTAACGGGCGGCTAGGGCAGCGGCATGCCATCATTTCAGTAATTCATCAACATCATCATTATCATATCATCATCGTTTTTTAGCACAAGCTTTACAATATCAGCACCTGAGTTTTAACTGCTGCTGATTCCTGTGCCAAAATATATATCAATATATATACAGACATACGTATATATACTCGGGGATTCCGATTCACCAAAACCAAATTTAACGCTTCACACATTGATTTGGCATAGAAATCAGCTGGCAGATCAAGGATCATTAGTTTTGTGGGTTTTATTGTTGTTGATGTTGTTGCTGTGTTCGCTGTGTGTTGTTGTCGTTGGTGTGGAGGATAAAGTTGAAGTTTCACCAACAACAGCAGCAGTACTAGTTGCATTGTTATTGTTGTTGTTGGTTGTTGTTGCAGTTGTTATATTTAAGTGACATGGTGTTTTACTGTTACTGTTACTGTTGTTGTTATTATTGCTTAACATAGTTAAATTGGTATTTAGCTGCACCTCATCGTATTTCTTGTCAGCCTCCTCAGCAAGGAAACGCGCTTCCTTCAGCTGATTCTCAAGTGCGTCCATGCGTTCTTCATCGGCAAGGGCGCGATTCTCAAGAATCTTGCGAGCACTATACATATTCATATGGATATATATGTATATACAATATTGATAGATTATAGGATGACGACGTTCCGACCATGCCCATAGAAGACAGTGACCAAGTTGTTTATCGATGATTGGATTTTTATGTTTTCGGTGGTACAGCCGACCAAAAAAAAAGGTGAATCATTCGACGTCATCACATCCACATCGGTGTCGAAAGTTTTGAATTGTTGTTGTTGGATTTGTTGTTGTTGATGATATTATGACAAACACATGGATTCGGCAGTGGTACACACAACAAACAGTGACAACAATTTCGGACATACGAATGTTTTTTTGTTTTAGATATTTCGTTGTTTGGTTTTTTGTGGTTCCATAGTTCAAGATTTAGAGTTTTTTTTTGCAAAAGAAACAAGAATTTGTTGTTGCTTGTTGAGTTTTACAGTTCAGTCAATATAAAAATACAATTATTACATCAGTTACAAGTAGCTGAAACAGTGCTTTGTGTAGGGTTCTATTAAAATCTCAAGAATATTTATATATTATTATACTTAAAGTTTAAGGTAAGGCTTCGAGTTGGAAAAATAGTGTGTAGCATTGCTTTTTTGATATTTCTACTTTAAGCATTTTTATATTGGGCCCATTCTACACGGCAGATATAAAGCACAAAGCAATGTTTTAGCTTCTGTGACAAACAAACAAATTATATGCTGTAGACTTAAGAATTAAAAACAGCGATTGACTAAGAGACTACCATAAGCTAGGCACACATGCTGTATACAAAAAGATAACAGTATGTATATATACATAAATATAAACTGATTTTATTATATTCATTAATATGCAATATTTAATCCAGTGTGATTCATTTTCGGTGTTTTTGTTGGCTGCGGTCGACGACGACGACTTAAAAACTAAAAGCTGTTTACAGGAAATAGTTTAAGAATCTTAAATATATATATATATATATACCCTATAATATTTTGTTTATGTTTTTGGAGAGCGCAGTTTAAATAACCCACAACCTAATTAGTAACGGTAGTGTTGTAGCACCTAACCTCAAAGAATAAGATATGGAAATTAAAGAAAACAACGACAAGAATATAACCCTATTAACCCTAATGCCCTAATATCGTAGAGAGAAAAAGAGATAGATTTTCATAATTATACCTCTTCATATTTCTTATCAGCTTCTTCAGCAATTAATTTTGCTTGTGCTAATTGGTTCTCCAATAGAGCTACTTTGTCATCTTCCATATTTGTGCGATTTTCAAGCGCTTTTCGTATCCTAAATTTGTTTAAAAGCGATTATAAAAGAGCATTTAAATAAACATACATATTCATATGATATGTAAACCGTAGAAAGATACTTAAATTTTGCTTATGTAGGATTGCTGTAGACTTATCAATTAATATTATATTCGGTATGTATATATTTAAGTTGAGACAAGTAAAAAGAGAATTTTGTACTAACCGTTCGCTCTCATCGGCGGCCTGAGAGGCTTCCGACAGCTTGGCTGTGGCGGAACCCAAACGCTCCTCAGAGCGCTCCAAGTCTTCTTCGAGCAATTGAATGCGACGGTTCAATGCGGCAACCTCAGATTCGGCCTATAAAACAAATTCGATGTTCGAAACGAACAAGACAATATAGCAAACGTACAGATGCTTACAAGTTACATTAAATACTTATTAAGAACTAACTTATTAACTTAATGCTAAAGCAAGAAATACACTAGAATCATTTCCTAATTTGCTACTTTTGGTATAAAAAATAAATGTGACCCTAAGCTTTGCGCTCTATCTCCATTTTGACTATGTACTTAATTATGTTTCGAAGATTCAATTTCTTTTCGACCGCAGCTTGAGTTCCATCTGAAATTAGAGATTGATTTTCTCCACATTTCGCTGTGCCATTCTTCATCAGAGTCGGCGTTTTAGCAAGTTGAGTTAACAAGGTCGTCGTCGGCGCCAACGCCCCAAAGCAGGCAATTAAATATGTTTGTTTGCTTGCGTGTGTAATCGATAACAGGAAAAAAACACTGAAGGAAGCCCGTCAATATTTTAGGCAATTATTGGGCTTATCTTCACTACAACGGATATATCGATTACATTCGCTCGGTCATGTTACGGCCCCAAAAACTAGGCAACAGCTAACAGCAATGACGTCAACTCTTTATGAAAAATAACCAACAGCCTTGCCGAAAATTAAAACAATTTAAACTTGAAGTTTTTCTCACCAAACAAGTTTTTCCAAAAAGTTAAGACTCAGCATAAACTGGCATGCCCATTAAAGAACGGAAAATATTTGACATTGACGCCGAGATGCGATTACCTTTTTAAGAGAGTGCTGAGAACGAGACAACAAAAGCTGAAATGAATTAAATGTTTGTGCAGCACACGCCCAAAAATGGCTAAAAACTGCTTTGACCAAATGCGGCAACGATTGGACAAGGCAGTCCACTCCAGTCCAGCAAACCAGGTCCACAATGCGCTGGATGGCTAACGTTATGGCCAATTTTGCATTGCATTACAAACATTAATACAAATACTAATACTCATACAATTCATGCAATTCATTTGTACGTTGATTGAGTGACGCTTAGAATGCGACGACGGACGCTTCTCGTAAAATTATCGTGTGATTATGAATTGAAAACGTAAGCGAAGCGCGCCGCCGCTTTGACTTACGTCATCGTCCAAACAGTCGATAGGCAGGCAGGCAGGCAGCATATAAAACATTCACACACTTCAAACACACATACATACAAAAAGCATTTTGTATAGGGGGAGCAGCAGCAGCGTAGCTTTCCAAAACACAAATACTCACACATACATTCAAAAGTCACACAACAAAACCGTTGATAAAGCAACAGAGAAAAAAAATGCCAAAAAAAATTTACTCAACTTGAGTTTCGTTTCGTTTAAAAATAGCGGGAGTCGCTGGGTGTGTGCGATAGAGATAGAAATATAACTAAGCAAAATTTTGTGGTCTCTGCTTTGAACTCATTAGCAAAACGTATTGAAGATTAAACGCTTTTTAGCACAAAGAAATGCAAAGTAAAACGGAATAAATTTTCAAACAGACGTGGGGCAGCGGGGTAGTTCGTGTAAAACCGGCAACAAAAGAAAAAAAAGAAAAGCTATGAGTATGCAAGTTTCACGACTGAGAAATTGTATCACAAAAAAAATTGTTGATGGCTTAGTCACACACACCTTGAAATATTTTTAAGTTGACTCAAAAATCGCCGTAGCAACCGAAAAAAACAACAATAGCCGACCGATGAGCGGCAACAGCTACGTTCGAGTGAGTGCGTAGGGTGTGTTTTTTAATAATATACATGATGCATTTTTAATTAAGATCCAAAAATAATAGGCCATAACATAAAAACTCTAAAACGGCAGAGACAACTTCCAACTTCCAAAGCGTAAAAGTGGCGATCTCTCAAGCATAAAATATGCTGGCGTTTTATAGCATTAAGCTTACGGCTGGCTGTCATGTGTGTGTTGTAATCACAAAATTACGAAGTAAACTCATGCCAGCAGCAGCAGCAGCGAAGAGCGGAAGAGAGAGAGAGATAGAGTAAATCAAAATCAATTTGTCACAAATTATCAGTGTACAATTGCATGACAACAGCAGGAGGGGGTGAGAGAAGGGCTGATGGATGAATGCGGCTGCTGCTGCTAATGCCACGCAAACGACATTGAAAAAGCATTGTCTAAAACAAAATAATAATAACAATAAAGCACATTATGTTTTATTTTTTGGCTTTTGTGCAGCAACTGAAGGGGTTCAACTAAATGTCAATCACTTGACAAACAAAAGCTAGTGAAAAATCAACGCAAAAACTAACATCTAACGGGGCATTGCTAGCTGACAGACAGTCAGGCGAAATATGTCACGAAAATAGGAATGGACAAAATGAAAATGAATTGAATTTCAAGGTGTGCCATTTTTCCCCCCTTTTTTCTATATGGGCATGTTTATTTTATTTCAGTAGTATTTAGAGGCATAACTTATATTGAATATTGAACTTAATAACAATAACAATTAAAGAAAGGTTTGCCCTTCCTCGAAATACGACAAGCAAAATTACGTCAACAATGGATTGTGATTTCATTCACATACACAAACGCAACACATACACATACATCTAGTCCTATGCTCGCTCGCGCAATTGTCTAATTAGAATTGAATTAAGCGCACATCAAATTTTCTATTGGGATTGTGCCAAAAAATTGTGGAGCACAGACACAAATATAAAAAGAAGCCATTTATGGCTGTTAAAATCATAATTAATCGAATTTAGAACACCGCCAGCTAAATGCTATGGCAATGAACTGAATAAAAGAGCCGGTTTTTGTTATTTTTTGTGCTGGCTGAGAAAGCGCACAAATATATATCTAAAGATTTCCTCTTTCTACGGTTTTTTGATGACTTCGCGCCAGCTTATGTAAATTATTTATGTACACATAAAGCATACAAGATATGCTTATGTAAATATATCGTTTCGTCTCCGATAAGACAACAAGAAGATACAATTTTGAAAGGTGAATGAATTGGCTCACACAGATAACAAGAATTTTAAATAAAAAGAGAAAAAACTGGCAATATAACAAGACAACAGCTACTGGAACAACAAGAAGCACCCTGTGTGCACACTCACACCCAGACTTCTAACAAATTGAAATTCGTAATAACAAAAGACAGTCAAATAAAAAAGACGACAGGAAAACCAACGAGAAACAAAACAACACAACATTTGTCGAGAGAAACAGAGAGAGAGAGGGAAAGAGAGAGAGCTAGAACCCAAGAGAACGAATGTCTGTGACAGTCTGTCACTTGTAATTGTAGTGTTTCTGTGTGTGGTACGTGTGCATGTATTTGCATTGGAAACGTTGGCACCACTGCCGGAGAGGTAGAGCGAGATAGAGAGAGCCAAGAAATGCTCAGTGGCCAAGTCATGGTTTTTATGCAAAATTCATATGTAAGTTTTATACCAAAAGTAGACGAAAAATTTGTTGAATTATATTTGAAGGTGGATGGGTGTGCTTACTTCTTCGCGTCGCACAACTTCAAGCTGAAGTCGCTTGTGAAATTCCTCGCATTCATCTTTATACTTTTCCATTTCTTCTTTGGTCTGACGCATTTTCTTCTTCAGTACATCCAAAAGAGTACCTTGTGGAATGCTGGTCGTCATTTTTGTGCTTTTCTTGTTCTTCTTGTACTTGTTGTTGTTGTGGGTGTTGTTTTTTTAAGTGTTTACACTTGGACTTTTCCCGTTGGCAGATGAGATACTATTTTAGTATGTGTATTTGTTACTGGCAGTAGGCGGCACTATTATGAAGCACACTTTCTGTATTTTATCGAAATACAAATTTCTTTCTATATGGCAGGCAGCACCAAATATATATATATATTTATATTCAATTTACAAACTGTGAGTGAACCACCAACACAAACACACGCACGACGCAGTACGTAGAACGGAACGCAGACAAGAGAAGAGTATGCGCTAACCACCGGTTTTTTCTTTCTCTTCTGCTGCTGCTGCTTTTTTTCTGCTTCTTTGACTGGTTTGCTTCGTTGTCGGTTAATTTTTTTTTTCGTTTTTTCTTGGACTTTACGTGTAGGGCTGTAGTTTAGTTTGGCGCACTTGATACACAATTTGTGTTGAAATATGAATTGGATGTTTAAATAATATTAATATGGATATATTAAGTGGCAGTAAGCTGCACAGAAACTACACGCACACACACACGGAGAGAAACGAAGACGATGAAACGACGCGAGACTGCGACTGGCATTTGTGAGTACGTAACTGGAAATGAACCGCTGAAACACTTTGCATGCTCATGCCTATCAAGCGGCGGTGGTGGTTTGTACAATGTGCAAGAGAGACAACTGCTGTCTGTGTGTGTGCGGCTTTCCAGTCTCACAGTGCCTCGCCTATAAGTATCGTGTCGCTCAGAAGCACATGTGTGTGAGTGCGAGTGCGCTAGCATGTGTGTATATGCGGCTTTCCCGCTGGAAAACCTGTTAAAGCCGCTAAAAATTTCAGTCGACATGTTTGTTGTTGTTTGCATTAATTAGTGAAGAAATATTTGAGATTTTTTGCCTTTTTTTTTGTGTTTAGCTCTCCAATGCAAATAATATTATGCATAATTACAAACGACGACTGTCCAATTGTCCAATGTGAGAGAGCCAATGAGTAAGCGACCTATCTACATATATATGTGCGTGTGTTTCTTCACCCTCGCATTCTCCGCCACCCACCCCTACCCGCAAACAAGATAATTGTATAATACAACATATTATGCCGGCGCTTTATCGGGCTTATCAAAAACACGCAAGCAGGAGCAACACAAATGACTATTCAGTTGTCGCTATGAGGCGCTCATGTGCTGATAGTGCTGCCAACAGCAGGTTGTCAAAGTCCTAGTCTTTGCAATTGTTCTCGATATCAATATTGATGATTTCGATACCGATAGGTAGAGAAGCACAGCGCGCAACAAGTTTGTATTTGGCAAATGACATAATTGTTGATAATAATCCAAACGACATAGGCGACTGTCGATTGCCAATGGTCAATTTCAATTAAATAAGCACGCCTGCCCATTTTTGGACATGGCAAGCGGCATTGAAAAGAAATTAAAAGTAAACGTCAGTGTCATACAAAAACACACTCATAAAAAAATGTGCACACACTGCCAAAGTGGGGGTACACACACACACTTACGAAGGTCATTGGCGTTTTGCTGCGGCGACGAGAACGAACACGTAGCGAACGTGTGTGCACATTTAATTTAATATAAATAATAATTGAATTGGCGAGCCAAGTTTAAAAGGAATTACGTTTTTGGGTACAAAACGATGATTTTGTTTTAGTTTTTTTTAGCTGCTGTGATCCAACAACTGTTGCTTTTTATGGAGTTCCACAACGAACACAATTTTGAATGCAAGCTGTGTGTGAATGTGTTTTGTGTGTGTGTGAAAGAGAGCGGGGGTGTACATAAAACAAAGATAATTGTAGCAGTTGTAATATTTAGTCTGTTCTTTTTTATATGCTGCCTTTCTGGGCGACGTCAAATTCAAAGACAAAGAGAGATAGACAGAAAGAGAAAGAGAGATTGAAGCCCACGCTGGGAGAGAACGCAACAGGTGCTCACAAGCGGTTTACCGTTAACCGGTCAAATGCAAAGCGCGCAATTGCGTAACTAATTAAACAATTGCTTGCAATTAAGTAAATATGCGATGTTTTCTGTTTCTGTTGGGTAAACAGTTGAAATATTTTTGCAATGAGAAAGCAAATGTGCGTATGCATATGTGTGAGTTGTAGAGCTTAGTACGTAGAAAGATAACCTTGGCGACAGGTAGCAAGTGATTAAAAGTACTACAGTAGTCACTCGAGAATTACAGTTATTATCGTCAAAGCTAGAATAAAAATTCTTATATTTCACAAAAAATACGTTTTTTTTTATCCTTAAACAAACCAAATGACATAAAATACTGATATTTTCCAATATTGCAAATAACAAGTATTATTTCAAGTCGAGAGAACCCTGTACTGCGTAAATATTTATGAAGCAATTGGGTCAAGATTTCTTACAAGTTGAAAAAAAAAATGCAATGACAATCGACTTGCTGGGGCCACAAAAGGGTTAAAGCAGAACCAACAAAATTCTGCGGGCAACCAAAGCAAAGAAAGCAACGAAGACGACACCGACGACGTAATCGCTTTGCAATGCACACCAATACAAATGTATTTGTATAAATATGTGTCTGTGTGTGTGCGCTCGAAAGAAGAGCGGACAACCGAAACAAATTGGAGCATTCATAGCTAAAATAGACAATTTTTCTGTTGCTTCAACCCTAACCAAACTTTTAAATATTATTTTCTTGTTTTTTTTTTGGCTAAAACGCTGACAGATGATGGCAACAGCAAAAAGGTGGCTTAAAGGAGAAGAAGAAAAATATCATTAGTGAGAGGAATATGTTAAAATTAAAAATCCCTTACAACCTCCCCCCCACGGCTAATTACCCGTTTAAGCTGTGTGTTCATAATGTTGTGCAGCTCGTTGCGAATAATGTTGAACTTCATCATGGTGTCCGAGCTGAAGATGGAGCGTCCGAATGCCAGGCCCGGATAATCAGTAGAGCGTCCCTTGTTGCGACGCGCTTCGCGCTCGGCAACGATTTCGGCTGCCTCGCTGGTGCAGCGAAGCTTGGACCATTCCTGTGCCTGGGTATCCTCATCCTCGGTATTCAGCACAATGCCCTCATCAATAGCGCCAGCACTCAGATCGGTGGCAAGGCTATCGCTGCTCAGCTCCATGATGCCACCAGCAGCAGAACGCTTGCTGCGCTCCCGTTTGCCACTGGATGCAGTGGATTTCTTTTTTCGTTCCGATTTCTCCTTGTCGCCCTTGTCGCGTTTCTTTTTCTTCTTGATTGTGGGTGCAGCATCTGTGGCATCTACTTCTGCTGCTGCTGGGATTGCAGTCGCTGTTGTTGTTGTGTCATCCAGCATGCTGCTCTCATCAGTGGGCGTGGGACTGTTGCTGCCCACAGAATTTGTCAAAGATTCGCTCAAGGGCAGACTCAGAGTGCTGCGATTAACACCAGACTCCAGATCCCGGTCCGTCTCTGACTGCACCTCACCACGTAGGTTGGAAAGGACACCTTTGGAGTCGCCGCGGTAGAGAGCAGCGAGTATTTCCTGCACATTGGGCACATTCGGGCGACGGGTGCCCGCGAAACGCGGATGATGCTGATGTCCACGTCGCTTCAGAGACGCTGGCACCAGCGGTGAATTGGAATTCTGTGTGCTGTGACTTTCTGCACCACTGGTGCTGGACAAGGCGTCATCATCGACGCTGTTGTTGTTGTTGTTGTGTGACATGATGTCCAAGTCGTAGTCACTGTCGCAGCTCCAGCTATCCGAATCGGTATCCAATTGCTGCTGTTGTTGATAATTGTCGTAGAGTTTGGCTAAATATTGTTCCGACTGTTCATCATAGTGGAGCAGTTGATCGAGCACATTTAACTGCTCCTCGATGGAGCACCAGCAAGAGGAGAGTCCGGATTTTTGGCAATCGCTAGTGTTGCGCTGCTGTTGCTTTTTCTTTAGCGTATCACTTTTGGGGCTGTTCAACTGTTTATTTGCATTTATTGAGCGTTTGTTACGCTGCTGCTTTGTTGCTTTTGTTGTTTTTGTTGGCTGCTGTCCTGCAGCAGCTGCGCTGCTACCTGCTTTATGTGGAATTGTTGATGTTACTACATATCGATATCGATATTTTGCATTAAAATATCGCTAAAATCAGCTGATTTGCATAAATAACGATATCGATGGCTGAAAAGTGTGACCAATCAAGTGCACAGGGCAATGCGTTTGCATTTTATTTCATTATTACGCTTGCCTTGAGCACTTGCTGCCATTTTTTGTATACAATGTAAGGCATATTTTATTATGTGGAAACGTGTATGCTTTGCATTGTATACAAATTGGTTGTGTTTTAATGTATTTGTTTGTTTATTATTACGCTGTTGCTTTTGTGGCTGCTTATCGTTGCCGCCGCTGGTCAATAGATGGCGGTGCGCCCGCTTAATTTGGTGCGCAAGCGTTTGGCGACGTGCCGCGTTGCCAACGTATTTTTTTATTAGAGGCGTTTGCGTTACCGGCTGAATAACCGTTAATGTGGGTGTTGATGTTGTTTTCTTTGTTGCTTGTTTCAGTTTTGAATGATCAACTTGTGATTTTGTTGCATTTTTCGCACTATTTTCTACAGTTTTTGTTATTGTTTTTGTATTGTTGCTTTTGGGAATTTGTTGCTTTCGCCTGGTTTTAAAAACCGGTGCCTGATCTTTGATATAACTCACTTTTTGCCACTCATATGCATTATTAACTTTAGCATTTCCTATTGTTAATGTTTTTTCGTACATATTAATTATGAGTTGCTCGTTTTTGTTGTTGTTGCCTGTGACTTGGTGCGTGGTGCTTGTGATTATTATGTGCCTCAAACAGCTGTGCTCATAATAGTACCCTTAGTTTGCAACTTTTTCTATTTTTATTGATGATTTAATACAGTTTTTATTTTTCTTTTTTCGCTTTTTTTTAATTTCAGTCGCGCGTTGAAATTAGCAAAAGGAAGACTTTTTTTTTGCTTTGCATTTAATTATTTGGCTAACTTCCGCTAGACGTTTTTATATAGATGTCAATTGCGTAGCTATTTGGTTGTTGTTGTTGCCGCTGTTGTAGTTTACGCTCTTGATTTGTAATTTATGTAATTGAAAATCACTAAAATTTTATTTAAATCGAGTTAAATAAAAAAAATGTTTTTTTCTTTTTGTAAAATGATTTAACAATTATTATTGATTGAATTGATTTGAATTATTATTGAATTTATTATTTTAATTATGTGCGGCATGCGGCGGCGCTGCTGTTTTTGGGCCCCTTGCGGCAGTTGCTTGCTGCTTGCTTTGGCGTTGTACTTGAAAATGCGATCATTTTTGTGGCCATGCGGCGCTCACCGATGCCACTCATCGCTCTTTCTCTTTCTCTCTCTCTTTTGCTCTCTCTCCGAACAAACGACTCATCTAATGTTGGCCATGTTATAGTTGTTCCTTGTTGGGGGAGAGACAGCGCCCCCTAGCAATCGGCAGAAATAGCTATTCGCCACATGTGCGAGTGATGCAGCATGAATATTTATACATACATCTTTGAGTGTATTTGTGTTGCACTGTAATCATTGCAAAGGCCAAAGAGAGCAGTCATTTAGCTCCAACGCCCACTCACTCTTCACTTAAAGAGAGCGAGTGGGAACGAGAGAGCAAGAAAAGCTGCGTTTGAGTGAACTTTTTCTGTTAATTTAATTTGAATTATTTCATTACTTAATTGCTGTTACGGCTCTTATGTTTTCCTTTTTATTATTATCATATTTTAGGCTGTTACTCAGCGTATCTCATCGCCTTTATTATCTATTTTAGTTTTCAACGCATTACTAATGACAACAAAAAAACTTTTTGAAAATGATAATTTGTCAAAAAGTGTTAAATTTATGTTGTCTGATAAGCATTGATTTACTTTTGTGCGTATGTATGTATTGTATTTATACAGACAGTATGCTGGTTACCTGTAGACACTAAACATTTTGAATCGTTGCCAATTGGCAAGCTAACAAAAAAAAAAAGAAGTCCTTGAAATACTTTTGGTTCTCGTACCAAATCAAAACTTAAAACAAATGAATTGAGAAATGTGAATGTTGGGCATTTAATTTTTTGGTTTGGAAAACTCAAGTAGATATGTGGCCAACCAGTAAGAAAAATGTGCTAAATACTACAGCGGCTATTTCAATACAACGGTGAAACAATAGATTTGTTTTTTTTTTGCGAGCAAATATTTTGGCAAAGCCAAAACAACGCCAAAAAAAATCCCTCTTGCTTTTGGGTTATTTGATATTGCCACACACACACACATACACACATAAATACGCACATGCACACATCCGTACGTCTCTTTCGCACCAGCGTAAAGCTAATTTCAAGCGGTGCATATACAAATTTAAAAATAGCGCTCTTTCGAGGCGTTGCCAACAGCAATTTCATTTCTAGTTGCGTGTCGTTGCTTCTCTTCTGCTTTTGTTTGAATTTCGATTTCCATTTAAAACCTATGAAGTTTTTTATGGAATCTAAAAGCACACAAATATGCAAAAGGCATTTTCCCAAACATTTGATGTGCCAACAAAAATGAACATTATCGCGTAAAAAGGTGATGACGAACAGATGGTAAAAATTTTCGAGCTCCGACTCCATTCCTCAGCCATTTGTCTGTCACCTAACCGTTTATTCACACACACACAAAAAGAAATTCATAGTCGTAAAAATCTTATTCTAGTATCGATTTCAAGTGTATTTCTTGCTGATTTCTTCGCTGACTAATGGCTAATAACTTATATATATGCTTATAGTACTACCTTAATGTTTAAGAATTTTTAAAAATATTCTAGTGGAATTCTTTCAAATAATTTAACCCAAAATATGTCTATTGACCTAGTTATGGAATATTAAAATTTAATTTGGAACATTTTTTAGATTTTTTCGATTTTTGAAAATGTTTGTTCTATTCATATTTAATTCTTGCTATTTTTTTGTTTTGACCTTTTTTGTTTCTTCTTATTTTGACACGAATAAAATAAGTCTAATGAGAAAAATTTACTAAGAGTTTTAAAAATGTTGTAGAGCTTTTAATGAATGTATTCTATATTATAAATATTTAAGTCATAATCCAAAAAATATACAGAAATCTAGATTTTTTATTAATCTTTCTAGAAAGTTAATACCCACAATCTGTGAAATATGTTTGTATTCTTGGCTTCTGACAAAAATAATCTAACTTAACAATTAATTTAATTTTTGTGAAAGAATTAGAGAAATTTGGACTTACATTCTGCAGAGCCTTGTTCTTCTCCTCCAGCTTGCCAGTGACAAGGGTGAGAGCCTCCTGTGTCTGATCCAACTCGTTTTCAACGGTCTGGATTTTCTTTTGCAGCTGGCGAGCCTCCTCCTCGGCCTACAGATAATACGAAGAAAAAATACACAAATAGAGTATAAATTATGCAAAGTAATTACAAAAAAAAAGAGGTGTGTGTCTGTTAACAATAAAACTTGCTAATTATTGTTATTAGCTTTTTTCATGTTTGTTTTTCTTTTCATGTTGCAACATGTGGCATGGTCGAGTGGCTTACCTTTTCGGCGCGGGTGTTGGCATCGCGTGCCTCCTGTTCGCAGACGAGAGCACGTTCCAAAGCTCCATCCTTGTCGACTTTCATCGCTTGCATCTTCTTCTTGATGGCATCCATGGTGGCTGGCTTTTTGTTTTACTGCTACACACTCGAAAGAAACTGAAAATGAAAATTAAAATTGAAATCAGAAATGTAATGGAAACTGTTACAATTGTAAAATTTATGTGATAATCATCAGTTACAAACTTTAATTGTGCGTTTTGTGCTTTAGAAATGAAAGTGGAGTTTAGCATCTTCATTTATATATATGAGAGATACTCCCTGTAATTGTCTCTTGCAGAGGTTTGCTTTATAATACAACAATGATTGATTTAATTTCTTTATTTTTGCTATTCTACTCAAAATCAAAGTCTCAAAGAATTTGACACAATTTGTATTTGGGTAACTCTCTACTTAGAAATGCTTCCAGCTTCGCATTTGCTTATGTGCTCTGCATACTTAAGTATAAAAAAAAAAACGTATTCTTTGTACAAAATCTCAATTTGGATACAAACAAATCGTTGAAAAACGTGCCCCACTGGCTATTGCCGTGAATGATTTACTGTGAGATGATTGACCAGAAAACTGAAAAACAACAACGAAGCGCAATTAAAGACGCTGGGTAAATTTTAAAATTATAGCATGGAAAATAAGTTGGAGATTGGAGCTGCTTTGGATTCTAAATTGGATGGGAATCTCTTCAGCTTTTCATATAGAAAATATTAAATTATTGCATAATAAAATATAAAGCAGATTAAATGAAATGAATTTATCACGACTTTTTTATTTTGTACAAAAATATAAAGTTGTACGTGTATTATTTTTTGTGATCAACAATTCAATAATTGATGATAAAACTAAGAATTAAGTTAGAAGCAAGAATATATATTTTAAGGGCTATTTATTGTTTTCGAATCATTTATTACTTATTTTTTTTATAAATTGGAATATGTCCCTAGGCGAGAGGCTCTTTCGACGCTATTCTTTTAATTTGCCTCTAAATAGAAGATCTTGAAAATATATATATAAGTAATTCTTAATAATCAGATTCAATCGAATCTTAATACTTTTGAATAGAGTATAAAAAGGTATTGCAAGTAAGTTTAGGAAACTTCTCTCTTTGCTCTTAATTATTTGCACTCTCTTATACAAATTCGATGTCTCTCTCTGTGAAAGGGAATCTGAATAGAAGACAAGAGCTGATAAGGAGGAGCATTCGTATATTCCCCAATCTGAGTCACTGGCAAAGACAGAGTTCTGGATAATGTCCACGAATACTTGACCAACATTGGGATTTGTCATGACTGGAATTCCAAACTAATTGAGTCATTTGTTGTCTTTCACATTATGATAAGTACTACTTTTTACAAATGGGTTTATTTTTAATTCATTTGTTTACATTTCAGCTTCTGAAAGTCATTGGCCAGGCCAGTGGCAGCGGGGTTGAAGGGGGAACCTGAGGCAGGGTTCAGGCTTTTAGGCGAACAAACAAGCAGCAACAAATCGAATTTTAAATAAAATTGCACACGAGGCACAATTAATATATATATATTTTTTTTTGTATATTTATGGGGTGTCTGCTTGTCAGAAGACAAAATACGGACATTCCAGACGGACAGAAGGTTTGGGGTTCTTTTTATACTTCAGTATTAATGTTTTATATGTCGTTATTGAGCAAGGTGACAGAATGAATTATGTTTGTTTATTCAGCAGAAAACTTGGAGTCATATAAATTTGTATAGATGCATTACGAAAATTACATACATATATTATTGAGCCTATAGACACCAATAAAAATATGCAAAACGTTTCAAAAATAATATGAAATTGTTTTTTTAGGCGAATTTCTCAATAGGTTTGGCATGCCAATATAAATTTATTTCAGCTATTTGCAATTATCGAGGATAATTATATATATCGATTTTAATGCCGTTTAAACGTTGATGTTTAAGTAGAATATCTATAAATATATACTACACCTTTTCTTGGACCAAAGCGGCTGCGTTCTAACAACTTGAAATTCAACCTGTTTCTACCATAAAATTTTCCAAATTATCCATGATCGAAAAAAAAAATCATTTGAGTTATACACACAAAATTTTTAGGCACAGCTATTTTTAAAGCATTCATATATGTACACGTATATGTGTGTATATATTAAAACTTTGTACATACCACACATGCATACATATATTTGTATATAGCTGAGTATTTCGACAAAACCCTGCCAACACTAAAAGCTTATAAAAGCTTTCGAGATTTGCTAAAAATAACCCGGCCTAGCATTTGTTGAATATTTTCTAATAGTAGCTGGCCAATTGGATATTACTTAATACATATACCATAAAAAGCTTCTCGAGCAATTTTTAAACATTTCGCCTACGCTTGCCTCAGATAGATCTGAACATTGAGAACTGTGGTTCTATATCGGATTACAAAGTAGCGGAAGATTCTAATTTAGTTTACAAAATCTTCTTTTATAATTTCATAATTATATGTTTTGTAATATTTATTGTAAATTTTGCACTCTGTACTGAACATATGTTATCTGGTCAATCTCGCAGAATTCTTATTAGAATAGCTCTAAAAATAAATAATAGCCTACAAACCTTTATAGATGACTCATTCCTCTTAGCTAACAATATATCTAGAAATTATGCTACATTTTATTTCCAAATACAGTCCTGCCCCAATAAATGTTTTACTGTACTACACTTTAACCAACAATATTATAATTATTATTTAACTCTGTAAAAGACTTTTGACAATATTTAATTTATTTATATATTTCATGCAATTCGTTTAATTGAAATTCTAGAAGTCAAGTTGTGGTTAGGCTAAGCGAACTATGAATATGGTCAAAGACATTGGATTATTTGTTGGCTTTTGTTTTGTCATAATAATCAATTTTTCATTATTTCAATCTTGTTGCCAAAGTTGCTTAACCTCAATCTGGATTGTGAACCGAGCCGATCTAAATATTTGAAATACTTTACAAAATATTTGCGGTTTGTTGTCTGAATATTCTGCACAGCACTTTGATTAGTTGAATTATTTGTTATTATTTTGGTATTCTTTGATTATGTAATTTATATGTATTTTTAGGAATGTCCTTTTTGACTTTTATAGAAAACTTTTGGCACTTTTTTTATACATTTTATTTTAGATAAATATTAAGTTAGCAGCAGCACATGGAGAAATTATTAAATAAGTTACTGAATTTCTTTTTTAAATCAAAGATTGAACGATAGATTTGTTTCTAATAAGTTTTTCTGTGTCTTGGCATTCCTTTTACTTACAAAACTTTTATTCGGAGTTATCCGCGACTTGAACGGATTGTGATGTTCAACTGAAAATATTTATTCAATATACTGACGTTCGATGCCCGCTGTTTTTCGATTTCAAGCTGTTTTGTGGTTGTGTGCGTGCGCCGCACTATGTCTCTGTCACTGTGTGTGTGTATGTGTTTGTTTGTGTGTGTGTGAGAGAGGGAGAGCACACATGTGAGAATCTGACTGATACTTTTTGGGCAAAGCAATGCGAAGCCGCAGCCCCATCGTCTCTCAACATTTTGCATGCTCAACACAAATCGCTGGGCGCTCAAATTTGTTTCATTTTGAAACTGCATTTTGCCGCCACTGACGATGCCTCTCAATTTACGAGCACTTTGTTTTTGTGCATAAGCACGAGAACCAAGACGAACAAAAACTACAAGAAGAATTCGTTGGCGCCTGCGTCGCTCTCTTTATTCGCATTTGCCTGCTCGTTTTTTCTTTCACCTGTGCCATTGTATTTGTGAGTGCGTTTGCATGTGGATTTAAGCGTTAAATATTTCAATAAAAAATTTCAAAATTTCCCAATATTTCTTCAAGTTTTATCTGCCAGTGTTTTCGTTGCTTTGTCAATGTGTGTGTCTGTATATCGTTATTATAATTTGTTGTTGTTTTTATTTTGCTCTTTTGATATTTTGCATCTATTTATAATTTTCAGTTATTGATATGCCAAAAAACAAAATCTTGTTTCACATACATACATATGTATATCTTTAGACAGTATTGTGGGTATTTTTTATTATAGATTTCTCAACGTCATGTCTACAAGCGGAGAACAAATTTTGTATTCGCTTGCATGGTATTTATGAATTTGTAATTAAAATGCATATAAATTATGCAAATTTTACAATGGAAATATTAACCACCTAAATTATGAGTCCTTATCTTAAGCAAAACGTGAAAAATAGATATTTCCATATGTAGATACAATTTATATAAAATTAAACATCTGAGATGAGTATATGATAAGATATCAAAGCTATGAAAGAAACATTTTACTTTTAAATATAATTCCCCTAATTCTTAATATATAAATCAATAATCCGATATGAGACTTTTTTTTATTAGCTACTGCTTTGACGTCGTTTCATTTTAATTGTTCAACAATCTTATGGAAATTTAAAATATTTTATTGCAATCATTGCCTTTTTTTAAGCCATATGTATTTGAAAATGTAATCATTTTGGCCTTCTACATAAGAGTTGTCTAATCCTATGTTTTCCGCAAATTTGAAAGCAATATGGGTATGAATACAAATATGTTTTACGAAGATTTGAATCAATCAATCAGCTAACATAATAAGAGCACGTATTTTGTATTGTTCACTAAATCAAAATACAATATTAAAAGCACTTTACAGAAATTTGAGGCAACGGTGCTTATAAAAAGAATTCCATAAAGTTTTTTTCGTAAAAATAATTAAAGTGAACGATTGCAAACATGACTAAAGCATGAAACCAGTTAAAAAAGGATATTTGGATTTAAATTATTTAGAAGAAAAGGGATTACAGATATTATTTTCATTTTTGGTGCGATTCCAAGCCTTTTTATGCATTTTAATTTGAAACCAGTATAAAAACTTTTTCTTTAATGATATTAAGAAGAAATATGAATAAAAATATTATTCTGGTTATTTGATGATCAAGCCATTATTTTGATTTATGTTATTATTATTCTTCACATAAATATATTATTCAGAGTCTTATATCGAAATTCATTTAATTGCATAAATTTTCACATATAATTCCCATGTTCTAAGATATCTAAAAACATTTATAGAATGCATATCTATTTATTTGGGGAACAATTTTTTTTTTTAGCAATGAGGGCACGTAAGAATTTATAATTAAATCCTACATAATGACGTATTTGCTTTCATTCAAAAGTTCTTGGCGATGGCCAAAAAAAAAAACAAATACATATATATATATAAAAATATATAAAAGGCCGTTGACTAACAATAGCATTGTAATGGCCAATATGCCAGATCAACTTGCTTAATATGAAAAATAAAATCATGGTCATTGGATAACATATGTAAGGCAAATAAATACAACGGATTTTTCATAATTCCAATATATTCTAGAAAATATGTATTTATGTTCGCACAAGTCTTTTTTTTAGTTGCGACTCAAACAAGTGCAAAATCTTGTTAACAAAATTGCAACCATATTAGGTGAAAATTGTGAAGAATTACAAAGACTTTAAATTTCGGCCTAGACGACTAAAACTTATAGCTTACAACATGATGCGATGCAATGTCGAATTGAGCAACTTTAGAAGTTGTCGGTAGGGTACAACACAAAATGAAAAATAATCTTAGATCGTTGACAGATGAGGGTTGGCAGGCGAGGAGGCGGACCAACCCAGTCTCAGTGGCGCACTTGTGTCGACATCCCGCTGTGAGCCGGCGCAATTGATGACTCAATTGTCGCCGTGTAGCTCCTTGTGAATGATATGAACTCAAGCCCGAACTGGTTGAGCTGTGGTACTAAAAGGAAATCTTTGCGACGAGCCACTTGCCTTGCCGCTGGCCGCTGCATAACGGCCAAGGTAAACCACAGACAGCAAGCGCAGTATGTTGCATATCAAATGTCGTGGTGGTGTGCATGTGAAAAACTTTTTGGCGCTCTTAAACCACCTCACTCTCAACTATTGGTGAAAAAAAAATTAAGTCTAACATATGTGCATATGTCGGTGCAAGAGCGTGGCAGACCTTGAACTTAACGCCAAATGTATGTATGTATTTAAATAAAAGCTTGCCATTTATTGTTAGCCGGAAAACAATTGCGAGCTCGAGAATAATTGCATTTGGGCGAAGAATTTGCCACAGCATACATTTAATTGACATCACGGTCGAAGAATGTTTTAGCAAAGCTATTTCTATACTAAGCGCAAAAAACAGATGTGAACATATATTATGTGTAATTTACCGATTTGAATGGTGTTTTGATATTTTTAAATTTTGAATTACAGAAAAATACCGCCAATACAATCGCAACGTTGCTATTGATAACTGAAATCATACGGAACTGCCAAAAATCATCAGCCCTGACTGTGCCAAGTGTTATCATTTCATAACAATACAAATAAATAATATGTCATTTGCAGATCGGCTTAAACATTACGCCAAACGAAAGTCGGTTAGATATGGTGTGCCATTTCTTATTATGATGGTAGGTGGCTCTTTTGGACTGCAGCAGTTTTCCAATCTAAGGTAAGCAACCGCGATAATCTAAATTAGAACTCACATGTATGTAATTAAATTGTTGCGTGCAGATATCAGTATGCCAAGAAGCAGCCCGTCTCTCCTGAAGAAATGAAGAAGTACGGCGTGAGTATGAAAAAACGGCAAGAAGTAACACTCGAAACGGAATATGATAAGGTGAAAATCATCGACATTGACCATTGGGAAAACAAGCGTGGTCCGCGCCCTTGGGAGGAAGAGGAGTTGGCATCGACAACAGCGGCAAAACATTAGATCGGTAGCATAATGTGATGTAGTTATTAGCGTTCATAAAATGTTGAAAATAAAATTAAGATCTTTATATTGCATTGCATTTGATTCGGTTTTTTTTTAAAGCAGAAGATCTTGCAGCCCTGGATAATCGAAATATATATTTATAGAATAGGGCTGCCAACCTGATCAAATCAGCTGCGTCGCTTTGCCAAATATTTTCAAGCAAAAACAATGGGTGAAGTTAAACCTATAAAAATGGATAACTGGGCGCCATCCGATGTATCTTCTTTATTTACAGATAGTAAGTCCATAACTCATTCAAACCCATATTTGTGTTTTCTATTAAACTGTACTGTAGGTGAGCGGGTGCTCTGCTTCCACGGGCCACTTATCTACGAAGCCAAAGTGCTCAAAATAAAACAAGAAAATTCGCCGATTGAATATTACATCCACTATGCGGGCTGGAGCAAAAAGTAATTGAGCATAAAATATTGAGATAGCAAGTTAATGTAAATGTTTTTCCAAAAATAGCTGGGACGAGTGGGTGCCAGAGGGTCGGGTGCTGAAATACAATGAAGAAAATGTTAAGCGGCAGAAGGAACTAGCACGACTCCACGGCGAACGATCCAAGAAGGACAGCAAGAAGGGTATGTTGAACATTATTGATATACTATTTCAGTATACATATTCGTAATTATCGCAGGCAGTGCAAAGGCCAAGAAAATGGAACAAGTAGGCAATGAATCTCGTGCATCGACGCCCTCCAAGGATGGCAACACATCGCTTCCGCTAAGTGGCATGAACTCCAGCAGCAGTGCCACCGCTAGCGGACCCGCTGCCATTGCACCAGCTACGGCCAAGTGCGAGAGCAATAGTAGCAGCAACAGTACAACCACCACCCACACCACCACCTCTACGGTCCCCAGCAGCAATAACAGCACCACAACTACCACTAGTACCTCAAGTCGCAGCAATCGCAAATCTACACAAGCGTCGGCCCGTCCCAGCACGCCTAGTGCCGCTGGTGCTGGGGAAAAGAAAGAGGATGCAGCCGCTACTGCGGACACTACGGAAGATGAGCTCCCGACGCCGCCGCCGCCAAAGACCAAACGTATGAGCTCACAAAATAGCAACAGTGAATTGCAGCGAACAGCATCCTTAACTGGTGTTGGTCCGGATACAAGTACAACGACAACAACATCACAGCAGTCAACAACCACAACTACCACTGCTTCTGCTGCTGGTGCTGCTACAACTTCTACAACAACAACGTCTACGACAGAAGCGCCTTGTGTGGAGAGTGAGGAAACGTATACCTCCAGGCTCGAGGTG
This sequence comes from Drosophila fungiperda, assembly GCA_035042345.1. Classification (NCBI taxonomy): domain Eukaryota; kingdom Metazoa; phylum Arthropoda; class Insecta; order Diptera; family Drosophilidae; genus Drosophila; species Drosophila fungiperda. The sequence continues at coordinate 4,266,500 of JAWNLM010000015.1, read as the reverse complement.
AAAATCAAAATACCCGATGAGCTCAAGCATTATTTAACCGATGATTGGTATGCGGTGGTGCGTGAGCACAAGCTCGTCGAGCTCCCAGCCAAGGTGACCGTGCAGCAGATAACTGAACAGTATTTGGCGCACAAGAAATTGGCCCGGACAAACAGTGCTAGCAAGGAGGTGGCCATTAACGACGTGCTCGATGGCATAATGGAGTACTTTAATGTTATGCTCGGCTCGCAGCTGCTGTATAAATTCGAGCGCACCCAATATGCAGATATAATGCAAAAGAATCCGGATACCCCGCTGTCCGATCTGTACGGATCATTTCATCTCTTAAGGCTTTTCGTGAGACTTGGCTCCATGCTGAGCTACTCGGCGCTTGATCCTCCGGCGATGCAAACGCTTCTGGTGCATCTGCATGATTTTCTTAAGTTTCTGGTGAAGAATAACGCCGTGTACTTTACCATGGCTAATTTCATCAATGTCGATCCGGAATACGTTCGAAATGCACAGTAGCTAAATGGTTAACCAGCCAAAATGGATAACTTTTACTGCAAAACAAATCCTTGTAGCTTCTAGAATGTAATTTGAGAGTTGTTTTACAAGAACTGGCTTGTAAAATATATACAAACTTATAACAACTTTTTGTATAAACCAATAAAAGCTTATGCAGCCTCTTTTAAAATACAATTATTTTATTTCTCCTCGTCATTTTCTTCATTTGAGCTCTCGCTGCTACTTGTAGGATAAAACTCCTTTAAATCTCTAGGTTTACTGCGTTCCTTTTGCTCTGCTTCCAGGTATTCATTTTGCACCTTCAGAATCTCATCGCTGCTTTTGCACTTCGCATATGAATTCAACAGCTCCTCGTTTAGCTCCAGAAATGCATGACCCCAGGAGAATTTGCCCATAAACCAGCGCGCTTCTTCAGTAAAGCCGCATATGTGAAGCGTTGCTGAAATGGCCTCCACACAGCTCAGCTTGCATGGTTTACCATAATTAATGGGGTTAGCTGCCACCAAAAATGGCAGCAGGCGCGGGTGGGGACTTCGCATTTTATTGAACGGCGTCTCATCCAGTTTTGCCCAGGAGCAGTCAATGACCGCCACTCCCGACGCACTGACAATCTCACGATCCTGTGGACTAACACACAATTGACCAACGGGTGAGAGAACGAGACCTGGAAACTTTTGACCCAAACGCAAATTTGAAATCAAGCCCAGTCGCGCTAGTTTTCTGCCCGAGCACTTTTTTGGGTCACAGTGATTGAGATCCCACATGGCAACAGCAAAATTAGGTGATTGTCCGAGTCCCTCCGGTTTGTTACCACCTGACGAATCGGACGAGGAATCGGACTCGGTACTGTCATTGTCAATGACATTGGCCAACTCGTTGGCCTGTTGAGCAAAGTTACGTTCGCAGTTATGATTGGATTTAACGTTGCGATAGGAAGCTGAACCGGCACCACGCCTAGATTTGCCCCTATGTCGTGAACTCATTTTATGTAGCTTTAAAAGCAGTTCGTTAAATTGAACAGTAAATATTGGTTTTTTTTTGGGTCTGCTGAATAGCAGCAGCTTGTTATCGATTTCGATAAGCAAACCTCATGCTTCACCTTGGCGCCTTCATGGATTTTTGAAACGTAAAACAGTTAACGCACATTGCAAATTCTATGAATAAAAACGCTTTACAAATCTCACATTATCTTTTACCTAGCTTTCAGATCAATAAACTGCACATACATCGTAATCAAAAACATTTCATGCCAAAATATATATCAGATAAAGCTACAAATTACTATCGATAGATAAACTATAGTCGTTGTTGTGGCAGATGTTGAAAAAAGTGGATTTTTAATAAGGTCACTCTGACGCCATCTTTTTTTGTCTCACGGGAAAAATTACAAATTTGTCCGGTAAAAACAGTGTGCAATAAAAAATAGATGTATGTTTAATGCGTAATTAATATAAAAAAAAGACGACATATTTTCCTAGATTAAACGCTTAAAATTTAGTAACGATTTGCATAATACATAGCAAAGACGATAACGATAGAAGTCTGCCAATAAACGTTCTATGTGGATAATCTACCGCCAATTTATTAAATATAGCAATCGCACTTTTGGTGAAGAAAATGTACAATGTGGGTAATTAAATAATTGTGTTAAATGTGTGCAAAAAAGGTGGAGTGCATTGTATTATACATATGCAAATATTACAAGCTTATATATATGTGGCAAACACTCTAGAGTTGACAGCGTGACCTTTTTAGACTACAAACACACAACAAATAAGGGGAGACTTTCACACTGAATTTAATATATTAAATGTTTAGCAGATTTTAGTTAATAATTAATTTAAATAAAAGCTGCTACTTAAAACTACATCCCCAATATGCCAAAAATTGTAGAGTAACATATAGCTCGTGCGTGTGTTGAGTTCGTGCACACACATCATGCGCCCATCCCTAGCATTCACAGATGCACGCACACAAACTCATCGGAGTTGCATTGCCGCGCCAGTGACAGTTAGTGTTTGTTGAAAATCAATCGACGCCTTTGCACCCCGTGTTTTTGAGTTGTGCGAAAACTTTAAAAAAAATTTAGTAAATAATTTAATTAAATTGCTTTCTATATATTTTGTGTATACATGTGACTGTGCGGCGCTGCAATTGTGTCCTCAATTGAAATTGCCTGCCCCCATCAGAGTACAGTTGCGCCAGCCGCTAGCTAGAAAAGCCAAACAACGACGACGACGACATCGCGACGGGGAGGCCGCGTTCTTCCAACTGAACACACCGAATTATTTTTGAGAGTACAATCGTAACAAAATGGGTGAAGTAAAGTCTGTGAAAGTGGACAACTGGGGCGTCTTCTTCCTGCAGAAGCTGCAAAATTTCTTCAACAAAACGGACTATTGTGATCTAACGCTACAGTTCCGCGACAATTCACAATTGAAGGTGCATCGTTTGGTTTTAAGTGCTTGCACTGATTACTTCAATGCCTTGGAGCAGACATGCGAAATCATTGACGACGCACTTATCATGCCGGCCGAATTTCAAGCCGATGTGGTTGTGCCCATTGTCAATTTCATGTACACGGGCACACTGGAGTTTGAACTGAAGATGTACGGCAAACTGTTGCGCACCGCCAAAGAGATGAACATGACGGTGTTGTTGAAGTTGCTGGAGGCACATCGTCGCACTATGGAGAATGTGAATCGACAACAGAGAGTGAGTGCTGTTTAGCCAAATATATTACTTAAGCTGCAAATATTGAAAACTAATATATTAATTAACTTTCAACACAGCCACCCAGTCCGAAGGGCATACGACGACGCCCAGTGGTGCCCAGCAGCAATGCCTTGTTGGTACAGCAGCGCGGAACTGTGCCCCAAAATCGCAGTGGCCCGTCGCCGGGCAACGCCAACACGGGACGTATTGGCGGGCAACAACCACGTGGCACATCCACCATTTTACGCAGTGGTGGCATCAACAATCGCACACAGTATGGAGAATCTACATCGAGCTCCTCGTTTGTAAAACAGGAACCCACCTCACCGTTTGAGCAGCTTCGCAAGGGCTACAATAACAATAAGAGACCGGCCCAGACCAGCCTGTTATCACCGCCGTCAAAGAAGCCAAATTTGGAGGAGGTTAAGGAATTTGCCGAACAACAGCGTATGCGCAAGCAAATTGCCGCCGAATTTGGAGATCATGGTGATCCAGAATATGACAACATGATGCTGTACGATGATGTGCACACAGGCGACGATGATGATGACGATATGCCGCCACAGCCATCAACATCGAAGCAACAGCAGCCTGCTCATTCTGGCACACAAACACAGATGGAGCATGGCACAACGACCATCATACTAAAGCAGGACTCGCCCAGCCAAACGCCAACGATTATTGTCAAGGATTCGTCAAACACAAAGCTGAATCATACAAAAATCATCGCTGAGGTGTTGCGACAATATCCGCACATCGTCAAGGGCCATAAGAACATAAAACTGAAAATAATGCCCAATACTCCAGTGGAGAAAGCAGCCACTGTCAAACGCAGCTCGCCGGCACCAGCAGCATCAACAACTGCATTATCTGCTTACAACACTTCGCCACACAAGAAGCTGCATGTGTCCTTTAAGCCAGATAAACCCATGATAACCACACAGCATCAAAAGCAAGCACAGAAGTTTACACAGCAATCGACGTCAGAGGGAGCACAAGCAGCTGAATCTGCGGCTTCAACAACATCAGCTGCAGCAGCAGCGGCGCAAAAGCGACGCATTGACAGCAAAACGATGCATTCGCTAATTGCCCTCGGCGCTGAAAATACAACAGGTAAGTGAAGCCTTCCACAAATTAGGTTTTTAAAATGAAGTTAAGCAATCGCAAAATATTGCTGAATAGATTTTAACCACAACCGTCAGTTGATACATGTAATATCTATAGTCTTCGAATTTATCATCTTTATTCTCAACCCCGGTGCTCTTACAGGTCCTTGGCTATGTCTGCGTTGCGGCGTTAATGGACGCCCAATTAGCATTCCATCGTATCGCGGCTTCCGTCGTCATCTGATCAACACCCACAAGGAAACAATTGATCCGGCACTGTGCGAGCATTGCGGTTGGCGTTCGGGCAACAATCGTGAGCTGCATTTCCATATGTACACCGACCATAAGATCAAATCACTGCTCTACACTTTTGCGGAGTGCGCTCTCTGCAATCGAACGTATTTGACCAAGTCCGAATTGGAGCAGCATATCAACGAGGCGCACACGGACGATAACAAACAGCAGTGCATTTATTGTAACAAGGTGTTTGCCCAGGAGCTGCAGCTCTACAGGCATATGAAGAGCTATCACAAGGCACAGGCACTGGAGGATGGAATCATCGATGAGACCGATGAGGAATATCTCGGCTCACAGGATGAAGATGAACAGTTGGAGGATGATGACCAAGAGGAAGACGAGGGCGAGGCCGAGGGCGATGAATTAATGCAGGAGGCGGAGGAAAAGGTGCGTATTCTGTCCGACATCAGCTTGCCGGCGACCAGTGCCATTGGACAGCAACAGACCCGCGATCAGCAAGAAGAAGCCGAAACGGATTCGGATCAACAGCTGGAGACCCAGGAGCAGGAGGTCAAGTTTGTCGGGGCTGATGGCAAGGAGGTGGAGCTAACCGAGGAGCAGCGCAAGGAGATTTTGTCGCAGCTCAACCAACAACAGGTTGGCACACCTAGCGGAGGGCTTGTCATGGTGCTCAGTGAGCCCGATGGCGACTCCAAGCAGGACGCCGATGCCAAATCCTCAGCGGGCACAGAGGAAGAATACGATGACAGTCAAATTTATAGCGAACTGGGCGCCACCGGTTCCGTGGAGAGCAGCAGCAAAAAAAGCGAAGCTGCCGATGAGAGCAAGGAGTCCATTGACAATCTTGAATGGGCAGAGAATTTAATATCAAAGCACGACCTTGAAGCAGAGCAGACCAGCAAAGAAGTAAGTGTGGCACATTAATCAACATAAGAATTTTAATTCTAATTTAAAAACATTTGAATAACAGCCAAAGTCGGAAAAAAGTCGGGATGACATTAGCGAAAAGCTTAAGGAGCTGACAGGCGATTGGACCGAGGATGAGAACGAGGATGATGACGATATTGTTGACAAGCCAGCCACCACGGAGTTGAGAGCATCGGTGGAGTCGGAAACTGTCGCTGAAAAGCAAACGGTAGAAGTTGCTGAAACCCTGCAAGAAGTTGTCGAAGAACAACCGGAGACAGAAGATGATATTGACTTGGCATTGGAGAGTATGCACAAGGGAGCTGACGAAACGGAGACCACTGCTACAGAAATCGTCGAGGAATCAGCTACTTTGAGCACTGCTGATGTAAGCCAAGAAGCGCCTGAGTTGAATACAGCTGTTAAAAACGAAGCGGATGAAGCAGAGCAACCAAGCGCAGAGCTAAAAAATGAATGCTTAGATGTTAAAAAAGAGCAAGAGCACGAGCGGCAGAAGGAGATTATCAAAGAAGAAGCGGCTACAGACGAGCATGTAGATGATGCCCATATCAAGGCCGAAACCAATGACATCAATAATGAAACAGTGGCAGAAAGTAATGCAGAAGATACAGCTGATGCGAATTTGGAAACAGATAGTATTCGCAAAGGTCTACTTGCTGAACTAATTTCGGAATCGGAGGCGGTTAGAGCTGAGGCAGATGCTTGCGAACAATCGGAAGAAGCTGAGGTGATGCCAGAGATTGATGGCTCCGAGCCGTTGAAAGTAGAGGATGCGCCGATAGCTGTTGAGACTGCTAAGCAATCAGAATCCCATAATGAGCAGAAACGGGAGGAGGCGACGACGACAGCCGAGTTGGCAGCTGCAGAAGCAACAACAGCCGACGAGAAACCCAACAGCAGTAATGAAGGCGCCGCTGTTGATGCCAAACCAGAATCGCCAACAGGAACGCAGGAGAAATTAAAGAGTCTCATGAGCGAATGGGTGGACGATGAAGATGACAATGGTGATGAGAATGAACATGGTGTTAATGCAGCGGCGAAAGAGCAACTCTAATTTCTAGATTTATTTATATGTTAAGGTCGGTTTTTGATTGCTCGTGCTATCTGCCTGAAAAATGTAGTATATATATATATATATATATATATATATATGCAAACACATATTTATATATATGTATGAAATGAATAGAGCTATTGGCATCTTTTTTGGTAAAAAAAAAAGAACATATTTCGGTTTCGATTGTAAATTAAAAATAACACCTATTTTGGAACATGTTCGTAATTGCATCTGATTATATAATCACATAAACACTATATACGTATATATATGTATATATATATTTATAAACACAAATTAAAACCTATGCCTATCAGACCAAACATTTGAACTCTTTTCAATTTGTGCAGATTTAATTATTTCTGCTACATTTCACCACCAACAATTCAATTTTAAGTAAAATTTACAAATATAATTATATATATCTATATACATATATATATAAAAGGATGTCTATATATTGAAAATATTACATATGCTAATATTTAGTTACATAAATTTTCGTTTAAAGAAACAAATTTGATTGTAAATGTGTATGCACCTAAATTGAATCGATTAGGATGCAAATGTTTTATGATTGATATACCTAGTAATACGAATCAAAAAACTATTAAAAAGGTTTTTTGATTACCACTAAATTGTAAGAATAACAAACACATAGACACTTTGGAGAAAGCAACAAAATATAAATGTAGATATAAAAACATTTGTGTTTTTACTTTCTTTTTGTGTTCTTTTATATTGGTCTAATCACAGTGTTAAATCAGGTTAAACAGATTGATACGTACATAATTCGCTCTTTACAAAACAACCAACCTACGACAATTAACAATATATTAAGAAATATTATATTAAAAAAGCATTTACAAAATTTGTGTGCTACTATAAATACAAGTTAAAAACAACGGAGATTCTCAGTCATCTGAAATAGTAGAAGAAAAAATAGATTCTCAAAAGTCTACAACTGATTATTTAACAATGGCGTACCAGCTAGATAATAGTTAATTACGCACATGGTCGTAAAGCCAATAAAGAGAGTCGCGAACTGTGCAAATCCCGCCCAGCGACGATTTGGATTACCATGCCAACGCGCCTTCTCGCGCGGTATCACTTCGCAGACGGTCACATAAAAGAGAGTGCCTCCGGCCAGTGCTTGTACAATTGGTAGCGCCGTTTTAGACCAGGCTGAGGGTATGTTAACGATAAGCATGCCCAATACAATGCCGCAGACGGCACCCAAAGCAAACACCGAAATGCCAATGAATTGTGAACGAATACTGGCACGTGGATTTGAACGAAACTCAAGACCCAGACAAAAGCCCATCACAAATTTGTGACACGCAACGGCGCCGAGTAGAAAGAGCACCTAGAATAGGAGAAGAGGCTGTTTATATGAATATTTACAGCTCTGATTCTCTTATCTGCATAAATATTTATTCTGTGCGGCGAACTAATTCAGTTAAATAACCTAAACTAATTTATGTCAAGGTATGCTTACCTTAGTGGACGAGTTTTGTACACCGATAGCTAAACCCTCAATCGTCGAGTGCAAGGAAAGGGCCACAAAGAGACCCAATGTGCCAGTCATGGATTGCGCACATGGCTCCGTGTGGCTGGTATGACAAATCCGGGCATTTGCATCCTCCACAATCTCATCGTCACAGCGGGAAACCGCAGCATGACTGTGTTCGTGATTAATTTGATCATGACCGCTGTAAAAGCAAAGACAATTAAAACATTTAATCGATTAAATACATTAAATAAATAAAAGATCTCCAGTCGAGAGGGTCCGACTATCAATCGTTTTGCCTTTTCCTTGTCTGCTACACTACAAATACAAAACTCTTCAATACCCACTACCAATATATAAAATGTATTATTACACAGTTAATTTACTTCTCATGATGATGATGATGGTGCGTGGAAGATGTCGCTGAATCTGCTGATTGTATTAAAGGAGCATGTTCGTCCGTTGCTCCATAGGATCCACTGCTTTGGCTTGTGACACCTCTTGCAAGTGGGGCGCGTGCATGATTATGCTGAATAGCCTCACCAAAGAAATAATGTATAAACTCATCAATAAAATAAATAATGAAAAAGCCACCACACATGGCAACCTCAGCAAATTTTGAGTTCATTTGCTCGCGCACCTGCAATATAATAATTACATTCGGTTATCACATTACATTCATTCGAAACCTTTTAGTATCACCTCTGGCAAAATATGCACCAGTGCCGTGGATAGCAAAATACCCGCACCGAAGCAGAGCATCAGAGATGTTATCAGAGGAAAGCGTTGACGATTTCGTTCCGCAATGATCACAGGCAACATGCCGGAGAGAAGGCTTCCAAGGCCGAGGACTATCATGGCCAACACTTTTTCCAGAGTGCCATGGTCCTCGGCTTCCCAGTTGGTGATATTTGTACTCATTGTGTATTTTAAGACTTAGTCATACAAACTGCCCTAAAATTGGATAGAACAGGTGGAAATTGAGTTCGTTTGCCCGTGCGTTGCAGATGTTTAAAATTAAACAACTACCGATCCGCAAACATGAACGCGCAACTGACTATCAGCTAATGCTGGCCGTAACATCGATTGGCACCGATGTTTTATTGCAAACATCAATGTATTTATCGATAACTTCGTTGTTTGTTGTTTTTCTGTGCTCCTGCAAAGGACCGCTAAAATCAAGAAAACGTTTAGCAAGGTATAGCAGTAGTTTGTTAATTTTATTAATCTTATGTTAATTATAATTAAGTTAAATTTGATTAACTGGCTCAACAAATTTATCATTATGTTACATTTCTGGCTGAACAGATTTATAGTTATGTTATGGTTATGAAATGTGACCTTGGTGTTATAACAGAACATTTTGTCATTTGAACTAGTGTAAACTTGAGGAATTTATTATTATTATTATGAGTTCATGATAATTTGTATATAGAATTTCAAAATATTATTTTGCCTTGCTTTTAATAACTAACATCAAAAATATTAATAACTTGTGCTTAATTTAAAAAAAATTTAAATTTCCATTTTAAAACTAATACTATTTCTATGTTTTGTTAATCAAGGTTCCTCGCTAATAAATCAATATTTAAACTTTAGGCACCACCAGATTCCTCGAATCGATGCAGGTGTCTTTGCAAAACCGAAACATCACTGAAAATCCTTGAATCCAAGATTAATAATACTTTCGAAAACGGCTAGCAGCAAAATGTGAAGTGATTAAATTTGAACTGAAATACTTTTAACAAAGCTTTAACTTAATATACAAATGTAACAACCAAAAACATGAACAAATAGAAAAATTATATACATAAATATTTGTACATTTATTTGAATTTAAAAATACATAAATTGAACCGTTCTGATGAGTCGTCGTTGTATCGTCTGCGGCAAGGAGTCCGCTGATAATGCCCCCGATGGCGTCCATTACTATCCCAGAAACAAGAAGGAGGCCCTCATTTGGCAGCGAAGCATGGGCGCCACTGATACATCTGTTGAGGATATACAAAATTGTTGTTGCGTCTGCTTTGAGCACATTCCACAATTTGTGGTTCAGGCGACACTCATTAGAGACAAATCGGAGAAGAATGGTCTCGAAGCAAAATCCTCAAACAATTCTGTCCATAAATTTGCAATTCGACGACCGTCGCTTAATGTCCTTCTCCTGCCTGGTGCCGTTACGGAAAGGTCGAGTAAAAAGACTATCGAAAACTATGAGAACCAGGAGGACGATGGTCTGGATGAAGAAATCTATGTGAAGGAATCGAGACATGCGAATTGCTGTGAGATCTTAGCAGATATGGATGAGACCGAGGTAACAGTGCTGCAAACACCCACGCAAATTGACGATTATGTACAGCAGGAGCACAACGCGCAATGTGGTGATAATAATTCCACGGATGTTTTGGTGCTAGGCCAACGAAGCATGGAGAAGAGTCCCTGTGGGAAATATTTTCCAAATTATTCGTCTCATAACCCACACAATTTACCGCCTGCCGGCGACGAAAACGGCGAATTAGTTTTACGACAGCAGCAGCGTATATATGAGTTGGAAGTCCTGGTCGATCGCCAAAACAATTGGAATTTGTCATTGCAGCAAAAAATTAACGAGTTGTATACAGAATTCGGTCGTGTTAATATGCAGCAGGAACTGATTCAGATTCCATCCAATTTAATGTATTCAGAGACTATTGAGCAGCGATTGAGTCAGTCAAGGATGTCAACGGGCGGCAGCGTGCAGTAGTATTCTCAGTGGTCATTACCACATGAACAGCCAAACTGGCTTGGGTCGTTTGGAACATGTGAAAATTATTGAGTTATACAAATTTACGTGTTTAGTAAAGGTGATCAATGAGTATTCCTTAAGATTCGTGCATTGAAACAGTTATACAAAATGTACATGTCTAATATCTGGAAACGTTTAAAGGTTCTATCCAGGCGGTTTATTCGCTTTTACACAAATTAACGTCGTACAAGTTTAAGCAGCCGATTGAATGACATCTGTGTAGAGTTTGACTTTGGTGGCAATGCTCATATCCACATACTTGTCACCGATGGAAACAACGAGGCCACCAATGATGCTGGGATCCACACGAGAGGTGATCTTCAGCGACTCGTTGCCCTTCAGGAAGGACTGAAAACAAAATACCACACATGATAAGCTTGGTAGCCATGCATTTTATATTACAATTAGATTCTACCTTAAGAGCTCCCTCCAGTTGCTTGCTTTGGCTAGCATCCAGGGGTTTGGCAGTCACTACTTCGCAGACAACCTCGCCGCGGTGTGCAGCCATGATGGTCTTGAAGGCATTGATTACGGTGTCAAGCTTCTTCAAGCGTCCATTATCGGCCAAAAGACCCAACAAATTGGCTGTGGCTGGGGCAAAGCGCAGCTTCTCAGAAGCCTCCTTCAGGGCTGTGGACATGACTTTCTTATTGATGATAGGGCTGGTAACATATTCGCGCAACTTCTTGTCGCCCTTAATCGTAGTCTGCAGTGCGATCAGATCTTTTTCAACCTGATCCAACTGGCTCAATTTTGAGGCAGCCGAGTACAGAGCGGTGGCATAACGACCCTCCAGTCCAAAGACCTGCACTGGTGGCTTCACTGTCTGCTGAGCAGCGGAGCTGAACGTGCGGCTCTGTAAACATGGCAAATACCATTATTACATACACAAAGACAATTCGAATCATAATTTGATTTTTGCTTGGTTAAAATTGCAAATTACATAACCAACAAATCTGCGTTAGATAATTATTTTGTTGATTGTTGCTCATGTGGATAGCAACGACAAGCATTTTATATTTTAGGTTTTTTGCACATTTAGCAAAGAATATTGTGTGTATTTTATTAAAAACGTACCAAAAGTGCTAACTTATTAATGGAGGCCATTGCTTATACTGTGCACAGAATTTCACCTAAAAATCGCAGCTACACCGTACAGGGTTGCTTCGTCTACGCAATGATAGAGTTGCCAGTGTCAAGAATTCTTACCAGGGTGACGCACAACAATTCGGCGATAACGATAACTCTCCGCAGCACTAAAATGCTCGGCAGAGACAAATTCAAACACAGTTGTTAGATTTACGCCTTTATTTAAATGTATTTTAAAATCTGTTGTTTAATAGATGGGTTTTTCGGAAATACATAGGGATTGTACTTAAGACGTAACTGTATAACTGCCTAAAAATTGTATTTGCAATTGTTTTGCAACATAAATAATGTTGACTCTCCATTTATTGAATCCCTACATAACCATACGTAAAATAATATTTAAGTTAGCATTGTGGGAAATCAATTGGAAAAATTAAAATTGCTCATCTATTATATATTGAAGGATTTACTTGTCATCTGCAATTATAAATTTGTTAGTAGACCCGTAAAAGATAATGCTTGGGGCAAACTAACCTTCATCCTCAAGGTCTTCGTCACCCTCATCTTCACCGTCATCATCCTCAAATGCTTCCTCTTCGTTATCTTCGTTCTCATCTTCTTCCTCGGGTTCCACCTCAATATCAGGTACGAGATAATACTGCAGTGGATTTGGCCAAAGATCATCCTTTATCAGTTCAGCAATCTCGTCATTGACGGGGTCAGCATTGTCCGAAAACCAATCGAAGAAAGTCTTATAATCAGAGTTCCTTTTCTTCTTGTTGCCATAAGGTTTCTGTAGCAACTGTTTAAGTAGGTTTTTTCCCTCCTTCCATTGAATGGGCGTGCTAGTCGACGCGGGCCAATCACCATTTTCAGAGGCAGCTGAGCGTGTATAATGTATTCAATTAATATAGGAAAAATGTAAAAAAGAAAAAAAATTTCCACCTACCCGCCGAGTTTAAATGAAACTCTTTGGTCAGAATCTTGTTTTCAAAATAAGGATTTTCATCGAAATGGAAATTTATGCGGTATCCAGATTTAATATCCTCGAATTCCTCAACCTCCAGTTTGTTTAACGAATGCAGACACTCTTCTTCTTCTTCATCTAGAATGCCAGATACTTGCGGGTGGTTGATGAACTACAAAATGGAACTCAAATCAGTAAAAATTCAAAAGTTGGCTTAGCCAGACTGCCAAAATATGCATACATGTTTGCAATCGATAACAATACCTAACACCGTCGCATACAACAAACGTGCTTTTATTCGTATATAAATGTATTGATATTACTATAAACACAAATATTTGCATAATGAAATTTAAAAAAAAATGTAAGAGTTTAATTAAAAGCATGTATAGCCCAAAGAATTTGCGCCTTGAGGCGCAGGCACTTATCGACACATTGGCACTTACACACACGTACATACACCAGAGACACGCACACGCAGACAAAAAAAGAGCGGTGCGACCGGTGGCGGCAGCATGCATAGAAAACAAGATGAAAAAGAACAAACGAAAAAAGTTCCTCGAATAGAGAAATTTTTCTTGCACATGTAGTAGAGACACAAAATCAATTAATGTTTTTGTCTTTACTATTGTGTCACTAGAAAATAAAAACTTAGTAATTCAAATTTTGCAAAAGGTAAATGCTAAACATGCAAATCATGCCCAGATAAAGATGCCGCTGCTTTTCTACACATGTTTGAGAACATGATGTTCACATATAATACTTACGGCAGTCACCCAAAAATTGGGGATCCGCTTGACGAGTTCGCTTCGCTTTTCGTAGCACGGCTTGCGCAGTTTGTTATATTTTTGCTCAACTTTTAAAATCTCGTCGCTGGCTTTCTCGTTCAATGCGTCAATTTCGTTTTGACAGGCATCGATTTGTTCCAGCGCCTCAGACTCCTCCTCATTGGGACCGGCAGAAGTATTTGCATCGGCGACAGCATCCAATTTTTGTCGCTTTGGCACACTCGACATGATGCTGCTTATATAGCGGTGATAACGTAAAAATTAAGATTTCTCAATCAATATATAGTGAATTACAATTAGTTTATCTAGTACAGTTGAGCAGAAGCCGATTTATTAGACACTATGCGCGCCGCTCGATGCGTTTGCGAATTCTTGTGATAAGTGTGGCCGAATATTGCAATTGAAAATTTACCGCATAGCATGGTTAGACCTGAACACACAATCGACGTTTAGAGACCTTTTCAAGGATTTTCGATTAAAGATCTAATCTCTTTCTCAATAAAACTCAATTTTAATTTGATTTATAATATAAATCAATGTACGTACAAAATATATATAGTTTATTACACGTTTCAAACAAATATATCAAATGAATTTACTTTTTGTGCATTTGTGGATTGTCTACAGAAAAATAATTTTACATACATTTTTGTACTATATATATAAATATTTTTTTTAAAATATTAATATTGACAATATTGAAAATTATAATTACTAATTTACAATTGTAGAAATCATTTAGTTTTCGAATTCTTGATCTGGATCCACAGCCAAAGTTGTTCATTTAGTCTGACGGCTGCCAACACTTATTAAATTACAAGGCATTTTCGGTCCTTTACAACACGCGCGTACAACATTTAATGTCGAGGTGTAAACGAGCTGGCCCATTAATTTTATAATTTTATATAGAAAGCGTTTTTAAAAATATTAAAAACATGGCCACGGCTGAAGCTCAAGTCAACGCGAACACAAATTTGCAAAAGCAGGACCTTAGCAATTTGGTGAGTGCGCCGAGTTTATCATCCTCGAATTGATGACAGACAAATGTACGCATCTATGCCGTTCCTTTTTGGACGCCGCAACCTAAAACAACGGGGGAGCTGCCACGAAGCGGCCATTTCTTTATGAAAAATTGGATTCGTTTTCAAACTGCTACGCAATATACATTTTACAAACTTTTCCATGGGAGATAACTTGATATTGTTGTTGCGCTCTGACTATGCAAAAGCTGCCTCAAAAGAATGCAGCACGTGGCGTTAGCGGCTGCGATTGGCCAACATTTTTAGCGTTTTCAGCAATGTGCGCTATTTGGCATATGTTTGCAAAATGCTTGGCAATGTTTTGAGCGCATTTTAATGCATTTATTAGTTATTGAATTGTTGCTGAAATGTTGCTACCAATGCTGATGCAATATTCAGTTGAATCTAACCTCAAAATGTACGGCTTTTTCTACGCACACTCATGCCACATATATACGCATGTACCGTTTGTGTGTATTTATATTTGAATGTGTGTACATGTTTGGCGGTTTGGGCGTGATTTTTTGTTTGCTAAAGTTTAATATGTGAATCAATCGAGTATTTACTAATATGTTTTCATTGTTTGTGAATTTACAGGAAATCAGCAATCTGACGCCTCTGTCAGCGGAGGTGATCTCCCGCCAGGCAACAATCAACATTGGCACAATCGGTCATGTAGCCCACGGCAAATCCACTGTCGTCAAAGCCATCTCTGGTGTGCAAACTGTCCGCTTTAAAAATGAACTGGAACGAAACATTACAATTAAGCTCGGTGAGTGTGGGTTCTACTAAACATATCTGTCTATTTCTCAACACTGCTTATAAATAAAAACAATTGCAAAATCCCGAGTGTCAATTCACCGACATCTACCTTGAGCTATTTCATTTGTCATTGTTATTTAAAAATTTTAACAAATGGGCATTTATTGCTATAGGCAAATAACTTATTGTTAAAACATATATTTATAAGATACGAAACACAAACAACTAAAAAGCTGACGACGGCACAACGCGCAAAAGGTCAGTTTCAGTTTTCATTATCGCCCAGAAAATTGAGAAAGTGCTTCCCTTGTTTACCTAAATTCGAATTACCAATCTTGAAGTTTAAGTAAAAACCCATTTATATCTATATACTAAAACACATTTCAGACGTACACAATTTATTTTTAAATGAATTATAATTAAATAACTGATGTTAAATTTTTTGCAATTTAATTTGTTGATATAAAATTATACATACATTGATATTACATACTACATTTTAAAGATCGCTGTGATATAAGTTTATTTCGGTTAATGGTTACGAAAATATTGTAAAACCTGGAAATAATCTTTTATATATTGTTAAAGTTTGGTTTTTTCTATCTTTGATATTTTACCCGTGTATTATAATTTTTTTTTTCAATCTTCGGACGCATTAAACATTTAAAGAGTTTATGTATAAATATTCATGATCAGCATCCGAAGCAGAGTCGACTTATTCATGTCCGTCTGTTTGAATTTTTTTGTCTTTTTATGTGCAAAACTCCCTCAGTTTAAAAACTTTCTTAGTTAAACTTAACATATATCAGTCTTTTGTATTCGAATCACTCACGACTTGGGGGCGATCGGATCGATATACTATATTATATAGCTGCCGTAGAAACATTATTTCTATCATAGCATCGGAAATATGTACCATAGGTGCCTCACAATTGGCAACAAACAAAATCATTATTATGAAATAAGCAGAAAATATTTGTTAATTGTCAAAAACGAAAAACAAAGAAATAGAAATATTACATATATTTGGTTGATTATTTAAAAAAATGTCCATTTAAGCCGTGTTTACGTTTATTTTTTTTTTATATTTTGTGTACATTTAGTTTTAAGTGTCGTTCTATTTTGGATCGAAGTTTTTGAGCGTTCTGTAAATGATTGAAATGCAAACAAACATGATTTTCTGTAAATACATAAATTGCTGGTTTAGATTTCCAATATACAAAAAAAAAACATACGCATTGTGTCGTCGCCTTGAGTAGTTTGAATTAGCTGTTTAGCATATAATTATATTTCTAAAATTGTCTTAGTTCTGTACAATTTTTGATTGCGTAAGACTTGTTAGTTTGTTAAAGCTTTTGCAAAATTTAATTTGATTGATTTTTGATAATCCAGCAATTTAATTAATTCAGATCATATTTTTCTTCTTCTTTTCGTTTTTCGTTTGCACAACGACGCGCGTTAAACCACAAAAAAAAATCAAAAACCAAAATTATAATTTGCAGAACGCTTAAGCGAAACGAAAATCCATAAACTTGTGCACTCCAAGCAGAAGCGCATTGCCTACGAAAGGAAGCAGAGTCGACTGCTCAAAGGCCTCGCCCAGCGCAGGCAAAAACAACAAAAACAACGCCAAGGAACGTCGACTTCTTCCCTCAGCCATGTATTTGCGCATCACACAAAACCAAGGCGCAGTTGCAGCCAGAGCTCGCTGACTCCCAGTCAGAGTAGCGGTTATGGGAGTGTCTTTGGCTCGGAAGAAAACGATGCCATTCTTGAGTCACAACGCAATCCAACTGCCGGCGGTGTGCAAAATAAAACACTGAAGCGACGACGCAGTTCCCGTTCAATCCCGGATATACAATTGCCCGTTCTGAAGATCACCAAAAACAATAAGGGAGTGCCGATCAAGAAGCCAAAAGGCGAACACATCCTGGAGAAGATTGAATGCGTCGAAGTTTTGAATTACGAACCCATTTTCTTTGTCAAGTGGTTGGGCTTTGACCGCAGCTTAAACACCTGGGAGGATTTTTTTAATCTCTCCGATTGCGTTCAAGTCGAGCATTTCGTTGAGCGTAAAACGCACTTTTATAAAGCGTACATTGATGAAATTATGGGCAAGCTGGAGACACAATTAGCCACTAGTCCACCACTTGATTTAAGCAGCATTAACATCAAGCAGGATGTGGACAACTATGAGCCATTGCATTTGCATTTAGATCTGATACTGCTGGCCCAGTATATTGCGGCAGGCAGTCGCTCTCAACGCGAACCGGAGCACATTGGCAAGCGAGCGCTGCGACGCCTCCAACTCCAACACTGCCACCATGCGCGTCGTAAGCAGCTGCTGCAGCTGGCTGAATTCGAGAGCCGCATGAACCGCATCGAGATGTCAGCACCGCCCATTCGCGTGCGCAACGATGTTGATCTGGACACCATCGATGCGAGTTTCGTGTACATACAAAAGAACATATTTACCGCTCTGGTGCCACGTCCTGGGCCATCCATCATCGGTTGCAATTGTTCAGAGTGCAACTGCAAGAGTGGATGCTGTTCTATTCTTGCCGGCGAATTGTATGCTTACGATCGGACAACGCGACGCTTGCGTCTACCTCAGGGTAGTGCCATATATGAGTGCAATGCTCGCTGCAAATGTGATTCTAGCTGCACAAATCGATTAGTGCAGCACGGACGCAAGCATCCGCTGGAACTGTTCAAGACGAGCAACGGAAGTGGGTGGGGGGTACGCACACCACAGCTGCTGCTCAAGGGCGAGTATGTGTGCGAATATGTTGGCGAGGTCATCACCAGCGATGAGGCGAATGAGCGTGGCAAGGTCTACGACGATAAGGGACGCACCTATCTCTTTGATCTGGACTACAATATGACTGCGGAAAGTGAATATACCATTGATGCGGGCAATTACGGCAACGTTTCCCACTTTATCAATCACTCGTGTAATCCCAATTTAGCTGTATTTCCCTGCTGGATTGAGCACCTGAACGTTGCTCTTCCGCATTTAGCATTCTTTACGCTGCGCCAAATTAAACCTGGCGAGGAGCTGAGCTTTGATTACATACGCGCTGATATCGACAATGTACCCTATGAGAATCTATCGACAGCAGCCCGAGTCGAGTGTCGCTGTGGCGCCGATAATTGCCGAAAAGTGCTCTTTTAAACGCCGGGACATGCATTTTAATATTATTAATATTTAATTATGGTTAGGCTCTTAATTGACACAACTCGAAGGACAGAAAAGCAGTTATAAAAATATTGAATAAAATGTGTTTAGTTGCATAGTTGTTAGTTTTTAATTTCCTTAAATTTTTGCAAATTGCAAATGTAAGTTTTTTCTATCTAGATTTTTAAGGCTTATCAATTTATGTTTTTAGATTTTTTTTTTCATAGTATTGTTCCATTGTATTGGATTCTATATAAGAATATTAGTATATATATTTATATGTGTGTGCTTTATATGTAAAGCGTGTATTTCTAATGTCAAATTTATGTCAATTACGAAATAAATAAAAAATATTGCAATAAATGTGTAATTTTTATCTTAACTGGGAATGTGTTCGGGCATGTGATGCAGAGTTTGTTTCTAGTATCTGTTGTCAATAAAGATTTGGTCTTTCTTTAAATAATTTGTAATTGATATCACGGTAAATAGCGCGAATTTATTTATGCGGTTAATTGCTGATTTTATATTGATAAATTCTGCAATTTTAATTTTGCTAACAAATTTTCGCATTTCAGGATATGCCAATGCAAAAATCTACAAGTGCGATAATCCCAAGTGCCCGCGCCCGGCCAGCTTTGTATCGGATGGCTCAAGTAAGGATGACAGCATGCCGTGTGCACGTCTCGCCTGCTCCGGTCGCTTCAGATTGGTTCGTCACGTGAGCTTTGTCGATTGTCCCGGTCACGACATTCTTATGGCAACCATGTTGAACGGCGCCGCTGTGATGGATGCTGCACTGCTGCTTATTGCAGGTGATGATTAAATGATTAATACAAAATCTTAAATTGTCTAACATTGAATATTTTTTTGGGTAAAGGTAACGAGTCGTGTCCACAACCACAAACCTCAGAGCATTTGGCTGCCATTGAGATTATGAAACTGAAACAGATTTTGATATTGCAAAATAAGATCGATTTGGTTAAGGAGAGCCAGGCCAAGGAGCAGTACGAGGAGATCACAAAGTTTGTGCAGGGCACCGTCGCCGAAGGTGCACCGATAATTCCAATTTCGGCGCAGCTGAAGTACAACATCGACGTACTCTGCGAGTACATTGTTAACAAGATTCCTGTGCCGCAGCGTGATTTCAATGCGCCGCCCCGTTTAATTGTCATACGATCCTTCGATGTGAACAAACCTGGCTGTGAGGTACAGGATCTGAAGGGTGGCGTTGCCGGCGGCTCCATATTGAGCGGTGTGCTCAAAGTTGGCCAGGAGATTGAGGTGCGTCCCGGTGTTGTGACCAAGGACGGCGATGGCAACATCACTTGCCGTCCCATTTTCTCGCGCATTGTCTCACTGTTCGCCGAACAGAATGAGCTACAGTATGCAGTTCCCGGCGGATTGATTGGTGTCGGTACCAAAATTGATCCCACGCTGTGCCGTGCGGATCGTCTGGTTGGTCAGGTGCTCGGCGCGGTTGGCAATTTGCCCGACATTTACACTGAGCTGGAAATTTCATATTACCTGCTGCGTCGATTGCTTGGCGTGCGCACCGATGGTGACAAGAAGGGCGCACGTGTGGAGAAGCTGCAACGTAATGAAATCTTGCTGGTTAACATTGGATCACTCAGCACTGGAGGCCGCATCTCGGCCACCAAAGGTGATCTCGCCAAGATTGTGCTCACAACGCCCGTTTGCACGGAAAAGGGCGAGAAAATTGCACTCAGCAGACGTGTGGAGAATCATTGGCGGTAAGTAAAAAACAAGTGTTACTTTAGTTGAGGCTGTGGAATATACTTTTTAAATTATTTAGATGTTCACACTAACTATTAAGCTGGCAAAGTATTAAACGAAATAAATTTTTCCCTTTACAGTTTGATTGGCTGGGGTCAGATCTTTGGCGGCAAGACAATTACGCCCGTTTTGGATAGTCAGCCAGTGAAGAAGTAAGCAGGGACCAAGGACCGATAAGCTATCAAACCCGCTCCGAATTAAATATTCAATCTAAGCGTTTCAAAAGTGTGCGTGTGTATATATATTTATATATATATATATATATATATATATATATACTCAAGATCGCAAACGATTCTTTCGTTTGGCCAAATTGCTGATTTTGTTCTTATTCGCTGCACCGTCTTCTCATCATCTTAAAATCCCGTGTCGTCGTCCTCCTTCACGTCCGTTTATAGCAAAACAAACAAAATACGAAATAGAAAGAAACCTACTGAAAATAATAATGCATACATACCTTAAATTATTTAATTTTGTGTGTATATAATGAATTTTGCTACGAAATGTTATGCAAATATAGCAAATCCAAGCATTACAAGAAACTAATAGGTTATACCATACATATTATATAAAAACAAAACACAAAAAAAAAACAAATCTGATACATCGTAAAATTGTTTTTATGATTTAAATACAAAAAAAAAAGTAAAAAATTGTACGCATTTTTACATTTAAAACTACAATATATGGTTGTTTTCATACGTGGGTGGACGAAGTATTTGAAAGTTAATATAGTTTTTATACCGCAAAAAATACAAACAGAAAAACAGTTTATCAACTTTTCATTATAGATCTTTTTATTTGTTTAAGCATTATTATTACAAAGTTCACATTATCGTTTTTGAAACATGATCATTTATAATTTGTTAAATTACATATTTTGAAACATTCTTTTTTTATTTTTAATTTTGTATCGTACTTGATTTATTACCTAGCGCACACTAATTTAGTTGTAAACTACTATGTATTGTATGTTTTCTGTTTTTGTTTGCTTTTTTATTTTGGTTTTCTGAAATTATTTCAATATTAATTAGCTTAATTAATAAAAATTCGTACTTAGTCGCGATTCACATAGATACGTTGTGTTTGTTATTAATTTGCTGAAAACGTTTAATTAAATACTATTGAGATTGAGTAATTGTTTGTAATACTTTTTTCAAATATCTTCCATTTTTAGTAAGAACACGTCTTGCGTTGTGGTCAAGTACGCTTTGAGCATTTTATACCAGGAAATCTTTCTTGTAGTTTCGTTGAACACATTTCAAACTAATGCAAATATATAGTAGTAAATACAATTAATATTCTATCAAATTGAGTGACTTTTGAACACAATTATATAATTATGAGCAGACTTTCCGGAACGCAGTTAGAGATTTTCGCTCTGCATTCCATATAAGTAATAATACCTATTAGCTCAAAGCTCTTTTACAACAAAGGATTTAGTATATATATAGTGAGCAATAATTTAAAAGCAACTCAAATAACAGTTAATAGAAATTTGATGTCTGCGTTTATTTGTTATTTCTTTGGCTTGTTATGTGAAGCTTTGCCTAATACAAAAACTTCAGTATTCAGTTTTTCTATTTTTAATTGTTAAAAAAAAGAATATTTGTTACTTAAAAAAGCGACCTATGCGACAGCTTTGGAGAACGTTTGAGAACCTAATTTTGCTGTTTTGCTATTTTTTTTATTAATTATATATTCCATATTTCAGTGTAACTTATTTAGTTACATTTGAATATGTATGCGTTTCTTAACAGATAAAAATGCAAGACGCACTTTAGAGCAATGCGTCCAATACGAGTGCAACATTTGTTTTGAATATTTGTCATAAGTCTGTATGGTATTAGATATTCCTAATAAATAATATTGAATTGATTTCGTAAAACACAATTAGAAGAATACCATTTATAAATATACATATAACAAGTACATTAGTATTATTCCTTTAACAAGAAATCCTTCCAATAATTTGTATATATATTTATTTAAAGACTTACATACATTGAACACATCAAAGTGCTGTTGGTTATCCTTGCGTACACTTATTTTATAACACATACAATTATCGTTTTTCAACTAATTTTGCTTACTTATATATTTTCTTAAGTTTTTACATAGTAGTGTACTTTTTATTTGATATTGACATTTACATTTAAAGTGTGTGTGTGTGGGTGTGAGTGTAATCCGTTTTCATGAATCGTTTTAATGAATGTCAATTCATTTCGTTTTGTGCTTGGGGGAAATGACACTTTAACTTGGTCAGCTTACATACATGTAAAAGTTATATTATCATACATACATAATACAATTTATTGACAGTTAACATTGGCAAAATTGGAGTTTGTTTTTTTATATTATCTGACTACCTAAAAGTATATATAAATTAATAATCTATATCTATTGTAAGTTGACAGATTTAAACTACATTCATATCATAAGCAGCTGCTCCAGTGAGATCGAGTTTGATATGAAATCTGTAATTTTTTAAAATTGTTTTTGGAACATATCGAAATCTTTAACAATTTTGAGCTTTTCTCTAACGGATTAAATACTTTTGCAACTCTGTAAATATCATTCAATTTGAAATAATTACATAGATACAATTATACGTACACTTGTGCAGAATTAAGCAAATTGTACATGCCAATGCTGTTTATCATAACTATTATGTATATATAATGACTAGATCTGTATTGTTAGAATAATTTGTAAGTACATACATATATATTATAAGTATACTTAGTTTTAACTAATCATTTTTACATATATTTTCGAATTATTTAATCAGGTTTTATCTAGTTATATATATATACATACCAAAAATGGCATATGTATATATATATATGTCGTGTTTGGGATGTGCGTGTGTTGGAAATATATAGAAGCCTACGTTTTCTTTATGATGCACAATTTTGGCATTTGAAGGTTTCATGTGGCATCTTAAAGAAAATGGCTCATATCTCATTCGTTGACATCCTCATCTGAAGAACTGGCTGCGGGTATCGTTGAGAATTGCCACGCCTCGCGATTGTTATTTTTGCTGACACTGTAAGGAAATCTCAGGTATTGATTGAAGAATCACAATAATTATTTATATAGATATTAGGATTTTAAATTGTTGTTGTTGAAATAGATATATAAAATTATATCAATATGACTTTAAAGTACATTTTATGTTTTCAACTAAATACTAATTAAACTTAAAACAAATTAAATATAATATATATATTAATAAAAAAAATTAAAAACCAAAATTGATTTTTTCTTGTAATTGAATCGGGTTGATTTGTATTAAATTAAATACTTTTACATTCAATTGGAATTTAATTTAAAGTTAAAATAAGGATTAATTAATAAATCAAAATTAATTAAAAATACATACCCATGTTTTTTGGCATTGCTGGGCAACGTATGCGAGCTGCGGTAGTAACTGTCATGGGGCTCTTCCTTGGTCTCCTCCAGGGATTTGCGTTGCAGTGTCATGGTCTCTTGTGGTGTTAGAGAGGATGCACCACCACCGTTTAGCTCCGCATCCAGATAATATTTGGCACTCTGGGCAATCTTACAATTTTCACATTCACTCAGATAGTCATCATCCAGACTGGTGTCGTTGGGTAAGAAGTGCTCGTTAGGATTCAAACAGTTTTTCGATGTGGTGCACACAGGAAGCTGCTTGCTTGGCGTGCCACTGCTACGACCCCTCTGCACCTTGGCCGTCAGATGCGGATAGCTGGGCATCTGGCAATGGGCAATGGCCAGACTACTATTTGTCGCTGCTCCACTTGATGCTGCTACTGCGGCTGCTGAGTCCCGTTTCACGCGCAGTATTTTTGGCAGTGTGGTACTTTTCGCAGCCGACTTCTCGTTGTTGTTTTCCACCGGGGGTATGCTAATCACCGAGGGCACCTTGCTGACCACGCTCTTGATGGTACTATTCAGCGAGATCTTGCCGCTAATGTGCTTGGGCAGCGTATAGGTCACATGATTATTGGCGAGCGGATAAAATGTAGTCGAATTTATTTTGCCGCCTGTCGACTTCTCGCTGCAACTGGCCGACGGACTGGCCGGGGGCAGGGTCAATGTGGGCGTTTGTTCCTTACGTTGATGCATGCTGCTGTTTGTGGATTTGCTCAGCGTATAAATTGTGGCCACGGCATTGTTGTTGCTGTTGGTTGCTGTTGTTGTGGCTGTTTTTAAATTCGTTAGGCTTTTATAGAGTTTCGGTGGTAATTGTGGATTGCTTTCATCGATGTGTTGTTGCTGTGGTTGCTGTTGTTCTTGCTGGTTATAGAAATGTTGCTGATGTTTCTGCGTCAAACTCAAGTAGGCATCAACCTGTAAAGAGCGCTAACGTAGATTAGCAAAAAGTCAAATGGCAAATAAGCATTTTTATCATGGAGCATGAAACCAAATTATAACTGAAAAATGAATAATTGGAATTTGGATCATTTTTATGCCCTAGTTTCTTTAAAAACGTCAATGTTTCTATTCTGTAGAATATTTAATCAACTCATATCAATTATTCTACATTTCTTTTTATTTATTAAGAGGATTATTTAAGGTCTTTGTTTAAATATGATCGTTAAGAAAGTTAACCATTATAACTATTTTTGCAAGTAGAATTAAATATTATAAATATATCGGAAGGGAAAATGGATGTGAGTAAGCAATATTTAGGAGAATATAGTTTACCGAATATCTTGTTGTTAACTTTACGCTATATGCTTAAATTGATAGAATTGCCACGTAAAAGACCAGAGTTAAGCATTCTCATGGGGATTACTTACATTTCGAACTCACCTTTCGATTCAAATAGGCGCTGGAGAGCACATCAACGCCGGCTTGGGCAGCAGCAGCACTGCTCGAGGCACTGCGTCCGCCGCCGCTGCTGCTGGTGCTCCGAGCGCGTTCGACAGCGCTGCTCGAACTGCTGGAACGCTTCTGTACACGGCCGAGCACTATAGGCGGCGCACTGACATCCTCATGATGCTGCAACGGCGGCGGCGGAGTTATTGCTGGTACATTGGCCCCAGCATGCGATGGATGTGGCTGCAGTTCATCGCCCACCTGTTTCGAAATGGTGGCAATCTTTGGCTCATGAGCACATGGATTGCGTCCAGCATTGAGCAGCTCCTGTCCGAGCTGTTGCTGCTGCTGCTGTTGATGCAGATTTGTCGAAGATTTGGCGCGCTGACCATACGCCAATGTGGCCGCATGTCGGGTGCCAGCGCTGGGTGACAATGCGCACGGACTGCTACCCGTGGAGGCGAAGAGTTTGCCTGCGCCGTTGAGGAATGCATTCGCATTAGCATTGGCATTGCTGCCCATATAGGACATAGGCACATGCTGTATGGGGCACTGGCACATTGGTTTCTTGCTGGTCTTGTTGGCATCCGAGGAGCTAGTGCTGGAACTGGAACTGGACTTGGGCTTTACACTGACCACCTGCAGCGGATCGGCGACTGCAAAGTAGCGGGGTATGGTGCGATGATAGCGACGCGAACTCGATGGCGTTTTGCTGCCATGCTGCGATTGTTGTTGCTGCTGTTGCTGTTGTTGAGATTTTAGTGCTGCATGCAACGGCATTGGCAGCGTTTGAGTCACAGAATCTGTTGTTGTGTTGCTGGGGGATGTTGTTATCGTGGCTATTTCCATTGGTGGTAGCATATCTATGGCCGGAGTGGACAAAGCTGCGGCCATCAACTGTTGCTGCTGATGTTGCTGCGTTATGTGGTTGGTGGGCGTGGCCAACAACTCGGCCGACGCAGGGAGTGAATGATAGCTGGCGGCACTGGCACTCGCATTGATCTCCACATCAGCTACGGTTAGATATTGTTGTTGTTGCGGCTGTTGCAACAGCTCCTGTGAACCACGTGGCGTACGTCGCGCTGCTGCATACGCCAACGAGTTTGACACGCTGCTCGCAGCAGCTGCAGCTGTTGTCACACTGGCGCTTATATTGAGATGACAATTCTTATAGCTGCACTCGTTGCTGATAATCGGTTTGGGCGTGGGCATCGCTTGTACACAAATCGAATTACTGGGCGTTACTGGCGGCAATTGCTGCAATTGTTGCTGCTGATGCTCCAGTACATGCTGCTGTTGTTGATGCTGCTGCTGCAGGTGCTGCTGCTGTTCGCTCTGTAAGCTGTAGGGCGGCTGATGATTCTCGCCAGTTGCAATTGTTGTAACACCGCCACTATTGATGTTTATATTTATCAAATTTGTGGTGCTTTGCGTATATTGATTGGACTGTGCCGCGGCAGCAGCTGCAGCTGCCACAGCGGCGGCGTTCAATTGGTGTGCGTGTGTGTGAGATGTGGCAACTGGAACCAGTTGCTGAGTGTAGGCATGTGGATGCGGATGCTGTTGTGGCTGTGTGTGCAACTGCAGCGTATGTTGTTGCAAATGCTGCTGCTGTAATTGTTGTTGCTGCTGCTGATGTTGCTGCTGCTGATGCTGATGTTGCTGCTGCTGTTGCTGATGTTGCTGCTGCTGCTGTTGCACTTGCTGCTGCTGCTGACTGACACTGGCCACAGTCTGTCGCTGCACGTGACTCGGCAAGGTGACAGTGCACTGTGCGCTCAATGCCTCCGCCTGAGATATGGCCACAGCCTCCTCATAAGGTGGTGGTGCTTCACCGCGTGGGAAATAGCCGCTAGGTGGCTTCCAGAGCGGATAATGCGTTGTGGCGCCACCATACGAGTAATCCATGGCGCTTAAATTGCCCTCCATATAGCCCATGTTGCCAGCAATATAACTGAAATACATATCAAGTTCCATAAGTATAGACTCGAATGTGATTTTCAAATTTAGAACTCACCCAATGCTGCCTACAATGCTCCGCTGATCCTCTGCGTTTTGACGGTTTTCGCGTGCTCGCATTTTACGCTGCCTCAACCGATTCACCAGGAAGAAGAGCAAGGATAAGGAGAGAGTGGCTGTTATGCCACTGGCCACCAGTCAAATGCCAAAGTCGGTGCTGCCATCGCTGAACTGATCGTCCAGACAAATGACCTCACAGCAATTGTTGCCACTGCCAACAGTCTGAAAGGACTTGCATTTGCTAAACGCTTCGCACAACACCATTTTACAGGCCTTGGGCAGGCCGCTGTCGCAGATGCACAGACGACACGAGTCTGGTCCGGGCATGTAATGCATGCCCGTCTCATACGGCTTGCCATTGTAGTCCCGGCATTGGCTTCCCTGGATCAGGCTTGAGCTCACCGCATTGCCATCTAGTGTGCAAAAAAATAAACTCGATTTTACACTTAATTTGACTTTCTATTTAATATGTGGTAGACTTTATGAACCATAAGTTTTAACAAAGAATAATAATAGTAAAATAAAAACAATCTAAAATTCGGATTTACTTTTAATAAATATTATTAAAAGTAACTATTTAAATATTATTACTAGTGATACGTAATTAAATCTATTTTTGTTTCTTAATTTTTAATTTAGTTGGAGGTTTTTTAAAAAAGTTGTAGGTAACATGAAACAAAATATATTTTTGTGCTTGTTAAAGAAGAACAATATTAATGTTCACGAAATCTTATGAATTGTATAATAATTTTGAATACCTTACAAACAACAATTATAAATATTTAAAGGTAGTCGTTTTATTAAATATTATGAAAAATGTTTTATTTTGCATGTAATTCAAAAAATGCATATTATAAAAATAAGTGTGTCACAGATACTTATGCATAAGCTCACAAAAGAGTACAAAACGATGCATTTTTGAATACATTTAAACATACTAGTTCTGGAACTACTGTACGATTCTTTATTTTGATATACTTGACCAAGTTTCGCAATTGGTGCTGATTTAACAGTTACATTTTTTTTGTCCAAATACCAACGTGAATGCACACACACGTACCCAAAATGCAGCAGGTGCTGTACCCACACACACAAACACAAAGGAGCCACATACTCACACACACGTGTACAAGAACATGGCCATAACATTTATCACTTGAATAAAATTAAATGCAAACGCATTACATTTCCAACATAATTTAAATGCTAAACAGCAAAAGGAAATTCAAATTAAAAACAAATATATCCAGTGTTCACAGACTGCGGCAGGCCTTATAAAGTGGAGGGAAACACAGAGAAAAGAAAGGAAAGAGGGGCAGAGGCATATGTTTGGGGCTGCAATAACATGCAGTGCACGAGTGTTGGCTAACGAAACAAAACACGAGTGCTAACGAACGGCTGGGCAGGAAACACACGAGCAAAAATGGCAAACAGCGTTCTCTACGGCCCCGCAAAAAAAGGAGGAAAAAAAATAATGCCTTTTATGCGAGTTTCCAAGTGAAATTTTTGCGATACATACACACACATACAAACAAAAGCTTCACACACCCAAAAAGGCTCTACACGCATACATAGTAGAGTATACATAAATGCAAAAATAAACATTATGCACACCACCAAAAACAACCACCCACACACATACACATACATGTGAACAGCGCGCTAACGAAAGACGGAGAAAGAGAGAGACCGAGAGTAAAAGAGAGAGAGGGCGAGAGAGAAAGTGAGAGCGGAATGTACTTTAACGCAAAATTTTGCACGCCACATCCTTTGCAGCGCCCAGTGGAAAACCGTTATGACCCCCCATTTCGCAGAAGTTGCTGGCTGACAAAAAGAGCGCAGTGCAAGTATATGCGTGTATAAGTGTATATGCGTGACTATATGTATTTGTATATGTGTGCCCCGTGTCCCATAAATTGTGAAACTCTGCTGTGGCCATGGTCCATATTACAGTTATTGTATAAAGAGAACAGCAGTTGAAATTGATTTAGCTTAAGAAAAAAATATCTCATTTCAATATATTTCCTTTCAAGCCCCCGTTTAATGCATATGTGTGTTTTTCATTAATTTGTATTTCGTTAGAAAATGCTGCAAATGAGGAAAAATATAAAAATTTTCACTTTGCTGCTCTTTTTAGCGCAGGAAGTATTTGCTCTATGCTCTATGTGTGTGTGTATTAATTTTTTTCTTTTTTCACTATGTTCTTTTACCTTTGGCATTTCCTATAAACGCAAGCACTGCCAAAAAATACATTTTACTGGCGTTAATATGCACTTTTAACTGCACAGTTAACTAATTTTAATTATTAGTCACACAGGTTTTATTTGATATTTTCAACGGTTTTTAACGAACGTCCGAACAATACCAACTAGTGCTAAAATTTAACTGTGTTACCGTCCTTACTGTAAGACGAAAATACCCGAACTCATTTTCAAATTGCTTAAAATCCTGAAAATACCAAGTTTAACGTAACCAAGGATATAACGTAAAATGTTCACGTATGCTAAGGCGCGGAACATTTAGAAAATCTATTTAAACGGAGTGTATTTATTGAGCATATACTATCCTTTTCTACTTAAACTGACATTGAATTTACTTCGATGAAGTTGCTTGATGTCCAAAAGAAATTTAGATATCTTTTCCTAAATTATATTTGTTAATTGTAATTGAAATTGTAAAAAAGAAATTTAAAAAAAACCGAAAGAGTCAGCCAACAACTTTAAAGTTATTCGATATTATTGGTGTTTGCTACCTCAGAAGTAATTTTCATGAGGTCAAATTATTTAGTGTTTTTAAAAAGTTTAAAATAGCAAAATCTCATAATTGAAAATAAATCTAAGCGTGTTGTGTTCATTAATTTTGCAAAACGCTTGAGGCATGCAATGGCTACATGAAAACAGTAACACCAATAATAACATTTGCTTAATCGCAATGTCAAGTTCGCAGGGCTAAACCATTGCAACAATGATACAAATAAGTAGACTATGACAAAATGATCGACTACAATATATCCTTTTTACCAATAGATCTAAACACATTTGCATAGAGACTTAACACAAAATATCACCAGGAATATATTAAACTACTTAGTAAAATAGTTTCATTAATATATTTAAATACAAATATATATTATTATATATATTTACGAAATATTAAACTTAATTCTATTTAAAAACTTATTTTATAAAATTCGGAAAAAATGTATGTCAGATTTTGAATGGCTATGCTACCCATTTTTTTTTTATATATAGGGAATAATTAGCTCGTTCGTTGTCAACAACACGCATAGAAAATGTATCTAAATAATTGAAGTCTCGGTGAGCGCTGCGATTATCAACCATTTAAGCCAAATGCCTGTAATTTGATACTTTCCTTTCGAAAAACATGTGCATATACTTCACTAGTGGAGTAGCTTACCTGAGCATCGGACGTGCAACCGAAACTTAGATTATAGAAATGCCGTCAAAATTGGAGAATGCGACTGCGTCCCAGGTGATGGCCCTAAAGGGTGTGGTACGAAATAGCAGCTATGTGATTCCGGGTCTATATGATCTGTCGATTGAGGACACCAATTGGGTGCTCACCTCATCCTTTATCATCTTCACAATGCAAACAGGCTTCGGCATGCTGGAATCAGGCTGTGTTTCCATCAAGAACGAGGTGAATATCATGATGAAGAACGTTATTGATATTGTGCTTGGTGGTTTCACATATTGGCTCTTTGGATACGGCATGAGCTTTGGACGTGGACCCCTCTCGAATCCATTCATGGCTATTGGGGACTTTCTGTTAGATCCGCCTGTAGGCGATGAGCTCATGGGACAAATATTTGCAGCTTTCCTCTTTCAATTGTCCTTCGCGACAACAGCTACAACCATTGTTAGCGGAGCCATGGCCGAACGGTGAGCTGAAAATAACACTTATAACTAATACTACATATACAAATATTATATTTCTATTAACAAAAAATTCCACATCAGATCAGATTAATACAGATTTTCTACTTTTTAAAAGATTTGTGCATCAGGATTAAACCAATTGTTATTAACATATAAATTAATTTCCCGATTACTGGTAGATTTTTAAGTGGTATTTTGATTGGAAAACAAATGTTTCTTTACGAATTATGTGAAAGTTCTATTACTATATTATTGTTGAACTACTAAGATAATATTATAAATATTTAAAATATTCTATTTTTTTTCAATCTCCTCTCACAGCTGCAATTTCAAAGCCTATTGCTTGTTCTCATTTCTCAATACGGTGGTTTATTGCATACCCGCTGGCTGGGTATGGGGTGAGCACGGTTTCCTTAATAATTTGGGCGCCGTGGACATTGCAGGCAGTGGTCCAGTGCATTTGATTGGCGGCGCCGCAGCCTTTGCCTCGGCTGCCATACTTGGTCCGCGCCTGGGTCGATATGCCGAGGGCTATGATCCCTTGCCTCTGGGCAATCCGGTGAATGCTTGCATGGGTCTCTTTGTGCTTTGGTGGGGCTGGCTGGCCTTCAACTCCGGCAGCACCTACGGCGTCAGCGGTGCCAAGTGGCAGTATGCAGCTCGTGCCGCTGTGATGACAATGATGGGCTCTTTTGGCGGCGGTTTTGTTAGCTCCCTGTAAGTAGAGAGATTTATAATCCATCTCAAATAAACTTTAAAACGTAAATCGTTGAAGTAAAATTATAAACGACTTTATGTATATAAATTTAAAATATAAGAATTGCAATTTTAAAACAATAGTGTATCACGACTCTGCTTATCGTTTTAATTTTCAGTTACTCGGTTTGGCGCCACGACGGCCGCTTGGACATCATGGACTTGATTAATGGGGTCTTGGGTTCGCTGGTATCAATCACCGCCGGCTGTTTTCTGTATCGGGCCTGGGAGGCGCTGATCATTGGGGCATTGGGATCGTTGCTCTGCGTGTTGGCGATGCCGCTATTTGATCGCATGGGTGTGGATGATCCGGTGGGTGCGAGTGCTGTGCATGGTGTATGTGGGATTTGGGGTGTCATTGCCGTTGGCCTGTTCGCCGACAATCCAGTGCCGATGGACACGACCAAGGGACGCAGTGGATTGTTCAAGGGCGGAGGTTGGTATCTGTTGGGCATACAAACGCTATCTGCCTTCTGCTTGGCCTGCTGGGGCATCTGTTCGACGTTTCTCTTGCTCTATGTGATCAATAAGATAATACCCATACGCATGGATCCACACGAGGAGCTGCTGGGAGCTGATCTAACAGAGCATCGCATCCGGCACACACAAATCGGATTATCGCGCGCCATTTCCGCACTGGCGCCCATTAAGATCGATCTAAATGAGATTGTCGGGGTACAGCCCATTGGCATAAATCCTGGTCACGAGCGCAGCATTCAGCAGCTGCGCGCAGCGGAGGACAAACTACAGCAGTGGCAATTATATTTGGACCAGGTCAGTGGCACCTGCAAAAGACTGGGAACACCCAAGAAAACGCTGGAGCAGCTGCAGATGGAATCGGATATAACGGTTAACATAAAGGCAAACGACGCCGCCAAAGAGCGAAGTGTTTTCAGCCGAAAATCGGTTCACATCCAAGACGACAACTGGATCCAGCCTCAGGGCTCCTACAAGCCCAACAACAGCGAGTTGCCCTTTAATAGCCATGTAACCAAGCTGGACAAGGATGGCAATTTTGCTTGGGTTGATTAAAATACAACGCCGAATATATCGAATTTCTGTTTTGTTTCGTGCATAAATATTGTTATTATCCATAGTAATGTTCAAGGCTTACCGCTATTATATCAATGGAAAATATACCATTTCAAATAAACTCTATTAATACTAGTGATACATCTTTAATGCATTTAAAAACATGTAAACTTCGTGCTATCATATTCTGCGCTTGCCCCAATTTGAAGTTCAATTTTTAAGTCATTAATACAATATGAAGCAGATACAAAATAACGGAAGTCAAGAACAGGCTGCAATCAAATTTAATAATTAATAGCTCCCAAAAGTATATTAATAAAATAAAAAAAATCATAAATTTTGCATTTCTCAAATTGATGTAATTTATTCAAGTTTAAGCAATATTGTTTGGATGATCGATCGATGTATGATGATAATAATATAATATATATGTATTATCTAATTTTAAGAGCAGTGTTTTGGTTTCTTTTTTTGTTGCAGTTGTATTATTATAATATAACTTTCAAGAGCAGTTTTCTGTTCTTGATGGTTGATGTGTGTGTTTCCTAATTTAGAATCCAAGTTAAATACGTGTGTAAAGTGTAAATTTATAATTATAATTATACAAATAATTATAATTATTTTATTGTGTGGTTGTGGATGGTGTAGTTGAGTTTATTAATCGACCTCCTCAATGGTGGGGCCAGCGCCGCCGGCACCAGCAGCGCCAGGAGCACCACCTGCGCCAGGCATACCGCCAGGCATGCCACCGGGCATACCGCCAGGAGCACCACCGGCACTCTGGTAGAGCTTGGTGATGATTGGATTGCAGACGCCCTCCAGTTCCTTCTGGCGGTGCTCGTATTCCTCCTTATCGGCCAGCTGATTGGCATCCAGCCACTTGATCGTCTCGTTGCACTTGTCCATGATGGTAGTGCGGTCAGAATCGGCAATCTTGGTCTTCAAGTTCTCCTCATCGAGGGTGGCCTTCATGTTGAAGCAGTAGGACTCCAGGCCGTTCTTGGCAGAGATCGTCTCCTTCTGCTTGTCATCCTCGTTGCGGTACTTCTCGGCATCGTTGACCATGCGCTCAATGTCCTCCTTGGAGAGGCGACCCTTGTCATTGGTGATTGTGATCTTGTTCTCCTTGTTGGTCGAACGTTCTAGGGCAGTCACATTCAGGATGCCGTTGGCATCAATGTCGAAGGTCACCTCAATCTGGGGGACGCCACGGGGTGCGGGTGGAATGCCCGACAGCTCGAATTTGCCCAACAGATTGTTGTCCTTGGTCAGGGCGCGCTCACCCTCGTACACCTGGATCAACACACCGGGCTGGTTGTCTGAGTAGGTGGTGAAGGTCTGCGTCTGCTTCGTGGGAATGGTGGTGTTGCGCTTGATGAGCACGCTCATAACGCCACCAGCGGTCTCAATGCCCAACGACAATGGGGTAACATCGAGCAGCAACAGATCCTGCACCTCCTGCGACTTGTCGCCGTGCAAGATAGCAGCCTGGACGGCAGCGCCGTAGGCAACAGCCTCATCGGGATTGATAGACTTGTTCAGCTCCTTGCCATTGAACAGATCCTGCAGTAGACGCTGCACCTTGGGAATACGCGTAGAGCCACCAACCAACACAATATCGTGAATGACCGACTTGTCTAGCTTGGCATCGCGCAGAGCCTTCTCCACGGGGTCCATGGTGCTGCGGAACAGATCAGCGTTCAGTTCCTCGAAACGGGCACGAGTGATTGAGGTATAAAAATCGGTGCCCTCGAACAGCGAGTCAATCTCAATGCTCGCCTGGGTGGAGGAAGAAAGCGTACGCTTTGCACGCTCGCAAGCAGTGCGCAGACGGCGCAGAGCACGCTTGTTGGTGGTCAGATCCTTCTTGTGCTTACGCTTGAACTCCTGCACAAAGTGAGTGACTAGACGATTGTCAAAGTCCTCACCACCCAAATGGGTGTCACCGGCCGTAGATTTGACCTCGAAGATGCCGTCATCAATCGACAGAATGGAAACATCAAAAGTACCGCCGCCCAAATCGAAAATCAACACATTACGCTCTCCCACCGCTTTCTTGTCGAGGCCATAGGCAATGGCAGCGGCAGTTGGCTCGTTGATAATACGCAATACATTCAGGCCGGCAATGGTGCCAGCATCCTTGGTCGCCTGACGCTGTGAGTCGTTGAAGTAGGCAGGCACAGTGATGACGGCATTGGTCACAGTCTTGCCCAGGTACGCCTCGGCGGTCTCCTTCATTTTGGTCAACACCATGGAGGAGATCTCCTCGGGGAAGAAGGTCTTCTTCTCGTCCTTATACGTAACCTCAATCTTGGGCTTGCCATCAACACTGACAACTTCGAAGGGCCAGTGCTTCATATCAGACTGCACGGCCGAATCCTCGAACTTGCGACCAATCAGACGCTTAGCATCGAAGATCGTTTGAGTTGGGTTCATGGCCACCTGATTCTTGGCGGCATCACCGATCAAACGCTCCGTATCCGTGAAGGCAACATAGGATGGCGTCGTACGATTACCCTGATCGTTGGCAATGATCTCAACCTTGCCATGCTGGAACACACCCACGCAGGAGTAGGTTGTGCCCAAATCAATACCAACAGCTGGTGCTTTAGACATCTGCAATAAATTAAATGGGTAAATTATATTTAGTATATTTCAAGATTATTATTAAGCTACAATTATTTTGAATGTCAACGAAACTTTCGCCGCATTTATTTTTCTTCACTCATACCTGGCAGATCTGTTAAAAACAAAAAACTAAAGCTCTGCATATTGAAAGCAGAAAATAAGTTATTTAAATCGATAATTAAGGAATGCAGAAATTTTAAAATGCATTCATAAGACTGTGCAATTAATCTTATTGTATAATAAAAATTAATTGAAAAGCACAAATGCAATTCGTAATTATACAAAATATCTGTACACTAATGAAGAATAACAAAAAGCAGTAAAAGTGATATTCACCTTCTAGAAATTTCTCATATAACCAAAAATGGTTAGTTCTAATGTCAGCGCAGCACCGAAAACGGCGAAACATGAAAAAATTACTTATTTGTATCTAGGTGAGACACATAATGTACGATCGTTTTTCTTTGTACGTTTGCAAGTATAAACCAGATTATTTCAGAGATAACAATGGAGTTTTATTTTAGCGGCATCAGCAGGAGCAGCTGCTAATTTTCAACCACCGCATGGCACACAATGCCGAAAATTCTGGAATGTTTGAAACCACGAAACGTGCACACACATAAATGTATGAATGAATGTGTATGTGTACCTTCCCGTGAACGGAAAAAAACGTTGCCAGACTGGTGGTCGAACATACTTTATACTGTGCACGAAAGAGACGACTCTATGTAAAAAAAAAAATACGCGCGCGTCATTTCCAAACACATGTATAAGTTGAGTTTTTGTGTATTTTATTTCAACAGCGCGTGCACACACACATTGCAAATGCCGGTTAGCAACGCCTGTTTTAATATTGCAAACTAAGCGGACTTTATAAAAAAAATTGCTTGGTTATACTATGCGTTTTTACAATTCAACAAATGTTTTGAAACTACTTCTTCGAAAGAGCAATTAATCATCATTATGACTCATTAAACGACGATTGGAATAACCATACGAGCGTGTGTGATGCGGCATGTTTTTTTTAATGGAATATTCCAGAACCACAAATGAAAAAACGTAATTAAGCTGAAAACACGTATATACATACATGACTGATCGTCTATTTAAAGAATTTAATGCAATGCTAATGTTAAATGACGCAATATATATGTACACAATGCATATGTGCACACACACATATACACATTCACAGTGCGGACGCACACGAGCAGCTACAACTCTAAAGTTCAAGTATTGAGGTCATAGATTTCCATACGGTTAAAATCTCGGAAAAATTTGCAAACGAAAATCCGATAGTAAGTGCAGCTATGAATGCAATCAACGCGTAATTATTGATTAGTGGCGTAAATCAGAACATGTGAGTCAATGGAAATATAATTTTCTAGGCCAGAGCACGCGGTGATGCACGCTGAGCACGTGCCACCAAAAGCAGCGCACAGAAAATTTAATTTAAAATTTAAAATGTATTTGAAGTAAAACTTACCTTTGTGTGTTACTTGATTAGAATGTACTAAATATGTGGGATAACCGTATAATTGCTACTTCACTTCTTTGTTCCACTTAAATTTATTTCTGCCGAGTCGACACTCAGACGTTCGATCAAACTGGCACTTGTAATACGAATAATGATGGCGCACGATGGTACCTTTACTTATAAGCGCGTTGGCCTGCTCTGGAAAATTCTAATATTCCTATATTAGCTATGTGGCAAGGCTGTCAAATAAAGCGGGTTGCTTAGCTATCGCTCAATATTTATCGAAAATTATCAAGTGCTGTAGCCCTGTTGACTAAAATATCATTGCCATGCTC
The DNA here is from genome assembly GCA_035042345.1 of Drosophila fungiperda. Lineage (NCBI taxonomy): Eukaryota > Metazoa > Arthropoda > Insecta > Diptera > Drosophilidae > Drosophila > Drosophila fungiperda. The sequence goes on along the minus strand of JAWNLM010000015.1, from coordinate 4,229,083 downwards.
GAAACAACGCGCGAAATTTCAAGTACTCGTTACGATGCCGTGCAATAAATCAATAAATGGCCATAAAAATAGCTGCGGTAATCAGACCCCACATCATTAAGCGTCAAGTAGCAAATACCACGCGTTATCAGCAATGTCCAAAACTGATATTGTCAAATTTTGGATGGAAATTTTGTTTATTATAAGTGTACTTGCACTTTGTCAACAGATTATCAGTGTATAAATTTGTTATATAAATACACTTACGCAAATCTATTAGCAAAAGGCTGGGCATTATTAGCCTTTAATACCAGATCTCTTATGCACATATGGCTTTTGGATATATTTATTTATAATCATCTATGTCAGACTTATGTTTGAGTTTACAATCCGGTTCCACGCCCTCAAAAATGGGTGGGTTTTCAGTGCCCTCACCACCTCCGCCACCACCTCCGGTAATTGCACTAATAATATCCGACATTTTGCTATTAATAATCTGCGAAAAAAAAATTTTTTTTTTTAATTATAAATTTTTAAGTTGCAGCATAGTTGGTTGACATACATTTTCGACCTTCTCGACAACTGAACCTTGTCCAATGTCCCATATATCACCAAGTAATTCAACACCCATTTCATTAATCAGCGCATGGATAAAATCATTAATCCGCTCCTCCTCCATCAAATTCTCCAAATTAATTTTCAGATCACCCAAATGAAGCTCGATTTGTAATCCTGTAATGGCTAGATTAATGGAAGCTTTTATCCTCCATGAAATGAGCAGCGAAAAATCCGTAACTGATGCTCTGAAAGTGGCATAAGAAGTGATGTCTGGAAATTCAATTAAATTGCAGTCACTTACTCCGCATGGCCGTCACCAGCCAAATTCACAATGTATGCCAGGGAGCCCTTGGCGGTGTATAAGGATTTCAAATAGGTGTATGGAAGGGTGACCTTAACAGTACTGCGTAGTAAACCGGGAACTATATTAATTTTTAACGTGTCAACAACGAAATCAGAAAGTCCCTTCAAGTGAAAATCGTCTATTGATCCGGAAAAACTATTGAAATATTAAATTATTAATCATAAATATATTCGTTAAACGGCATGACAATTCGACTTACTCGATAAGGTATTTGTTATTTATAGCTGCCTCTGCAGGACCTAGCTCAAATGGATCCAATGCGGGTAAGCCCAAATTTGGTATTGGATGGCACATACGCATACGAAACTCCTCAAGAAACTTATTAATCTTTTCCTCATAGATGCACACAACTGGCGATAGACAGCTGTAAATTGTGGCCGTGGCCAGGAGCATCTTCAGGAGGTTGGATGTCAGCATATTAATTCTGTTCCGAAGATCTGCTTTCCTGAACCCAAAGCACGCGACTGAAGTGCCTATGCAGAGTTTTTGTGGTTTTGTCAAGTGCGCCCCATTTCTTCAGCTTGCTAAGGGTATTTTGAATTGTTTACCAAGTTTGTAACGAAGGCACCTGATAAACTGATTATTAACATTAAACATGTATTATATTGCTTTGTTATATATATCGAGCTATATTATACTACTAACCTTTAATTAACAATGACGGATTACTTTACTGTAAGGTACTATATATCTGGTAGAATATTTAACTTTCGACTTCTCAATGTTAGTAATCGCTGTCAAAAGAAATTTAAGCGTTATCTATGGGCTAATATTTTAGATTATCAAATCGGATTTTATTTGTTTTCAACAATTTAGAAGTTATCATGTCGCTAATACGCATATTAGCTTTTAAATTTTATATCTAATCTAAAGTTAAACTTGTTCGGGTGGCTGTTGCAAGTGTTCGGGCAACTGCTGCAGCTCCGTCTTGGATGCTTGTAGCGCAACGCCCTCTGGCAAATTCCGTTCGATATACTCGAGGAATGTGTCTAACGTTGAGCCGGTCAACTTGTGGAAGTTCATGTAGCGAAAATGTGTCCGTATCTCATATTGCACTCGATGCTTCTTGTAGATGTGCACCGACTTCAGCAGAGTCATTCTTTCATGATGCGCCTTGCGAGGAGACCAACTGCAATATGAAAGGGAAGTATTAAGTATATATATTTATATATATAAGCCTGCACTTACCAATTGCCTAACTCAATGCCCAAATTCTCTGCGGCGGTTGTCGCAAACCAGGTGTAACTCTTCAGAACTGCTGGATCAATGCCTCGCAGTTCAATTTCCAATTTGCTGTACAACTGATCGGGTTCTGCAGGTTGGATCAGAGATTTTGCTGCTGTGGAGTTGTTGGTTAAAGCGGAGCATAAGCGAACGGGCTGCGTCAAACGCAATCTCTTCATTACCTGCCATAGACATTAATATAAGAATGTGTCATAAGTTTTCTTTCATAAATATGGTAAAATGCAAATACGCACCTGAAACATTTTGTTATTGCAGTGCAAATAGAAACAGGGTTATGCAAGCGCAGGGCTGGAAAAACGAAATCATAATAATCGATAGTTGTATTGAAATTTGCCGGGGTGTGGTTACACTGTTTCTCAGCGCACGTGCAGATAAATAAAGACGTTTTTAAACTATTAATTGAATATTCATCAAATTGCTTACATTTTTAACCTGTTCACTACATTTAATTTTCTCGACATGGAAAATGCCGATAACAAAGGTATGTGAGTATCAGATAAAAAGTCAAACGCGCTAACAACTATTAACTATCCACAGCGAAAGATTGCCCTGAGCTGAGTTCTGATGATGAAGCATACGATGACATCGAGGATGATGACGAGGAGATGAGCGATGATGATGGCGAGCAAACAATTTGTTTGTTTTGCACCCAGGTTTCAAAAAGTATCGATGTGGCCATTGAGCATTTAAATTGCCAGCACAATGTGAACTTTTCACAGCTGAAGCAGAAATTTCAAATGGACCAATATGCCTTTATTAAACTAATAAATTACATACGAATGGGAAAGATTAGTGCTGAGCAATTGCTATTAACGGAACAACCTCAGTGGAATGATGAGAAATACCTCAAGCCTTTGGCTTACGAGCCATGGCTTTGCTATGATTTCGAATCAATCAAGACTGACGGACCAGAAGATGCAAATGTGGGCATACCACAATTAATGCAACGTCTTGTGGAGCAAAGTAAACTGCTACAGCAGGCCAACGAGGATATGGAACGGATGCGCAACGACTACAAGGCACTTCTGCAGAAAGTGCACAGCGATGGCGACTTAGGCGATAAGGATACTAAACCTGGCGTTGTGCGCAGCGCTCCAACCTTTGATAAGGAATACTTTAATAGCTACTCCCACTTTGGCATCCATCACGAAATGCTTAGCGATAAAGTAGGTGACAAGTGAAATTGTAAATATCCATCAAATATGTAACGATTTCCACACAGGTGCGCACCAGCAGCTATAGAGCAGCTCTAATGCAAAACGAAAAGTTCTTGCGTGGCAAATCAGTTCTGGATGTGGGCTGTGGCACTGGCATACTCTCAATATTTGCATCACAAGCGGGCGCTGAGAACGTTGTGGGCATTGACAACTCGGAAATTGTCTACACAGCCATGGACATCGTCAGGTGAGCAACTTTAATTTATAATTAATTGCTTCATTATTTTTTATTTAAATTTGTTGTTTATCAATTTAACTCACAGAAAAAACAAGGTGCAAAACGTAAAGTTAATAAAGGGACGCTTAGAGGACACGGAACTGCCCGAGCCAAAGTACGATATCATCATATCCGAGTGGATGGGTTACTTTCTTCTGTACGAGGCAATGCTGGACACCATTATCTATGCACGCGATCACCATCTAAAGCCGAACGGAAAAATTCTGCCAAATCGCTGCACGCTGCATCTGCTAGGCATCAATGAGGAGCTGCATGGACAACATGTGGAATTTTGGTCGAATGTGTATGGGGTTAATATGACTGATTTGCGCAAACGAAGCATAGAGGAGCCGCTAATGCAAGTGGTCAATTCCGACAACATCCTCACAGAGAGTGAGCTCATCGCCGACCTTGACATGATGACAGTGGACTTGAACTATTCAAATTTTACGCACGAGTTCAATTTGAAGTGCACGGAAACGGGAAAACTGGGTGCCTTTGCGGGATATTTTGAGACGCTCTTTGAGCTGGACAGCCAAGTCACGTTTAGCACTTCGCCCGACGCGACGCCTACACACTGGAAGCAAACCGTATTTTTTATCGATCAGCCGCAGGATGTGCAGAAGGGTCAGGTGATCAGTGGCAAGATCAGATCGCGGCGCCATCAGGGTGATGTGCGTGCCTTGTGTGTGGAAATCGAAGTGTTTGGCAGACATTATAAATATACAGTGGATTAATTTGTTGGTCTTCAGATCGATTTAATGCAAGATTTTTGTTGTAAACAGAATCTGAACTTAATGTTAAAATAATGTATATATATATAAATTAAAATGAGTGCACGCGACCAGATAAGCCGGCTTTGTGTTGTTTCCAAAAACAATTACACACGTATGTTCACTTCGGGCAGAGGGCGATGGGATGATTGGAAGAGAAAACATATACTTGAATAGATGTTGCTTTAAGCAGTATGGGTTTCCAGATCCGAAGCAGGTATCTCGGGCTCCTCATCGTTGTACACATTTTCGGCCATTTGCCAGACTTGCATGATATTGTCTTCGGACACGGAGCAGATAATCCATGGTTCATTTGGATTCCAGGAGAAGTCGCTAATTTTGGCTGTATGGCCACCGTGGATGAACAGCAGCTCGGGTGGTCCATCTTCAGCATCTTCGGAGCTCTGCTCCTCGCCAATTTTGGATAAGTCCCAAACGTGTAGGCGACGATCGGTGCCCGAGGAGGCAAGAATGGTCTCGTTATGGGGAGACCATTGCACCTGAAATATCTCATCCTTGTGCGATTCAAAGGAATGTAGTTTAAGCTTAAGATTGCGTAAATCCCACAAGGCGACCGTTTTGTCTGCCGAGCCCGTGGCCAATATGAACTCCGAATATGGATTAAAGCTCAAACAATTCACCTCGGCGGTGTGCGCATCGACGGTGTGCGATGGCTTCGAGGTGTTGTTGTTGCGCGTATCCCAAATCATGAGTTTCTGATCATCGGCCACCGAACCGAACAGCGATTCATGCAGCAAATGCCAAGCGACGTCCTCAACGACGGCCGTGTGGCCAGTGAATATATTCTTGGCATCGATAACGCGATGCTCCTTGGGCGTGGCATTGATATCCCACAAACAGATGGTGTGATCGTCAGAGGCCGAGAGCAAGTAACCTAAAGGAGAATAATCATAAAAAATTTTAAATGCTTCTCTTTCTAACTCCATTACAAGTCAATCAATCTCTGATAAAACTTGGCATAGGCAATGCAGGTATCGGATCAGATTACTGTACCATTTAACCTAACTAGTCCCGTGCTTACCGTTCAAATTAGGATTCCATGAGAGACCATAGCCCTCCTTTTGGTGGCCACGCAAACGCAAGTCCGGCTGGCATTCACCGGATGGTTCCGGTTTGCTGGGATGCTTTGTGTAATCAAAAACGAGAACATCACTCGATGGAGTTTTGGTGGCAATAACGCATGGATTTTGCGGCATGTAGCGGGCACGGTTCACCTCGCCCTCGTGATTGATTTTGATTTCAATTTCGATTTTACCGCACACTGAGCCAAAGCCGCCAAATTCACCCTTCTCATTGTCATAGTGGGAGCTATCGAATTGTGCATCCTCACTGGGCAACTGGACACTGGCAATGAGCAGATGATTCTGTTCATCCGAGGTATGTGTGCCCAATATCAAACGATGAACTGAGTAATCTTTGCCATCCTGCTTGGTGACATCGGGTAGCCATTGGGCCGTCAGCGAGGGCCATTCCAGTGCGTGCGTCATCACCAGATCATACAGAAATGGAGTGTTCTTCTTCCATATCTTGTACTCTTCGTTGATTACACGCTCCTCGACGGCATCGTCAAAGGATTCCGCTGCTTGGAGGAAAACATACTTAGAAGTAAGCAGTGGATATATATATAATATTAAAATTTGACATTTACCATTATCGCTACGATCTACCATTTTCAAACAGAGAACTAAATTATATTTTCACGCAAATTATTTTGCGCGTCGCGAATTCGGGCGCCAAAACAACAAAACGGCGGCGGCAAAAGCGTGCACAGTGTCGGCAAAAGTTTACACGCTTCGTTATTGTTTAACCAAGCACTCTCGTCTAAAATATTATACTTAAAAACACACTTAAAATTGTGACAAGTCAATTGTGTGTATTCTTACACGTGTAAGTAATTTACTTCTTGCACAAATTAAGAAAAATATTTTCCTTTTCTTTCCTTTTTTGCAAGCGCGTCGGCTGCTGGATGCGACAGAGATGTGTGGATATCTTATCGATATCACAGTATGAAAAGTTGTGTCAATCGATTATTTATCTTCATTTAATCCATCGTAATCGATACTTTGCGTTGTTTCAAATTGAAAATATAATAGCACAATATTTGCGCGGCTTCTAAAACAAAATAAGAAAAGCAATGGCCTATATATATAATCACTAAGCAGATTATACATATTGTCAATAGTGATTCTAATTCTGTCAAACAAGAATTTATTCTATAGTAAATATTGAAAATAAAACTTAATTAAATTATTTGATATCTTTTAAATTTTTTGAACACTTTTTATATAGAAACTTACAGAAAATCATATTTTTAATTTTTTCTATCCCTGGCCAAAGGTACTTCGATATCGATTAATAACATTGATGCAAAAGTACATAATAAAATTGATTTAATACAGATGACAACTCTTAGCCAATAAACAAGTATAAATTAACATTTTCTCAAAGCATGTTGCAAAAAATTTGAACAATTGGCGCGCAAATTTATAGCTTCACTTACCGCCTATAATTAAATTAAAAGCCCCTTTGGGATAAGTCGGTAATTTAAGTGTTTTCGAGTGCACAGTTAGCAGTGTAACTTGAGGCAGCTTAGCGAGCGCATCTCTTGTTAAAGTGCGCGGCGGATAAATTGCCTAACTTGCCATACTCTAATAAGATTAACAGATTGTGCTCATTTTGCCAATTAGTTTGTTTACTCAACTCGTAAACGGCACACGCAACGATTTCTTCACAACAAAACATTCCAACGAATGCAAGTGGATAGATAGCCGTCGAGAAACTTTCTCTTGTGTTTGTTTACATTGTTGTTGCAACTTGTTGGTTTCTACTCTGTTGGAGCACTTTGTATAAAAAGATGCACGTAGACCAAAGCAACGGTTTAGCGGAGCTCAATAAAGAGCGGGCAGGAAATTATTTAGAACGTCTTCTGACCAATGGAAGCCAGGAGGGCGACAGCGGGGCAGATCTGCAGCTGCCGTCATGGTACAATGCACAGTTATTCAAGCGGTAGGTGCTATAATTTCAGCATATTAACAGCTTATGCTAGAGATGGGCGTGTTACTGATTTGATTTTTATGTTGTGAATAATTTTGGTACGATATATTTCTTGCATTTCTTTGACATTTATTGCTTTGGGCAACAACTTTGAGTCTATTTTGATTATATTTGAATTTTATTTTGGCTTTGCGATATTATCTTTTTTTTAATACTTAATAACTTGTGTTTACATGTTTAAAGCGGTCAAGGATATTTTCGAAAATATCGCTTTGTGATGACATCTGGAATGTTGGCTGGATTGATTGCCGTGCTTGCCATACCCTCGATACTGAGCGTGCTCATTTGCACTCGTCAATCTTCGAATGCACTCAGTGCCTATCGTCGCTATTTGCGCACAATCTTTCATGCCCACGCCTGGTATTTTAATTCGATAGATGATCGGAATGGAAAGTTCTGGACAAGCATTGCGGCTGTGAGACAGGCACACTCGAGATCCAGTCGCGCATGTCAGCGACTTGCTGCTGGGCGGATAACGCAAAAGGATCTGGCATTGACACAGTTTGGATTCATTGGGTTTATAACCCTGGGTGCCCATCGAATCCACTTGGAGGATGATGATTTCCTGGAAGCCACAACGCACATGTGGCGTGTGCTGGGCCATTTGTTCGGCATTAAAGATGAGTACAATATCTGTGGCGGCAATTGGGCAGAGTCCAAAGAGCGTTTGGCAATTGTTATGCGAAAAGTTTATAGACCAGCGTTGGAGAAGACCAATGATGACTTTTATCGTATGACAGAAGCACTGATTCATGGACTTTGGCATGCCAATATGATGCTATCGGTGCAAGCGAATATTTTCTTCACCAAGCGCCTGGCCTATGTTAAGGGCTACGAGTACTACAGCTTTGACTACTTGGATGGGGAGCAGCCAGATCCACAGCAAAGGCAATACTATTATGACATGAATTTGTGGGATCGTTTCATTGTCAGCTATGGTCTTTTTATGGTAACCTATATGCACAAATATGCAGTTATTCGATGGTACTTCAATTTTAGAATTTGGCTTATGGACTTTTTTATGTATTACTTGCCAATGGCTGCCATTTTGAAGTTTGGAGTTAAATCGGCTTATGTGCGCATCTTTCGGTCAGGAGGTCAGTCACAAGAGCTGGAATTTAATCTAAAAGAAGAATAGATTAGTTAAGTGTTTGTTTTTTGTGTAATTGATCTAGTTTGTGAGATTGTGGAATAAACGTGCTATGTTTTTCTAAAGAACCGCCTTTTTTCCTAATTGCACTTTTCAGCACTGGTAGTACAGATAACTATAATATGCCGGCATGAATTTATCGATAACGATAACAGTGAATGTTTTGTTGCTTGCGCGTTTTTTGTGTGCCATTGGCAATTATATTAACATACAGCTAAAAATAAGAAAGTAATTTCAACAAATATGTTTTATCACGTGAGTAACAACTGCGACTACGTATTGTAAATTTTGCCTAACCGAATGTCACGCAGATTTCCCTCGAACACGAAATTCTGCTGCATCCGCGCTACTTTGGTCCACAATTGCTGGAGACGGTGAAGCAGAAGCTCTACTCGGAGGTGGAGGGCACGTGTACAGGCAAATATGGTTTCGTGATAGCCGTCACAACGATAGACCTAATTGGCTCCGGTGTAATACAGCCGGGCCAGGGATTTGTTGTATATCCAGTTAAATACAAGGCAATCGTCTTTCGGCCCTTCAAGGGCGAAGTACTGGACGCTGTCGTCAAGCAGATAAACAAAGTTGGCATGTTTGCCGAAATTGGACCACTGTCTTGCTTTATATCGCATCATGTACGTTGATTTTACAATATAACTTTAAACAGCATATTTAGGCAAATCTTACAGTCCATTCCCGCTGATATGCAATTTTGTCCGAACGGAAATCCGCCTTGCTACAAATCCAAAGACGAAGATGTGGTCATCTCGGGAGAGGACAAAATACGCCTCAAGATCGTCGGCACACGTGTCGATGCCACTGGCATTGTAAGTCGTTAAAATTTGACTTTTTTTATTTATTAAATTATCCATATTTTTTCAGTTTGCTATAGGAACTTTGATGGATGATTATTTGGGGCTGGTCTGTAATTAGTTTAACACAAGCAAGAAGTCAAGTCAACTTTATATACAATTTATATATATATATTTTAAACTTTAATGAAATGCATTTTAGATCGTTAAATATCTAGGTGTATATATATTATAAATACTTTATAAGATTTGATTTAAATTCAAAGGTACGTTACGTTTGTAATTAAGTACAATTATGTGTGTGTTCTTATGGTGTGTTGGAGTTACAATTATGGATGGATATATTTTAATTCAATAGCAAAGTCTACATTTAAATGAATGTATATGTATATGTATGAATATCTGTGCAAAATGGGGCTTAAGGTAGAATGCACTTAAGTTAAGCTTACAACAACACAAAGAGGTATTAAACAAGCAAATTGATATTCTTTTAGAGCGTAATTTAACAAAAAGCCGACTTAGGAATGAAGGAGAATTAGTTGTTATTCCCAATAAGTTCCAAAAAACAAGTCTGCAAGCTGTTCGATTATTAGAGAATATTGCACAAGAATTGAAAGCATGAAATGCTAAAGCGCAGCTTTGGTTCAGATTGAAGACTTAGGATGTAGATTGCGGATTAGGCAGCCGGCATGATTGTACATACGTAAAGGAATCTATTAAAGTTTATGTTTTACAAGCCATCCCACAATAAGCTGACTCACAGGTCCCAGGAGAACAAATGATGCTTGACAAGCATGTCGCGCACACCATCCTTCAGTGGCTGCGACTCCTTGCCACGCTTGGGCGGCAACTCCCAGTCCGGATTCAGGTTAAAGGCAAACTGTGAGAGTATTCGTAATTCGCATTTGATTTGCACCCAACCAGGTGAATCAATAAAACTCCAGGTGTGATACCATTTCTGCACCACCTCCTGGCATGCGCAGAGGACTTCGAGCCACAGATGCAGTACCTGCTCGTTGAGGCCCAGGCAGATAAGCGAGCGAAGCTTTACATCCATTTGGGCATGGGCATTGTCGTGGGTCTGATTGATTGCCTGGACGCAGCGATAGAGCAGCTCCTCGGGCGTCAACACCTTGCCGTCTTCATCCAGACGATAGGTCTTGCAAAGAACCAGACGGCTGTACACCGATTTAAAGTCTTTTTCTACTTCCAGAGATGAGACTTCCTCAATGAATAGCCACGGATGTATGGGCCCGCCAAGAAATGTGGGCCGTTTCATACCATGCTCAAGGAATGCTTTAATCGCCGGCGCCAAGGTGCCGCGCACGAGATCCGTCACCGTTTCGGAAATGGCATCATCTCCAGCGGAGGTATACAATTTGCTGCGCTCGTCGAGTAGCTGGACAAACTTTGCGGGAAACCAGCCGCGCAAGCCGTTCAACTCACCCACCCAGCAATGCTCGTCCTTTTGGCTAATTATGGTAATGATGTCGTTGCGTCGGAAGCCCAATTCGTCGTCATCATGCCGCTCAAAGTCATGCAATGCTTTGGCTCGCCGCTTTCGCGTGCGTGCCACATTGATGAAGTTCTCGTGATCCTTGGCATGCGATTCGCTGCTGTAGTTGGCCGTCAGTTGGATGTGGCCAGCCAGCTTTGGCTCGATGGTTATGAAGTGACGGCCTACCTTCAGTATGGCCTCGCGCAGATCGACCAGAATCTCGGTTTGGCGTATGTTCTTGTTCTTTAGCTGCTCCGCTTCGGGATCGCTCCGAAACAGAAATGCCTCCAGTATGGATTTACTTTTGCGCACTTGCCGCCTCGACAGTTGCTGCTTGGGCAAATTGGCTGCTGCCTCCGGATTGCCAATCTGATGGCCTTGATCGGCCATCAAATAGGCCAGATGACGGCGTCGATGCGTCTCAATAACAGTTTGACTCAATGAGCCGCCCACTTCGAGCGCCTGGCGGAAGAGCACCTCGACGTCGTCCACTTCACAGCACATGGATAGCGAATTGAATATCTGTGCCGAATTCTCCAAGTGTTTGAGATCGGCTTCCTTGACCTTGAGCATGCCAAGCGTTAGCTGGAACAGTACAATTGAGCCCTCATAGAAGAACCAGTCCCAGATGCGCACCAGTATTTTCATGTGCACCACATTCGCAAAGATAGTGAGAAACCAGTGCAACGTTATAAGCGACAGATCGATATCGTGCCGCTTCAGCGACTCATCTACGCTGGCCAAATAGTTGGCAATCAGGGTCTGCATCACCCGCTGGTCCGCCTGGATACCTAGCAGCGTTGAGCTATAGTATGATGCCGGCAGAAGATCCTCCACAATGGTGACCATCATCCAGAATGCATTCTCCTCCTCCATGAACAGCAGTAGGCAGGCAACAATCACTCCTGTGCCCTGACAGTAGCCAATGTCGGGAAAGAGCCACGCAATGCCGCGCAGAATGCGACGTAGTCTCGGTATGCCCGTTCCATTTGGATGACTAAAGCACGCATTCGTCGGCAATATGCGCAACAAATCCTTTTCTATTTGCTTCGATGTCATTAGCTGATCGTTGCTGGAAGCTGTTGAAAAAAATCAAATATAAAAGCAGTCAACAAATTCACAAATTAAATTATTATTAATTCTAATGTTCGTAACAAAATACGTACCTTTGACAATATCCTGATAGCTGGTCTCGCTTTTTTGCTTTTTGGACAGTGCACCGGAGAGACGCATCCACATTTGAGGTCGCAGACTGTGAGGTATGCCGTTTTGGACCATTTTGCGCAACTTCTCTGTGCGCTGCAGCAGCAGCTCCACATGCTCCCAGCTTAGTTCGTTAGCTTCCTTGTTGTGGGCAAACTCGAGGTGGGCGATCCACTGCAAGCGCTGCTGTGCATCCTCCATAAATGGTATACTGAGCAATTTATTTGAACTTTGTTCGGGTCCATCCTCCTCTTCGACTCGAAAGCCGAACTCATCAAAGCGGTAATCGGGCTGATCGTTGGGATCTGTAGCGGCCAGTTCTGATTCGCCTCCTAGCTTGGCCAGAAGCTCTTGGGGCCACATTGAGGGTGTGAGCGCTGAGAAAGGTCCTCCGGGATTTGGACGCAAGCCGTCTGCAACACTCAATTCTTCCATCATAGGCGGCAGTTCACCAGCATCGTCGTCGGATACCAGGTTCTGCAATTTGCGCTGTTGGCAGCACGAAGAGTAAACAATTTTAATTAGCTTGATAAGAAATCTGTCATCTCAATTAAATTGTTACCGTATGTTCTTCACGGCCCACGTAACCTTCATGGTCGCGACCAAATATGCTACGTGCCATATCCATTTTCAAAAACAGCAACTTGTGTGTGAAATTAATCAACTATTTAACTTAGCATATAGATGACTTTGATTGTTTTCCTTGTTTAACTTTATACGTTTTTTAATCCCACTGCATTGTTTCTAACAAATTTATCAGCTTTCGCCCGCAAACAGCTGTTTGACAAATTTATCGGCTATCGCTGTGAAGTTCACGTCTCTTGCAGAGATATCAGCTGACACGTATTGGCTCTGTTATCAGTGCTGGACACTTGTTTGCTGTTATTCAAATTAAAGTCCCATTCGATATTTATATTTTTAAAACTAACTGCTACACTAATTAAAATTTCCACGAAACTTTAACAACAGTAAAGTTTCGTCATATTGACGCAATTTAGTTAATATTATTTCTAAATTAACATTAACATTTCATCGAACTGTTAAGTTTCTATATGCCAAAATGCTCTTGCATTGATAACAGCTGATACTTTGTTGTACGTTGACTGTTCTGCTTCGCCAAAAAAGTAATATCAAATGATAATAAACCATTACAAATTTTCATAAGCATGCAGATTAAGCCCATAATTACATGTAAGTAGTAATCTATATATATCTTCCCATTTGTAAAGTATGTTATTTTCTAGATTCTGGCTCTTTTCCACTATTTCGATCGCTCGAGTCGCAAATTCTAAATGCGATTCCTTTGGACACTTGCGAATGGCGACGCACTTTACAAAGGCCAACAAAACATGTTCGACTGGAGGCTCAAACGCAACAATTTAGTGTTAAGCCACTGGAGCGATATAAACATGGAGATTGGAGCATTTTGGAACATCCTATATTGCACATATTTGTCACGGAATGCAATGTGAGTGTGTGTGTGTCGTTTTTTAAGCTGATTAGCTAGGCGCTTAGGTTATAAAGAAATATTTCCTATGCAATTAATCCACAATTGGATGACTTTATATATTTGCATTGTAGGACATTGACACGTACAAGGGAACGATTCGTGAGGAAATCGATGCTTGGCTTAAGCTTTTGACCAGCTATGGCATCTCCGATTGGATGATTCTGTTGGTGGAGACACTGGATATGCGCAAAACAAAGAATTTGTTACCTCGCACCACAGTGCTGGATAAGATACGTTTAGATTTTGGCAGCAAAAACGATGATCGCTGTATTTCCGTTTTGAATCCAGCGAAGTTCGAGCAGAAATCAACGGAATCCTTTCGTTGTTTGGTGCAGCGCATACGTTTCCTAATGCTCACTAGCTTTAATCGGAATATAGCCAAATATGAGGAGCTAATACGTAGTAAGAGAGAGAAACGCAATCATGACGATTGGGATTTTCGTCAATACTTCTTTATGCAGGAGGATCTGGCACTGATATTCGAGAAACTGGAACTGCCCACAGAGGCGTTAATCCAGTATGATGAACTGGATGCCATGTTTTCGCAGTTCATTACGCACACCGGCTTCAATGAGAAACAACAGTGGTTGGCCTATTTCAAGAGACCGCTCAGCGCATTCCATGGCATCTGTCTTAGTCGTGTCGATAAGTTTGAGATGCGCCAGAAGATACGTCAGGACGGAGTCTCCCTACTGGAATTTCGAAACTATTTATTTGAGCGACAAGCCTATCTTCTACTAACATCCAACGATATACCAGAGATCGCCAAGCGCTTGCTGGGCTTCTTATTTTCTACGCTGCGTGAGGTAGAGTACATTAAGTTGGATTTCCAAGAAGGTGCTCTGTGCTGCTGGGAGTTTGTCTGTGCTCTTGAAGTGCTGCAGCTATGCGAACAGGCCATGGAACCTAACGAGGTGACCTGTTTTCAGCATTGTGCTCCCATTTGGAATTTGGCCAAGGATAAGCTGTATGAGCTCGGAAAATTGTGTGGCCTACTACCGGGTTGCACGCCAAGTTCGGAGCAGTTGCACATTGTCGTCCAACTGTCCTCGGGCATTGGCGATGCACCGCCACAGCAACAGTTTCTGCAAGCTATGCCCCAGCTGCGCGATCGTTCACCGAATAGAAAGCCGAAGTTGTCAGCGGCGCAACAGCTAAAAGAGGCCCTCGGGTCGAATCAGACATTCCAAAAGCTCTATCTGGAGCTGGCGGAGCTGGCTATTAGCACATACAAGCATGTGGCGCGTTTACGCTCTGCGCGATTGGTTGGCCTCGATCTGGGAAAATTCTATTGCGCTTTGAATGAGCCACACAAGGCGGTGGGTTTCTTCACAGATCTGCTGCGCGAACTGAAGGCGGAGAATTGGCATACGCTAAGTTCACAGACGCTGCTGGAGCTAGCCAATTGCTATAGGAAAATGGGTGATTCGCTGGCGTACACTAAAACATGCAGTTCCATCTCCTGCTTTGCGGAGCTGGAAACACTTGTACGCACTTTCTATTTTGATGAGTTCTTAAAATCGCTGAAAACGTTAAAGACAACTCTGTCCGCACAGCCTTCCCTAGAGAATGCCAACTACTGTGTGCTCGAGGATCATTTTCGCATACTGGACATTGAGGTGCTCAATGCTAAACCCATAATCCAAGATTATCATTTGCTGGTGCAGTTAAAGCTGGAGAGTTTATATCCGCGTGGCATTGTCGCCGAATGCATAAAACTCTGCTATGAACTCCATGTAGCCCCCGATCTGGAGACAGCACTACAGGATGTTGCTCTAGCGCCGGCGCAGCACAAGGAATGCGCATCACGGCTGAAGGTCACACTACAGCTGTTCCACAAGCAGGATAACTCACTCAACTGTGCCTCGGTTATCTGCGATACGCCCAAGACTAAGCAGCCGGTGCGACGGACCAGCAGCACCAAGCGCAAATTATCACCCAGCATGCAGGCGGATTTTACAAATTTTGTGCTTGCCGAGAATATTAGTCTACAGCCGGGCATTAATCTCATCGAGCTCAAGGCGAAGGCGACACGCGTCGGCCGCTGGCAGTTTAAGCAGCTAAGCCTGAGCATGTCCACCTTGGAGTTCCTTTCGGAGCCGTTGTCTGCAAGAGTGCAGCCGCCCATCATTGAGATATGCACCAAGCCGGCGAGCGCCTCACTCGAATTTAAAACACTCATCGCTGGAATTGTGCAGCCCATCAGCTTGCATGTTGCCGGCGGCAGTTTCATCTTTCCTGCTGATGCAAAGATTACGTTGCGTTGCTCCAAAAACCTGCGCATACGCCAAGCTCGGGAGCCAGATGCGCCTAATTGTAACAATGATGCCAGCTTTGAGAATGTCCTTGTTGTGCCACTTTTACATTTCAAGTCTTTCGAGGAGCGTCGCATTTCGCTGGAGGTACTCACAGATATGCCCGGTCGCAAGATGGCCAAACAACACGAGCATCACATCACACTAAGCTGTCCCTGGTCGCGCAACGAGCTGCAGATACCCATAGAGTTTCAGTCAGCCATGGAGGCCACTTGCCGGCTGCACACGTGCGGAACTCAAAAGTTCCTACAGGTCATTATGAAGGGTCTGGATGCGCAGTTGCAGCTGCAGAATGCCAAGGTCAAGTGTGATCTGCCTGGCGTGCGTCTGCTCGATCTCAATCCGGAGTCACAGCAACCAATTGTAGGTCTTTTAACAAAATCTAAATGTATAATGCTAGTTTTTATTACAAATGTGACCGCTTACAGGAGATTTACAAATCTCTGACAGTCACCTACTTGTATGAGATTCAGGTGGAGCCTTTGAAAACGGAGCATGAACTGTCCATTGTCAAGGTGCATTTCATGGTCAAATATGCAACGCTTGACCAAACGCCCGTCTGGCGAAATTATGGATGTGCGTTCGATCTGGTTGACTATTCAACGCTGTTCAAGCTGCAGGCGCAGCTGGAGACGAGCGAACTGTGTCGCCTGCGCACCGTTTGCAATTTGAATCTGAAGATTACCAAGGTCAATGAGAATCCGTATGTGGATCTAATGTACGAGGTGCTCAATGATCAGAATCTGTGGGCAGTTTGTGGTCGTTCCGCTGGTGAGTTCTCGTTTGTCCACTTTTTATTTTTTTACCTATATTTGTGCTTTTTATTTTTCAATTCTAATTTCTTGTCACACACTTTTATTATGCATATTAAGACACGGGTAAGTTTTTGATTTATAAACACTTGCAGTAGCACTCACCATAACGTCTACAAACTTGTTGTAAATAAGAATGCTTTTATTATTATTGGTTGTGATTTTATTTACTTTTTGCGATATTTTTTTTGAGTAGAATTTATCAAATATTCTAATTAATGACTTGATCGATGAGGTCTAACTTTTAAACATTCAAACCATTAAGGCATTTAAGAAATACTCTCTGAATTTATATATCTCTTATATATCTCTTAAAATGTATTTAATACAAAATTTAACTTTAAAAAATATTTGTCTAACAATCAAAACACAAAATATCTTATTTACTTCATTAGTTTAAGTTTCTAGGCGTTTTCAACAGTAATTAATTTATATGTTCGGCTGGCCGTACTTTTGCTTTTAAAGTAGTTAGGCTTTTAATTGGACTTTTGTAAACACAAACAAATTTATGCTTTTGCTTACTTGATTTATCATAAACTGGATACTTATTCATACTGTATTTTCTTGCAGGTGTTGTATCCATGAGGGATGTGGATAGCCATTCTATATCCCTGGATGTTATGCCTCTAAGCACTGGCTTTTTGCCCATGCCTAGCATAAGACTATCCAAGTACACTGAGGGTGGCAAAAATAAGGCTGATGCGCACTCCAAGGTGCATCCATTTCCGCCCGGCCAGGTGTACAACTCGACCAAGAGCATGCAGATCCATGTTATAGCGAGCGTAAGCGCCGAACAGTAAACAGCCAAATTTGAATAGCCAAGTATTATTTATTGCAGTAAGCATCAAACTGCTTACCATAAACTGTTAACAATAAAGTAGACAGAACTAATGACTTAATTCTTTGGCCAGTTTCACCAATTGTTCTTGCTCCACGCGGTAAAAGTGCCAGTTTTCTGTTGCCGTTAAATCCGTAGCTCCCAGACGATCGTAGAACTCACGCGCCGGATTCCAGCTGAGCACATGGAAGTCCAGTCTTCGGCAGCCCAGTCTGACAGCAATGGCGGCCACTTCGCGAAAGATGCGCGCACCGGCGCCGATTTTACGATAAGCAGGGCGTACATAGACATCCTCGAGGAACAGTGAACGTCCCTGCCACGTGGAGTACGAGTTGAAGCAGATAGCATAGCCAATGCTCGAGCTGTTGAGACAAATATTTATATTTGTATCCAATACAGTCAAATTTTAGCATTCAGCATTTTATCAAATTGCCTGATAAGCTGCCGTCCAACGATCAACGAGCACAAATGTTTTCCAAACAGATTTGTTATTTGGCTGACACTCAAAATTGTTTGACCAGCAAATATTTGGCTAACGTCTTTCATTTTGACGCCTAGCTTTCTACGTTCTTATCAATTCTTAGTGTTATTTACTTTGTGACATTCTCCGTGAGCACATAGACTTGACAATATTCGGGTCCGCCATCCAGGCCCGCATCTCGTATCAGATCTGTGTGTGGGAAATAATACAAATATGGTGACAAAACTGTATCGTAAGTCCACTTACCTTCCACGCTCAGCTCGGGACCTTGGCTCATACGCTCGAAATCAGCTAGTTCCTGGGAATATTGAATACTTTATGGTATATTTGTATATATATTTCATCTCCCACCTGTATCATCTCATGCACTGCTTTAATATCCGTTTTATCCGCCCGACGGAATGTAAGTCGATCTGTTTGCGACATCACGAGTCTGCTGTGTAATATAGCTGCATTTAAACTAATCGGACCTTCATTTGCTTAGCAATCGGTTTGCGAGCGGACTTATCTATAGTCTTAAGAGCGCTGACCTTATCGTATGTGTTGATATTCCAGCTGGAGCATTTAAGTGGCTAAAATTGTGATCAGGGTTGTCGCGTTTTAAAAGCTTTAATGCTTATTGAACTAGTTCAAGCCGTATTAAAACTACTCATTTCCAATTAGATCAATTTTTTTTTATTAATTGTGTACATTTTAAATTTAAGATTCTCTTATGTTTTTTAAAATATATGCAATTATAATACAAACAATAAATAAAATAAAACCAAGAAAAAATATAGTAAATAGAAAGTGTCTTAAAATTAGCTGTTATATATCAAGTTTGGGCCAAATGTTAAACAAATATCATTTCACAATAAAAGAATAAAATTAGGTTCCACAAATCGTAAATAATAATAAATATGCCTTACCGATCTTTTTCTTTTATAAACAAAATCGTTTTCATATTTATTTCTATTCTCTTTTTAATAAGAAAATTTATAGCTTTTCTATTTTTTTACATTTTAAAATTAAAAACGGTATTTTTCGTAAAATAATATATACAAATATTTCCAAATATAAAAACTGATTACAAAACAAAAACAAAATTTGTTGCCTAACTTTTAATATAATTTCAATTTATTTGACTTGGTGCATTAGATTCTCTTTAGAGAGAACACTCCGCAGCCTTATCAGTAGTTGAACACTCTGACCGGGCTCAGCTAGTAAATACAATTGACCCCGTACCCAACATTGAGACGCGTTTTACGTGTTTTTCCTTTTTGTTTTAGTTGAAATAGCTTTGGTTTTCAATATTGCTGTCGGGTGTTTGAGTCTATTTCTAAAATCTGCGGCTTATCTCCCTCAAGCACCGTCCCGATGATGCGACTAAAGATTGTACATATGTATGTACAAATATATATATATATATATAACTATATACAGTATATACTTACGTATGGAGCTGTGCTGGATTATTTCTGAATTTCAATTCAATTTCTTTAATATATTATTTTCCAACAGATTTGTTGTTATTGTTGCCGCTTATCTTGCCGCTGTTGTTTCGCTTATTGAAATGCCCGCTATTTAATTCTATTGAAATGGTCATTTATATTTTATATTTAAATTAAATTATCGCTGGCATGTTGAATGCGCACCACCGAAAACAATCCAATGCAAAGCAAAACAAAAGGAAAGCAAAGCCAAAGCTGATAAGCACAAGTCGACGAGTTGCCTTCGGGAGCAGCCATATTGGCTCTTTATGTCTGTTCATATATTTAATGTCCCTCAGATATATGTATGTATTATGAATTAACAGGCATACATACATAAAACTTTGGTATGCTGCGATATGTATGCTTATTAGTATCTTTAGCGTCTTCCGGGCTTTGGTATGGAGTTGCCTGATATGTGTGCTGATAGGACGGTCACACCCACACAATAGTCCATATTATCGCAGTTGAGGATCCGGGCCCTTTTTTAGGGGTCGCCGCCTGCTTAAAGTTGCAGGTTGTTTACCTTCTTATCTGACTTTTCGTCCATTGTTTGGCGGTCGCTCGGCTACTCGTTTCCCCTTATCATAGTTTGCAATATGTTCTTTGTGTGCATTGTACTTTTTATCACTAGCCGTGACGTCACAACGCCCGGCGTTTCGCTTGCAATAGAAATTCCTTTGCACATTTTGGTTATCTTTTATATTTTCACAATGTTATCTTATTGATTGTTTGGTATTTTTCTCTTTGTATTGTCATCGTTGTTTCTGCAGAAACTGTAGGGAGCCCCTTGTTGATTTTATTAAAATAGGTTATACTTTGACTTAAGCAATTTAAATTGAGATGCTTGTCAGATATTGGGGATTTAAAATTGTTCTTAAGTTCAATGTAAATCAATATCCGAATTAATGTAATTTAAGAATTTGGTTCAATAAATTTTTTCTAAGCTTTATTTGTATGTTCCAAATACAAAAATTGTTCACTGGTTAACATAAAGTTCAGGTGAGAGACCTATAATCCAACTGATCATACTGAAAGAATTTTTCGATTTTTTTTACTATGTTATTTGTAATCTCAAGTAAATACACATGATTTGATCATTAGACGAGCATTATATATTCTTTAATTGCTTTCGACCGCAAAATGTATAAACACAGATATATATATATATATATATATATATATGTTTGTACATTTATTTTGGGGTATGAGCTCATTAGTTGTTTAAATACTAAATATGTTTTATTATTCATTTTGGCAAAACATATATAGTCAAATTAGTCTGCGTAGTTTTCAAAATAATTATACTTATATATATTTCGTTTATATTATTGTGAGTACATAACGAACATTTTGAGTGTTATTATTTATTATAAGCAAATTTCTGGTATGCCGAGCTAAAATAGTTTTGCCTGCATTTGCATTTAAATAATAAATTCTTTTGATTTTGTGTAAGTATCAAAATATTCGCCAGCATTAAAAAAATAATAAAAACTAAACTTTATTAAGCAAATCATTTATTGTGCTGTTCCCGATTTCGGTATGACAGTATATACCATAAAATCGGTTCTAACTAATTTGAGTGTTCAATGGAGGTTTATGGTTTGTAATTATTACTAATAAAATTTTTTTCCATCAATGCCTCTGATAGTGGCAATCAGTGTTGGCGGTGTTTCCCAAGTTTCCGTTGTCATCGTCACCAAAACAAAACCTTTCCAAACGTATAGAAAAATTGATAAGGATATATGAGCGCACACACACAAGCGCACAATCGCACATATAATGTGTTAGTGTGTGTTCATTGAACAACGGAGAGACATACAGTTGGTCCGATAAGTATAGTCGCGCGACCGACGCGTGATGCAACTTAATCAAATCGGGTTTGGTCTCCGGACTTCTCGCTCTCTCTCGCTCTCTTCCACTCTCTCTGTCCGTGTGGCGTCTGTGGGGCTGGGTGGTGCTGTGCCGGCTCAGATAGCCATATCTTGCGGCCGCCGGTCGTCCAATCGGAAGAAAGGCAGCCAAACTACACACACCGGCCATGTCGGGAGCGGGGAGCGGGTAACGAGTTCGACCGTTTCTCCGATAATAAAGTAGCTACAGAGCTGTTGTTTTTGTTGTTATTGTTGCTTGTTGCGTTTTTGAAAAGGTGATATGAAATGTGCTCTGATAAGTTTTAATCAAGAATATTTTACTCATATTGCTTTGGTGGGATCGGGGTCTCAGTCTCACGAGTAGCATTTGAAAAGTTGTAGTAGTAAGTCGCCGCTCGGTTCGTACCGGACAGATGCGGGTGTCGTGCCCCGTTGTCAGTTTTCCGTGTCCGGTTTCCAGTAGGCCGTGCCGGGTGATAATCACAGCGATTTCCAGTGGGCGTGCAGCAATGCAAAAATTTTTAAAGAGAAAATGTATGAAGCGAAGGGAAATCGGTATGGTAAAAATATGAAAAATGTTTCGCCGGCGCATGGAAAATCCTTTTTTCAATATATGCATGTACTAATATTTGACCACAAAACGTGAAGAGTTTAACCAACAGCCAGGGGGCGCCCGGAATCCCCGAAAGAGTTGTCATTTACACGGCTTACGCACTGTGACACATTTATGCGGTCGCATAAACAAGGTTAACGCCTACGAAATCTCAACACAAATGCCAAAACTCGAAACGCACAAACAAATTACAAATTTAACGCTGGCTTCGAGTCAGATGCCAGATGCCCGTTGTCCGATGTCTGATGCCCGATTGCCCATTCTTCAGCCTCGGATTTCATCATTGCCCATCGACCACATGTGTCTAGTCGAACGCCCCTCATAATGAGCGCATCGGATCTGAAGCTAACCGTGGATTACTATCCAATGATCGAGTTATTTCCGTACGGGATTGGACGCGTCACAATGAGTCATATGTTTGGTTAGCTACATTATAGTCGCATTGTAAGTATGATATACCTATATAAATGTATATTCACCTCTGTTGTGGGAATAATTATCAACAGTCACACAAAAACACGATAAATAATAATAATTTCTATTTTAAATCCTTATTGTATTATTTGTAATGTTACTATTAGTATTTAAATATACGTGTAACTCAACCTATTCATCTTAATTTTTACAGCTTAATAAAAGAATATTATGCATATATCCCAAATTAATAAAAATTTACAAAAAATACTTGCTTTGAAACTTTGAAAACTTGCAGTTTATACATAGACATAGAGTACATACTTTTATGCACTTCTATGGATGTTGTAAATTGTCTTTGTAGTTAGTAGTATGAGTAAATGACTGTGTACTTAAAAGTAACAGAATTATGACGATCACATGAAACCAGCATGACGAACAACGAACCCAAAAGCGCAGCTCTCAGTATAACTGTGACTGCTCCGAGAAGGCAAAAGCAAAGGCGAAGGTGGAGGTGGAGGCGTATTTATTGCCTGGAAAAGGGATGGGAGTCGTGGCTGGCGCGCTGTGGCAGACGTGCGTTGTACACGGTCGTTGTCAGTAAACAAGTGCTCCACATACATACATACATACATTATGTATGTACATATATATATACGAGTATGTATATTAAATGGGATTGAGTGCGACCAGAGCTACGACCATAGCAAAAACAGCAGTCCCTCGACTTGAGTTTGTATATATATATATATATATATATATATATATACATATGTGCGTTTGTTATAATGTATATATGTGTGGCTATGGGTTTGTATGCGGTCGACGGGCAATGACGGCCTTATCAATAGGCCCCTACAGTAACAGCAACAACAGTAAAATCTACATTATATGAAACAAAAATGAAAAAAAAAATTAAAATAAAATAAATGTGTTGAAGAAAAAAATAGCGACTTTGCCTCGAAAGAAGTGGAAAACAACAGAGTGTGTATGTCATATATTTATATATATATATATATATATATATATATATGGATGAAAATTATAGTTATATGTAGATATATTTAAATATGTACTATATACTCTTAGCGACTTAAGTCTTGCGACTTCCTGTCAAAGTGGAGCCTAAGGGCGGCCATATTAAATGTCGAACATATAAGTAAACTATATATACCACAACATTGTTGAAACTGTTGTTGTTCAACGGTAATTTTCCAGCGAAAATAGATTTGCGAGTATATAGAGGAAATGTAAGTGGTTCTGTTTTGATTTTGATAAAAAACAAAAAAAAAACCTGGACCAGGACAAGTGGAACCACAACTTGAACTCTGTGCAAACAGCAACACGTGCATGGCGATGATGACATATTCTTGTAAAATGCATCGCAAACAGAGGAGCCGCATACGATTCGTTTGTTCAAGAACAATGGAAGAAACCGCGACAACAAATACCGCAAAAACAAGAAAAAAAAAGGAACCTAAAACCAAAACCGAAACCAAATCAGGAAAACACAATTTACATGACGAACTCACACAGGAACACAGACAGACACATGTTCGCTTACATACTTAAATTAAACATAAAAATTGTAGCGTATAAAGGAATTTTTGTGAAATTCCGAAAGACAAACAAATAGGAAACAAATATCGTCAGAGACAAGATACACAGATACAAAGATACATTTCTGCCTACGAGTATTTGTCTTGATTGCCACAAAAACAAGCACCAGCAACGGAGCACTTAATACACAGTTCGAGCCAATATCTAGGATCCATGCAAACTATACCAAACACAGAGCCAGACCGCACCTACTACTCTGGAAAACGAGCACTGCTCTATTTGGAGGCATTGACAGCGCGTGTCTATCTAAGTACCTTTTGGACTCTACCTGTTTGTAATGTGTTTAACAGGATATGACCAAGACGTTGACGCGCACATCCAGAGCCAGAGCCAGAGCCAGACGATGTCCATTGGTTTGCATTGTGTGCCGAGTTTAATTACCCAACCTTACTTTCACTGCCAAATGGTAGTCGCATAGTTTCCGCATACAAATTAATGCGTTTGAGTTGCGTTTTTTTTGTTTTTGCTCTTTGTTTGAACAATTTACGTCTTTCATTCATAAACTGACTTGGGAAATTCCTGGCTGCAGATGAATGAATTGTTTTAGTTCCCTTACACATTACTAATTGGTTTTTAATGTGGAAATTCTAAAAGTTATTCGAATGAATGAAGCCGTGGCCGTTGTGATATTTATAGTATTACTTATAGTCTGATTCAATTTACATTTTTAAACAATTATTATAAATCATAAACGCGGACTTATTCGTATATGTATGTTTATTTATTTAATTAAAGATTTTTACTTAATGTAGTTCTTATATCGACAGATTATAAAATCGACGATAAAAAAAAACACGCTTAAATAGGTTTTCATACTTTTATTTGTATTCTATTATCACATTTAGTTTTCAACAACGAATATGCAATACAAGGTATCTTAAACTCGAAACTTTTATGCAAAAAACATTTTACATTTTACTTGTTGAAACACTATCTACTGGCAGACAGTAAAAAGAACATCAAATTAACATTTGGCCAAGAAAAAACACAAAATAAACAGTGCTTTCAGTAGACGCCCTAATTAGAAAAAAAGAGAAATGTATTCAAAATTATATAACCCAACAATGGAAGAACAATAATTTTGCTTGACGCTGTCAGCCAAAACAAATTTATGACCATTTTGTTTATTTGCTTTGGCTCGCAGCGAGAAGCAGAGGATAGGAAGCCCTCAGACCAGACCTTTTAGCCATAACACGAATCCGAACCAGAACCCAAAACCCGCTCGTGACCACGTACATGAATAACAAACAACAATTGGCCGATATGCGAGTGTCGTCCTTTTCTTGTCACGATCAATTTTGATCCTGTCGGCGCGTGTTTCCATTTTCTGTTTACCTTTCAACAAATTGCTAGGATACCTGGGCCAACAATCTACCTGGCTTAGCGGCAACCAGGCAATGGCCGAGCAACGGCCCAGCTCGATTAGTGCTGATCAGTTTGGTTTGATCGTGGCTTTTCGACAGTTTTTAATATGACGTCTATTTAAATAGGTTCAAGTGCTGTTTACTCTATCTGTGGGAAAAACTCTTCAACTCGAAATGTGCATCAAATATGTGTGTCTTGGTATGTCACCAAGTAAGTAATATTGCATAAAGTTCCTCGGTCTCTATCTAGTAGTCCCGGCAGAGTGTTTATTTATTTGGATATGCTGTTGATCTCAGGCGCATGTGGCGTTTCACTATGGTTGTTTATATTTCAAATTAGCTAAAGTATATTGGGTAATTTGTACAAATTTGCTTTGTTAGCGCATGTTTTTATTTATTCATTTTCAATAACTGCTAAAAATGATTGGCAACCATATGGAAACCAAAGTTAGAAGATCTGTCGGAGAAAATAAATGTTTTGCTTGTGACTTATTACTGCATATTATTATCGTATACTAGCAATATGTATTTATCACAATGTGGTATAGAAATGTTGAATTGCTATTGAATATTTTAATAATGAAAATAGATTTTTGACAGTCATAGAAATATTAATTGTTTCAAGTCTGTCCAAAAAATTATTATTCTAAAACATAATTATTCGAAATTAACTTTTAAAAATATCTTAAACATCATCTAAATTATACTTTACAAGCATTTTGTTTATTAATTATTATAATTATAAATATTAATAGAATTATGCAAAATGATTAAAGAAAACTTGAAAAACACTTGTTAACAAAAGAATTGAGTTCTACCAGCAAACGTACTTATCACAAGACCGGTCTAAAAAATTGACGTTCCATTAAAAGGAGTGTTAAAGACATGTTGCCAGGGGTCATAAAGTGCGTCAGATAAGGAGCTATTGTTAAGCACTTACAGCAGCCAAAGCGACCGCAAGACACTTGACTCGGATCGCTTTAATTGATATTATCAAAAGCCATATACCAGTAGAACTAATGGCCATTATATTCCTACCAGATAACGATGCTGATAATAGGATAATAGCCGTGCATCTATTGATCAGTAAGAATCTGGCTCAAGTGCGAAATCATATTCGGGATATTCAATTACCAAGCAAGGATAATATTTATGAGGAGCAATACTGGAAAAGTATATTAAAAATGCATAAATACATCAGCGTAGATGATATGTGAGATAGTTTTTTTTTTTTTTTTTTTTTTTTATTATTTGTGTGTGTTGGTTGGGTCTAGTTGACACTTGTTAGTGCCAAGGCAAACCCATTTTTGGGCACCATAAATATGTCAAAATAATGTTAAGCCCAATGGCTTAAGTGTGCGCCACGCATCCACATATAAATACATAAATATGTGTGTGCACATATATTTTCAGAAATATGCCTTGGCCGAGTCTCGTGGGATATACAAATACTCGAATGCATTGCTTGCTTAATTTGAACCTCTTTGGTTTTATATCCATTGGTTATAAAAAACTCATTTGTGTGTTTGTAAGTATCCAAGTTTTTATTTTTTTATTTTTTTTTTTATGGTTTTTCTATCTGTTTTTTTGTTTTTGCCATAAACACGGTGCATCTGATATTTTCAAGATGGACTGTTCTACGCTGCGGCTCATTGACAATTGCAATTCAAGTGTGAAACGCAGCACCTACACACGCTCACACACACACGCACATACACACACGCACATATCCTTAAGGAATACAGCTCGCAGGTCTGTAATAAATCACATCATTAGCATCTCGCACTTGTGCTTGGCTGACATTTTTCCAGGGCTCACTTATGATTTATGCATAATGCCTTGGAAACTACTTTGCCCAGATTTGTTTGTTGACACGCACTCCTTTCAAGCTTGCCAACCCAAAACAGAGAGTTCTCAAAAATCTCAATCCCCAAAGCCACAGACACACAGACACATACACACACACACACACACACACACACACACACAACACACATAGCCTTTAACCCTGACTTGAGCATTTGTGCACTTGCAGCTACAATTTACATTCTGTTTTTTGAGGTCATTTACCGTTATTAGCATTTGTGCTCAATGCATTTATGTAAGGCAGGCGTTGCCTTATCGGACCAAACAAAGCATGACGTTGCCAGTTGGGTGCTGTGGGGTGTGTTTGCTGTTGTTTGTTGTTGTCTAGAGTGAGAACTTTTAGTGTGGCATGTGGGTTAGCTTTGTGGCGGCACTGTGTGACAGAAAACGTTAGAGAACCGCAGAAATAACCCAAATTCAAATGTTCAGTTTCAAATATGAGCATGCAATGGATATCAAAGGGTTTTTTTTCATGTACAATGATTTTCATTCAGATCAAACTATCTGTCGATCTGACAATAATTGATATTTTATACATAAAAAGTTTGGCCCATAAATTAATGAAAACTTTCAAATTTATATAAGAAATTAAAAAGTGGCATACAAATGCTATTATAGCATGTAATTTAAACATTTTAAATTAACCATTTTCCTTCGTCCATATAAACTCAAATCACAAATCTCTAATGAATTTTCACAATTAGTTGTAAAATTTTCGATTTAAAAAAAAAGTATCTTTCTATGTGTCACAATTTTACCATTTCTTAAGTTAATTATCGGAAAATTAAAATTGACTTACAAAATATAATAAATATATAGTTGTGTGCACAAGTAATCTTTAACTCATGCTTTAGGATTTTTCTTTATAATAAATTATATACTTTTGAAAGTTAAATACTTGACCAGATTTAGCAAATTCGACTAAAAAATATGTTATTACTTTTAGTTTACCTGTTTAATAACGATAATGATGCCAGTAAAAATATATTTTTGGAACGGACATGCTGGAAACTCGTGTTAACAAATTTGTGACGTCTGTGCAAGGTTAAGGTTAAAGTTCCATATAAATCACAGCCACATGCAACCTACGAATACATTACTTAAAATGTGAAACACATACTTTATACATTGTACATACATATATTTTGTTTGTATTTTTAATAAATTAAACATTTATTAATGAGGCGGAAAGCTGAATCAGTTTAAATCAAACAAATCTATGTAAAAAAATATATATAAATATGACATAAGGTTGCATATATACGGACCTACATACATACAGACATATATGGTATGTAATGAGTCTATAGAGTCAAGTATTCCAAAGTATAAACAAAAATGGTACGCCGGCCTTTGGCATGTGTCACAAGTATTAGTAAGAGTCAGCGAGATCGTGTTATCAGTCAAAAACATTTTAAATATGCATATACATTTTTTTTTTACTTTTTTGTATTTTTTTATTTAAAATTTTGATTTTGTGTATTAATACACAGTATGAGTTTTTAATTGTCATAGAGGTTAACTGAAATCAGAGACACGTCGGGCTAAATGGGATGGCGACCCACTTGAGAGTCGTCTACTTCTTAGTTTGGCATCGTAAAAATGTTGTCGAAATGTCCAAACAGATCGTTGGTGCCGCCTATTCAAATGTCGATAAAAATGCCATTAAAATCCGTACGGCCTGACGAGATCTTTTACGACTCTACCTCGTCCTGGTTCAAATATAACAATTTTTTAATCAGCAATTAGAACAGTACTCAAGTACGTAGACGCGTTGTCGTCATCCTTACAAGATTTTATTTTTACGACTTTTCGACATCATTTTGGCGCGTCGACTCGGGAATTGGCGAAAGAGAGCGGCACAAGTGAAATACTTTCCTATTCTCCGACAGTGAAGTGTGCTCTGCTACGTTCTACGATTTTATTTTCTCACGGCGCCTTTCGCTCTGGCTCCAGCGCCCGAGCATGTCCTTGTCGCTGCTTATGAAATTCTACACGCGTCTCGCTCGATGCTCTATTTTATGTTTCTGTATTGATGGGCATGAAAATATTTCGTACACTGTGCATGTTGTTTAAAATATTGAAAAATTTCATTTTTATTTTCCATTCTTGCTCTCGGTTCCACACATTATGATTTTACGCATAATTTGAATAAGTTGCCACAAATCGTTCCCATGTTATTATCCGCATCGAAATTAACGATTAAATGCTGATCACAAGTCATATATTTAGATATATTTTTATAAGCATAGTAAGGAATAAACTTTAGTATATTCAGTTACGTTTACATTTAAAACTAAATCAGTTTAAAGGTTTATAAACACAAACACAAAAGAATAAACTAATTTAAAATAAATACTAAGGTTTCAGTGACTGTTAAATTATATATTTAAGATACTTTGCGAAAGCATTCAAATCGTAGTTGTTTTACAAATTAAAGCAATAAAATAATGAAAAGAGTTAAAAAAATGATCTAAAGAAAAAACAGCATAATTTGCTAAGCTAAAATAAGTTAACATCAACATTTTTATTTGGTAATTTGAAAAGTACATAAACGCAACACTGTTAAATTATGGGTGTAGATAATGTGCAAAGCCATTTTAGAATAATATATTCAAAATAACGATGAAATAATATATTTACTTAGTTATTTAGTTATGGGTGTAGATAATGCGCACAGCCATTATAGAATAATATATTTTACAAATTTAATTTTACTATCTACACGCTGGCTTAAACTGTTGCGGATATATTTGTTTCAATTGTTATTAATTTTTAAACGTTGTACTTATACAATGCGAGTGGTATGCCATGCACTTCCATGTGAATGTGCATACAGATGTACATATAATTTACATACATACATACATATGTATATGAACAGAGTAACACTAACTGCTGGCAACAGCCAACCACAACAACGACATTAAAAATCAACAACAACAATCGAGCTACACTTAAAAAGTTACAATACAAAAATTGCTTTGGCAGGCCCGGCTTGGTCTCCCTCCCTCTGTGTGATGTGTTCAGAGTTGGAGAGGCGTTGCTTAAAACTGACGCGTCGTTGAGTGGATGAGCTAAAGAGAGGGACAGAGAGAACAAATAACAAGGCGTCCTATGGTACGACGAATGTGTGATAAGGTCGGTTGGCTGCCGACAACCGCAGGCCAAAACCAACAACAGCAAGAACAACAACAGCGATATTCGAAGAGAGTCCGAACGAAAATACTGAGCGGAACGACGAACTCCGAAGAGAGCATACAAATGCGATAGAGAGAGAGTCAATGTGAACGGCGAGTGTAGTTCTGTAATTGTTGTTGCTGCTGCTGTTGTTGTTTTGTTGACTGGTACTGCTGTTGGGCGCGGGTATTAGAAGATGTAGAGAAAACAGAAACATGCATAATGATTATGATAATAATATAACGGCATGTAGAGCAAAGCAGGCAAAGTGCAAAGCACAAAATGTAGTTGTATCAATGGAAAGAGCGTGAAACAGGCGAGAGAGTTTTGGGATGTTGGTTTGATTTGCTTTGTGCTTATTCCGCTGTACAGACAGGCTGACAGACAAATGTATGTATGTATAAATATGTACATATGCATGCTCGTAGTGGCGTTTTAAAAACACTTTTTAATATGATTTTTGTTCGTTTCGAAATTAAGCGTGTGCTTGAGCTCAGTTTGTATAAAAAACGCGCCGGACTCGGACACGTACGCTAATCAGCGCGGATCATTTAGAACTTGTGAAAGGAGCTTGCCGACAAAAATATTCAATACATAAGGCTTGAATGCTTAGCGCTGTGATCGCTGTGTGTGCTAACCCTACAGAACAGTGAGCTTTGGCTAACTATGACCAAGACTAGCAAGACGAAGGAAAAGGTTAAAAGTAATAGTGCAGTAATGCAGCGCGTGCCGAACAATTTACTGGCTAGTGCCGCCAAAATGAAGATCACCAAGGCGCTAGCCAATACCAAGAAACAAACAATGCAAAAGGGCGCTGGCGACAAGGCAACAGGATCAAATGTATTAACAGCAACAACGGCAGCTTACACTCAACAGGCTGTAGTTGTGAAAGAGACGGCAATAGAGGCAGCACAGGAGAACGGCGACGCTCAAAGGCAGCAAGCAGCGACGACGACGACGACGACAACGACGTCGCCGTCAGCGTCATCGTTGTCGCCGCTTGCCACAGCGAATTTATCGTCGACATTTGAGTCGAAGGCTCATACATCAGTTGCCAGCGAAACAGCGAAGCAAGCGGTTACCAGCGCAACAACAGCAACAGCAGCAGCAACAATTGCAAATTCAACGATCGCTTTTGCTTATAATGAGAATAATGTAGCTTGTGACGTTGCAGACGAAACGGCTAATAACAATCCACATAAAGTCGAGCTTAAAACCGAATGCGAAACAAAACTAGTTGAGGAGACCGCAACATCAACAGGAACAGAAACAACAACAACGGCTAGCGATAAATATTACAAAATCGTTGATAAGTGTAAAAGTGAGATAAGTGATGAAAACACAATAGCAAAAACAGCAGGAACAACAACAGCAACAGCAGCTATTTTGCCGGTTGTAGTGATAAATAGTAATCAGCAAAGCGGCGCGAGTGAAAGTGTTGACAACAAAATCAAGAGTGAAACAAACGGGCAAGAACAAAATGAAACTGCAACTGCAACAGCAACAGCAGCAATAACAGTTGAGTTGCCGCTGCATTATCGGGGCTTAAACAATTCGGTGATTAAAACCAATTATGCACATCAGCAGCAGCAACTGGCGGAGCAACAACAGCAGCAGCAACAAATTTACGAGCAGCAACAGTATCTGCAACAGCAATTGTTAGGCCAACAGCACCAACAGCAACAAGAGCAACACGCCAGCTGGTTGGCTTATAACAATTGCGCTTTCGATTTAACCAGCAGCAGCAGTGCAGCAACAGCAGCGGCCGCGGCAGTCGCAGCAGCAACATCACAGGATAAAATTGAATTGTATGCACTGGCTGCCTCACAGCATTTAGCTCATTTACCTTATCACAATCATCCACACGCACTTTTGTACGAGCAGCAACATCAGCAACTTCACAGCACGAGCAGCACGGATCCCATAATGCGCAATAACTTTACGATGTACAGCGTATATGGCGGTGGAGGAGGAGGTGGAGGTGGTGGCGTTGGTAGCGCCATCACACCCAGCACACACGAGCAGCAGCAGCTGCAGCAACATGTTGCCGCTGTTGCAACAGCAGCAGCAGCCAATTCAGTTATTGCGCACACAACGCATGCCCAAACGACCAACATCGATGAAGTCATTCAGGATACGCTGAAGGACGAGTGCTTCGAGGAGAGTCATGGCACCAGCTATCATATGCTAACCGCTGTCTCCGATATGCACGATCAGTTGCTGCAACACCACCATCAGCAGCAGCATCAACAGAACCTACATCATCATCATCATTTGCAGCAGCAACATTCGCATCATCATGCACAACAGCAACACCATAACAACAACAATTCCGCCAGTTCGGTGGGCGGCGATTCACCGTCGCCTTCGCACACGCTTGCCGCCACCCATGCCAGCGATGTGGCAACGCTGCAGAGCTTTACCCAATTAACAAGTGCACCACCCAGCAGCGGTTTGCATCGCGATAGCTACGGCAGCCTCTCGCCGTGCAGCTATTTCAGCACACCGCTCAGCCCAGTGCTGCAGAGCAGGTGAGTGTTATCCATTACCAACCCACACTACGACTTACCCCGAAAATGAGCTCATTATTAACCCCCACCTCGCACGTGCCTTTCGCTGAAAAACGCAGTGTCGCGTCGATGTTTCGCACAACCAAAAGTCATGATCAGCAATCGTTGTTGTCGTCAGTTTCTGAATCATGTGTTTCATTTATTTTTCTCTACCCATTCAAAGAGTGAGCACAATAATGTTACGAAGATGTATGCATCAGTAAGAGAAGAAGACATCTACAAGACATAAACTCAATAATACTCTATATTAAAATATACTTAAGTTAATGCATTGGTTACAGGTAAATTTTTAAGATCAAACAATAATACATACATAAAAGTATTCTAGAAAGCAAAACTTTTTCAATTGTTAAAGTAGGGAGACAGGGTATTTGTCTAGTCGAGCACTTCTGATTTTTGTTTGTTTTTCGCATTTCTGACTTTAATTTTTGTTACGTTTCTCTAATAACGGCACAAATGTCACAATTGTAGCTCTTATTGTTTGCGCTTGCCTTAGACTTTGCTCGAGTCCCCTAGCTACATATACCAAACCACATACATACAATTAACTACATATACACACACAAACACACACACAGTTATATACACATTCACATGTATTGAATATTTTCAATACATTTGCCTATTGCATTTTCAGGTGGTTTGCATTCTATGTATGTGTATACATTTACTTATGTGTTTAATACATACTATTAAGCTTATGTATAATGCATACATACAAAAACATCTACATATACATACGTATGTATGTATATACAAATGCATTCCGTTGGGCAGCAAAAAATCTGTTCCATGTTGCATCTTTCACCGGTTTACTGGCTTTGGAATGTTTTTCTACATTTGTTTTTAGACAGTTGTTTTGAATTTAGCATTTTCACATTGCTACGCACAGCTCGGAAAAATTACCCAGAGCAACGGTTTATAAGAAAAACTAAATTTTGAAAGATACAATTTAAATAGCGCAATAAAATAATAACAAATATTTTTAATATATATTTGTTAAAAAATGCTGAAAAACATTTTTAATCATTATACATTGTCAAAAATTAAATCCATTCAACTCAAGCTATGAGTAATATTTTATCTGGTGATTTCTTTCTTTGGTTTTCGCCCTAGCAACATTTTAAAAATGTAATTTCTCAGAAATTTTATAAAAGGAAACTTAATGCTTTATTGTACCAGATGCATGTATTACTAGTTTTTAATTGTTGTTAAATGGTAATTAAAAAGCTTGTAACTAAATTTCAAATTATGCAATAGAATGCATTTTCTGCCTCACAGAAGTATTTCGAAGGTGCACTTTGATTACTTGTAAAGTTCCTACATTAAGCACGATCAAAATAAACAACTCACAGTAAACGTTTTATTTGTAAGTATTTCTTTACAAATACGTTTACAATTTCGCATTGCGGATTTTCAGAGACGCGCCTTTCCAGTCATTCAGTGTTTCCTCCCAAAAAAAAAATTATTTACAAAGGCAAGCAAAATATCATAAACGATTGCTCCGATTTCATAAACACAAACAAAAAGATGCAGTGTGTTAATTGTGGGTATTAGTGACTTTGGGGAAACATTTGAGCTGAGCTACTCAGCAGTGCTGAGTCATGAGACTGCCCCCAAGTTGCACACACATTTATGTTTATTCATTTCATTTCTCGTTGTTGACTCAATTCTAAATTGGGGGTGGTACAAAAAAATATGTCTACATTTTCATCGCTTGACTAACACTGAGGCCCTTAGAATGTGGCCAAAAGAAAGACGTTAGTACTCATGCTGGTTAAGCAACCTGTGCCATCAACACGTGCTCAAGTTTCGGGCCGCGCACGTGCCACACTAAAAATTGTGGCATATGCCAAAAGAGGGGCATGACCCGCATTGGCCGCCAACATAATAAAACCTAACTAGTAAACCTGCACCCAACAAACAATGCAAATGCAAATTCAAATGCCACAAACTGCAATGGAAGCGCATTTTTTAACTTGTTCAGCATATATATTCGGTTGCAAACTGTTTGCGTGTGAGGATACCGCCGGGTTGGGGGACCCCGTAGTACTCGTAGTACTGACTAGCTCTGGCTGGGACTTGGACTCAAACGCGAACTTGGATTGGGCGTAATTCAAAGCCACCTTTTTGACATAGAAAACTGACACACACAGCTTCAAATAAAGCTATGGATCAACTTCGCAGAGTTGTCGTCATTGCCACTCATTACTGACTCAGCGCTCTCGAGCTGACCTGTTCCCTTGGCAACTCTGGCGGCGACGAGCCTATAATATTCTGCGGTCCGCAAAAGAAACCTTGGATACTCGAACAATGCGAGCGACGCACAGATTTATTTGCGCTTTTTTTTGTTTCTATTTCTCAATTATTTTAGCATTTCGGATATGTTTTTTTAATGCTAAAGTTCTAATTGAAAACGTGTTTTGTAATTATGCGCAATTATATTAAATTAGCCCTAACAAAACTTATATGGCAATACTCGAACAATATATGTATTTTGGTAAATATAGTATTGAAAATCCTGAAATATTAATATGAGTACACAATAATTGATTTCCCTTTTTACATTGTTAGATTCTTAAAAAAGTAAAGTAGCAAAAGCAAATTTTCTCTAATCTCTTTTTTAATTTAAAATGAATTTTTTGCTTGTAATTAGTTAGAATGAAGAACATTTAAACTTGATTGATTATTATTATTTATTATTGTCATTTTATGAGTGATCTCTCTCTCTCTGCGTCTTCACTTGAATTGTTTTACAATAATGAATCTATTTTTGCGTTGGCCAAAATACGAGGTATTTTATCTTAAATTTGTTTTTACGATATTTTCATATCTATCGGAGATATACACAAATGTCCTATAAACCCTAACTGCTTGACCAACCATTGCATAATCCACCGCCCTGTTGTTCATTTGGCCAGTTCATTTTGCATATCTGCTGTGCTTTTGCTCTTTGCACATATCGTCTTTGTGTACAGCGGACAGACCGGACGGAGTGCGGCTGGGTGATGAGTTGGCGTATGTGACTTTTGGCTAGTTTTCTGTGCAGAAACCAGAAGCAGATATGAGATACGGCGGCAAGCTCACATATTCCACATGGAAAAGAAAAAGTCTTCGCGAAATACTCACCTGCAGCAAACAGTAGCAATACATAGCAACAACAACAATTAACCGAACACTGATTAAATAATATCGTGCATTTTTTTATTGTCTTGGCACTTCCTATGTACCGAGAACGTTGACAAACAGCGTGCAACATCTTAAGCTACCTATGTATGTGTTTAGATATATATATTTAATATTATAACTGTTGTATATACGACAATAATCAAGATTTGTCATGCTTTTTTAGTTTCTGTCGTTGTTGTCTGTTGTTTTTGTCATTGTTGTTATCTGTTTTGGATAGCATTTTGAATGTGTGTAGTTTATGTTTATATCGCAATTATTTAATATGCGCTTTCATAAAGCATTTGAGTACCTATAGATATAGGTATCTGTATATAAACACATCTGAAATGTATTATTAACAATTAATAATAATTATGTGCAATTATATTTATTCATATATTTTTGATCTAGACAAATTCAACTTTGTGGAAGTTTCAATATAGTCTATCTCTATCTCTCTAGTTTTACATTTGATTAAACTAGTCAACTAACTAACCAATTTCAAGATAAGGTTTGTAATATGTATTTAAACATTTAAAATGAATAAACTGAACCAAACTTGAAATTTTTAATGTTTTCTAATGTTAAAATACAACTTTTCATGACTAACATCAGGCAATTTTAAGCGTCTTGTTTCTTTGTTGACTCTGTTATCTTATTTTATTCCGGCCTTAATATAGCTGTTAACTTGCGATAAAAACTAAAAAATTCTTTATTATATACGTAATATATCATTTATTTATTACATTCTAAGGGGACTTTGTAGCTGTAAATTCTTTTGTATATATATATATATATATAGCTAGTAGTCTGAGCAAAATATATATATATATATATATATATTTATTAATACAACTGAAAACGCATCTTGCTTAGATTTTTTGGTCAGACTACTAGCTGGCAGCAGCAGCTACAACAACAGTTAAGTGGCAACTGCGCAGCAGCGACGCTGACAGCGACAAAAGCGTCAACTGCAACTGACATAAAACTAAACCCGACTTAATTCATTATGCAAACGCGCGTGCCCCGTTTCGGTTGTTGTATCGTCTGCCCACTTTACTGTGTTTTGGAAAACAAGCATTCAAAATATTTATTTTTTTTTGTTTTTTAATTTATCGGTTTTTGCGTAATTCCTGTTCGCGACTGTGCCTGACCTTAACGTGTTCCACGAGGCTGTTCAGCAAGACTTCATTAATTTGATTCATAACAAATAATAATAACAGTATTTGAGTTCTAAGTTGAAAGGGCTATATGGAGACTATTATTTCCACAGATATTCAATTGTTTTCATACCTAAAAATAACATAATAATTCATGTGTATAATTTAAAGTAACTTCGTTGTCATCTGTTCTATTTGTGTGTGTGTGTGTTTAAAAGTTGAATTCCTTGTGCAGGACTCAGAACAACGTTCGTATTCTGAAATATATATATATTCATATATAGATTGTATATGCAACTGCCACGCTTCGAGCACAACAACTTCCGATCTTCAACTGGCCATAAGACCCACAGCAAACAATTGTCAACTTTGCAGTTTTTGTCTGCCTCATCGGGGATTTGTTTATGCCATAATAATAAGGCCCGAAAATTGCCACATGCTGCGGCCAAGTGTAGCGAAAATATTTGCACAGGCTACCGTTGAAGCAGCTTTGCGGGGAATTCGAGTCGCTTAAACAAAACAAAAAAGCTGCAACACTTTTATTTTTAATTAAAACTTTTATGTGCACACACACAAACACTCACTAACACTCACACACACACACCCTCACACACGCATACACAGCTCCTTATAAACATGCCCAAAGTTGACGCTGGTGGTCTAGCAACAACAACAAGAACAACAACAACAAGAACAACACAAGCGAAATTCTGTAATGTAAACAATGCAAGGCAATGTTATTAGCAGTTTCATTTTACAAAAGCCGCCAAGCGCCGTAACCGTAACAGCAACAGTTGGCATCGCTTAAGCCGATTCACAGCGCAAAGCAGCTGTAAGAAAACGCGCCCAAATGATAAGCGCGCGATTGTAAACGCGCGATTGTAAACGCGCTTCAGAAATCAGTGCATTAAAACAACGCTGATTTAAATTTCGCTACTACCAAGAAAATATACTTTGAACATGTTTTTCTCCAATTATAATAATATGTATTTGAAAAACTATTGTTATAGGTAAATACTAAGTTAATATATATATAATAATTAAAAACGCACATTGAAAAATTTGTACTTTTCAAAGTCGCAGAGGCAATAAATTGACGTCATAACAACATGTTTTTCTCCAATTATAATAATATGTATTTGAAAAATTATTGTTATAGGTAAATACTAAGTTAATATATATATAATAATAAAAAACGCACATTGAAAAATTTTTACTTTTCAAAGTCGCAGAGGCAATAAATTGACGTCATAAAGTTGAAATTCGTATTTTAAGCACTTTTAAGAATCGAAATTCCAAAAATGAAAATTATTTTATATTTTCAAATTCTATTAATTGAAACATGAGTTCAAAGTTCAAAGAGTTCATCCACTTATTTATCCCAAATATGAATTATTCAATAATTAACTTATTATTTATTTATTTGCAGCTCTGTCTATGCAACTCCTTTGCTGGCACCGACCGCCAATGGATTGCAGTATGGCATGCCAACGGTGTCCTCGCCCACCCACACACACGCCCAGCTACAGCAGCAGCATCATCAACAGCACCAACATCAGCACCAGCAGCAACATCATCAGCATCACAATTCGACGAGCAGCAGTCCTGGTCCAGTGGGTCAGCTCCACACGAGTGGCTCGACGGCAACTGGACACAGCTCGCTGCTGGACGATGGCTATGGATCGCCAAAAAGCAGTCACAGTGGCAACGGCGGTGCAAGTGGCGGTGGTGGCACCTTGCCAGCCTTTCAGCGCATTGCGCCGACCAGCGGTGCTGCTGGTTATGGGAATGGCGTGTCCAATGGCTCTGGCAGTGGTGCCGAACGTGCTGGCTACGCATCGCTTCCCAATTACCGCACACACGTAAGTCAAGTGCATAGAGAAGTCGAGCTGTCGAGTTGCCGAGCTCTTTTTCACTGTTATTATGTTTCTATTCCTTAGGGCGATGCCTGGAGTGGTCATTATGAACAAATGAGCTATGCGTCCAGTGCCAACAGCCAGGGGCAGTTGGGTGGCAACGCTGGCAGTGCAGGGGTTACAAATGTGATACGCAATGGACGCGCTGTTGTCGCTGCCGCAGCAGCCGCTGTTGTTGATGGTGTCCCCAACGTAGGCGATCCTGCCCGAGCGTTCCTCGCATCGGCATCGCTAACAGCAAGTAAGTGTGGCATATATATACAAATATATCTATATAAATAAATCCTAGGTCTAATTTAGCGCACATTTGTCTGCCGTGTGGCCACAAATCGAGCTCACATTTAGCCCAAGCTGGTTTTTAGGTAGAATTTCACACTCAAACAGTTGTCCTGGCTGGCCCAAATATATATTGCTGCATATTTCAGTTATTTGCATAGTCTATGCAAACCGCTCTCAGGCAAAAGAAATGCTGCCAACTGGCAGCAAATAGAAATACACACTGAAAACTTACGATCTGTATACATATCAAAATATACATTTTTATATCGTTAAGCAACAGTTCGAGAAGCCCATAGAAAATTAAATTATTATCGCAGCACTTAAATGACATCTTAGCAAATTTGTATGTTTTATTTTTATTTTATTTTATTAGGCCTCTTTTTTTTTTTGTTAAATTACTGTATAATTGATTAATTAAATCACACCTAATAGATTTATATATATCAAATATTGATTTTTCTAGAAATCAGGAATGTTCAGGATTACTCACTACGAATAGTTCTTTTTATGCATAAAAGTGTATTTCGTACACAATATTTGACGTTCAAATACATATTCTCTTATACCAAAATTAGGAGTTTTTATGAAGCTAAAATTTGTATTTTAAAGCCAACACAATTGAGAACAAATATTTA
Source organism: Drosophila fungiperda (assembly GCA_035042345.1). Lineage (NCBI taxonomy): Eukaryota > Metazoa > Arthropoda > Insecta > Diptera > Drosophilidae > Drosophila > Drosophila fungiperda. The sequence goes on along the minus strand of JAWNLM010000015.1, from coordinate 4,188,911 downwards.
AGTTAGTTGTAAGTTATTTATTTTATTAAGTATTGTTTTTTTTTAAACACATACATTTTTATACTTAAACATAACGTATAATAAATTCAATTAATTTTGTTTTATCAATTCTTGAACAAAATGATCAAAACAAAAACAATACAAACAACACAACAAACAGTATAATACAATAAAATGATAATACAAATAATTATAATGTGAACACACACACACACACATTCAATAACAAAACAATTACATAAATACATGTTTAAACATAAATTAAAAAAAAAACAAACATAAAAAGACAATACTCTTTAACATTTGCAAAACCAAAACAAAAATATCAATACAAATTTCGATTTTTCTTAATACTTAAGTTCCCAAAGCATTGCTCGATGCCGATTTTTTCACTGAGGGGCGAGAATGTGTCAATTGTGGTGCGATTTCAACCCCATTATGGCGACGCGATAACACGGGACACTATTTATGCAATGCATGTGGCTTGTATCATAAAATGAACGGCATGAATCGACCACTTATTAAACAGCCTAGAAGATTGGTAAATGTCAACAGCAACAACAACAACAACAATTACAAGTACTACCAACTAACAAAAACGAAAAAAAAAAAATCAAATCAATTTTGCTTTTGTGTGGAACAAAATTTTTTCAAAATGTCATTAGAGAGCGCAATCAAGCAAGATCGTGTATAATGGGCTATAAGAACTTATAGAAATCCGCCAGCCAGACTGCAGTTGCGTGCAACGTTCTCGCTTCAATCATTGAAATTAAATCTGAACCATTTAAAAATATGGAACCAAGAAATGCATAAAGAGAAAATTAATTGAATTTATTATATTAGTCCAGTGCAAATTACATAGTTTTGTATGCCTGAACAAAAAAACAACAACTACAAAAACTACAAAAAAAAAAACCCAAACTAAAACCTAAAAAACAAAAAAAAAACAACGTTTTTCTTCATTACAACAAATTCTAATTGCATTATTACAGTGGCCGCTGAATCAGGCGGGGATTTCTATAAGACCTACTCATTTAACGTGAACGCCGGTAGCCGCATTAAGGCCACAATAAATGCCAACAGCGCTGCCGGTGCCGGCGCAGGCTCAACGTCAGCGACAACGTCGTCAGTGACTTCAACGGCGCTCGACGAGCACGTTAGTCGCACCAATTCGAGACGCTTGGTAGGTCGTCCATTAATTACGAATAGTAGTAGTAGCCAAACAACCAAACCAAATCAAACCAACCAAACCAAACCAAACCAACCAAACCAAACCAAATTAAACCAACCTGCAAGCCAAAAAAAAAAAAAAACAACTAAAACCTGCAAATAACTTGCCAATCACAGTTATTACCAATTACTAACAGCAACTAAATTAACAATTCAATTGTTAGTAAACATATTTTCAAACTAACATCCAACCTATTTATTTTAGCAAATCCTTTTAATATAAAAATATAAATATTGATTAATTAACTCTTAACTCTTCCTTTGATAAAATATTTAAAATTCAAACAAATTTAAGCAATCATTTTTGAGATCTGCTCATAACTTTAACTTCATCGTTATATAATTATCATTCAATATCCATAAGATTAAAAAAATACTTTGCTAATTTCTATTTTTTTATTTAAATTACTAAAACACCTATTAACAAATTAAAAATAGTTTGGTTTATTTCATTTGGTACCCAATGAGCAAGAGACCCTCCCCTTCCTTATCCCTAAAAAAATATTGTTCCACATGAAAAGCAAAAGTGAAACACTCACAAAACTTATAAAGCAAAACACACACCCTCACAAACACACACACATACTAATATACACACTATTGTTGCACGAATGTTTATAGAGTGCCTCTCGACGTGCTGGCATGTCCTGTTCCAATTGCCAGACGAGTTACACATCGCTGTGGCGCCGCAATCCTGGCGGCGAGCCCGTCTGCAATGCCTGCGGCCTCTACTTCAAGCTGCACAATGTGGTGCGTCCACTGACGATGAAGAAGGACACCATACAGGTGAGTTGTGCCTCAAAAGAAGTTTGAAGTCGGTGAACTAATTCTCTTAATTAACTGCAAACAGAAACGCAAACGCAAACCGAAGGGTACCAAGAGTGAAAAGTCGAAAAAGATGCGATCTTCGCAGACGGCAGCCTTGGTTGCCACAAATGCCAATGCCTGCAGCAATGCGAACATGCAACAGCAAATGTCAGATGTCAATGATGGTGAGTTCTAAAGTATTCAAGTTGCAAATTGCAAATTTGAATTCATATTCTGTCACTCTCATTGTTTTTTGTATTTGCGCGCATGCCTAATTTGTGACGTCTGCTTTCTCTCTCTCTCTCTCTCCCCCTGCATGTTGTTAACACACGCACACACACACACATATAAATCAGAAATGAAACCACTCGCATATATGTCATACGCATCGCAGCAACAGCAACATCTACAGCAGCAACAGCAACTAAACATTGAGCAACATTCATCAGCGGCCAGCTCGCCGCAAAGCATGGTTTCCTCCTCATTATCACCAAACGCAGCATCTCAACAACAACAACAACAGCAACAGCAGCAGCAGCAACAGCAGCAGCAGCAACAGATCTGTGCTGGCCTGGACATGTCGCCCACATCCTCCTATCAAATGTCGCCCATTAACATGCAACAGCAGCAGCAGCAGCAGCAATCATGCAGCATGCAGCATTCACCTAGCACGCCCACATCAGCCATGTCACATTCCATTTATTCCACACCATCGCCTACGCAGCTTAACAACAACAACAATTCACTTTTTAATCACAACAATAATAACAATGAGAATAACAAACAAATTATTCAGAAATACCTACAAGCCCAACCATTGCGCAACACCAACGAGCAGCAACTATTGGCACAGCAGCAACTTATGCACCTGATGCCCAACTCCATTACGGCAGCAGCTGCGGCAGCAGCAGCAGCAGCGTCGGCCCTGAACACGGCAATCAAATCGGAGTCGGTCTCCAACAACAACAGCAACAACAGCAGCAGCAGCAACAACAGCAATCAGTTGGGTGCCACAACAACAGCAACAACACCGACCACGGCATCGAGCACACTATCCTCACTGAGTCTCAACCGCAGCAACATTATCAGTCTGCAAAATCCCTATCAACAACTTGGTCTGACGGAGATGCCCTTGTGTAAATCGGCGCTCAGCGGACGATCCCCCTCATCCCCCTACTATCATCTAGCCGAGGAGGAGCAACCGGCCATTATAAAACTGGAGCAGTTGGATCACCAACAGCAGCTCCAACAGCAGCAGCATCAGCAGCAACAACATCAACAACACCAACAGCAGCAACATGATGAAATGTTGCTAAGTCGCTCAACGTCAATCGATGAGCACTATGAACTGGCCTATCACCGCCAGCAGCAACTGCAGCAGCAGCAGCACAGTCTTCAGCTGCAGCACGATCAACAGCTTGCCAACTATGCTGCACATCAGCAGCTGCATGAATTTGAACGCAAATATGGCGTTGAGCGAGAGACAATTGTTAAAATGGAGTAAAAGTCAGTCGATGCTGATTGTCATGACCAAAGATATTCATGTTACGTAAATCTCACAGCTCCAAAGAACCTTTAATTCATTTTTAGTATAGATATTGCGTATACCAATTGTTCTCTAAGAACTTACAACAAGTACCCAAAATCACAACAAACAAAACAAAATTTTATAAATAGAACGCACTCGTTTTGTACATAAATTTAACCAAATTGAATTGATATTTTCGTAAGCTATTCTGTAGAGACGCCCCACGAAACTACTAGAGTTTTGTTATTTAAAATATTAGCTTAATTTTTTAGCGAAATGCCTGCAGCATGAAATTGACTTGTTGGATTTTTGTTGTTACGCCCCCAAATTATGGATATGAATAACA